>CM044315.1:96771028-97428174 GCA_024291935.2 Okapia johnstoni | reverse complement strand
GCCCCTGGGGTCGTCCCCTGGGCCGGACACCCCCCTCCCACTGCTTGCGTTTTTCCTTCGGGGGCCCTGATCGCTTTAAAACCCCCGTGAGTTTTTCCTTTCTGGATTCGCCAACCTTCCTGGTCCGTGGTCTTTCCCCAAACGGACGCCGCCCTCACTGGCCCGTGACGTTTTCCTCCCCTGGGCCCTACGCCCCCCTTCAGTCCGTGAAGTCTTTTCGTGACGTTTTTTCCTCTCTAGGACCTGACGCCCGTTTGGACGGCCCGCTTTTACCGTCCTATGCCCTGACGGAAAAGGCAATGGAAAAACCCCAAAACCCCCCAGTACTCTTGCTGAAAAATCCCCGGACGGAGGAGCCCTTAGGCTCCCAGTCCAGGGGTCGTAACAGTGGGACCAAAAGACGGGTGACTTCACTTTCATTTTCACTTTCTGCTTAGGAAGGAAATGGCAACCCACCCCAGGTTTTTTTGCCGGGAGAACCCCCGGGGACAGGGGAGCCTCAGCATACCCTGAGACGGCCCACTTCAGGTCCTCTCCACAGACCCCGTGCACTGCCACTCGTCCACTTACGACTCCCCATGCCAGGTTTGCTTGACTGCTCCCCTAAGGGTCCTCTCCGCGGACACCACCCCACCCCCCCACCACCCCCCGCCCAGGTTCTCTCCGTGACCCCTCCCGCACCCAGGTCCTCTCATCGGCCAGAATCGGGTCCCCAGCTCCTCTCGACGGCCCGCCGCTAGTCCCCTCTCCTCGCCTGCCAGTGGTCCTCTCATTGGCCGACTGCTGGTCCTCACTACTCCCCTGACATCGGTCCTCACTATGGTCTCTGGACCTCACTACGACCTGACTCTGGTTCTCGCTATGCCCTTACTCTGGACCTGACTACACTTTGATTCTGGTTCTGTGTCCTGACACTTTTCCATTCAGTTCCTTACTCTGCTGCTCACTTTGCGGGGACTCTGGTCACTACATCCTGACTTAGTTTACTCTACATCCAGACTTATTCCTTGGAGTAGGACATTTGGAACAGTCCAGACAGGATGAAGAGAGGATCGTCCTCAAGGCAGAGTTGGTCTTGGCAGTGGCTAAGGCAGTCCCTCTCCGCTGTCTGCTCCTGCCCTGGAGTTCCAATTGCCAGATGGGGTATGACTCGGTCTCGGCCTTTCCAGGCAAGAATGCCAGATGATCTGCCCTCTAATGGAATTCTCCAACCTTCCACTCTCTTGAAAGAGGCTGTCATGGAGAAAATCTTGGGGCATCTGATCAAGTCAGAGGACCCATAGGGGCCATCCCCAAGTCAGCCCGACAGTGAGCACCAAATCTGATCCCAAAACACCATCTCTGTACACCTGTGCTAAACTGAATCTCAGAGATAGGGTTTCAGGTGAAGTAGAAAAGCATAGCTATACTGCTTTGCTAGCAAAGAGGGACACAGAAAACTCATGCCCTCAAAAACTGCCCCAAGGCAGGAGGATTTGCTTAGGAGTTTTATAGCTATGGGCTTCCCTGATAGCTCAGCTGGTAAATAATCTGCGTGTAACACAGAAGACCCTGGTTCAATTCTTGGGTTGGGAAGACTCCCTGGAGAAGGGATAGGCTACCCACTTTAGTATTCTTGGGCTTCCCTGGTGGCTCCGCTGGTACAGAATCCACCTGCGATGCAGGAGACCTGGGTTTGATCTCTGGTTGGGAAGATGCCCTGAAGAAGGTAATGGCTACCCACTCCAGTATTCTGGTCTGGAGAATTCCATGGGCTGTATAGTCCATGGGATCACAAAGAGTCGGACGGAGTGACTTTCACTTTATAGCAATGGTTAAAGGGCAGTGTTGTTGTAAGGATTAGGGTGTGTACAGGGCCTGAACTCCCTTCACCTGACCTCAGTTGGTCTCTTGGTGAGCTTCTTTGGAATGAAGAATGCCACAATTTTCCATTTTGCTGGAGAGGATGTTTAGTTGGGTAAAAAATTTAGAGATATTTTTGTGTGTATCCCTTTTGACAGAAACAGGACCCTGACCCAAGACAGAATACTCTTTCTTGAGTGCTCTTTGCTTCTCTCTGCATCCCCTCCCTCCCCTAATTAGCACCTCTTCCAGTCTGCCCTTTGGAGCTCAGGGTAGGTCATGGAGCTGGGAGTCTATTCCCAACAAAGAAACAGGGGACCTGGGAAAGGCTTCTGGGCCCAGGAGCCCCACAAGGTCCTGCTCGATTTCACTCCCAGGCCCTGGCCCTACACTATGGCCCTGAGCTGTCCATGATGGCCTGAGCTTTCCCAAACTGTCCTCTTAACTCTCCCTAACTAAGGCCCTGATGCTTGTTGTAATGAGCACCCTGACAATATCCCTGGGACAAATGGTCTAAAGTGTCTTTTACTAAGGTCTTCAAGTTTTCTCTGAGGCCCTGACGCTCTCCCTAATTAAACCCTTAACTCTGTATTTAAGTGACGGCCTGATGCACTCCCTCTCTCTGGCACTGAATATGCACTCCTGATGCTCTCCCTCACTTCAATGCACTAAGGCCTTGAAGTCTCTACCTGAGGGGCTGATACTGTCTGTAACCAATTTTATGACTCTTTCCCTAACTAACATCCTCATTTTGCCTCTAAAAAACACCCTGAGACTCATCCTTATGCCCTGATGGTGTCCCTAATAGCCCTCAATATCCCTACTTTTGCCATGATCCTGTCCATAACTAAGGCCCTGAATATGTACTGAAGTAGGTCTCTGATGCTGTCCCTAACTAACACCCTGACACTGGTCACTACTATGAACCTGACGCTAGCCCTATTAAGGTCCTGAGATACTGCTAAGTAACAGCCTGAACTTCCTTAAGGCCCTCAGGTTATCTCTAACTGAAGCCTTGAAACTGTCTTTAACTAAGCCCCAGACACTGTCCCTAGCTAAGGCCTGAACTATACTTTATGAAGGCCCTAAGCCTGTCCCTAACTCTGACACTGCCCCTAATTGAGGCCATGATACTGCCCCTTATAGCCTAAGCTGTCACAAAATAGCACCCTGATCCTATTACTAAGGCCCTGACTGTGTCCCTAAGAAAGTCACTGAAGTGCATCTAACTAACAACAGCCTGAACTATCTCTTACTCAGGCCATGAAGTTATCTCTGAGGTCCTGACAAGGTCCCTAATTAAGGCCCTGTTGCTGCCCCAACTAATGTCCTGCTGCTGACTCTGAGTCCCTGATGCTCCCCCTGTTATCCTCTGCCCTGCCAACAGAGTTTTGCCAAGAGAACACACTGGTCATAGCAAACACCCTCTTCCAACAACACAAGAGAAGACTCTACGGTCAATACTGAAATCAGATTGATTATATCCTTTGCAGCCAAAGATGGAGAAGCTCTAGACAGTCAGGAAAAACAAGAATGGGAGCTCAGATCATAAACTGAATCATAAGCCTGTGGCTCAGATCATAAACTCCTTATTGCCAAATTCAGACATAAATTGAAGAAAGTAGGGAAAACCACTAGACATTCAGGTCAGCAGTGACCACAGGACTAGGAAATGCCAAAGAATGTTCAAGTTCAGTTCAGTTCAGTTCAGTCGCTCAGTCGTGTCTGACTCTTTGCAGTAGTTTGAGCATTCTTTGGCATTGCCTTTCCTTGGGATTGGAATGAAAACTGACCTGTTCCAGTCCTGTGGCCACTGCTGAGTTTTCCAAATTTGCTGACATATGGAGTGCAGCACTTTCACAGCATCATCTTTGAGGATTTGAAATAGCTCAACTGGAATTCTATCACAATTGCACTTATCTCACATGCTAGCAAAGTAATGCTCAAAATTCTCCAAGCCAGGCTTCAACAGTATGTGAACCATGAATGTCCAGATGTTCAAGCGGAATTTGGAAAAGGTAGAGGAACCAGAAACCAAATTGCCAACATCTGTTGGATCATCAAAAAAGCAAGAGAGTTCCAGAAAAATATCTACTTCTGCTTTATTGACTACACCAAAGCCTTTGACTGTGTGGATAACAACAAACTGGGGGAAATTCTTAAACAGATGGGAATACCAGACCACCTGACCTACCTCCTGAGAAATCTGTATGCAGGTCAGGAATCAACAGTTAGAACTGGACATGGAACAACACACTGGTTCCAAATTGGGAAAGGAGTATGTCAAGGCTGTATATTGCCACCTGGCTTATTTAACTTCTATGCAGAGTACATCATGAGAAATCCTGGGCTGGATGAAGCACAAGCTGGAGTCAAGATTTCTGGGAGAAGTAACAATAACCTCAGATACACAACGACACCAGGCTTCTGGCAGAAAGCAAAGAAGAACTAAAGAGCCTCTTGATGAATGTGAAAAATGAGAGTGAAAAAGTTGGCTTAAAACTCAACATTCAGAAAAATAAGATCATGGCATCTGCTCCCATCACTTCATGGCAAATAGATGGGGAAACAATGGAAACAGTGAGAGACTTTATTTTCTTGGGCTCCAAAATCACTGCACATGGTGACTGCACCCATGAAATTCAAAGATGCTTGCTCCTTGGAGGAAAAGCTATGACCAAACTAGACAGCATGTTAAAAAGCAGAGACATTACTTTGCTGACCAAGGTCCATCTAGTCAAAGCTATGGTTTTTCCAGTAGTCATGTACGGATGTGAGAGTTGGACTATAAAGAAAACTGAGCACTGAAAAATTGATGCTTTTGAACTGCGGTGTTGGAGAAGACTCTTGAGAGTCCCTTGGACTGCAAGGAGATCCAACCAGTCCATCCTGAAGGAAATCAGTCCTGATTGGAAGGACAGATGCTGAAGCTGAAGCTCCAACACTTTGGCCACCTGTTGCAAAGAACTGACTCATTTGAAAAGACCCTGATGCTGGGAAAGATTGAAGGCAGGAGAAGGGGACAACAGAGGATGAGACAGTTGGATGGCATCACTGACTCGATGGACATTAGTTTGAGCCAGCTCTGGTAGTTGGTGATGGACAGGGAAGCCTGGTGTGCTGCAGTCCATGGGGTTGTAAACAGTTGGTCTCGACTGAGTGACTGAACTGAACTGAACTTGCACCATTTCAGGAAGTGACTCAGTTTTCCCAGGTATCTTTCAAGTATACACAAATGCTGGTGTATATTAAACCTCTGACTGTTTTTCTCCAGTTCATCTCCCTTTCATTATGAGGATCTCAATGAAGAACATTGAAAGGTAGAGAGAAAATTATCTTTCCTCTCATATAATGCAATACAATAGTATTCAGAGATACAAAGGAATGAACCACCAACCCATTTATTAAAAAAAAAAGCATGAATCTAACACATTACTAAGTGAAGAAATCCAGCCTCAAGTGCTACACACTGTACAAACTTATAAGACATTCTTGAAAAGGCAAAACAGACAGTGTGGGGGCCTCATGCCCAGCCTGAGCTTGGGTGAGTGCCAGCTGGCCGTGGTGGATAGCAGGCGGACTGGTGGCATCCTCAACTGCACGCTCAGAGCCCCCTGGGCAGCCGTGTGCAGGCCCTCAGTGTGGATGAGGGCACCTTCTTCCTGCCCGGGGAACTGGTGCCCGCCCTGGCTGAGACCACCCAGGGCTGCCAGGGCAGCATTGCGGGCTTCCCAGCCCTGCCTGCCAGCGGGTGGAAGGGTGAGGGGTGGTCTGCGGGCACCAGCAACCCCGTCCGCTTCCCGCACCTCTGTCCTGGGGCCCAGGAGGGCCCACAGGAGGCCACTGGAGACACCCGCAGGGGCGGGGGGCCGGGTGGGACCGAGGGCTGTGGCGACGGCCATGGGGAGCCTGGTGAGGACAGGGGCTCCTGGGCCTCGGAGCCCCCGGGACCTCCTGCAGCCTTGTCGCAGAGCCCTACGTGGCTGCTGTATTCCCACCCGGTGGGGCACAGGGCTCGACTCCACATGGGCATCCGCCTGAGCCGGTCCCCGCTGGACCCCCACAGCTGGACGGAGCCCTGGGTCATCCACGAGGGCCCCTGTGGCTACTCGGACCTGGCGTCCATCGGGCCTGCCCCCGGGGGTGCCCCGACCTTCGCCTTTCTGTTCGAGAGTGAGGCCAGGGTCTCCTACGAGGAGATCTCCTTCTGCATGTTTTCCCTGCGGGAGATCCTGAAGAAATGAGGCTGGGCGGGGGGCACACCGGCCTTGGAGACAAGCCTGCGGGGCACTGCCAGCAATGAAGACACAGCACACCCCAAAATAAATAAAATTATTTTTTAACAAATACAGTCTAAGATTGGATGCAATTGGCCAATACCTAGTACTATCACTTGGGAAACTTACTGAATCTTCTGTAGATAAAATCATAGCTCACTGTGCCATCTGAAGTGTGGGAAGCTCTCCGTACAGTGCTGAGAGCACAGTTGAGATGTAATCAGAGGTGACTGTGAGCTTTACTGTTGTAATTAAGTCCTTCACAGTTTGGGCTCTGGAGATCGGCCCATGCGGACCTGCAGACATCATTTTTCTTCAACAAAAATATCTTCTCTTTGCCAACAACACATATCTTACTTGTTTTACACACGGAAATGTTTCCCTTATCATTTTTACATATCACAATTTTTGCCCTTTGAAGCCTTAATGAAACCAAGTGATTCAAATGTTACACCAGTATTTTTTGATTGGCAAACTCAAGAACATATTCTATAACCCCTAAAAACATACATGTTTTTTTTTTTACATGTTTTTCATAGTGTAATTTTTCTTCAGTAGTTCAACATACAGCTTTAATAAACCAAAACATCTTTAGTTTCCCTCTGTCTTACAAGTCAAAAGCAAGTAAATTTAGATTTCTTTGACTTGTAAGTGCTCATATTTTTAAGGCCAATTAAACAGAGCTTCTTTACAAATTAACCTCAGCAATATTATACAAAGACAAACACACGTGTTGAGACACACAAACATTCAGACAGAGATCTCTTTGTTTCTCATGTTTTTACATTTCATGAATTAGGCACTGCAATTAAACTTATCAGTTTATGGATAATAGCCAAATTTACATACTTATTCTTAAAAGGCTCCCTTCCTTTTTTTTTTAACTTGAAGTTTTACCCAATTAACCAAAGGCCAAAGTCCCAGGCAAAATGGACTGTGTTTGTATTTCAAGGACTCGATACGAGTTAACGTCAAGCTTTCTCCTAGGCATATTTTTGTTTCCTCAGGAGCTGGGAAAACTGTTTTATCAAGCTAGCTTTCCATAACTGCATATACAAAAAAAGAACCAGTTTTTGTGACTTTCAAGAGTTTCATCTTAACCAATTTTCACTGAAGTTTAAAAAATAATGTTGCCATTTTGTTGTCGCTCAGTCACTCAGATGTGTCTGACACTTTTTGACCCCATGGACTGCAGCACGCCAGGAGTCCCTGTCCTTCACTATCTCCTGTTGCCATACAGTATCAAAAAAAAATCTTTCTTTTTCTTAGTTATAATTTTGTAGCTAAAAGTTTTCTTAATTGATTGAACCTTAATGAATCGCCATTTTACATAAGGCAGCAAGAAAACTAATCATGCAAATGAAATACAGTCTCGCACACTGAATGACAGATCAGTCACAAACCCTCTCTGAGGGAGACCAGTATGGAGTCCCAAATGAACAGTCCTCACAGGTAGCTATGTTACTGAATTCACAAGCCCATGTGTCCGGTGCACAGTGAGGCCCATCAATACTAAACATTATAATGAGCTTGGAACAGAGAAAGGTTTATTACAGATTCATACAAGGAGATGGGTCGCTCGTGTCCTAAGAACCCCAAAGTTACTGAAACCCTTCCTCAAGCCCCTTCAAAAGCCAAAAGTGAGGGGTGGGTGTGCTTAGTTGTTGCAGACTTCTCAGGTCAGAAGCTTTGTTCTGAGGTCCGGTCATGGTCAGGTAATGATGTTCCTGTGAATCTCTACCAGATGAATGTTATTCTGTGTCCTGACAAGAAAGGACAAGGTCCCAAGGTACACCTTTCACCCTCCAAGGTCCCAGTCCTGGTTGAGAGGAAGCAGATCTCAGTTGGCAGCTCCTTCAGGGCCAGGTTTCCACAGCCTGCTCAGCTGTCACCCCTGAGGGAGCCAGGCACCCACCCCAACTGGCCCTCAGTCTCCTCGGCTGCCCAAATGGGGAGACCAGGTCCCACAGACTGACTCATACGGATGGCCACTGCTGTTAGGTCACGGAGACGGCTCACCGCTGCCTCAAGGGCTGGGCCAAGGCTGCGGAGGCCTTATGAGGGCTCGGGAGCCCCGCAGGATGGAGCCCCCAGTCTGTTCCTGGGCCCCCCAGCTCACCCACGGGCCCGAGGCTGGGGAATCTGGAGGGCCTCCCCGAGAAGGCCCGAGTCTGCCTCTTACCTCACTCTCCACTTGGTGACCAGGACCCCACTGACCCTCGACTGAATCGCTTCCCCAGTGGTCCCTCACTGACAGTTACCGGTGGGCAGGGCCCGCTGTGGTGCTGACCAATAGCTGAGCAGGACCACTGAGGGTCACTCGTTGACAGTTGGTTGCCTGTGGGCGGGGCCCACTGAGTCACCGACCAATGGCTGTGCAAGACCCTGTTGCCTAGTAACAGGGTGCAGCCTAATGAGGCGTAGCAAGGGCAACCTGCCAAGGGCTGCGCTCATCCTGCTCTGTTAGTCAGGCATCAGAATCAATTGGTAAAAATGCCTGAATAGCAATCAGTGCTCACAAATGATCCTCAACAACAGACACACATCAGAACCAACCGGCAAGAAAGCCCAAATAGCACTAACACTCACACATGAGAAGGCTGCAAGCACGCACACCTGTGCACAGTGGACTTACCCACTCTTGGGGCTTGTCAGCTCCTCCCAAATGCAAGTTTCCATTCCGCCAATAAAAACCATAAATTGGCTGCCAGTGCCAAGCAGGGGAGAAACAGAGAGGATTCTCAAAACAAACGGTTTTGATAGCTGCTAGGAACATCCCCCAAATCCCCTAACCACGGGCAGCAGGCTCATACGCTGTCATGGCCATAGATCTCCCCTAGAAAACCCAAGAGAGCCAGATGCCCTGAAAGCACAGGAGCCGGCAGCAGCCAGCCCCAGCCGGGGTGCCAAAATCTGTTAACAAAAGAGTGAGTATGGCGTCTGGTTGCTCACTGCTCAAAAGTCAATAAACAGGCCAGGCTGGTGGAAAGGAAAGTTTCTCTATTTCAGGTCTGGCAACCGGGATGGGGAGAAGGTGGCAGACAACTGTCCAAAGGCTGACTCCCCCCACCCCCAACAAGCCGGGGGTGAGAGCTTTATAGATAGAATGGGGCGGGACTACAAGTAGAAACAGCACAGTTATCTCTAACAGTCATCTTCGAATTGGTCATTAATGGTCGGACCAGCATCATCTTGGTTGTTTTAGGTACAGTTAATCTTCAGTTCCGGGGTCCATTTATTCTCATTTCTTTGCAGCCAGTTCTTGGAATTATGACAGCTCATGCCCTGGGTACAGTCTAGTCACCATGTAGCTAACTTCTCCCACCTGGTGTTTTAGTATCTATAAGACAGCTCACAGGATGTGGCTCAGAATATTATCTATGGCCCTTGAGAAAGGTCTGTCTAGCCAAAGCTATGGTTTTACCGGTAGTCATGTATAGATGTGAGAGTTGGACTATAAAGAAAGCTGAGCACCGAAGAATTGATGCTTTTGAACTGTGGTGTTGGAGAAGACTCTTGAGAGTCCCTTGGACTGCAAGAAGATCCAACCAGCCCATCCTAAAGGAGATCAGCCCTGAGTGTTCATTGGAAGGACTGGTGTTGAAGCTGAAACTCCAATACTTTGGCCACCTGATGTGAAGAGCTGGCTCATTTGAAAAGACCCTGATGCTGGGAAAGATTGAAGGCAGGAGGAGAAGGGGACAACAAAGGGCGAGATGGTTTGATGGCATCACCGACTCAATGGACATGAGTTTGGGTAAACTCCAGGAGCTGGTGATAGACAGGGAGGCCTGGCATGCTGCAGTCCATGGGGTCACAAAGAGTCAGACACAACTGAGTGACTGAACTGAACTGAACTGAGAAAAAATTAAAGATCCTCAACTGTGCTTAATGACTACATTTAGTCTCCTTTAATTGTTTTCCTGTTTCAGTACTTTTCACTTCTCTGGTTAAACTTATTCTTTGATTAAAGTTTTCCACAGACAAAAGGCAGGCAGAGGACATGGTGGGTGGGGGGCAAGGACCATAGGTTCCTGCTCCATTTCATAACAGCAGACTCTTGTAACTGGATTACAGCTCGCATTTGAATTAGCATCAACTATAGAAACTGCCAGAGCTTCCCTGGTGGCTCAATGGTAAAGAATCTGTCTGCAAAGCAAGAACTGCTGGAGTCACTGATTCAGTCCCTGGGTCGTGCCCCCGGAGGAGGGCATGGCAACCCACTCCAGTATTCTTGCCTGGAGAATCCCATGGACAGAAGAGCCTGGTGGGCTACAGTCCATAGGATCCCAAAGAGTTGGACATGACTGAAGCAACTGAGCATGCTTGTGCACATAGAAACTGCCAGATACTTCTGAGAAGCATCACATCCCTGCAGTTTCCTCTGGGATGCATCTAGCAGAGCCTCCTTTGTTGGATGAGTTCACAGCCTCATCCTTGAAGGTCATTGATTCCTACAAACACGGTGGACATTCTGGCTCAAGTGGCACCATTGCTCACAGTGTGCAGAGATGACAGTTGAGGGCTACAGCGCTGGGGAAAGAGAGCTGTGTGAGTCAAAACTAAACTCTGTTCGAGGTCAAGTCCAATATATCTCTGGGTGACTGCTCATGTGCCTTTCAGATACATCACAGAGATGTGCACACTCTGAATCCACAATAACTTTCATGAAGAAGGAACATCACATGAGGAGTAGTTTGAAACATCTGGAAATTCCACAGTAGAATGATAATTTTATTCTATTTATAATTTATTTCTTCCTGAATGGTGATTATAAAGTTTGTACCTGGGAGTTCATAAATATGCTCTATTCCCCACAAAGTTTAATTAAATTCACAGACTAAGCACGAGGCAAACAATATCGGTGTTCTGCCACTTAGCTGTGACTGTGAGCAAAATTCCTCAGTATAAACCTCAGAATTCTCAAGTGTGAGATAGTTTCATAACGTCTTGAGACACTTGAGTGATTGAATGATCTAATAGGTAAGAGCTTCTTACATAACAAAACCCAGTTAAAGCCACAGGTACAGTAGTCTCAAGGTTCTCACCAGAGAACCTCGACGCGGTGTCTAGTGCTCTGCAGGATGGAGTGGGCTTTCTGTGGGCCTGAACTTAGGGAGCGCTGCCCTTATCACCTCAACACACATCAGTCATTCTTCACAAGATACAACAGACAGATTTTCCTCCTCAAACCAGTGACCCTGCAGCTGCAGAACTGAAGGAGTGTCCCAGCCTGACCTCTCCTGTGAGCTGAGGGCTCTTTTCCCTTCTGTTCTCTCTGGAACCTCACAGCTCTGATCTTTTTTTTCCTGCTTTCAACATATAGTTATGAAGACCAACACTTTTCATATACTTCTGAACTTTGATTCCAGTCAAGTCCTGGATGACTTCACATGCCTGCTTTTCCATGGCTGAATCTAACTAGCATCTTAAACCTGGGGAGGCTCACAAACCCCCCAACACCTTTCAAATAGCTCTTGTCACTGTACTATATCTGGATAATTAAATCTTATTCTATGCTTCACAAATAGTTCAGATGTTTTCTGCATATCTTCCAATTTTTAAACATTCTCAGTACTTCCCTGACTTTCCACAAAAGGAATCACTTCTACTGCAGAGGTGAATCAGATAATTTGAGGAAATTCTTCAGTTCATTGTCACAAAATTTACAAATATGCCTGAATTCAGACTAAGTCCACTTTCTCCTACCTTACTCTTTTCTCTCCTGCATCCTTGAAAATTTATAGAATTAATTGTATTTTAAGTATTATTTACCCTAGGACTAAAATATGAACATTTCAGAACTCTCAAAAATATCTTCCTTGAAGAACTAGGGCTTTTAATGTTAAAACATTAAATAATGACTTTATGAATTAGTTAATCAACCAGTTAATAAAATGTTCTATATTTTCAATATATTCATTGTACTTTAATAAGCATTTATAATTTATAATTGCCTATGAGATGCTTTACATGAGTTTTCATAACTTCAATAAGCTTCTAGTATGGAATAGAAATGTGTACGGTAGACAGAGACTTTGAAAAAATAAAAACATGTAGTTATTAATTAGAAATCTGTTAAGCATGTAGAAGATCTGAGTGACACTATTCATCTTGATGTAGTCAACATTTATAAAAAAGCCTAAGAACTGCAGAGTAAAATAGCATTTTACAAAGATATTCTGGTCCACAAAAAGGCTCAATAAATGTCAAAGTATTGAAATATTACAAATTATTCTGAGGATTAAATAAGATCTTGACTTGAAGGGCTGTGGGGGCAGGCACAGAAGAAAGCTGCTTGCCACCCACCCCTCCAACCATGTACAAGGGAAGGTAGATTCATTTGGAATCATTGGGTCTGTGTGGATTGAGGAGCAGGGAGAAATAGAAACAGGCCATGAGAGATGAAAAGGATCCAAAGCAGGACCAGACCCAACACAATGAGTGACCACTCTGGGGCCCATTTAGACAATTGACAATAACCGCAAATCACGTATTGGGGTTACTGGGATTGCTATGTGACTACATATATGCACTGATACTTCATCATCATCTCCTGCAATTCTCCACATAGTGACAGATGTGATAACATTGCCATCTCTGCTTTATCAGTAGTGAGGCTAGAGATGGTTATATGGCCTATTCACCACCACACAGATAGGGAAGTGCAGAGCTGGGATGGGAATGTGTGTATAATTCAGGAACAGCTTGTGTACTTCCTATCAGCAACCTCATGTCTGAGTGGATAAACCACAGCTCACACAAGTACCTTCTAATTCAGGTTTGGGGAAGGAACAGTGAAAAGTCTCCTACTTACTACTCTTCTTGCCATGTCTTCTTAATATCTTTCTGCTTCTGTTAGGTCCATACCATTTCTGTCCTTTATCGGGCACGTCTTTGCATGAAATGTGCCCTGGGTATCTCTTATTGAAGAGATCTCTAGTCTTTCCCATTCTATTGTTTTCCTTTATTTCTTTGCATTGATCACTGAGGGAGACTTTCTTATCTCTCCTTGCTACTCTTTGGAGCTCTGCATTCAGATGGGTGTATCTTTCGTTTTCTCCTTTGCCTTTAGCTTCTCTTCTTTTCTCAGCTATTTTTAAGGCCTCCTCACACAACCATTTTTGCCTTCTTGCATTTCTTTTCCTTGGGGATGATTTTGGCCACCACCACCTGTACAATGTTACAAACCTCCATCCATAGTTCTTCAGGCACTTTATCAGATCTAATCCTTTGAATCTATTTGTTACTTACACTGCATAATCATAAGGGATTTGACTTAAGTCATACCTGAATGGCCTAGTCGTTTTCCCTACTTTCTTCAATTTAATTCTGAATTTGGCAATAAGGAGTTCATGATCTGAGCCACAGTCAGCTCCTGGTCTTCTTGGTATAGAGCTTCCCCATCTTTGGCTGCAAAGAATATAATCCGCCTGATTTTGGTATTGACCATCTGGTGATGTCCATGTGTGGAGACTTCTCATGTGCTTTTGGAAGAGGATGTTTGCTATGACCAGTGCATTCTCTTGGCAGAACTGTTAGCCTTTGCCCTGCTTCATTTTGTGCTCCAATGCCCAAACTTGCTTGTTACTCCCTTTATCTCATCTTCTTACTTATGCATTCCAGTCCCCTATGATGAAAAGGTCATCTTTTTTGGAGGTGTTAGTTCTAGAAGGTCTTGTAGTCTTCACAGAATTGTTCAACTTCAGCATTAGTGGTAGGGGCATAGACTTGGATTACCATGATATTGAATGGTTCGCCTTGGAGACGAACAGAGATCATTCTGTCATTTTTGAGATTGCACCCAAGTACTGCATTTCATGGGACAGGCATGTCCTTTCCTCGGGAAAACAGCTCAAGGCTCATGGAGATAAGGGCTGCACCCATGCAAGGTGGGGCTAGGAGCCCTTGATGCAGCTGATTGGTATGAGTACCAGCATTGCTTAGTATAAAAGCAGAATATGTGGAAAACAACCATTAAAATGAACTAGGTAGGTAATTTCTAGTACAACTAGACAAGGCAATCTTATCAATTTTTGTGGCTGGGGGTGGGGATTCCCAGGTTAAGGAAAGAGGTCAGGGAGTCCAGGTCTGCAGAGTGGAGGTTACCACCCCCAACCCCCTGGTTCCAGATCTACATGAAAGAGACATTTAGGGGCTGGGATGACAGTGGGAAGCCTGGAGGCTGTAGCAGGAGGGGTGCGCATCTTTATTTCTCAAGACACTTATCTTTCTGACTCCAGAGTCCAAGTCACAGGGAAGCCTGTTTTCTGCATTTTTTTTTCAAAATTTCTTTAGCTATTCTCATATCTGCCTTTCCATCTAAGTTTCTTCAGAAGATAATAACACCATTGGAAGTTCTACAACTTATTTTCATTGAATAGTTTCACTGTCAACTTCTTTGCAGTACCTATACATCTACTTCTTTTAATACCAATAACTCAAACACAAATTGGTAAGACTGCCTTGTGTAGTTGTACTGGAATTTACCAACCTAGCTCGTCTTAATAAGGACTGGAAAAGTTCAGTTTTCATTCCAATCCCAAAAAAGGCAGTCCCAAAGAATGTTCAAACTACCATACAATTGCACTCATCTCACACACTAGCAAGGCAATGCTCACAATTCTCAAAGCTAGGCTTCAACAGTATGTGAACCAAGAACACCTAGATGTTCAAGCTGGATTTAGAAAATGCAGAGGAACCGGAGATCAAATTGCCAATATTCATTGGATCATAGAAAAAGCAAGAGCTTTCCAGAAAAATATCTACTTCTGCTTCATCAACTACACTAAAGCCTTTGACTGTGTGGATCATAACAAACCATGGAAAATTCTTAAAGAGATGGAAACACCAGACCACCTTACCTGCTTCCTGAGAAACCTGTATGCAGGTCAAGAAGCAACAGTTAGAACTGAACATGGAACTACAAACTGGTTCCAAATTAGACAGGAGTACATCAAGGCTGTATATTGTCACCCTGCTTATTTAACTTATATGCAGAATACATCATGTGAAATGCCGGGCTGGATGAAGCACAAGCTGGAATCAAGATTGTCAATATCAATAACCTCAGATATGCAGATGGCACCACCCTTATGGCAGAAAGTGAAGAGGAACTAAAGAGCCTCTTGATGAAAGTGAAAAAGTTGGCTTAAAACTCAACATTCAGAAAACTAAGATCATGTCATCTGGTCCCATCGTTTCATGGCACATAGATGGGGAAACAGTGAAAACGGTGTCAGACTTTATTTTTGGGGGCTCCAAAATCACTGCAGGTGGTGACTGCAGCCATGAAATTAAAAGACACTTGCTCCTTGAAAGAAAAGCTACGGCCAACCTAGACAGCATATTAAAAAGCAGAGACATTGTTTTGCCAACAAAGGTCCGTCTGGTCAAAGCTATGGTTTTTCCAGCAGTCATGTATGCATGTGAGAGTTGGACTAGCAAGAAAGCTGAGCTCCAAAGTATTGATGCTTTTGAACTGTGGTGTTGGAGAAGACTCTTGAGAGGCCCTAGGACTGAAAGGAGATCAAACCAGTGAATCCTAAAGGAAATCTGTCCTGAATATTCATTGGAGGGACTGAAGCTGAAACTCCACGTAGGGAGACTCAGTGTAGGGAGACAAGCCCTCCACCCTGTGCAGCTGGTAACACCTCGTGTGAAGTAAGGCGGGGGCAGACAGTGACACAGAGTCCCCACATCCCAGAGGGGCTCCACAACCCATCCGTGGGTCCACCGTGGGGGACACAGACAGACAGCCCAGGGGCAGGATGAACTGTCATGTGGTCCCCCGTCCCCTCAGGAGGCTGACGGGGCCACAGTCAGGCCAGTCTCCACCCACCAGCCCCCACCCCTAAGAGGTGGATCTTAGAATGATTTGGCCAAGTTAACAGAACAGCCAAGTGAACT
This sequence comes from Okapia johnstoni, assembly GCA_024291935.2. Classification (NCBI taxonomy): domain Eukaryota; kingdom Metazoa; phylum Chordata; class Mammalia; order Artiodactyla; family Giraffidae; genus Okapia; species Okapia johnstoni. The sequence continues at coordinate 97,412,146 of CM044315.1, read as the reverse complement.
AAACTAAATCTGCAACATCTCCACAGGCCGAGGTGTTTACCGGACGGCGGTGGGGGGTTGGGGGAACATTGTTGAAACCTACTACTGACATGGGCATCCAAGCGTGAAGAAGGGCGGGTGTTGCACAAATATTAGAAAGCATGAATAACACGTATTTTATTACCCAGCTTCTTTCAGAACCAAACACTATTTGCCAAATAGTCTCCCAGGAGGGGGAGAAATGAATCACTGTTTCCAAACTGTTGGACTATTCTTGAAGTATATTTGACTTACAGGACTGTATCAGTTTCATGTGTACAAGATAGTGCTTTGACCCTTATGGACATTATCAAACGACTAACGCAGTAAGTCGAGTTGCCATCTGTCTTCACACGAGGTTGTTACGAGGCTGGTGCCTGCACAAGACTTAGTTATTTTACACCTGGAGGTCTGAGCCTCTGATCTGCACCCATGTCACTCGTTGCCCCATCTGCTCTCCTCTGGCGACCACCTGTACGTTCTCTGAATCTGTGAGTCTGTTTCCATTTCTGTTTGCTTGCTGTGTTTTTTAGATTCCACGTGTAAGTGAAATCATAGACTATTTGTCTTTCTCTAACACCTCACTTAGCATAAAACGCTCCAGGTCCATCCATGTTGTCACAAATGGTAAGGTTCTATTCTTTTCATGAGTTGTTATATTCTACTGTATACATGTACCAGTTTCTTTATCCATTCACCTACCAATGGGCACTTAGGTCACTTCCTTACCTTGACTGTTGTAAATAGTGCTACAATGAACAGAAGAAAGCATGTGTTTTTTCAAATTACTGTTTTTGTTTTCTTCAGAAAAACACCCAGAAGTGAAGTTGCTAGATCCTAAGGTTGTCCTAGTTTAAATATTTTGAGGGACCTCCGTAATTTCTTCCATGGTGACTACATCAATTTACATTCCCATCAACACACACGAACATTTAGATTTAGGATATCTTTATTTTTACAACATAACAGTGTTTCTTTCATGTAATCTACAGTGGAAATAGTTCTTGATATACCTTATATTAGTCATGTCCAACTCTTTGTGACCCCAGGGACTATAGAATCCATAGAATTCTCCAGGCCCGAATACTGGAGTGGGTAGACTTTCCCTTCCTTTCCCTTCTCCAGGGGATCTTCCCAACCCAGGGATCGAACCGGGGTCTCCTGCATTGCAGGTGGATTCTTTACCAACTGAGCTATCAGGGAAGCCCTAATATCACAAGAAGCTGGCAATCAAACATCTGGTGAAAGTTAAGTGGTTTCAAAAGAGCTCTTCACCATTAATTTCAAAATAGCTATTCAGGATTGAAGTTAAAATATATAAGGTATATCAGTTACTCAAGAATCTAGAGAAGGAAGATTGGAAGTGATTTATTATCCCCTATGACACAGTGGGTAAAGAACCTGCTTTCAGTGCAGGAAACACAGGAGACACCGGTTTGATCCCTGAATCAGGGAGATCCCCTGGAGGAGGGCATGGCAACTCACTCCAGTGTTCTTGTCTGGGAAATCTCACGGACAGAGGAGCCTGGCGGGCTACAGTCCATGGGCTCACAAAGAGTCGGACACAACTGAGCGACAAACACTTTAGGGGCAGGAGACTCTTCTCTGTCAGGTGGTAGTTGTGAGGGAGGAAAGGAACAGGCTGAGGTGACTCCATCTTGAAAAAGAAGGAAACTCCACCTTGCGTGTTGAGTGACTTTGGACCATGTGCCTGGTAGCAATGAGGATAGCATACCTACGGCCGAGGCCTCTCAGACTGATAAACACCAGATTCCATACCAAGACTTCCCGTCGCCAAAAAGTATGTAATAATCCCCTACGTAGTCAATCACCTTTGTAATCTGTGTGGCACCCATTGGTGTGGGCTACAATGTTGAATCAGCTGACTCTTCTGATTATGAATCATGGCTGTAACCTGATTGTTTCTCCCTTTAACACTTTCCAGGCTAGGTTTAAAGAATTTGGTGATGTGGGCTTGAGCAGTACACTTAAGGTATATAAGGTTTTCACAAAAGTCGGTTGGGGTCCTTGGCTAAGAGGAGACTGCCTTGGGCCCGCCGGTGTAATAAACTGCACTCCACTATCTGCATTGTCCTTCTGAGTGAGTTTGTTTCTCAGAACACGTGGCTGCAACAGTTGCAGCATAAGGAGCCTGGTTGGGGGAGGAGCAGACATCTCTGTCTGGATGGAGTGGCGTTGGTGCAGCAGGGAAAACGTGTTTCCCCCGCCAAACTGGGACAGGACCTGTGACTCTGTCGACCAAGTGGTCAACAGGGACTCCTAAGCAGGACATCAAAGGATGCATCCATTTTTTAATGGTTGGTATTAGGGCTGAATGTGTGTATCCCCACAAAAGTCATACCTTGAAATCTGATCTGAAAATGCTGGTATTTGGAGATGGGGCCTCAAGAGGTAATGAGGTCATAATGGTGGTGGGGCTTCCAAGGGCCGGGTCATCCTGCACCTGGACGAGGCGGGTGTGGGGAGCTGGGGCGTCCTGGACCTGGACAGGGGGGCGTCAGGCAATGTGCACACACCCACTGCCTCCCCTCTTCACTCTCCACGGCTCACGGGTTTTACCTAAAACGGAAGAGCTCAGAGGAGCGTGGAGAGCCGCTGGGAGCAGATGCGTCACCCGGTGAGGCGTGTGCGACAGGAACAGAGGAAGGAGAGCCCCCTGGAGGACCACCGGAAGAGCCTGTCAGGGCGGCCCCCCTCAGTGTGCCTGGCAGGGGCACTGCCCTTGGGTTTGGAGGGTGAGGGGCATCAGATCCACCCATGTTCCTCACTCATTCTTTCCTTGGATGAGGCCCTGGTCCAGGGGTCGACGCCCATGCCTGAGGGTCCCATGCAGGGAGCCGGGGTTACTATGGAAAGCAGAAGGCACTGATACCAGCCTTCACTGTGTGCTGCAGAGGTTCCAGGAACAAGAGCTGTGCCTCCTGGAACAAGCCTCACCTATCCCCGAAGGGGAACCTCTTGAGCCCTTGAGGTGCACGTGGCAGGCACTCTCAGGGGCACCAGGCCACACAGAGAAGTGATTGAAATGTTTAGCCATGCAGAGGAATGAAACATTAAATTGGAACAATTTCTGTCACTTAAACTTTTAAATCATACATTGTTAGAAAATTGGATGCAAAGCCATACTGTTAATAAAATAATGAGACTAAAAATATGTTGTAATGAAATGTATTATTCATAAAATATGTGACCATTTCAAATGCTCAGCACTTTAAATACCTACCTCCTGATTCATGGGGTCGCAAAGAGTCAGACACGACTGAGCGACTGAACTGAACTGAACGTCCACTTTGCAGGGACTTGGCAGAGAATGAGAAACTAAGGTACAGTCTGGGGAGTCTGGGGGAACCACAGTGAACAACAGAATAAAACTCAGTTTTGCCAATTGTTGCAATGCCAGTGTGGGGTCTGGTAAAACCTGTGTGTTTGTCTCCAGGCCTTCCGACTCAGCACAACATTTACCAAGCTCGTGTTCAAAGTCTGAGTTAAGCGTTAACACGAGGCTGTCGTCCTGAACAGCAGGCACCCTCACTGGGCACACGGGGCTGGGGGCGCCATGGGGAGCATCCCGCTGGCTGCACGGCCAGCCTGCCCAGCAGGGCGCTGCTGGAGTCCTCACATAGCTGAGGCCACTCACACGCCAGGGCCGCCTGGGCCTTCCCGGGAAGAAGTCATCCCCATGGTCCATGTGTCTGGGGCAGAAATCCCCTGTGATGGCTGGGGCACATCGCCTGGATGGCCTCGCAGGAGAGGCTGCCAGAGGCTGAAGGCTGAGGCCATCCTGCTGTGTCTGGCAAGAGTGAGAACAGGAGAGGAGGCTGGGAAAATCCTGGATCCGTCTTTGCGGAATATTCCGAATGGCTGACTTTCAGAGCCGGTAAACGTCAGGTTCTATAGTAAGGTCGTAAAATACAGGAATTGAGCACAGAGCTTCTGGCCATCAGGGTCTGCACAGGAAGGGAGTGTCTCCAGGTTCCCATCGCATCTGGGACTCAGAGCATCTCCCACACTTAGCCAGAGACTCTTGAAAACCTGACTTTCTTCAGTAATCAGGCACTGACCTCGGTGACTCTGAAACTGTTACCCTCCCAACCTCGTGCACAGGGTTGCCCCAGGGCACAGTGAGGTGGAGAGCAGCCCTGCCCTCTGGGACACCTGGTCAACCCCAGCCCAGGACATTCCCCTCACGGCAGCATGTACAGAGCTGTGGCCCAATCCCTCCCTCCCCAACTGGGTACCTGCCCCCTGGAAAGGGAAGGGGCAGGAACCAGCATCAATGTGGCATCGCCCACAGCACCCAGCAGGGCCCCAAGGACACAGCAAGGCATCAGGATTCCTGCTCTAACAGAAGCTCTGAGGGCAGACGATTGGGCTTCAGAAACCAGCTCCAGAAGTCTGTTCATCCTCAGATTTTTATCAGCATCTCACAACTCTGCTAAGATGGGCTGCAGGGATTAGTGTATATAAAATTCACATGCAACCAGAGCAGAAGGAAGCAAGGGAGCTCACTGGACCTGGCCCCCTTTTCCTCCCTGCCCAGGTAGACAGATGGGGTTACTGGTCCCATCCGGTCTGCCTCTGTGACATGGCTGTGCTCCCGCTGCCCCATGATTCCAATGTGTTTTCTGCCCCATCGATGAGATTTCCATCAGCCAATCAAATGTCGTCAGACGTCCCAAGAATAGATGCGTTAACACATGTGCATGTGGCTTTGTCTCTTATACTACGTCACACGGGAAGAGCAAGGCCAGGTGGCCGTGGACAAAGACAGTGAGACACATGCAATAAATTCAGTGCATCAGAATAAGTGCCTCTTGTGAGCCAGAGTATCCGGGCAGCTTGTCACATGGCATTCCCTCCTGAGCGCTGACTGATAACACCTGCCTAATGCCACCTGTAAACAATGATCAATCAGCTGATAGGCATTGGCGGAACCCCAGATGCTCCCTCGGTCCTGTGAAAGCATCTGAGATGCTGGGGCACAACGCTCACTCTCAGAGCTTCCATCCCAACCTGGGAGGACCTGGGCATGATGGACCCACCTGGAGAGGCACTAAGATTGAAGTCCATGGCCCAGATCATAAGGCCAGCAAGGGCTTAGCCAAGTATAAGAGGGACTTCACACGGCATCCAAGGGCCACTTTGTTAGGCAGGGCAGGCGGCTCCCAGGTGGACTGGGTCCGCCAGGCCAGTAACAGGCAGGAGGATGGACCTTCAGTCACCGCTCCCCTCTCCCCATCAGGCCACCGAGGCCCCCAGACACTGGCCCCTCCCCACTCTCTCAAGCAGATGGCTTCCCACCGTTCAGCCCATCTCCCACCGGGCAGGGACCAGCCCAAGACCCGTACCCTGTGCGGACAGGCAGCCCCACACCCAGAAGCTTCTGCGTCCAGAGCGTCTCAGATGAGCAAGCAGCAAGCAAGCTCTCCGCGAATCTCATTGCACTTGGAGGTCAGGGTTCATTCTGTTTCCCCACGGCCCGTCCCATTGTTTGTTTAGTGGCAAACAGCTCCTGAGAAGGGCTTTTGTCCCCAAAACCTTTGAAAAACGCCAGAGCGTTGGACGATGGGGGTTTTATATTAAATCACAGTGAAGTGAAGTTTTTAGCCAGTGGAAGTCAGAGTGGCTTCTAATAGAGACAGAGCCCACAGTGAACTTTACCCAGAAGACTGAAGCCCAGAATCTAAATCGTGCTGAGATCTTAGCACCAAGCAATAGATACAAGCTTAAAAATCCTGCATCACCACTACAAGTGTTCAGGACCCAGCAGAACAAGCTCCTGCCCATGTCGCCCAAGCCTTCCGCTTAGCCAAGAGGCCTGTGTCCTCCCCAGGTTCGCATCCCTCCCCACCCCTGGAGAGTGGCTGCAGTCCCTCAGGGCCCAGGAGGGCTCCCAGAAGGAGGAAGGTCGGCCTCCAGGAGCCCCCGGTCCTGGCGGGAACAAGCTGTCCTTTCTGGCTCATTACCTAGTCTGTGAGGCCGAACCAGCGTCTGCAGATGGCCAGCGTGCTGCTCGTTTTCTCCACAGATGCTCTCAGTGGTTGTGTGTTTGCTTCACTGGGCGTTGCCCTGTTTACGGGCCTCCAGTCCGCCGACAGGCGCACTCCATGTCCCAATCCCTGGACCAGGGGATACATCCCCTCTCAGGGCCAAAGGACCCTGGGGAAGTGACTGAGCCCAGAGACCTGACAGTTGGGACTGTGTCCCAGACGGTCCAGAGGGTCTGAACTGTGACACGGACCCCGGCAGACAAGGACTGTCTCCTCTGCGGAAAGGGGTCAGAGAGGCTGGATGGTGAGAAGGACTCTGCCCACTGTCAGTGGTTTGAAGGGACAGAGGCTGGACAGCCAGGAAGCAACCTCGGTCCCGTGACAGCAAGGAGCTGAGCTGCGCCTACACTGGGGGAGCCTGCGGATGGAGGGGACTCACCCCAGACCTCGGATCAGGGCCCACGCCTCCCTGTCTCCCACGCAAGGCCCTGGCCAGAGGGCCCGACCACCCCTGACCTGTGACTCACAGGAAGAGCTCACAGATGTGGGCCTTGACCTACTTTGTGCAGGGGACCTGTTACAGTGGCCTCCAGAAACTGTGCAGGGACGTTGGCACATTTGACCCAGAAAAATGCTGCCCATGGCCAACCCTGCCCACAGGGTCAAGGAGCAGATGCCCCAGATGGCACGTTGCTGCCACTCGCTGACCCTCCTGATCCACTCCCAGAACCAAAGTAACAAACAGGAAATGAGGGAAACAGCCAGCTTTCCAAAATAACAAGGCCAGCCGGAGAGAGTGGACAGAAAGATCTTTCTTTAAAAAAACGCGGGCACAGCGGCACAAAAGCCCAAGACCAGACATGAACACGTGTTAGAAAGAAAAAGAAAAGAAAGGGAAGTCACTCAGTCATGTCCAACTCTTTGCAACCCCATAAACTGTACGTAGCCTACCAGGCTCCTGCTCCATGGGATTCTCCAGGGAAGAATACTGGAGTGGGTTGCCATTTCCTTCTCCAGGGGATCTTCCGAACCCAGGGGTCAAACCCGAGTCTCCCGCATTGCAGGCAGACACTTTACCCTCTGAGCCACCAGGGAAGCTTGTGTTAGGAATTCCCAAAAAGGGAGTCATGGGCCCCAAGACACCATCCAATCTGCCTCCTTGAGCCACAGGCCCGCCAAGAACCCCTGAGTCTGCCACCTTTAGCCGCATCCCGGCTGACCTTCAGGGAGGACCAGGTGAGGTCTGGGATGAGGCTGGCTGGGGTCCCGCACAGAGCTCGGCCTGGGGCATACAGCACAGTCCACGCAGCCACCTGGGAAGGAGCAGGCCAAGGGGAAGTGGGCCATGCACGGGTGGGCGTTGACTGCAGCCCCCAGGCCCGTGGTGAGGAGCTCTTTCCCTCCTGGTTCCTCCCAGTGTTCCAGACGACCGACCGGCCCAGACCCCTCCTCCCCCAGGCCTCCCTCCCTGTCCTCCAGCGTCCGCTCTCAGACGCTCCCCACCGGTCGACCCCCTCCTCTGTCCCGGGCTCAGCGGGTCACTCCTGTCTGAGCAGCAAAGGGCCCTGACTCAGGTTCTCCAGCCCCAGCCCAGCAGCTCCCAACCATGCAGACCGAAACCTGGGCTGAAGCCCCCAGAGAGCAGCTCAGAAGCAGGACAGGACCCGGCCTGGTGTTGGGGGCAGGTTGGGCGCAGGCTCCCTTGAAGAAGGGGCCGGGCACCACACCCCGCATGTCCACACGGCCCAGAGTCCACCGGACACAGCCCAGCAGCTGCAGCCGCTGGGGCCTGGAGGAGGCTGGAGCAAGGGCCGCGGGAGGAGGGTCTGTGTCACGCCAGGTTTGCTTCCAACTTGAGCTTCGTGTGGCCACTCGGGAAGCACTGGCCGCACAGCTCTGGGCTGGACGCCTCAGAGGAGCCAGTGTTCAGGTCCAGCGCCATGCAGACGAACACGGAGAGGCCGCAGAGGGCTGAGGCACAGCCAGAAATTATGGGAAATCACTGCAGGACAGCCAGCTGCCCTCCCGGAAGGCACTCAACACCAGGTCCCAGAGCAGCAGTCCTCACTGCAGCTCCAGCCCCAATTTGTTTCACTGCAGTGACGGCAGGGTTGTCCTGATCCCATCCTTGCTTTCAGCTCATAAACTAGGTGTGGGCACCGCAGGACGACAGCAGGTAGTGGGTTCAGCTTGGTCACGGGCGCTCGTAATTCAGCCCCAAGTCCCTGGCAGGTGGCGAGCTTGTGAGAGGTCCAAGTTCAGGGGCTGACTTACACCAGCGCCACCAGCCTGCCTCTGTCCTCTGTTTTTCACATTTGACATGGGAAACGCAAGTTTTAACGATTGTGAGACAAGTTATTGAGGACTCTTAAAGAAAGCAATTTAACAGTTTTATGGAAGACAGATTAAGGAACAGTTATGGTAGCATCAGACCACCAAGGAGGGAAATTAGCAGCTCTTACTGAGAACACGGTGAAGGCAGACAGTGTCCATCACTGCCTCAAAGAGAGTTTCTCCTCCTTGAACACTCTGATGCTGTGAGGTCAGGCCTTTGAGCAGAGTCCATGTTCCTCCAGAAACAGAAACTTACCTTCATCTCGGAAACTCCTGGAAGTCTCTTCTCTTCCAAACCCTCTGTCATCCTGGGTTCACCCTGCCGTGCGCCAACGCTGAACTTCACATGTTCCAGGTGGCGCTAGTGGTAAAGAACCCCCCTGCAAATTCAAGAGATGTAAGAGATGCAGGCTTGATCCCTGGGTCAGGAAGATCCCCTGGAGGAGGCCAGGGCAACCCACTCCAGTATTCTTCCCTGGAGAATCCCATGGACAGAGGAGCCTGGCGGGCTATAGTCCATAGGGTCCCAAAGAGTCAGACATGACTGAGCAACTTAGCACGCACATGTTTGTACCTGAAACATTCCCACCACGTGATGGAAACACCTAGTACATCCCTCAGGGGAAGATGAGATTTTTGCATCTCTCATGTCCGCCCACAAATAATGAGTAATACCAGCCCAATGTCACCCAAAATAGGTTTCCAGAATCGTGATTTGTGACACCTTCCTCTTTGATAAGAGTTTTCAGGATGTAGTCCTGTGTTTGTGCTAGGCTGACGTGGCATAACACGTTAACAGGCTACCATGACATGCTAACCTTCTGTCAACAGGAGGGTCTGACTGTTTAAGGGCCACGTCAGGGAGCGTGTGGTCTGTCTTCACCTCTGGCTGCAGGGGGACAAGACCAGCACAGGACAGGAAACCGGCCCGTGTCTATCTGAAGGGGGCCCAGGCCCTGCGACCAAGTTCACGTCACCCAGAAAACCTTGGGGAACAACCGAGAAAAAGCAAGGACACCTGCTTCAGCGAGGGCACTCAGGCAGGAAGCAAACTCAGGACTGTGGGGAAGAGCATGTCGGCCCCGCGCCACGCCGACAAGCTGATGCACCTGGTTCACGAGTCAGGGAGATCCGTTGCTCACACAAGGCAAGCAACCCCGCAGGTTTTCACTGGCCGCTCAGCTTTGGCATCTTTACCTGCAATTCAGTTGTGAAATATCACCTCTCCATTCCTGAAGAAGGTGCTCCGGAGCCACCTGCCCTCTCCACATCTCAACTGCCCAAAGCCGAGGCGCTGATTTATTTTTCTGTGTCAGTTATCTTCACAGTCCAGCTGTCTCTGTGGCCTTTGAGACAAGAGGGATTTATTCCATCTCACACTAATGTTTTGCCCGTTTCTGTTTCTATGCAAGGAAACATTTATCTGCCAAGAGCACATTCTTAGGACACTTGAATTGATAAGGGAATACATAATCCCAGCAGTGCTTGTGTTTGCACACCTGATTCTATCCAGGAGCTTGTATAAGAACAAAGATATCGTGATGCTCCGTAAGTAAAACACATTCTAAGGTGGTGAGCACTTTGGAAACACCACTAATCGCCACATTAAGAAGGTGAAACTGTTGTTTAATTTCATAGACTAAGCACTGTATACTTTGCTGGCTTATTTTTTCTCATTATAAATTTTAAAAGACATTCCGAAGTGAATAGGAACTTCCATTTTTAGCTAGAAAGCCTCAACAAGAGTGAGGCTTAACCTGTCACTATGGACAATGGTAAAACCAAACGAACTATGTGAGGAAGTGCTTCCGGCGCTGAGCGGCCCTAGACACTGGTGGGCGACCCCTCGGGAAGGAGACAAGCACACAAAGCCCCAGACGCTTCCCCACAGAGCCCACGAGGAGGCGGAGGAGGAAAGAGGAAGTCAGATGTTTACAGCGTGGAGAGGAAACAGCTGCCAATCTACCCATCGACAATAGGACGAGGACTTCCCTGGTGGTCCAGAGGTTAAGAATTCACCTGCCAAGGCAGGGGGCACAGGGCTTGACCCCTGGTCCTGGAAGATCCACAGGGCAGCGAAGACCGTGCCTCACAGCTACTGAGCCTGTGCTCTCGAGCCCGGGGGCCGCAGCTACTGAAGCCCACACGCCTTAGAGCCGTGTTCCAAAGCAAGAGAAGCCACCACAACAAGAAGCCCACAACGAATACCAAGTGCTGCCAGATAGACACAAATAGTTTTTAATTTTTTAAAAATCAGATGAAATACTAACTTCTCAGAGCAAAAAAAAAAAAAAAAATCATCGCCAGTGGTTTCTCATTACAAAAGAGAAAGTTGAAAGTCACTCTTCCAGCACAAGGAAAAGTACACCAGATGGAAACTTGGAACTCATCCTAAAAAAAAAGAATGAGAATCGTGCAACAGCTAATCAGGGAAAGCTAATCCCTTGCTCACAGCTTAGTAAATGACAAAGTGGCACCTGAATTCAGTGCAAGAAAAGCAAGCGGTTTTGGAGAAACGACGCTGAGAAGCCTGGCTGGCCGTTGAAGCGGAAGCAGAGCGGGGCCGCCCTCAGACCTCACCATGGGGCAGCCAGTGTGCCGTGGCGGAAGTGTCCAGACAAAACCATAAGTTCCCAGAGGAAAAGGCCAGGAGCCGTGGTCGCTCCTGGGAGGAGAAGAGCTCCTCCAACTGTGGTCAGACTCAGTGGGCACTCAGGGAAACGGGGAAGCATCCAACCACGTGAAACTCTAAAAGCCTGGATGACAAACCATCGGCATCAGAGAGACTGAGGGGGACACACAGGGAAGGCAAGCCACAGAGACCACAAGAGACACTCTCCAGCCGGGCTGGGTCCCGGGGCGAGAAGGGCATGGGCGGGTCATGACGAGGCCGCGGGGACAGCAGCCTCCTGGGGTGGGGACCGTGAGGACAAGCGTCTGCCTGCATGGGGCCCCTCCTCTCTCCCACTCTGTACGCCTGCCTTCGGCCAGGACCCAAAGGACCCAGCGGGCACAGCCCAGAGGCTGGGGGGCAGTTCCCAGCCGGGTCGTGGGGTACGTGGGCCACTGGCCTGCCAAGGGCATAGCAGGTGTCTAGGGAGGGTTGGGTCCCCCAGGACCCCTCGGGAATGGCCACCCTGGGAGGGAGGTTCAGACTGACGATGTGGACACCTGGACACTTCATTTATCTTTGGATGTCGTCGCTGGATAGTCGCCTGCACAGCTGGGGCACAGGGGCCCCAGCCCAAAGTTACCAGAAGCTCCCACCACGTGGGACCACGCTTCCTGGGAGAGTCCCAGGATCTTCCTGCTGTGGGATTGTTTCACTTCAGGCTGGCCTTCCCGCTGGGTGTATATTACAGTGTGATCCTTCTTATATATGTGTCAGTTTATGGCAGCTTTTTAAAAAGCACCAGCATTGCTACTGGGCTGGTAATGAGAAATCTTCCCTACTTTCTGTGGATTTTTATGTGCTTCACAGTTTCCTGCAGCAAGAAATAAAAAAGAAAAAATATATATAAGCTTGGAAACTCCAGATCGCCTTTGATCTCGGTTTTCTTGATTTTTTTACTTTCTGTTTGTATTCCTTCACTTTGCTCATCCTCGACTCTAGTGTATTTTCATTCATGACTAATAAGATGGAAAAGCCAAGGACACATTCTGAGAACAGGAACATGTGTAGAAGGCAGCTTTCAGCTGCTATTTATAACAATAATGGAAGATTTCTTGAAAGGACTATCTCCAGCCATACAGAGACCCCTTTTTCTCACCGAGAGGCACCAACCTTGAGAGATGGGCTTTGAACAGAGATGAACATGGCCTCGGCACTCATGGAGGCTCAGCTGCAAGTCCACCACGCCATGGACAGGACTGGTCCCAGGCAGGGGCTGGCCTGGGCACTAACTGGCCAGAACTTCATAGAAATGCAGTGGTGAGACTGAATGGTGGTGAGACACAAACTTGAGCAAACTTCAGGAGACAGTGAAGGGCAGAGGAGCCTGGTGTGCGCGCTGCCATTCATAGGGTCACAAAGAGTCAGACACGACCTAGTGACTGAACAGCAGCAGAACTGCATCCCAGGCTCAAGCCTACTGTGAGACACGTGGGGATTCATATGCACTGCATATTTCTTTTTACATGTGATATTGCTTTCGAATACCTTTTTAGTTCTTTTTGATGGGGGCAGGGTATGACCACAAGAGCTTAATTTTAATGCAGTGCATTTGTCAATACTTTCCGTAGTGGTTTGTACTCCCTAGAGTAAAAATATAAATCACTTTGGAAAATCAAAAAAAAAAAAAAGCAGTGGTGAGGCAAGAAGCTGCAGCCTCCTCCAGGAGGGGGTGTTTTCCACTCTAATCACATTTTCCACCTCATCTGTGCATTACTCCATGCTTGCACTGGCACTCGGCAAGGGGGTCTAATTTCCCCCAAAATTAGCACATTTGTCTGTTATCTTTGGCCAAACTGCTGAGGTGATTTTGTTTTTAAGAACTTTCCAGTATCTGCTCTTTGAGGGGAGTTATCTATAGTGAGCATGTTAGACCAATCATCCATTCTTATTACCCAGCACTTAACCAGAAAGTCAGTCACTTGTGATCAAAAAAGGCATGTAAATAATCATAAGTGATAGATGGAGAGATGGATGGATCCACAAATGGGATGATGGATGGATGGGTAGAAGGAAGGGTAGATGGATGGAGAGACAGATGGATGCAAGGAAGGATGGACAGAAGGAACAATGGATAGAAGGATGGACAGATAGTTGGAAGGATAGATGGGTGGATGGCCGGATGGAGAGACAGATGGAAGGATGGGTGGATGAGGGCAGCACCCATGGGAGGGGCTGGGGGCAGCACCCGAGGGACGGGGAAAGCCTGAAGGTGGCCTTTGTGCTGACAACAAGCTATCATAATCTGAGGAAGGTAAAGTAGGCCACAGCCATGCAGGTCCTTCAAGACAGAATAATTGCAGAGAAGCTTCATGTCTGTCTGTAAGCAGCAGGAGAGCCTTCCTGCAGCAGCAGTTGAGTCTAGTTTCCACCGTGCCCTTCAGAGGTGCCACAGCCCCCCAGAGCCCCCCTCCTCATAGAGTTTGGAAGGATGGAGCCAAGACAGTAATACAGAAGGGCATGAGCTCACTGCCTCCGTGAAAACGCCAAAATCACAACTAACTGCTGAAGAGCCACTGACAGAAATTGCTGAAACCTACCAAAAAAGATGCCCCACAGCCAAAGACAAAGAAGCCACAAGAAGAAGACAGGAAGTTCACAATTAGGATGAAATTAGCAAGCTCTACCTTAGTTATCCCACCACACGTGCATCAACTTGCGTGACTCTTCAAACAACCAGCCTTTCTGCTCATTGATTGTTTTAAATTCTTTGTCTCTTTCTGATTTTACCACTTGTTTTCTAAACATAATCAATATATTGGCTTTATTATTTTCTTCCTTCTACTCAGTTCAAGATAAATTTACTCAATTTTTCCAGCCTCTTCTGGTTAAAATTGCGTCATTGATTCTGATTTTTCTCTTTTCAAACATAAACATGTGGTACAGAAATTTCCCTCTAAAACTACTTTAACTTCATCCCGTATGTGTTGAAATGTTGCATTTCATTTCTATTCACTTCACTTTGTTTTCTAATTTTCCTGTGATTTCTCCTTTGACCCAGTGGATTATTCAGAAAGTCAGACACCTCACACAGATGTGACAATGGCTGAGATTTTTTTCTTTCTTTTGAAACTGGAAGCATGGACTGCAGCTGTTCAGACCATGCCACCCACAGGAGACCCACGGGCGGGATCCCGGGGAGCTGAGTGGGGCTGCTGGGGGCGTCAAAGCCCCTGGGGGACCTGTAATCAGAGTCTGAGGCTGTCAGAGCGCCTCCCTCACAGGACAGACACCCCACTGGTCCTGGGGCTGTGGCAGAGCACGTGGAGGTGGAGTTAAACTGTCTGCACGACACCTGCCACCGCATCCCCCGGCCTAGCCCAGGTTCTGCCGCCCCAGGAGGAGCTGGAAGGACCACCTGTGCTGTCACACACAGACATGTGCACACAGACAAGGACCTGGAGGGACCGCCTGTGCTGTCACACACAGACATGTGCACACAGACAAGGACCTGGAGGGACCGCCTGTGCTGTCACACACAGACATGTGCACACAGACAAGGACCTGGAGGGACCGCCTGTGCTGTCACACACAGACATGTGCACACAGACAAGGACCTGGAGGGACCGCCTGTGCTGTCACACACACATGTGCACACGGGCGAGGACCTGGAGGGACCGCCTGTGCTGTCACACACACACATGTGCACACGGGCGAGGACCTGGAGGGATCGCCTGTGCTGTCACACACACACATGTGCACACGGGCGAGGACCTGGAGGGACCGCCTGTGCTGTCACACACACACAAGTGCACACGGGCGAGGACCTGGAGGGACCGCCTGTGCTGTCACACACACACATGTGTACATGGGGGTGGGTGTCGTATTGTGTCACATACAGTGTGTTGTGTGTGATGAAATATTTCACTGTCATGTGAGACACGGGAACCATGATACTGGGTCTCACCCAAGCCATCAGTTCCTGGTTCTAAACAAGTTGAAAACTTGCCACAAAACTGTTCTCTCAACTGGGCTCTCACCCCCTCGATGATCGACCCCTCCGTGCAGCACAGAGAGGGAGCTGCCAGCCCTCCTGTGGGAGGAGCAGTACACGAGGCTTTCTCTGTGCACCTCCCCGTCCCTAGGTACACATTCAGGGTCTGAACTGGTCTGGAGGCAGGAACACCAGACCGCGGCTGCAGGTGGCAGGAAGGAGGCCGAAGGACACACGGGGCACACTCACATCACATGCACGCGCACACACGCAGTTCCCAGAGCCCGCACCAGCGCCAGTCCATGCGGCCCCGGACCTCCTCCTCCTGGCCCCAGGGAGCCGGCCACACGGGTGACGTGGGGCCTAAGGGTCTAGACGGGCTCTCCTCTCCACAGGCTCCCAGGGGCCAGACCAGGTCAGCCCCCGGAGCTGGCCCCTAGGCAAGCAGCTGGAGCTCTGCGTCCCAGCGCCCGGCCGTGCAAGGCCATCGGCTCGTGGGGGCATCTGTGGGGCGAGGGAAGGACCTAGGCGCACTTCAGAAATTTTCACTTGTTTTCCTTTATTCGGACTTTTGCTCCGAGTCAATAGTAGCATAAACACACACGCTCACGTGAGCGCACACACACACACACACACACACACACACACACACACACACACACACACTTCAATCAAGAGCCAGGGGATGTAATCCACCAAGGCACCTGCATCAGCCTTGCTGTGGTGCCCTGAAGGAACCAGCTCCTCTCCAAAGAAATATGCATCCAGTCTGGAAATCCAGACACTGCACACGCAGTACTCAGCTGCACTGGAGGAAACAAGCTCGTGTCCCCAAGCGGGGTCAAGTGGGAAGTCTGCAGATTCTGGGCACAGGGGCTGGACAGCAGGCACCATGATCACGGGAGGCCCTGAAGGAGTCGCCTCTCCTTGAAGACAACCTGAGAAGCTCATTAACCAAAATAGCTTCCGACGTCACAAGAAAATTTACAGTGTTTCAGGGACAAGACAGTTCAGGTAGAAATGTTATTGTTCAGTTCACTGTGTTCTTTGGAGCAGAAAAGGAATAAAAATCTAAAATAAACAGCATTTAGTTAATGTCTGTGGCGTTCCCTCTCTGCTCTCATGTAACAGTTGTCAGCATAAACTCTAAAAATAACATGAATACATTTTTTTTGAAGTTTACATCCGTGCTTTCAGCACTCGCTTGGGAACGTTTCCATGAGCTGTGTTTTCCTCAGAACATCACTCGGTGTGGGTAGCTTTCTGCAGCGTGACTTCAAGATGAATTTCTCTGCCTCACTCTGAGCTTCCACCAAAATATTTGCTTCTGTCATTAAACCAGCCACTGGGTGAGAAAAAGCCAGCTAATCACAGTGTCTCACACGGCGGCCAGGGTCATACCCCATGCCTAGGCACAGACATGCGGCTGACCATCCGCTTGGTGGGGTGGAGGCTGAATGTCCCACAGGGGCTGGTACCATCCACCTGCTGGAGTCAGAGGCCGTGGGATGCACCCTCCTCAAACCCACCCTGGAGTCAGCAGCTCCCCAGGCTGGGCAGCCTGTGCCACCTTGTCCCCCACCACAGGCAAATGTGGCCATCCTGAGTCACAGAGTGGCCTGCGCGTGACTCCAGACATTCCCAGATACAGCCAGCTGGCCCTGGCCAAGGCCCAGCCCTCATGGGGGACCTACCAGAGGAGAGGCCGCCCGGCCCCCGGGCCGAGAGCCTAACACAGCCAGTGCTGCCAGGGGACCACCGTGCTCCCTAGTGGGATGCCTGGTCCACCGCTGATGGGCCCCCACCTCCAATGCCTGGGGTTTTCTGAGAGACCTCCATCCTGGACGCCAAAGCAAGGGGGTCCGGGGCCTTGCTCGGCTCCGGGTCCAGGGAAGGTGGAGCTGGATGGGTTCTGAGAGCTCCCAGCTCGCTCCGCCCATGGCCACAGGGCATCTGGAAGGGCCAGGAGCCCCCCAGACCCTCTCCCCGGCCCCCAGCACTCCAGCCCCTCCCATGAAGGCCATGGCATCGGCCCAGGAGCAGCTGGGAGGCGACGACAGAAATCTCCCGCCCGCCGCCCCTGCTGAACCAAAAGTGAAACATCAGGCCCCCCGAGCAGGGATGGCGCTGACCTGGCCTCTGGCCCAGATACGCCGCAGGTCCTGGCCAGGTGTCCAGAGCCAGGGGTGTGGTGACAACCCACCCATGGGCAGCCCTGTCCCCAGAGCCCACCATGCACACAGGCCAGGACCCCGAGGCCAGCCATCCAGAGACGGGCCACAGCGTGCAGAGCCCAGCCCACGGCCACCCTGTGGTCTGTGACTGGACAGTGGACAGGAACAGCTGGGTCCGGGTCCTTTCCCTGAGCCCACGAGAGTGCCATGCTTTCCCTTCCTGCACAGCCGGGCTGGGAGCTGGTCCAGGTGCCCACTGGAGGAGCACAAAACAACCCAATCCAGTGTTCTTGCCTGAGAATCCTGTGGACACAGGAGCCTGGCGGGCTATAGTCCAAAGGATGACAAAGAGACAGACATGACTGAGCAACTAAACACACACACACCAGATGCCCGTGGCCTCCAGGCAACCAGGTCTTAAAGCCTGCAGTGCTCCCTAGAGGGGCTGGAGGTGGGGGAGGACTCACCCAGGGCACCTGGCTTGCTCCCGCCTGACACTCCCTTCACAGAAGGGGCCCCTTTTCCAGGCCCCTCACCCTCCTGCCGGGGCTCATCACCTTCTGCTGGGAGTCAAGACCTGGACAGAACCTAAGTGTGTTCACTTGTGTGTGCGTGGCATGTCAAGTCACTCAGTTGTGTCCAGCTCTTGGCAACTCCATGGACTGCAGCATCCCAGGCTCCCCTACCCTTCACCATCTCCTGGAGTTTGCTCAAAAGCATGTCCATTGAGTTGGTGATGCCGTCCAATCAGCTCATCCACTGTCGTCCCCTTCTCCTCCTGCCTTCAGTCTTTCCCAGCATCAGATTCACTTGCACTTTTGCTTAAACACAAACGAAACCAAAAATATCCCAGCTCACCTCAGCCCCAGGGAAGCCAGTTTTCACATGAGGAGAACCTACATGGCCCCAAACCCAGTTCGGTACACTAGAATATTCCAGGGACTGGGTCTGAGATAAACCAGCTCTCAGTTGAGAGCTGAGCAAACACAGGAGGCACGGGGTCTGAATCACAGCCCGGGGCGGGGGGACTGTGGGGGTGCTGCCCTGCTCTTGCCTCACACTCACACGAAATCACACAGTCACACGTCACAACTCACACTCAATCTACAAAAAATAAAATCAATCCACCAAGCCATCAAGGAGGGCTCCATGTGAACAAGACACCCCATCTGTGTTTGTGTCATTCAAGGATTTTGCCCATTTCATCCAAGCGGCAGAATCTCCATTGATCATAACATTTCTTTCCTATCTGTAGCGTCTGTAGTGATGTATCTCTCTGATATTCTTCTCCCTTTTCTCTGTTTAGTCTCACCAGATATTTATCAACTGCCCTGATCTCAAGGAACCTGATTCTCGTTTCATTAATTTTCCCCTATTGTTTTCTATTTTCTACCTCATTGATTTTCCCCTTCGGTCTTTATTCCTTTTTTCTGCTTACTTTGTACTTAATCTGCTTTTCTTTCTCTAAGGTGGAAGCCAAGGTCATTGATTTGAGAGTTTCCTTAGTTCCAAACAGGTGTTTGGTGCTGTAAATCCCCCTAAGTACTGCATTAGTGGCATTCCACAGAGTTTGATGTGTTGGTTTTCAATTTTGTTTAGCTCAAAATACTTTCTAATTTTCCTTATGATTTTTCCTTGGACCCAGGTGTTGTTATAAACGTGTTATTGGTCTCCAAGTAATTTGGGAATTTTTCCAATAAGTCTGTGTTAATGATTTGTAATTCAGTTCCATCGTGGTCGTAGAACATACTTTGTGTGATTCGATCTTTTTTCTACTTATTTAGACTTGTTTTAATAATCAAGAGAGAATCTGTCTTTGTAAATGTCACATGTGCACTTGGAAATGATGAGCTTTCTGCTGTTGATAGGTGAGTATTCAGTGACTGTCAATGGTCTCTACTGTAGAGTCTGATGTCAATATGGCAAGTCCAGGTTTTGTTTGATTAGTGTCAGCCCAGTGTATCTTTTCCTATGTTTTACTTTTCACCCACTCATGTCTTCATTCATAGTTTCTCATAAGCAGCTGATTCTTTATCCAATATGATCCTGGTCAGTGACAGTGAGAAACATGCTCAGGCCAGGTGAATCTCAAGTGGGCGAATCTCAGGCCAGGTGAGTCTCAGGTGGGTGAGTGTCAGATGGTTGAGTCTCAGGTGGGTGAGTTTCAGATGGTTGAGCCTCAGACCAGGTGAGTCTCAGGTGGGTGAGCCTCAGGCCAGGTGAGTCAGAGTTGTTTGCACTCATCCTTCTGACGCTTCTTTCCTCACCTGTACAGGTCAATCAACATTCCACTAGAGACTCCAGAGGAACTGTCTGCAGGTGTCTGAGCATCTCTGCCCCCCAGGTGAGCATTAGTACCCCCTCCTCCAGGGCCTGCAATCTCTTGGGGGGCAAGGAGGGGAGCTGTGCCAACTTAGGTCTCACCTCATTTGCTCTCCATCTCCCAAAGGCCACTGCCCTTCATTACTTGGTGTCCAGTGTAGTAAAACCACAGTTTCATATTTTTCCCTTATTTGTGGTTGTTTTCAGTGTGAGAGTGAACTAGTTTCTTTTACTCCATTTTGGAAGGAAGTGCAAGGCCTAAAATGTCCTTCACTCTTTCCCTAAGTCAGGACAATAGAAGCATGCAGGAAGTGGTCTGGGGGGTTTTCATGCACTTGAAGTGCTCGTGGGATGTGTTGGATAATTCAGGTGGTCAGGACGGCCGGATCAGGTGTCAGCTGGTGCTAACGGCTGTGCTTGCCCATGACTAGACACCGGCCAGTCAGCTTCCAGGGCCAGCCTGTGTCTCCCCCTTGGGAAAAACAATGGCAAAAGTTTGAACCCCACTTATGCAACAGAGTGGAGGGGGGCAGTGTCAGCCTCTGACTTTTTCATGTTCCTTTAAAGTAAAACCAGGCACTGAGGCTCATCAGCCAGCAGCACCCCTGAGCAGGGACTGAACCCACCCCCCTCCCGGGGGGACACAGGGCAGACAGACCACAGACCCAGCATCCTGCTGGTCCTCTCCAGCCCCTATGAGGCAGCAGAGGATCCACGCCCCCTCAGATCAGAAGACGCTCCAAGAGGAAATGACACATTGGTCTCCCCTGAGGAATGGGGCCAGCCCTTCTGGCCCAAAGGAAACAACCGTCTTGAGCCTGGCCCTGCATTTGAAACTGCGCTCCTATAACTAACCTGTCAGCCCCTCCCCACCACTAAAGGCTGCACCAAACTTAGACAAGCACATGTTCATGGTCAGCTTGCTGGGCACCCAAGGGCAGGCACGAGCTGCCCAGTGATAAAAGAGAGGAGCTGACAGGTGGCAGCCATTCGCAGTGGTGGCCAGGATGTGGAGGACTTAGCAGTGAACAGGCTGGTGGCCATAAGAAGCAGAGGGGTCTGGGCGAGGGTGGGAACAGGAGGCCGGCCAGGCACCCGGAGCAGAGACATCACACCCAGGGATGCCGCCCGCACGGGGCCGTAGGCCCTGCCTTTTCTAGATTGAAAGGGTGACCCCTGATCAAAACAGGACACACTGATTGTTAACTATGAGCCCTGAGTTCAGCATAAGGGCCGACAGCCAGAACCACGTGTGTTCAGAACCAAAATCCAGCAGCCTCCCACAGGTCACCTGCCAAGGTGACACTTCACAACATCTTCCAAGACATTTATAGTATATCCCAAAGTGCAGGATTTTGTTCTAGAATTCCCCCTTCTTAAGTAATTTTTATCTCAGGAAAGTAACACATATGCCTGTTTAAGCAATTTTGTGACCAGAAGTTTACGACGAAAAGGGACTCACCCCTCCTCCACCTCTGAGGTCCACACCTAGAGGTGACTGCCTTCCACAGGGCGCTGGGTCATCCTGGGCCAGGAAGGACACAGCTGACTGCGTGCCTGTGAGAGCACGGCTATCGCCTGGGGGCTCACCCAGTGAAGCCTGTGGCGTGGGAGGCCGCCCCCCACCCCCTACTCCTCCTCCGAGTCAACACTTACAAGTCTCCTTTTCTCTCATCAGGAGGGATTCTGGAAGGGAGATGCGCATCTTGCGTGTGTGAGACCTGGGGGACAGAGCTAAAGGCCCAGAACCATATCTCAGGGTACCACCCACGATCACCTGGTTGAATCTTCAGTCTCTTTTTGGACAAAATCCAGATCCCCTAGAAATGCATGTGACAAGCTCTGAAAGCCCACCTGTTTCAGTCCCCATGTCACAAATCTGATAAAATTAAACCTTAAATCTGCTTCAGCCACCCCAGCAGGGCGAAGGCCTGGGGCTCAGAGGCAAAAGTGCTGTTGGAAATCACAGCAGAAAACCACTCCAAGAAACCAGATTAGTCTGGTCCCAACACAACTCAGCCCCAAAGGAAACACAAAGGATAAGAGATTGAAAAGGAACAAATGGGGGGACTTGAGCTGCTTGGGGCGACACGAGCGGTGGGCTCAGGGGTCCAGATGGAGGAAGTGGGGAAGGAAATTGGGAGGCGGCCCCGTCTGCAAGCCTGTGGGAAGTGGGGAGTGGTTGTTACACAGCAGTAGATGACTGATGTGGGCCTGGTGACCACTCCCCCTTCCCTCACATGGAGCGGAGCCACAGTGGCCCTCCAGCAGGAGCTTTGCTGTCAGCAACAAGTTCATCTGAGCGGACGGGGGCTGCACGTCCACCTGGACAAGTGCCCCACTTTCTGCTCAGCTTCCTGACCTTGGTGATATGCCCCCAACCCAGTGCCGAATGGCTGGCACCCAGCACCTGGGCTGTCCTCCCAGCTGTCACCTGCCTCACTCCTCTGGGATGTAAGTAGCATGCGCTCACTCCAGGACAGCCTGAGAAGGGGCCTTCTAGCCTGGAGCAGGCAGCATTCCCCATAAACACTGAGAACTACTAAGGCAGGTGGGTCAGGAAGGAACCAGCGTTACGGGTCTCAGAGCAGTAAACATGACAGCAAAGTCTCCTTGGAATGGACATCGTCACCCTTCAGCCCAGCATCTGGAGTGCACTGCTCAGCTGACTGTCCCACGAGTAGGATGTATCCATTGGTAAAATGAACAAGTTATTAAAAACAGTAAATAGCACTGATGATAATGAGAGAGACTTGAATGATGATTTGTGTATCTGAAATCATAATATCCAGGCAGACACAATAAGACATAAAGAAGCCAGACACACTGGTGATTACATTCAACATCAGGATTTAGTTTCAGCAGAACATCATCCACGCCTTTAAATTAAAGCTGTTAGTCTGAAATGGGTTGATTTTGAGGGTCTGATTAGCACTGGTTTCCGTCATTCAGCAGAAAGGAGGTGATGGGAGTGCCTGTTCCCATCTAGTTTGTCTGTACTCAATGTTCAGTTCAGTTCAGTTCAGTCACTCAGTCGTTTCCAACTCTTTGCGACTCCATGGACTTCAGTACACCAGGCCTCCCTATCCATCACCAAATCCCGGAGTTTACTCAAACTCATGTCCATTGAGTTGGTGATGCCATCAACCATCTCATCCTCTGTCGTCCACTTCTCTTGCCATCAATCCTTCCCAGCATCAGGGTCTTTTCCAATGAGTCAGTTCTTCACATCAGGTGGCCAAAGTATTGGAGTTTCAGCTTCAACATCAGTCCTTCCAATGAATACCCAGGACTGATCTCCTTTAGGATGGACTGGTTGGATCTCCTTGCAGTCCAAGGGACTCTCAACAGTCTTCCCCAACACCACAGTTCAAAAGCATCAATTCTTCGGTGCTCAGCTTTCTTTATAGTCCAACTCTCACAGCCATACATGACCACTGGAAAAACCATAGCCTTGACTAGACGGACCTTTGTTGGCAAAGTAATGTCTCTGCTTTTTAATATGCTGTCTAGGTTGGTCATAGCTTTTCTTCCAAGGAGCAAGCATCTTTTAACTTCATGGCTGCAGTCACCACCTGCAGTGATTTTGGCGCCCAGTACTCAGAGGCTGCCCCTGTTCCACTCAGGGTCCTGGTCCTCGGGAGCTGCAATAATGAAAGCACCACAGACTGATTCCAAGATCAAGCTGCCAGCCCACCTCCTGGTTGAGGATCATCAACTTCCATTGGTTCTTCACATGGGGAAGGGAGGGAGCTCCCTGGGAGGGGTCTCTGCTACGGGGCACTGATCCCAGTATGAGGCTCCACCCAAGACCCCACCTCCTGACACTGTTGCCCTTAGGGTAAGGATTCCGACACAGGAATCTGGGGGCCACAGACATTCCGACCGTGGTCTCGGGTTCAGGCACTATGACAATTTTGCCGGCAGGACCCTGAGCTTGAGAAGTGGGAGACTCCCTTATCACAGAGGCCATTCAGGGCAGGGGGCTGGATGGTGGCCGACCCCTTCCACCCATGCAGGTGGTTCTACCAGAAAGAAGGGACCTGGACTGACTCCAGCCCCACAGGATGGGCTGCCCCACCTGTCCACCTCTGACTAGGTGAACCCAGGAGCCCACAACTCCTCACGAGAGCCCCTTTCCCGTGAGTGCTACACCTTTGAGAAAGCCGGTTCCGGTGTAGGGTCAGTTACAGCCTCCACCCTCAAACTGTGACCCCAGCAGCAGCACCCCCAGAGCTTCAGAAATGCAGACCCTCAGGCCCAAATCAAATCCACGTTGTAAGGAGGCTCGTGAAAACCGTGGTGAGTGAGGTTCCTCTGGTCCTACAAGCCCTCTAATCCTGAAATCCTGTGGTGAGGGACCCCCTTCAAGCGTACACCTGAGTCTGTGTCTGTTTCCAGGCCCACTGAATACAAATCAGGGAGAGAGGGTAACATTTTGACACTTGGCTAACGCAGCTTCTAAACTGGTGCAATCACTATGGAAACAGTATGAAGGTTCCTCAAAAAACTAAAAGTAGAGCTGCCATATGACCCAGCAATGCCCCTCTTGGACATATACCCGGACAAAACCATGATTCAAAGAGATACATGCACCCCAGTGTCACTGCAGGACTATTTACAATAACCAAGACATGGACATCAAGGCTGTATATTGTCACCCTGCTTATTTAGCTTCTATGCAGAGTACATCACGCAAAATGCCAGACTGGATGAAGCACAAGCTGGAATCAAGACTGCCAGGAGAAATATGTAAAACCTCAGATATGAAGATGACACCACCCTTATGGCAGAAAGTGAAGAGGAACTAAAGAGCCTCTTGATGAAAGTGGAAGAGGAGAGTTAAAAAACTGGCTTAAAACTCAACATTCAGAAAAGCTATCATGACATCTGGTCCCATCACTTCATGGCAAATAGATGGGGAAGCAATGGAAACAGTGACAGACTTTATTTTCTTGGCTCCAAAATCACTACAGATGGTGACTGCAGCCCTGAAATTAAAAGACACTTTCTCCTTGGAAGAAAAGCTATGACAAACCTAGACAGCGTATTGAAAAGTAGAGACATTACCTTCCGACAAAGGTCCATATAACTAAATCTATGCTTTTCCAGTGGTCATGTATGGATATGAGAGTTGGACCATAAAGAAGGCTGAGCACTGAAGAACTGATGCTTTTGAACTGTGGTGTTGGAGAAGACTCTTGAGAGTCCCTTGGACTGCAAGGAGATCCAACCAGTCCATCCTAAAGGAGATCAGCCCTGAATATTCATTGGAAGGACTAATGCTGAAGCCGAAACTCCAATATTTTGGCTACCTGATGCAAAGAACTGACTCATTTGAAAAGACCCTGATGCTGCAAAAGTTTGAGGACCAGAAGAGAAGGGGACAACAGAGGATGAGATGGTTGGATGCCATCATCAACTGAATGCACATGAGTTTGAGCAGGTTCCTGGAGTTGGTGATGGACAGGGAGGTCTGGCGTGCTGCAGTCCATGGTGTTGCAGAGTCGGACATGACTGAGCGACTGAACTGCACTGAGCTGCACTGATATGTGTGGAATCGAAAATGACACAAATAAAGTGATCTATGCAGCAGAGACGGAACGTTGGGCGCGAAGCGTAGACTCGCGGTTGCCAATGGGTGGGGGGGAGGGATGGAGCGAGAATTTGGAATTAGCAGATGCGATTATATATATAATGGAATGGATTAACAACAAGGTCCTACTGTATAGCACAGGGAATTATATTCAACATCCTGTGATTAAACCATAATGAAAAAGAATGTTTAGATGTATAACTGAGTCACTGCTGTACAGCAGAAATTAATACAACATTGTAAATCAACTAGACTTCAATAAAGTACATTTTAAGAAATGAAATTTCACCTAAAAAACAAAACTAATGCAGCTCCAGGTGGCTGGTGATAAACAACACCAGGTGTGCACCCCCAGGCCCCCACCCCCCACCCCACCCCCTAGTTAACCGGCTCCTGGGGAAACCATGCAGTTTAACTGCCTCGGAAAGGCAGTTGGCTCACCTGCTTTAACAGATGAAATGCAGATTCACGGTGAAGTGGTTCCTGGCTTCCTTCCTGTTCACTGATGAGCCCTGTGAACTGGCAGGAAATCACCTGCCTCCCCAGTTTGCCACTGTAAGCCACCCCAGTGACCCTCGGCCATCAGGACGTTTGCTGGACATCGCCAGCGTCCAACGAGCTAAGGCAGGGGCAGGCCCTCTCCTGGGACCTGGAGCAGTGGCTCCCAGTGGCCCGTGGGCGGCCGTGGCCTGGGCTCTGCCCGCCCTAGAATAGCAACCCAGATGAGTGGAGACCCGGCTCCCCTGCCCGGGGGTGCTCAGCAGGTAAGCTCTTCCCCCCAGCCCCTCTCCCCTCAGCCTGTGACCCAGGCCCTCCCTCTGCCTTCGGCTTGTATACCAGGCTGGGAGGCTGAGATCCCTGCCCCAGGGTCAGACCATCGGGGTCCTTGCTCCAGCATGGACATTGGCTACTCAGAGAGGCTGGTTTGGGAAAGGGTGGTTGTGAGTCCAGTCATCTCTGGAGAAGCCGAAACCAGGCCCTGGGCACCTGCGGTGGACCCACAAACCCCTGGGCGCCCTTCAACTGCCCGCCCTCTCGTGAGTGTGGGTTGTGGCCAGCTTAGAGAAAGGACTCCCATCTGAACACAGTCCTGCCTCAAGTTTGATACAACCTGGGGAGTTGGGGTTTCCCAGCCTTTTATCACGTAATGCCTTTTAATGAAGTGGAAAATTACAAAACCAGTAGACTTCGAAAGTGGAATAATAAGAATAAAGGCAGTAATCTCGTTCATTTTCCAGGGGAACTGGGTTTGGTCATTAGAGTGTGTGAAAGTCCCTGTGTGTGAGCCGTCTGTCTGTCTGTCTGCCTCTCTCTCTTTCCTGTGAACTCAGAAGCCCCCACCTTGTCCTTCGATACTGAGCTCAGGCTTCCATTCATCCACTTACCTCTTGAATCTGCTCCCATGGACGTTTTCTGTTGCTGTCTGACAGGTTTATTGGGATACTGTTGACATAAGTAGCACACGTTTAAAGTGTGCAGCTTGTTAGCTTTTGATACATGTGCACCGGGAAACTTCACAACTAAGACAGTGAACACCTGCCCCTCTTGACACCCCTGAACCCCCCCCCACCATCACCAAGGCAGTGTGCGTGGAGGTTTAGGGTGAGCTGCTGGCTCAGTGGTGGGCCGTGGCTGCCAGGACCTAGGAGGAAGCAGAGCCTTAGTGACTGGTACTGAGTCTTGTTAAAAACTCAGGTGAGGATGTGGCCTTAGGACAGATGTGTTTTAAGATATGGCCAAGTCCCTGCTCCACTGCGAATTCCTTGTCATCCTGGCCAGGAGCAGACAGGTCTTATCAGCATTTGCAGGTTGAAATCATCTCATCTTACAAAGAAATATTTGGGGTTTAGCTTGGAATTACAAGGAGAAAAAAAGCAATCACCCAGAGCATTTAAGCAGCAGGTAGGGTTTTGTTTTTTTAATTCCACTTTTTTAAGAAGGGATGGGATTTTTCCACTCCAGGTTTTGGGGAGAGGTAGACAGAAGGGGACTTGGAACCCTGTCCATCCCCAGGATGGGTTTCCTGCCACATTCCTGCAGTGGGTTCTGCCTCTGGGGCATTCACGGACACGGGCCAAGGGTCCGGATGCCAAAGGACCACGCAGAACACTCCGGCCTCCTTTGTGCAAGAGTCTGCACTGTACCCCAGTGGCTGGAAGCCATGACGTCCACAGGTGAGGCCGGCTCCTATGACTCAGCCACAAATGTGTGGGGTCACAGTGACCCTCAGGGACACAGGGTGAAGCTGCTCCAAAGTGATCAGGTCTTACCCTCGCCAGCAAGTCCTGGGTCCAGGACTCCCTCCTGCCCTGGATTAGATGGTTCTTGCTTCAGATTTTCAAAGGTACCATGGGAATCTGTCAGGAAAGCAGTCGATTAGTATCGCATCTCTCTTTGCAATCTTGCTTAACAGAGGAAGCCTCCCCTTCCACAGAGAGCTCCTTCCATGGCTAATACGGACTGTCGAACAGCAGGCTTTGGAAACCCGGTGGAGGAGGAGCCTGTGCCCTTCAGAGCAGGCAGACACAACGCCTGTCAGAGGATGGGCCAGTTTTGGATGGAAAATGGAGGAGGAGATGTCTGCTTGCCCAGGATGCAGACACTGTTCTGCGTGTCCGCGATGCTTCCACCAACACCTGGAAAAGCTCACTTTCGTTACATTAATTCAAACCACATGACATGGCTGATTTCAGCCATTTTCTACATTCAAACAAGGTCATTTCAAAACAGAAAATATATACAGATCTGGGAGGGGGCCCCCCCCTCCTCCTCCTCCCACTCCCCAGACCCCGGCTTTGGAGAAGCGCCCATTCAGGTTCTCTGCCCATTTTTTGTGGGTTGTTTGGTTTTTTGATGTTGCACTTGCCAGAGCTGCTTGTATGCTTTGGAGACTAATCCCTTTTCAGTCGCATCATTTGCAAATATTTTCTTGCATCCCGCTGTTGTCATTCTGTTTACAGTTCCCTTTGCTGTGCAGAAGCTTTTAAGTATAATTGGTCCCATTTATTTGTTTTTGTTTTTATGTTCCTTACTCTAGAAGGTGAATCCAAAGAGAATGAAAGAACGCCATTTGCAGCAATATCGATGGACCTAGAGATTACCATCTTAAACGAAGGAAGTCAAATAGAGAAAGACAAATATGGTATCACTTATACGTGGAATCTTTTAAAATGATACAAACAAATTTATTTACAAAACAGAAACAGACTCACAGACAGAAAACAAACTTACGGTTATCAAAGGGGAAAGCTGGGAGGAGGGAGGATAAATTCGAAATTGTGGATTAGCAGACACACTCTGTTAGATACAACCTACTGTACAGCACAGGGAACTCTACTCAATATTCTGTTATAAGCTACGTGGGAAAAAAATCTGAGAAAGAATGGATGTATGTATGTGTGTAACTGAATCACTTTGCTATACAGCAGAAACTATGAATAACTATCATAACTGTAAATCAACTATATTCCAATATAAAATAAAAGTGTTTAAAAAAAGAAAAATGCTACTTACGCCTGGCTGCCTTACTAAGAGCTAATCCTGTACTGTTTGGAGACCTTCGCTCACACATCTTAGGATAAAGGGGGTTTGATGACAGCTGTTTTCTTAAAACCTCAGCCTCCCAGGGGTCCCAGGAGCAGGCCACCGGAGGAGAAAGCTGTGCTAACGTGATCCCAGCAGGAGCTAGCGCGGGCACACTCCCCTGCTGCCCTCAGGGCCCATCGCGTCTCCAGGGGCCACTGAACGGAAGGCAGCTCATCTTTCCCAGCGCTAAGCCGGCGCCAGGCACCGGGTCACCGAGCTGGTATAAAAGGGAGGGGCAGACTCAGCCCGGGCACTGGGGACACGGGAGGACGCCCGCCCGCAGGAGCAGCCTGAGCAGCCGGGGAGGACCGCAGAGTAAGCCCTGGGTGATGCGGCCACGAGGGTGAGCCCGCCGTGGGCACACGTAGGAGCAGGCCACACGCGTATCTTCTGGGGTCTATTTACCTTTGTCCGCAGCCTTTCCCACTCAGAATTCCGGAGACCCCATCCCCAGCCTCCCTATCCCTGCTTCCCAACCCAGGGCTGACTGCGGCGGGTCTCTGTCCACCACCTGCTGCTCTCTGGTGGCCTCTTCTGTCTGTCTGCTTGTGTTCCTGCTCTGTGAGGAGTCGGAAGGCTGCCCTGCAGAGCTGGGCTTCCTTGGGGTGAGAGCTCTGAGACCCCACGTCTCTGGGAAGCCCCACAGAGAAGAGCAGCCCACCTCCCCTTAAAGTGCCAGGTTTCCCTGGGTCTGAATGAGCCCGGCGCCCACCCAGGCTCCTCCCGGAGGAAAGGCCCTCCATGGAGTGGATGTCCGCCACGCAGTCAGCACCCCCGTCCCCTCCCGTGCCGTCAGCCCAAGTTTTTGCCCATTAATTCGCCAGATGCACTGACTCTGGAAGGCTCGGCCCTTGAGGATAAACTGCTGCATCTCCAAGCCTCTTTGGTCTACAGGGCCCCCCGCAAAGTGGTCACCTTCCTGCCCCCTTGGATCCCACCCCTACAGCCTTCACAGGCTGGCCTGGCTCCTGCCTCCCAAGCTGGAGGTCACAACAGCAGCAACACCCCATGACGTTACAAGGAGCACTTGGAAGATGCTCCTGGTCCCTGTCCTTGGCTGCTTGGGCTGGCTTCTGGAACCTTCTGGAGCCCCCCACAGGGTGATGCATCTTGGAGGGGGGCTGGGCAAAGGCTCACACGTTAAACTTCAAGGGTGGAAGGCTGTCCCAGGAGGGGAGACAGCCCCCTTGTTTGCTCCCTGAGCCCCAGGACGGCCGGAGTTCCCAGGGCAGCACAGGGCTCGGGCAGCTGCACACCAGGCATGCCCACATCCAGAGACCAAGGGCCTTCATGGTGGAAGGCAGCCTCCTCCTCCCCCAGCCTCCTGGAGCCGAGGCCAGTCTCCATGGGGAGCGGTTCCTCCACCAAGCCCACTCCCTCTGAACTCGGGTCAGCAGCCCGGTGAGAGGAAATGGCCAGGCTGATGAAGTGGCCCTGCATCCAGGCAGGCCAGGGCCCTGCTTCCCCCAGACGCGAACGTGCGGCAGTCACTGCCGCAGAGGCCCAGGGCCACGCTCATGTGTGCCAGAGAGAGAGGCCCTGGGCCACGCTCGCATGTGCTGGAGACAGAAGCCCAGGGCCACACTCATGTGTGCAGCTGGGCTGCGATCAGGAGAGAGACTGAGGCCCCAGGGTGGCGGCGGGCAGGCCGGCCACAGGCCATGCTCTCCTCGGGGCCCTCACCATTCGTGGAGGGCATATTGACCCGTTTCTTTTTTGTGGGGTCTTTTTAGTATCAGGGTGATGCTGACCTCATCATATAATGAATTAAGAAGCATTCCTGCCTCTTTAATCTTTTGGACTAGTTTGAGACGTATAGGTGCCAACTCTTCTTTGAATGTTTTGTAGAATTTATCTGTGAAGCCATCTGGCCCTGGACTTTTGTTTGTCAGCCTTTTTTGTGGCTGGTTTACTTGTTTGTTATCACTACTGATTCCATTTCATTACCGGTAATCAGCCTGATCTAATTCTTCCTGATTCAGTCTTGGGAGATTGTATGTTATTAACACTAGGAATTTGCCCGTTTCTTCTAGGCTACCCACTTTATTGGTGCACAGCTATTCACAGTAATCTCCTCTGATCACTTGTATCTCTATGGTGTCAGTTGTAAAACTTCTCCTTTTTCATTTTTGATTTTATTTATTTGAGTCCTCTCTCTTTTTCTTGATGAATCTGGATAAAGGTTTATCAATTTTGTTTATCTTTTCAAAAAACCAACTCACAGTTTCATTGACCCTTTTTCTGCTGTGTCTTTTGCGGGGTCTCTTTTCACTGATTTCCACTCTCTCTGATTGTTCTGATCTCTTTCCTTCTAACACTCCTGGGTTCTCTTGGCTCTTCTTTCTCTAGTTCCTGTAAGCATGAGGCGAGGTTGGTTGGTTGGTTGTCGTTCTCGTTTCCTGAGGCAGATTTGTGTCACTGTAACCACATTGATTGTGGATTGCTGTGCTTCCACTTTTATTTGTCTCCAGGTATTGTTTTTATTTCCTTTCTATTTCCTCTGTGATACATTGGTTGTTTTGGAGCATGTTGTTCAGACTTCATGTTTATTGGTTTTGCAGTATTTTTTTTAATTGATTTGTAGTCTCATAATGTTGTAGTCAGAAAAGATGTTTGATATGATTTCAATCTTCCTAAAATCATTGAGACTTCTTCTGTGGCTTGGAGAATGCTCCATGTGCACTTGAAAAGGATGTGCATTCTGCTGCTTTTGGATAAAATATGTATGTATGCATGTGTAAATATATAAGTAAGCTATGGTTTTTCCAGTAGTCCTGTATCGATGTGAGAGTTGAACCGTAAAGAAGGCTGAGCACCAAAGGATTGATGCTTTTGAACTGTGGTGTTGGAGAAGACCCTTGAGAGTCCCTTGGACTGCAAGGAGATCCAACCAGTCCATCCTAAAGGAGATCAGCCCTGGGTGTTCATTGGAAGGACTGATGCTGAAGCTGAAGCTCCAATCCTTTGGCCACCTGATGCGAAGAGCTGACTCATTGGAAAAGACCCTGATGCTGGGAAAGATTGAGGGCAGGAGAAGAAGGGGACGACAGAGGATGAGATGGCTGGATGGCATCACCGACTCGATGGATGTGAGTTTGAGCAAGCTCTAGGTGATAGTGAAGGACAGGGAAGCCTAGCATGCTGCAGTCCATGGGGTCACAAAGAGTTGAACATGACTGGGTGACTGAACAACAACATGCATGTGTACATCTATTAAGTCTATCTGGTTTAATGGATAGTTTAAGGCCAGTGTTTTCTTATTGATTTTCTGTCTAGATGATCCATCCCTTTGGTATGTTAGGTGTTCAAGTCTTCACTATTATTGTGTTACTGTCAATCAATTTCTCCCTTTATGGTTACCACTTACTTTATGTATTTAGGTGCTTCTGTGTTGGGTGCAAACATATTTCCAGTTGTTATAGCTTCTTTCTGGATTGGCCCCTTCGTCATGTGATATACTTTTTCTATGTCTCGTTGCAGTTTTTGTTTTAAAGTCTGTTTTGTCTGATATAAGCAGATTTCCTTTCATTTCTGTCTGCACGGAATACCTTTTCCCATCACCTCACCTTTAGTCTGTGTGTGTCTTTAGTGGAAGGGAGCATCTGGTAGGCAGCATACATGGGTCTCATTTTTCCACCCGTTCAGCCACTCTATGTCTGGAGCATTTAGTTCATACACATTTAAAGCGATTATTGAGAGGTATGTGCTTGCTGCCATTTTGTTAGTTGTTTTCCGATAGCTCTTGCAGTTCTTTTTGCTTCTTTTTTGCTTCCTTCCCTTGTGACCTGATGACTATTTGGTGTCGTGTTTGAATTCCTTTCTTTTCTTTGTGTGTGTGTCTGTTGCGGGCTTTGATTTGTGGTTATCATGAGGTTCATATATAACAACCTATAGAAATACATGATTACTTAATTTGATGACCTCAAGTTCAAATGCATTCTAACGGCCCTACATTATTGCCCCCCCCCCCACGTTTAGTTTGCTGATGTCACATTTCACACCCTAACCACGTATTATGGACATAGATGATTTTAATGCTTTTGTCTTTAAATCTTCCCACTAGATTTATCAGTTGCTGTTCTATTACTCTTACTCTGTGTTTGCCTTACCAGTGAGATTTGTTTTTCTTCCATAGTTTTTATGGAGAAGTCCCTTTAACATCTCTTGTAAGGCCGACTTAGTGGTGCTGAACTCGTTTGGCTTTTGTTCGTCTGTAAAGCTTTTTCTCTCCCCTTCAAATCTGAACGATGGCCTTGCCAGTTAGAGTAGTCTTGGTTGTAGGTTTCCTTTCATCGATTAGTATATATAGCACCACTTCTTTCTGGCAAAGTTTCTGCTGAAAGGTCAGCTAATGGTCTTATGGGCATTTCCTTGTAGGTAACTAGCTGCTTTTCTCTTGCTGCTTTTAAGATTCTATCTTTATCTTTAGTTTTGCCACTTTAATTATAATGTGTTGATGCAAACCTCTTTGAGTTGTTCATGTTTGGGGCTCTCTGTGCCTCCTGGACCTAGATGTCCTTTTCCTTTCCCAAGTCAGGGAACTTTTCAGCAACTATTTCTTCAAAGACGTTATCTGCTCCTTTTCCCCTCTTTTCTCATTCTGGGACCCCTGTATGTGATGTTGTTATCAGTTCAGTTCAGTTCAGTCGCTCAGTCGTGTCCGACTCTTTGCGACCCCATGAATTGCAGCACGCCAGGCCTCTCTGTCCATCACCAACTCCCGGAGTCTACCCAAACCACGTCCATCGAGTCGGTAATGCCATCCAACCATCTCATCCTCTGTCGTCCCCTTCTCCTCCCGCCCCCAATCCTACCCAGCATTAGGGTCTTTTCCAATGAGTCAACCCTTCGCATGATGTGGCCAAAGTATTGGAGTTTCAGCTTCAACATCAGTCCTTCCAATGAACACCCAGAATTGATCTCTTTTAGGATGGATTGATTGGATCTCCTTGCAGTCCAAGGGACTCTCAAGAGTCTTCTCCAACACCACACTTCAAAAGCATCAATTCTTCGGCGGTCAGCTTTCTTCACCGTCCAACTCTCACATCCATACATGACCACTGGAAAAACCATAGCCTTGACTAGACGGACTTTTGTTGGCAAAGTAATGTCTCTGCTTTTAAATATGCTATCTAGGTTGGCCATAACCTTCCTTCCAAGGAGTAAGCGTCTTGTAATTTCATGGCTGCAATCACCATCTGCAGTGATTCTGGAGCCCCAAAAAATAAAGTCTGACACTGTTTCCACTGTTTCCCCATCTATTTCCCATGAAGTGATGGGACCACATGCCATGATCTTAGTTTTCTGAACGTTGAGCTTTAAGCCAACTTTTTCACTCTCCTCTTTCACTCTCATCAAGAGGCTCTTTAGTTCTTCTTCGCTTTCTGCCATAAGGGTGGTTTCATCTGCGTATCTGAGGTTATTGATATTTCTCCCAGCAATCTTGATTCCAGCTTGTGTTTCCTCCAGCCCAGCATTTCTCATGATGCACTCTACATATAAGTTAAATAAGCAGGGTGTTGTTATGGAAGTCTCTTAAACTAGCCTCATTTTTTACTCTTTCCTTCTTCTTTCTGTTCAGCTCAGGTGATTTCACCACCCCGTCTTCCAGATCACAGACCCCTCCCTTCCTCTGCATGATCTAATCTACTGTTGATTCCTTCTAGTGGTGTTTTTTTTTCAGCAGCTGTTTTCTTCAGCTCTGTTTGGTTCCTCTTTACATTATCTCTCTGTTGAAATCCTCACTGTGTTTCTCCTTATTCTGAGTCCGTGAGCATCTTTTTGGGCGTAACCGTGAGCTCCTTATTAGGTGGATGGCTGATCCTCGCTTTGTGTAGTCCTTTCCCTGAGGTCCTCTGCACCTTGCTTTCGCCTAACTCTCTGTGTTCGTTTCTCTGTGTTGGGGTATTTGGTTACTCTTCCCAGTCTTGGATGAGAGGTCTTAGGTGAGAGATGTCCTTTGGGGCCCAGCAGCATGCCCCACCCCGGTCCCCAGAGTTCCATGCTGCAGGAGGGCCCCTCTGTGGGCCACGTGGACCCTTCTGTCATGGGGGGCTGACTACGGCAGACCCCCTGAAGGGCAGGGCAGGCCTCCTGAGCAGTGAGCCGTGTGGCCCCGGTGGGGCGTGGGACAGTGGCCAGCCCCCCACATGGCTGACCTCCAACTTGGGGGCACTCAGGGTGCGTCCTAGAGCAGCTGAGTGTGGGGCCAGGGGAGCCCCCAGGGCTGGGGCTGGCCCCCTGGTGGCTGGGGCTGGACCCTGGACTTGCTTGTGGGCAGGGCTAGGTCCCATGCGAGTGGCTGCCCAGCAGTGGTGGGCGGGAGAGACAGGTGCTGACAGCTCGTGCTAGCTAAGCCGCTGGCATCAGAGGCCAGAAAGAGGTCTCCAACATGGTGCCGGCCAGTACCAGTGTCCACGTGGCAGAGCAAGCCTGCCACAGGGGCTACAGCCAGCATCTTGCCCCAGGGGTGTCCGCAGTGCCCCCGCCTCCCCGGAGGCGCCCCAGGATCAGCAGGTGGGTCTGACCCCAGCTCCTTCAACCTGCCACCCTCTCCGGGTCCCCCACAGCCTGGACAAACAGAGTCTGTCACCGCAGCCCTCTGGGTCTCCTGAAAGGAAGCCAGACATTCTGGGAGCTCATCTTCCTGGTGCAGGAACCCCATGCTGAGGAGCTCGACGTGGGGCTCAGACCGACCTGCTCCTTGGGGGAAACCTCTGTGATTGTGAAACCCGCCCCCCTCGTGAGTTGCAGGCTGCAAGGTCCCACCTGTCTGGCTGTGGCTCCTCCGTTACGTCTTCAGTCCTGGGGACCCCTTTCTGCTAGTCTTCCGGCCGTTCTCGTTGCTGTCACTCTGAAGTGGTTACCACTCTGGGCGTCTGTGGGAGGAGGTGAGTGCAGGGCCCTCCTTCACCATCTGCCCCCCCAGCACTGCTAGTTTCAGAGCTGTTACTGCCTCCTCCCGCGGAGCTCACTCACTGCCTCACTTGCTCTGCGAGTACACGTGCGTGGCCTTCAGCCTCCTGGAGGAGCATGGAGGCCCCAGGGCCCTGCCAGGCAGTCAGGAGGGGTGGGGTCCTCACGGTAGAGACCTGACGGCGGAGCGGGGCTCATCCCCGGGGGCTCAGAAGGGGCCGCCCCCAGGACGAGGGGGATGGCCGCAAGGAGTCCGTGAGTGAGCAGGGGTCTCCCCTGGGGAGTTTTACCATCACAGTGGAGCCTGGCCCCGGCTAGGCTGCATGTGCCCCCACATCTAGCCTGTCCCCCACCTTGGTGAGAATGTGGCAAAGGAAGCCCAGCCTCTCGTGCCAGGGTGAGGACCAACCTCGACCATGGCCCTCGAAAGACGGTTGCTGGGTGCCAGGCGGGCTGTCCCACACAGGGCTCCCGGCACAGAGGGCAGTGCCGGGGAGCAGGAGCACCCCACCCCATCCCCAGCGGGTTGGCACGGCCGCCCTCCTGGCCCTCGCCCCTGCCGGCTCCACCCTCTGCCCTTCTCGCCTGCGAATGTCTCCCTGCTCCTCCATCAAACCCCAGCAGGTGCAGGCTTGGGCTCGGTGCGCCGGGGCTAGTCACACGGCCTCGCAGACCCCGATCCAGCAAGCTGGCAGCTCCAGAGACTTAAAGGTGTTTCTAATGGACCTGCTGCCAGCCTGCGGCTTCTCCTTTAATTTTCATAAGCCCCCTGTGCCTGAGCTTGGAGGGCTGGTTTCCTGAGGTGCCCTTGGACTGAGAAGCTGGCGGCTGGTCGTTTCCCTCTCTTCTCCTGGTTCCCGCGCCAGTACCCCCTTCTCCTGCCCTGCACCCTGGCCCCCAAGTCACAGGGAACTCGGCCCCTACCTGCTTCCACAGGAAGATCTGCAGGCTTCGAGCCATCTTCCCCCGGCTCCCCATTGTGCACCACGTGGGCAAGGGCTGGTCTTCATCCAGAGCTCGTGGCCTTCAGATTCCCAGCTCCGGCCGCAGCTGCTCACAGCCGTGCCCTGTGTCCCGAGGGTCAGCCAGTGTCCAGGCCTCAGAGGTGGCTCCCCGGCACTCATACCCACGCACACACATGCAGCGTGCAACACACACAGGAGCTCCTTTTGCACCTCAGGCTGCCTGGGCACGGTGCTGAAACCTGACCCTGTACTCTGAGGCCACTGGGGGCTCAGGGAGCCTCTTCTGCACAGGGGCTCCACTGGTCTCCACGCCTATGGCCTCGATCCCACACGTGGCCCAGCCCTTGGACTCGAGGCCCTGAGTACTTACAAAGCTCTGCTCAGCCAGCCCCCTGCTCAGTCGCAAAGGCACAGATGCCAGGCGCCACGTAGATGAGGTGTCCTGTGCCCACAGCTTCTAACAAAGGTCCCAGATTGTGCATCTCACCGTCTTCCCACCAAACACAGCTGCAGACTTTCTCTAAGCAAAGTCGCCTCTCCATCCCTTCAGACAACAGCATCTGTCATGTGGGTCTGAGCCCGAGGTGAGGCTTCCTTCTGGCCCCTCAAGAAACCCCGTGACAAATGGCAGCACGTTCAGCGGGGTCAGGGTCCTGCTGGGGAGCGGGTTCTCCCAGCCACGCCAACCACAGGCACCACACGACCCACACCACAAGTGCCAGCTCAGGACAAATGCCTGTGCCTGAGACTGAATTCTCAAAGTCGAGTCTGACCAGCTTAGGGGGTTTGAAAGCCCAAACGTGCCCTAAGAGTAGAGACAGGCTGCGCTGGGCCCCTTCTTCACGACTTGCGGTTAGCAGCCAGGTGGACGGAGTAGCAGAGAAGCCAGCACTGGGCGGGGGGCCTTCATCCACCGCTGCCCCTGACCTGCTCCTCCTCTGCTGGGAGGAAGCTGGTGGGTCCTGCAGTTCCCACAGTTGGAGGTTTTAACAACAGCCAATTCCAGATGAAAAACCTTGCATTCTTTCCCCAGAATCTTACCTTGATCTCAGTTCCTAATTATGCCAGGGGTGCCTTTGGAATGACCATGGCTGGTCTCAGGGGTCCACGGGGGGTCTGGAGTCTCCCGTGAGGCTCCCTTGGACCAGTGTCCACCTTGAGTCTTGAAATGAAGGGTCTTGATAGAAAACACGTGATGCAGCAAGGCCCGTAGATGAGGCTGTGACTGCACCAGACAGTCTGCCCCTCACGGTCCCAGGGGAGGGTGGCAGGGTCGGCGGGGGCGGGGGCAGAGGGAGCCACGGTTTCTGTGGGAAGGCCCGGGGCAGGCAGACGGAGGGTGGGCAGGTGGGATTCCAGGGGTCCCAAGGTGCGGGGCTGTCCCTGTGTCTGGTACCCTGTCCTGGGTGCGGAGGGCAGGTGGATCGTGGCCCAGAGCGTGGGTTCCCCAGAGGAGGAGGGGAGGGTTCTGGATTGCTTGGTGTGTATTTCCAAAGTGCACCCAGAAGGCCCAGACCCAACACTGGGGCATCAGAACAAGGCGTGTGGGGGCAGGTGTGCAGGGCGGACACCAGGACCTCAGGTTCACAGACGCTGGAGACACGGTGAGCACAGTGACAAGCTGGGAGGGACCACAGACTTGCAACAGAATGTGATGTGTGTCCTCCTGGAGGCTGACTCGAAACCCAGGTGTGGGCCAGGCGGGTTCCCTTGAGGCCTCACCTGTTGGCCGGTCCCAGGTCCAAACGGGGCATCCCGCTGTGGTCTGTGTCCCGAGCACCTCTCCTATCAGGACACGGGTCCTACGGGTCAGCCCCCCTGGTGACCTCATTTAGCCTTAGTCACTTCCGTCGTGCCCTGCCGTCCTGGGGTCAGACACACAGCTCAGCCCATGGCAGCCGCTCGGGGCTCAGGCACCACACCCTCCCCAGCCATCTCCGCCTGGGATCAGCCACAAGAGAAGAGAGAAGAGTCCCTGTCACTTAAGTTTCCAAACTCCCAAAGGCCCCAAATGGGATTTACCATCAGCTGCTACTTCCCCTAATCCAGAAAACTGGTCCAGAAGGTGGCAAGGCCGCTGGTTGTGGATGTGCTATGAGTGACTGACAATCCGACCCCCCAGGAAGGTGCAAGGGGGCGAGGGAAACGTGTGGGACGGAGCCACCTTCTTATCGGTAAGGAGCTGGTTTCATGAGCTCTCGCACCAGCACAGCACAGCATGACAGGTCTGCACATTCTCCTTTATCCAGAACATGAGCAGAAGCTACACCATGAAGAACCACCGAAGGGTTACCTATGATGCCGACGTACTAAAGATGTTCTGGGAGAAAAAAATCAAGCTTCACATGGAACAACTGCAGAAGGAGGACATGAGGATCCGCAGGAGCGCCCTGGACAGGTGAGCTCGGTGCCAGCAACCTGGGGGCACAGAAACATACCTCTGCCGGGGCTGCCAGCCTTCAGGACGCAGGTGCCCACAGACCCCACCACCACCCACTTCCTACCCCCGATCAGTGTCACTTGAGGAATGGGTACGAAGCACTGAACATCAACCTTCCTTACGCAGCTTCAGATCACATCACTGAGTCACTGGTGGGAGAGAGGAACACCCTATCTTCCTGCTCCCAGCCCTCCATCACCCAGCCCTTCATCCCCATTCTTCTGAGGGTCTTGTGGGAAGTTGCCCTTCAGAGTTCATCTGATTTAATCTGTTTTTCTGACAGTTGCTCCAACTGGATGCAGGATCAATCAGCAAGTCCATCCTGCTCCTTGTCACACATGTGCTTGACTTACAGAGTCAAAGCCGACACCACTTTCTTTCTGAGTGGACGCCAGGGTCCTGTGGGTGTTGAGGGGTGTGTCCTAGGTGACCCTGAGCAGTGGACAGTTAAGAGGGAATGTTAGCACATAATTTGCACCAAGACAAAGACTCAGATGGCCAGAAACTTCCAAAGTGGCCCCAAGCTTAGTCCCCAAATAGCACCAGCAGCTGCTGCCCTGGGAGCTGGGCTGGAAAGGCAGATTCTTGGCGACTGCGGAGGGATCAGCCTTGGTACTGACCTTGCCAGTGGCCAGAGGTCTGGTTGCCATGCTGTCCCCCCTGCTTCATCCAGTGCTTCCGGCCACTCGGCACAGGTGTGGGGCTGTGGCGCCTCCTGTCCATATCGTGTGGCCCCCCAGAACTGGTCACTGTACTCATCTGGCCTGCTGGGGTGGAGGTCCTGGCACAGAACCCTCATCTGAAGGGCTCTTGGCCCAGGATCCCTGCTGAGTCTCCGTGGCCTCCTCCCTGCCCTTCGGATACCATCAGGCCCTGGACATTCTGGGTCTCAGCCCACAGGGTAAGGTCCCAGGAGCAGGCTGCGGGTCAGCACTGCCCTGATGGTCACTGAGGCCCTGGGCGGAGCTGACATCCTCACCTGTCGGGAGAGACCTGTTGGTGGTGGGCCTCAGCCCGCCCCCAGCCCCGCCCCTGGGCAGCAGCTCCGCCCTCGTCCCCACGCCTCTGGCAGTCAGGCTGGGGTGGGGGAGGCGCCCTCCTCCCTGTGCGGGCGCTTCCCACCAGTTTGCCCAGCAGCTCCGGAGGTCGGTCCAGGCCAGGCTCCCTCCAACCCAAACCCCGTGCTCACATGGGGCCCGACAGCATGTTGAGTCTAGGCGGGCCGGACCCCCTGGGCCGGGCGTGTCTCCCCCGGGTCACCACTGGGTGTCCTGCTGTGGTCCCCACACAGCTCCCCGTCCCAGGAAGCGAGCGCCCGAGGGCCCGCGTCGGGGTGCTGGGTGAGGCAGGCCGACCAGGGCGCTGCGTCCCGGCCTCTGGTCCTGCGGGGACTGGCCTGCCCCTGGCTGCATTTTCCCCTCGGGGAGGAGCCCACGGGGCCCTTCCTGGCGGGCAGGCGGAGCCCTCGGACGGGGCGGGCACCGGGCACCAGCTGCGGGCAGCCCGGTGTGCCGGGTCCTCACTGAGCCCAAATGGCCGCCCTCAGGCTCCGCGACGACTGGGCTCGGCAGCTGGAGAGAAGGAACCAGATGCTGCAGAGCTCCCAGGAGGCGCCCCAGCAGCCAGCCCCGCCCTGCACCCCCGCCCTGCGCACCGGGGACCAGCCGTCGGCCTGAGAGCAGCCGCCCCCCGCGGCCCCCCCCGCCGCCCTTGCAGCAGCCCAGCCCCCGCGTGGTTTTGCGTCTCTAGCGGGATATAAGCGCCCAATAAAATCTCAGATGAGTGGATATTTTATGCGCATTTTTCTTCATATCTGTAAAATGTACACACCCTAAAAGTGAACATGATGTTACTAACTTACAGCAAGTTAGAGAGAAACCGCTGGGCTGTGGGGACTGAGGCGAATTCAAACACAATTTAATTCACCTTTGATCAAAATGTCTGCAAAAGCTCAGCCCAAGGACAGTGCCTGACGTGAAGCTGTGTAAAGCCGTGTGTTCCCCAAATTCTTTTAAAGTCCTCACTCACCACCACATCATCTCAGGAAGCTACGCAGCCTCGTGCTCACTTGGGTTTGGAGGCACCCATCTCCGGAGGCCGCAGAGGCCAATAAGGCTGGGATCCAGAGCTTCAGTGTCACCCCTGCCCCGCCACCCCAGCGGGGGCTGTGACCTCCCTGGGTCCCCAGACGACAGGGGCTTGAGCCCACAGCAGAGGCCAGGCTGAGACAGGAGGACATGGTGCAAGCCGGACGCCCACCAGGGGCTGCACCCCCTCCACACGACCCGCAGTGGGAGCCACCACGGCGCCTTGCTGGCAGGGCAGGACTCCCGGGATGGGGCTGAGGCCCGGCTGTGCCGTCTCTGCAGATTGTGTAATGGGGAGAACAGATCGGACTCCACCTTGGGCGTTTAACCTTTGTGTTCCGGCGCCTTCACTATGAGTTAACAGTGTTGGCTATGGCTTGAAATACACAAGTCAGCACGCTCTCAAGTCTCTGGCGTTTACAGGCATAACACTTTCTCATTCATACAGAGACAACGAGTTGCAGAACATAGAATAACATTTTCCCATGGGAGGTTTACAGGAACATTGTGACTTGACCTACATGGACAGCTGCGAGAACAAAGGATTCCCATAGCAAGAAGTTCACCACAACCAGCCATACCCTGTCCCCTTTCAGTATAGAAGGAGCCTGAATTCTAACTCGGCCGGGGCAGCTCTTTGGGACACTGGTCCGCCATTGTCTCCATCTGCTGCCTTTCTGAATGAAGTCGCTGTTCTTTGTCAAAACAACTCATCTCCCCTTTTATTGGGCTGTTGTGCGGCGAGCAGTACAGGTTTGGACTCCATAACAGATGGGTTTGGGTTCTGTTTGTTCTGACCCCCTGGTCCAGTTGGCAAGGAGAGGGAGGGGTTGTGGGAGCTTCTCCAGAGACTTAGCCAGAGGAAAAAAATGCCAATACAAATGGCCACGTGACATCCAGGGCATTTCCAGAGCTGTCCACAGTAGACTGGACCACAGGAGAATATCCTGCAGAAAAGGTCTGGAACCTGACAAGCATGGGTCCTTGACTCACCAAATGGCCCAGTGGAGAGGACCCAGCAAAGGTCCAGTGCAACACCAACCTGCAAACACATGTTCTTGGGTCACCTTGCAAGCTGTCCATCAGAGCTCGTGACTCAGGACATTCCACTGATGAACACGCAGGGAATGTGGTGATTAATAGCCCTAAAAATAGCTGGAGAATAGAAGTCCGTCACTAAGACTCGAAAAGCCCCAAGCTGTTGCAGGGTAATTTCATCTGATGATGTGCTTCGAGTTCCGCGCTGTCAACACGGATAAACAGAGATGTCTGCTTAGGCTGTCTGGGGGACGGGCGTGTCCGTGCGGCAGCCCGGCTGGAAGGCTGTGTGGAACCCCGTCCTCAGGGCCCGCCACGCTGCGGTGACCCGCTGACCTTCCTCCTCGTGGCAGAAGCCAGGGTGATGTGGAGACAAGGCTCTTCACCAGCCGCAGCTTCTCCATCACTGATCTTTGTCTGGGCAAAGCTGAGCTATGCTCGGAGACTGGCGGGTGCTTCATGCAGGGCGGGGACCGAGGAACAGGGTGGGGCCCCACCTGGGCGCTCAGGACCCAGCCCTCCTCACGCCCAGCCCTTTTGCAATTTTCCACGTGTGCAGAGCATATTTAGGGGCTGGACTTCAAATACCTACTCTTTTTCTTTCGGAGGAGATTTTGAGACACAGAGAAACGGGGTCAGTGCCTGGAGGAGACACAGAGAGCGAGCCTCTTCCGTCCACAAGGCCTCGCCCTCCCCTAGGACCTGGAGCGACTGAGGAAGGCCATGCGGCCCAAGGGCTGGGGGTCCCCTGGGCTGCCTGGACTCCGGGGCGGCCCAGAGTCAGGTTCGTCTGCCGTCATGTGGGGCGCCGACGCCTGCTGCAGGGGGGTCTGTGCGGCTCCTGCTGCTCTCAGGGAGCTGGGCCCCTCACTGTGCCGTCAGCTCTCCCCAAAGCGCCATCGCTGCTCGGCTCTGACTTATCCGAACCCAACGGGACGACGCCTGCTAGCTAACTGAACCCTGGAAAGGTTTGCCGGATTCAACGTTGTTGAGCAGAACCGCACATGCTGAATAGTCACTGCGGCCCTGAGTCCATGGCTGCTCGTCCTCCAGAGCCGAGTCGGGTTGGGGAGCTAAGGGACTGCCAGGCAGAGCTCCAGGGCCCGGGGCCTCCTTCCGCCCTGCTGGTCCTTGTCCCTGGGTTTGGTCCTCGTCCCTGGGTCTGTGTGGGACTCCGAGTGTTCCCCGTTCTGGCAGGACCACAACCCACAGCCCAGAAACCCCCTGACACCATGGTCAGGCATTGTAATGTTTCTACCACTTCCTTTCAGTAGAACACAAGAGGGTCTTGCTGCCACGTGAGTTACAAAGAAAACTCGTGCTTTTCAGAGCTGTTTGGACCAGGAATGCAGGTGAGAGATTGAGGGGCTGTCGACCTGGGAAGCGAAGCGCTCACACGGGGCTGGCCTTTGACTTTTAGATCCCTGGGTGGCACCCTGGGGGCTCC
Organism: Okapia johnstoni; assembly: GCA_024291935.2. Classification (NCBI taxonomy): domain Eukaryota; kingdom Metazoa; phylum Chordata; class Mammalia; order Artiodactyla; family Giraffidae; genus Okapia; species Okapia johnstoni. The sequence goes on along the minus strand of CM044315.1, from coordinate 97,368,609 downwards.
CTGGAGGAGGGCCCCCCAGACGGGGCGGTGATGCTGGGACCTGGCAAGCCAAGAGCAGAGCCAACTACAGGAGGACGGCCTCCTAGAGGAGGCTGGCTGTATACCGGGTCTCTTTCCTCAGCATTCATCTTTAATAATAAGAGCATTTCCCAGGCTAGCCAAAGTTAAATTACTATACTTAACAAAAAAGTATAAAGACTCTTGAACACCAGCTAATGCCAAGTCCTTCTTCAACTGTCCCCGGTCCCTGGGATAGCAGCTTTGTGTGAACGAGACTCACATCACATAGGTCCCTCCCCACGGCTCTCGGGGAAACCAGCGCCCTGGGAACTGTCCCCTCCCGACCCGTCACTGGTGCGCTCATCCATCCTCTCTCCTTCCTCAGAGATGGACTCCCTCCAAGGGCTCAGGGGGCTTGAGCTAAACACAGAGGCTGGATGGCCTGCCACCCGAAACCAGCATCTGGGCGCCCTCTGAGTGAGGCTGAGTCCACGCCTGCCAGCATCCAGAAGACACAACCCCCCAGTGCCTGAAGCCCAGGTCCCCAGCAGTCACCCCTCTGAGGGTCTGATCACAAACCCCCACCTCGTCCCAGGGGTCACTTCCAGCAGCTGACACTGGGGACTCTCCAATCTGTCACCCCTTCCATGTTCACTAGACAGCATCCCTTTTTCAAGTGGGTCTTCCTCATGACTGGAGTGATTTACTTAGACTGACTCTAGTGGGAGCAGAAAGCAGGGCAGTGTTTCATTGTCCCTTTGACACCAATAATCAAAGAAAGAGTTGGCTTAATTTCTGCACTGTATCCCTTCTCATACTTTCTCTTGTTTGAGTATAACCACGGATTTGTGGATTTACATAAACTGGATGCAGTCAATCAACCCTGAGCATCACTCTTTCCGATGCTCAAATTGTCACAGATTTGACCAGTGAGATCCTTTTCAAACCGGTTTCTGTTTGATGGAACTCCTAATCTTGGTAACGTCCCTGGCTTTCTGGAACAACAAAAGGTCCTAAACTGGTATTCACCATAGCTGCCCCAGAACAGAAAATGAATAAACAAATTGTGGTACATCCAATTGTAAAGTAATAGAACTAAAAAGTAGCAAACTGTTCGTACATGTATCAATGGGGGTAAACCTCAAAAACAGCAGGTGTGGTGAAAGTAGGCAGGGATGTAACAAAGACGTGCCCATCCTGCAGGTGACATTGGTGACATCCCAGAAGGGGCACAGCCCTTCCTGGTGGAAGCGGGATCCTGGTCCCCTCTGGGCAGGGAACCAGTGCCAAGAAGCCTGGGGGCCACGTGGGGTGGGGATGCTCCGGGTCTTGTTTGGGTGGAGGTTACTCAACACACAGTCCTCAACTGCGTCCTGAGGGCACATGCTTTACTGAACATGAATTTCATCCCAATAGAAAAGGCTTAGGGCAGGGAGATGGCCCATATGAGGGGACACGCTGCCCCCAGGGAGGCGAGTGCTGGGTCCTGGGCGGGGCAAGGGACTTCTCCCACCCGGGGTTCTGGGCTCCCCGGTCTCGAGTGTTGTCCGCTGGGGTCTGCTGTCCCTCTCCTCCCTGGGGGACCCTGACCCACTCCTGGGACAGCTGAGCGGTCCATGGGACCCTCCGCCCAGGCCTCTGACTGACGGGCTCCATTCAGCCTCCCCGGCTCCACAGCAGCCGCCAACCCACATGGCCCTCCCCCGCCAGCACGCCCTCTGGGACCCCAGCACAAGGTGAGCCCTTGTGGGGTCCCCGGTACTGGGAGGGAATGGGTCCCAGGGCCTTGGCAGCATGCCCCAGGGGCAGACGGGGGGCCGTCAGAGTGGGGTGCAGTGTGCTTGCCAGGGGCTCTAGAAGGCAAGATGTTGGCAGGACTAGGCAGGGGAGATGTGGGGGCTCGGCCAGACCCCAAGGGGCATCCATGGACATGGCCAGGTGAGCAAGGGGTCAGGCCCCACCCTTGTGCAGAGGACAGGGCCCAGCCCAGGAAGAGAGTCTGGGGGGGACGATGCGGGGGAGGGCGCCCTGTCCTGGCCCCACCCAGGGAGCAGTGACTGACAGGGCTGCTGCCCAGTGGTCCCCGAGGACAGAAGGCCGTGCGAGCAGGATGAATTTAAAGCCAGTCTAGGACGCAACCCAGCACTGTAAGCAGACTTTTCTCCTCCTGGGGAGACAGAGACTTTGTGCAGAATGCTCAGGGCCACCTGATCCGAACCATGGTCAGCAGGACGATACCCCCCGTCAGTGTCCACGTCCTAATCCCAGAACCTGTGAGCATGTGACATTCATACCCAGTGACTTCTCGGACGTAGTTAAGTTAGGGGTCTTGAGATGGGGGATCATTCAAGAAGGACCAACGTCAGCACACGGGTCCTTGTAGGAGGGGGCAGCTGACTGGCTCAGAGGGATGCCTGCACCCGTGTGCACTGCAGTGTCATTCACAAGACAGTGAAGGGTCTGTAGATGGATGGATGGGTAGAGAAGACGCGGTGTATATACATACACAACTATTCAGCCATGAGAAGGAAACCCTGCCATTTGTGATGACAGGGCTGGACCTTGACAACATTTAACTGAAATAAGCCAGACAGGAGAGGAGGTGGCTGGATGGCATCACCGACTCAATGGACTTGAGTTTGAGCAAACTCCAGGAGTTGATGATGGATAGGGAGGCCTGGAGTGTCGCAAAGAGTCAGACACAACTTAGCGACTGAACAACTACAACAAAGCCAGATAGAGAAAGATGGAAGCCCTATGAACTCACGACATGTGGAGTAGAGTGGAAAATGATCCAGAGAGTCGATGGTATTACCCGTTGCTGGGGGGGGAGCAGGGAGATGTGAGTCAAGGACACAGATTCCGGATCTAAGTTCAGAACCTCTGGGACTGATGCTCAGGCTGGGGACTCTAGTTATGGGACTGCACCATATGCTTGGAAGCTGCAGAGAGAGTGAGCCTTAAATGTTATCCGCACCACCCCCCCCCACACACACACACACAAAAGTACCTGTGTGAGGTGATGGAGATGGTAGCTAACCTTACTGTGGAATCATTTCATGACATGTACATGCATCAAATCACCATCGTCGGCTTACAAAATCTGTTATATTGATTATATCTCAATAAAGCTGGGAAAAGTTGGGAGGTGAAAGGTTGTGGCCATGAGCTATGAGCTGAACCAGGACTAGTGACCTCCGGAGGAGACAGTTTGGATCTGGGGCCAGAGACGAGGCTTCATAACTCGAAGCTTTTGTGTAGCCAAGTTTTACTGAAGTATAAAAGAGACAGAGAAGGCTTCTGAGATAGTCATCAGAAGGGGACAGAAAGAGTGCCCCCTTGCTAGTTTTTAGCAAGGCATTTGATACCTGCTAGCAAGCTGCTAGTCAGATAAATGAAACACCTCAAGACTGAAACAGCTGCCCTGGGTCCCTCTCCCACAACATGCATTTTGAGATGGAAAGGCACAAGGGGAGCCATCTTCGGCCATAAAACAGTTGACATGTATCTTGAGGAAAAGCAGATTTCCAAGCAAATTCATAGTTTCATTAACACAGTCTAACATTTCCATGAGTAAGACGCACTGGTTCGCTGAACGACTATCAACTCAAGGTTTGAGAAAAAGGCTAGTCTCAGGCAGAACTGATTTGAAGAAAGGCGGATGCCAAAGCGAATTCACAGTTTCACTAACGTAGCTTCAGCTCAGACGGTAAAGCATCTACGCGCAACGCAGGAGACCTGGGTTCCATCCCTGGGTCAGGAAGATCCCCTGGAAAAGGAAATGGCAATCCACTGCACTATTCTTGCCTGGGAAATTCCATAGACAGAGGACCCTGGCGGGCTACAGTCCGTGGGGTTGCAAAAAGTTGAACACAACCAAGCAACTAACACACACACACACACACACACACACACACACAAGAAAAATGCATTGGTTTACTGAGCCATTAGCAGCTCAAGGTTAAGTTCAGGCAGAATCAAGTGTTATCATGACAACACAGAATTAAAAGAAGCCTCCTTTAATTTTGTATAGAGGAGGGAAAGAAAAAAGTCTTCCCCTTGCAGTTTATTTCCTCCTGCTGCTTGGGACCTCTGGCGTTCCTACCTGTTAACCCTCTCAGAGGCGGAAAGGTCAGAGTCAGAGAAGATGAGAGGTGGAAACAGAGACCAGAGGGACCACGGCAAAGGGTTCGCGGCCCCTGCAATCTGGAAACGGCCCTGAGGACACCTCAATTCCAGCTGGAGACCCTCTCCAGAGCTGGAAGGAAGTTCATCCGAGCTGTTTCAAGTCTCTAAGTTTATGATGATTGTTACAGAAACAGCTGTACCAACTAGCCGTATCCTCTGTAGCCTCAGGTGGGGAAACCGGTTAGAACACAGGGTAGATATGACCAGGGGATAATTTCCCAAATGTGGCTGCAGAGACTGAAACACAAGGGGCCACGAGGAGCAGGGAGGCCCAGGCGTGAACCCGGGAGGGTGGGGGCAGGGTGGGCATCGCCCACCTGGATGGTCACCACGGGCGGCTGAGCAGGGGCCGTGGGGCCGCCCACAGGTCCGCATTGCTGCCGAGGACACGGGGGAAGCAGTGCCGGTCCAATTCAGCTCCTGGACACCCCTCCCCGGAGGCCACAGGGCTGCAGGCACATCGGTGGTAACAAGGCCAGTGTTACACAAACACTTCACCCTTCACAGGCAACCAATTAGAAGCACGTCTCAGAAGCCCCCCTGGGCTTCCCTGGTGGCTCAGCTGGTAAAGAATCCACCTGCAATGCAGGAGACCTGGGTTCCATCCCTGGGTCAGGAAGATCCCCTGGAGAAGGGATAGGCTACCCACTCCAGCATTCTGGCCTGGAGAATTCCGTGGACCAGTCCATGGGGTCACACAGAGTCAGACACAACTGAGCAACTTTCACTTCACTTCATAAAATCCATGAACAACAGTGATTATTCTTATGCACAAATGGGAGAGGAGACAATGGGCCGGAGACCCTCCGCAGGCGGGCAAGCCTCCTGCACCCACGCCTCGGGTTCAGCCCGGCCCCCTCCCAAAGCACGAGCACAGGGGACCGTTCTCCACCTGCACAGGCCCCTCCGCTCCAGTCCCGAGGGCCTGCCCGCCCTCCGCACCCCAGGAGATCCAACAGAGCCCTTCCTGGGGGGCCGAGGACGGTAACAGGGAAGAGCGCGCAGGGCTGAGGCTCCGAAAGCCAGGCTGGGGGCATCCGCGTAAAGACACAGCCCGCCTCCCTGCTCACGCACCCCAGAACAAAGCCCTGCCTCCCCCCAGGGCCCTCTCAGGGTAGTTTCAACTACGGTGGCGGGACCGGGGTGCTACGTGGGGGGAACCTCGGGGGCCTCTAGCAAAGGAGCCCCACTCAGGGCAGCAGAGCACAGAGTGACCAGGATGAGGGACAGCGGCCCTGGGTCAGGACCCCCCCGCCGTCACGGGATGACAGGCCTTCACAGTCCCCCTGGGAGGGGCTGACTCTGCTTCTCCGCCCACGTGGGTTCATCACCCTCAGAGGGTCTAGTCGTCCAACCCAGCTGTGAGTCCAGCAGCGCAATTTGCCCCAGGCCCAGCCCTGCACTGAGGCCCTGCCTACACTGAGGCCCCGCCTGCACTAAGGCTGCAGCCCGGCCCCACCAAGTACCCCCACCTGAGGCCGTGTCTTCTCCAATCTCTCCAAGCCTCTGTGTGCAGGCTGGGCTTCTCACGGCTGCAGCTTTGAAAGACACTTGAAGAATGATGCCTAAAACAGCAAGGCGTTGCTGGAGGGGGCCCCTGAGCCGGCCCAGGTCATTCTGAGGCCAAAGGCGCTGTCTGAGGGTGCCCACTGAGGGTGTCTCATGCCTCCCCGGGTTCTGTTAGCAGAGCCTCATCCTCACTGGAGGGGCCTTACCCTTCTGTGCCCCTCAGGAGGCAGCCTCTGACGGCCCCAGCAGAGCCAGAGGCAAGCAAAGTTTGCCATGGAAACAGCACAAGTGTTCTGAAATGAACACTTCACTGATGGGCTTAACTGCAGATAAAGGCAAGAGAGCCAGAAGGCAGAGGAATCATCGCACCATGGAACAGAAGGCAAAATAAAGGAAGAGCAGTGCCTAAGCCCTGGGTACCACTTGGAAAAAAATACTGAGGGTCTTGTCCAACAAGGTGCCTCGGAGGGGAAGGGGAGTGAGCGCGCGGGCAGAGAAGAGCCCGTGGCTCTGGAGCGAGGGGTGCCGCTCCGAGGCAGCCCCAGGGGCCCCCATCCTCCCCAACTCTGCTGTCTCCGTGCCCTCTCCTGGTGTGTCTCCAAGAGATCCTGAGCTCTCCACGCCCCCAAACTCCTTCCCAGCATCTGCTTCTGGGGAACCCGGCCTGGGAGCTGTCTTGTGTTGCAGAGTTTATAGACGTGACACATACTTGGAACCATACTGCCGTGAAGCTCTCAGCTTTTGTGAGATGGCAACAGACAGAGGCTTAAGACACGTCGTGAGTAACTGACAACAGAATCAGCCGGCGAGGCACAGCCAGAAGGCCAACAGAGACAGATGAGAAGGCCAGCGGGCCCGGTGTCCCGGGGGCAGAGGCAGGGCTGGGCGAGCCTTCCTCTCCGCTGTCTCTGCTGGGAGCTGTCTCAGAGGCCACACAATAAAGACAGTGAAAGGGCTTCCAGTGGTTAAGCGGCGCTGCGTTCTGGTTGGACGAGTCTGTTGTAGCCACGTGTTCTGGGAAACAAACTCACTCAGAAGGACAATGCAGGTGGTCGAGTGCAGTTTATCACACTGGTGGGCCCAAGGCAGTGTCTCCTCTTAGCCAAGAACCCCACCAGTTTTTGTGAAAACCTTATATACCCTAAGTGTACGTGCTCAAACCCACCTCCCCAAATTCTCTGAAACTAGTCTGAACAGAGGAAAAGAAAGATACAAAGTTAACCTGTGACTCGTACGCCGTAAGCCTAGGTAGTTAACAGTGGACAACTGCCAATAGGCCTGCGATCACATCTCAATAAGCTTAATAGAATTGGATTCTATACGGTGACACAGATAATACGGTATTCTTTTAGGTGACAGAGTCTAGGTACGGGCCCTGGGGCTCTTCCATGGGGGGGGGGGGGTGTCTGCTTTTTTAGTTGGTATGTCCTGTACATAGATACTGGGCACATAGCTCAAAGTCCACAGTCTGGCCCGAGATGGAGTCCTGCTTTCAAGATGGAGTCTGTTCTGTCTGTTTCTGCCTTCAAGACTTCTTTCAAAAACTAAAGAAAAATTAGCAGAAATAAAGAGCCTGGCACTGCCCTAACCCGGGAAGTTCTGGAAGCCGCTGTGAGTGATTCCTGCGGGGCTGGGGGGCGGCAGCCGGGGTCCAAAGCAAGGAGTGGGAAGCCGGGCGGGTGGGCGAGGCCCGAGGCCCCCCAGCCTCTCCCGACCCCCACACCCCCCAGGTGAGCCCGGGGTGGCTGAGGCCCCGCAGTCAGAGACCCCGCCTCTCAGGAGCAGCTGGAAGAGGACGGAGCCACGGGCCCCACCCCCCCCCCGCCCCGGCCTCAGGGACACATTGAGGGGAGGGGGCATTGCCAAGCCCCGCAGCCGGCGGCTCCCCGCGCCGCCAAGACGCACAACACAGACCGAGGCCGCCCCTGGTGGCCCCGCCACCCGGGACCAACGGCCCGGCCCGCGCTCCCCGAGTCCACCCCCACGGGAGCAGCAGCTGCGTCTGCTCCTGACCCCCAGCGACTCGGCCACGGCTCACCCCGGGCACCGCCCTCCTACGGCCAGCAGGGGCCTGGGCCGGCAAGGGCGGGGCCAAGGGTGCGGGGCGGGGGGCCCTGCAGGCGCCGCCGAGATCGCAGGGTCTCCCAGCCTGCCACCTGCCCCCCTCTCCAGCTCCAGCTCCTGCCCCGGGCCCCCCAGACCCCTCCAGGGCAGAAGGGCTCAGCTATGGCCTCAGGCTGGGTTGGCAGTCTACCCACCTGGACCCCAGGGGGGGCAGCGCCAGTGGACCCTCCACTGAGGTCAGGAGATGGAGCTCCAGCAGCCAGATGTGCGCTGTGTGGCTTCCAGCCGGGACCCAAACCCCCCACCAACCCCCACGAGGGGCCTGAGGGCAGGAGGAGCCCCAGGAAAGTCAGGCCCCCACGTCCTGTGTGGAGGGAGCTCCCACCCTACACACCGGGCAAGGGGAGGGACCTGGCCCAGCAGAGCCACCCCAAGGTCCCACCTGCCTTCTGCACGGTGCCCCCTGGACTCACACATCCCTGAGTCCCGGGAGGACCCTCGGGGTGGGGGGTGCTCCCCGCCCGGAGTGTCGCCCAGGGTGGGCATGGGAGGAGAAAGGGAGGAGGCACTGAAGTACCGGGGCTTCGGCGGCGCCAAGGGGTCCCGGCTTCCACTTCCCTCCGTGTGCTCCCCACTCTCCTCCTCTCCTAGAGGAAGCATCTCGGGGGTCTCGCTCATGGTTTACTTGGGTTTGAAGGACAGACATGCCCTCCTCCTCTGTCCCCTGCCGATAACCAGAGCTGCACGCCAGGCTTGTGCTGTGATGGGAGTGAAAAACCCCAGGAGACCAGGCAGGCGGACTCGGCTACTTGGTGAACGGACGTATCCTCTCAAGAGTAACTGGCAGAGTTCATCTTCTGGGCTTCACAGATGTTGCACTTTTTACAGAGGGAGGGCCTGTGGGGCCCTGAATCCAGCAGGTCTGTCAGGGCCACTTTCCAACAGCATCTGCTTGCTCTGTGTCTGTGAGTCACGTTTTGGTGATTCTTGCAGCGCGTAACCTGTTTCACCCTTGTTACCTTGGTCACGGTGGGCTGGGATCATGATCTTCGCTATTACCATTTTATTTGTTTATAATAGCGACATAATTCAACTACAAACTGCATCCGTATCAGAGGCGACCTCAGTCCACAAACGCCGCGTGTGCTCTGACCCCCCCTCCCTGGGCTGCCCTTTTCCCTGAGACAAAACAATCTTGAAACCAGGCCCATCAACCAGCCTGAAAAACCTTCAAGTGCTTGAGTGAAAGGAAGAGTCACAATCCTCCACTTCAAATTAGAACTTAGACGCGGCGAGGCTCAGTGAGGAAGGCACGTGGAGAACCGAGACACAGTGAGACAGACGTCCTGCCCCCGAGGAGCAGGCGGGCTGTGAGCACAGAGGGATCCAAAGTGCTGCTCCGCGAGCAGAGAGCAACAGGAAGGTGGGACGGCCTCCGTGCTGGGCTGGAGAAGGTCAGAGCAGCCACAACATTCCCTCTGTTGCTCTTCGGTCGCCAAGTCTTTGCACCCTCACGGACGGCAGCACCCTTGACCAAAGCCTAATCTCGAGAAGGCCCCAGCTCTCCTCGAGTCTGTGAGAGCTGAGAGAGGCGAGGAAGCTGCAGAAGGGAAGTGTGAAGCAGCAGAGCTGGTTCACGAGGTGGAAGGAAAGCAGCGTCTCCATGACAGAGAAGGGAAAGGCAAGCAGCGAGCACAGCCGTGGGGAAGGCAGCGGGTTCTCCAGAAGCTCCAGCTGAGGCCTCGGGAGGGCCGCACGTGAGCGACAGATTTTTAATGTGGCTGAGCCAGCCCTCCACTGGAGGAAGAGGCCATCTAGGACTCTCACAGGGAGGCGAACTCAAGGTCTGGCTTCAAACTTCAAAAGACAGGCGGACTCTCGCTAGGGGCTGATACAGCTCGTGACATGAAGTTGAAGCCAGTGCTCATTTACCACCTGAAAATCCTAGGGGCTCAAGAATTATGCTTTATCTACTCTGCCTGTGCTCCACAGACAGAACAACATGGATGTGAGAGGATGGACTCCGATCTTGGAAGTTCTCCTGCGGGTCGATGGTTACAAGCGGGATTGCTGCTACAGAGAAACCATTCGTGAAAGGAAAAGTCAATCAGGGAGGCAACGCTGACTGCCGTCTGGTTCTAAAACCCCAGTCTTCAGCAACCACCACCCTGATCAGTCAGCAACCAGCAACATCAAGGCCAGACCCTCCGCCCACAGAACAGGCGCAGACGCCGGTTAGCATTTTTTAGCAAAAAAGTGTTTTTTAACTAAGGGATGTACATTGATTTTTTAGACACAATGATATTGCACACATAATAGACTATATTATGGTGTACACATACTTCTTATTTGCACTAGGAAACCACAAAATTCATGTGACTCACTTTATCACAGTGTCTGGAACTGAACCCGCAATATCTCCACGACTACACCCCAAATCCTATTTTGTTTTATCTCGAGGTAAGCATACTGCTTGATAACTCTGAGAAGAGACTTGTGGAGAAAAACAGCAGATGCCCCAGCGGCACCCAGGAGCAGATGGCAGAAGCCGCTCTGAGCCCTTGTTCCCAGGAGTCAGGGTTGTTCGGGTTGCTTTCACAGTGAAAAGGGACACAGCCGTTCAAATCACGTGTACCAAGCGTGTGGTTCTTGTGAGGGCCCAGGGAGCAAGCCCAGCCCTCAGAGACTGGAAAATTTGTCGTATTTCCTGGAAAAGGCCATTGTCCCGCCAAGTCCACTCAAGGCCACGTGGCAGGGGGATCCCACACTCACTAGCCTGGTTCTGACTAGAGCTGTCAGACTTTCTAGAAGGCAATGCCAGACTGCCTGACTGATGAGAACATGTAGACTATGAAACAGATGTGTTCCTAATTGTCGATGAAAATTAATCCATAGTTAATCCAAGAAAGAAAGAGAAACCGTCATTCTAGCCAATCTCAGGATTATAAACCCCAGAGACAGACCTTCTGAAAGCTCTGAGGACGGTTCCAATATTAGAAGTCAAAGCTCACGTACATACGTTTTTGAGACAGAGCTACGCATCCTATCACACGTTAGTGAGTTTACACATCCGGGTCTGCACACACAAAGTGAGTCAGGGTCCTCGTGGCCCCACACTGGACCAGGAAGGAAGACCCCTGAGGAGGGCGAGCTGATGCAGCTGCTCTGCACACGCTAAGGGGGCGGGGCCCAGACAGACAGACTGTCCTCTAATCTTTCAGCGGCCGGTGGGGCCCAGCCGCCCACCGGGTCCCCGCAGGGCAGGTGCTGAGACAGGAGATCTCCCAGGTCACCCTCCCCACCCTCATCTGAGGGAGGGTCACCCACACTCTCCACCCCAGCCCGTCCTCGGGAGGTGCACAGACACTCCTGGTCAGCTAACTGGGGTCGGCCAGGTCAAGCCCCTGCCCGCACTGCCTGAGGAGGGGAGGGGTTTGTGTCCTCCTTGCTGTGTCCTGTGGCCTCTCCCTAGAGGGCAAGAAATCAGGAAACTGTTCACACTTTGAGTCCCCCAGCTTCAGATAAATTAATAGTAATTACATTTAAAACGTGTCTGCCTTTAGTCCTTTCTGAGGCTTTCTAGACAAAAACAGCTATTGATTGCTCCACGATATTTGATTGGGCCCAACCTGGTCGCTCAGGCTGCACAGGGCTGTGTGCAGGCTGTCCTGGATTTGAGTCCCAGACTCCCCTGGGTTTTAACTGGGGTCCGTGGCCTGAGGAACTCTGACTTCGCACTAGAGAGCCCTCATGCCTCAGTACTGGGGGGCATAGTGCACTAGCTCTCCTCCTGTTCCTGAAGCAATTCTGAGTGAATTTTTAAGTAAGTGAAATTTAATTATTCATGAGGGCTTTCCTCCTTGTTGAGTGGTAAAAACAAATCCCCCTGCCAGGCAGGAGACGCAGGTTCGATCACTAAGTCAGGAAGATCCCCTGGAGGAGGAAATGTCGACCCACTCCAGTCTTCTCACCTGGAGCATCCCAGGGACAGAGGAGCCTGCAGGTTTCAATCCATAGGGTCACAAAAGAGTCAGATGCAACTAAAAAACAATATTTTTCATGAAAATTAATGCTGCTGATACTGACAATGGGTGGAGTTTGTTGGGTTTTAAGGAACCTGCTGATTGAACAGTGAACAGTTAAGTAACAGCAGTGCCTTCTGGAATTCCAGCTGAGTTACTTCAAATCCTAAAAGTTGATGCTGTTAAAGTGCTGCACTCAATACGCCAGCAAATTTGGAAAACTCAGCGGTGGCCATAGGACTGGAAAAGGTCAGTTTTCATCAAATTTCCAAAGAAGGGCAACGCCAAAGGATGCTCAAACTACCGTACGATTACACTCATTTCACATGCGGGATAATGCTTAAATCCCTTCAATCTAGGCTTCAGCAGTATTTGAACCAAGAACTTCTAGATGTACAAGCTGGGTTTACAAAAGGCAGAGGAAGCAGAGATCAAATTGCCAACATCTACTGGATCATAGAGAAAGCAAGAGAGTTCCAGAAAAACTTCTATTTCTGCTTCATTGACTACTCTAAAGCCTTTCACTGTGTGGATCACAGCAAACTGGAAAAATTCTTAAAGAGATGGGAATAGCAGACCATCTTACCTGCCTCCTGAGAAACCTGTATGTGGGTCACAAAGCTACAGTTAGAATCGGATATAGAACAACACACTGGTTCAAAATAGGAAAAGGAGAACATGAAGGCTGTATATTGTCACCCTGCTTATTTAACTTATATGCAGAGTACATCATGCAAAATTCCAAGCTGGATGAAGCACAAGCTGGAATCAAGATTGCCTGGAGAAATATCAATAACCTCAGTTATACAGATGACACCACCCTTATGGCAGAAAGGAAAGAACGAAAGAGCCTCTTGACAACAGTAAAAAAGGAAAGTAAAAAAGTTGCCTTAAAACTCAACATTCAGAAAACTAATAGCTTGGCATCTGGTCCCATCACTTAATGGCAAATAGATGGGGAAAGAGTGGAAAAAGTGGCTGACTTTATTTTTCTGGGCTCCAAAATCACTGTGGATGGTGACTGCAGCCATGAAATTAAAAGACACTTGCTCCTTGGAAAAAAGCTATGACCAACCTAGACAGCATATTAAAAAGCAGAGGCATTACTTTGCCAACAAAGGTCCATCTTGTCAAGGCTATGATTTTTCCAGTGGTCATGTATGGATGTGAGAGTTGAACTATAAAGAAAGCTGACCGCTGAAAAATCAATGCTTTTGAACTGTGGTGTTGGAGAAGACCCTTGAGAGGCCCTTGGACTGCAAGGAGATCCAACCAGTCCATCCTAAAGGAAATCAACCCTGAATATTCATTGGAAGCACTGATGCTGAAGCTGAAACTCCAATACTTTGGCCACCTCATGCGAAGAGTTGACTCATTGGAAAAGACCCTGATGCTGGGAGAGATTGAAGGCAGGAGGAGAAGGGGATGACAGAGGATGAGATGGTTGGATGGCATCACCGACTCGATGGACATGAGTTTGAGTAAACTCCAGGAGTTGGTGATGGACAGGGAAGCCCGGCGTGGTGCAGTCCGTGGGATCGCAAAGAGTCACACGACTGAGCGACTGGACAAGTACCTTCCCGACATCACAGGGCTGCACTTCCGCCATCGGACACACGAGGGCGCGCAGGACCGCGCGGCGGCCGGGCTGGCGCTGCGGGAGGGGCCGTGAGCACCGCCTAGGGCCCGCAGACGCGGAGGAGCTCGGCGCGGGCTGGGTCCCCGCTCTCCGTGATGCTGCGTCTCTCCCACCGCCCCCCCACACACACCCCGCAGCTGGAGGGCCCTGGGGTCCCCGCGCTCCCGGCTCCGGTCCTCCTGTGCGGTCACACCCGAGGGGATACACCTCTTGGCCGGCTCCCAGGGCGAGGGGCGCTGAAGGCCCAGAGGCTGTAAGGCGACCACAAGCCCCTCTGCATCCCCGGGGCGGCAGCCGCGGGAAGGGCAGAGCTGAGGTCCCGATGCGGCTGCAGGGCGGGAGGGGGTCCAGCAGGCCCAGGACCACAGCGACAGCGCGGGCCAGTGGTTTCGGGGGCGGGCAGGTCACTGCAAGCCTGGGAGCCTGGATGACCATGGGGAGACCCCAGAAGCCGGGCGCTGGTGTGAGCCCCCTACCGTGGAGGGGGTTGTCCAGAGGCAGTAGCTCGAGACCCCCAGGACCAAGGATAACTTCCCCCTCAATCCCCTAAGTCAGGCGCCTGGAGGGAAGCTTGTTCCATCTGCAGGGATGGTGGCCAGCCCTGAAGTTCTTGGCTGCTGCCCTGTCCGGTCTGAGCCATCCAAGGACAGCTTTGCATCTCAGAAACAACTTCAGTTTACCTAGAAGTTGGAAACCATGCGGTGACCAGCACTTCAGTGGGGGCTGCCCCAGGGGAGGTCACAGGTCTGAAGACAGAGGACACAACGCTGTGGGCACCACAGCCCCGGACAGCCGTTTCCGGAGGGGGGTGTGCATCCTGCCCTAGGAGTGAGGTCTCACCCAGTGTAGACAGACCATGAGGGTATGAGGGCGGGTCCTGCCCTAGGAGTGAGGTCTCACCCAGTGTAGACAGAATGCTGAGGGTGTAAGGGTCAGTCCTGTCCAACGAGATCTTACCCAGTGTAGACAGAACTCTGGAGTTGTGTCCTGTTCCAGTGGTTAGTGTGTCAGAGATGACGGGGCCTGGCCGCGTAGCTCTGGCAGGTTCTGCTCAGCTGTGTGAGTGGCCAGCCTCAGGTCCGGTGCAGTGTGGCCGTCCATGTGGCCTGGACCCTTCCAGGCTCTGGTGTCCTGTGGGGTCCCATTGGGCAGGATGCTGACGTCAACGCCCAGCCCCTCCCCCCCATCCAGGCAGCCGCTCTGTGGGAACCTCTCCCCTACCTTCCCCCTTATCTGGAGTCGGCCTGAGGTCTAATCTCCCAGATCCACCCTGGCCCATGTGGACAGAGGGCCCTGCAGCAAGGAGTCTGGCCACCTACCCTTCCCCACGAGGCAAGCCTTCCCAAACCTCCCATCTGACCGGGGACCCAAGTCGCAGACCCCAGGGCCTTCCAAGCATTCCGCAGCCCCCCAGAGCCCTGGGCCAGTCTATGTGAGGGGAGGGACAGAGTGACCCTGCCCAGCTGCCCGCAGTCACCCCCCTGCTGCCTGGGACCCACATGGCCCAACACCCCTGCCCCTTAGAACTGGATCCTGGGCCGTGAAGATGAGACTCCAGGGTGTAGACACAGGGAACCTTGAGCAGATGGCGCTTCTTGAAAAGCACTGTGGATGAAAATGTTCCCGGGAACCATGAACAAAATCTGGTCAAGTGCTGGGTGGTCTCCTGCCCCTCGCTCAGGGAAGGTGCCTCCTCAGCTCCTGGGGCCCTGGGGGAGGCGCTCACCAACCACACCTGGAGGGGCTTTCATCTTCCCGAGGAAGTGGTGTTGGCCTCCCCACCCTCCGCAGCTTGTGCTGAACCGGCCTGAGCGTCCTGTCCAGAGATCCAATGCCACCGCACGAAAGGGTCACTGGGGGGACTGGGACCCCGGGGGTCGGCTGGCCCCTGTGCCCCACCACCCTCTCCTGCACACCCTCAGTTCAGCCGGAGACCATGTGGCTGCTGCCTTTTAACTCTTATTTTATTGGAGCATAACACACGTACAGAGCGCCTGGAACACACGCAGTCAGCTCAGGGGGTGGTCACGGCGTCAGCTTTCACGACACTGGGACTCACGGCGGGAGACGGAACACGGAAGCAGGGCGGCCGGGGCGGCCAGGGGACGGGGGTCGCTACTCGCTGGGTGCCCGGGCAGCCCCCCCGAGAGGGGGTCCCCCAGGGGACCGACGGGAGGCACCGCTCTTCATACCCACAGGGAGCGGTCGGGGCTGAACTTGCAGAAGTACATTATCCAGAGGACGCAGACGGCCAGCGAGACCCAAATCCAGACCTCTTCGTAGGGGTCAAAGCAGAAGCCCTCGGCCCAGCAGAAGCCCTCATCCCCAGGGGGCAGGGGGCGGAACCTGGCCGCCCGGGACCCCGGCTTCCGCTTCTTGGATGAGCCCCGGAGCGCCGGGCGGTTGCCTTGAGGGCCCCTGGCCTTGCGGCCGGAACTCTTGCTTTGGATGACGCTGAAGACAGAGAAAGGGACCGTGACGGAGCCCTCGCCCAGGGGCACCCAGCTGCCAGCGTCGGTCCCCGGGAGGCACTCACGGCCCGCGGCAGGGGGGCCGCAGCCACCAGCCACCTGCCCTTTGCCTTCGGGGCCACCGGCAGAGGAGGCTGTCGCTCTGCTCTCGTAGGCAAACATGAAAGGGAAGGTGAGGGACCCGTAGATGAGGTCGAACGGGTCGGCGTCTTCCAGGAGCATGTTGGTCAAGGAGGAGGGAAAGGTGACCGAGCCCTCCCCGTTGTCCATGAGGCCGACGATGTAGGTCATGGGCCGCGGGCTGCCTCCAACCGGGACGAGCCTAATGCTGCTGGACGGGGCGCCGCAGTCCTCGTCCTCGTCCCTGTCCCCGTCCCCGTCCCCGTCGGGTTCAGAGACGCAGCCGAGCCCTTTGTAGATGAAGCCCGTGGTTGCCTTCGCGCCGCTGAGCAGGAGCCCCTTGCCATGGAAGACGGGGGCTTTGATGTTCACCGGGAAGCATCTGCCCTCGGACGTGGCCTTGGAGCTGGCGGGCAGGTAGAGGGAGCCCCTGCCGATGATGGCAGGCTCACCCGCCAGCCCCCGGGCTCTGTGCCCGAGGGAGAAGGGGATGGTGATGACCTCCTCGTCCCGGCCGCAGAAGTCCCTGCCCTCGGCGATGGGGCTCCTGATGAAGTCGGCCACGTACAGGGGAACGGCGATAGCGTCAGGGGTGCAGCCCCGGGGGCGGTCGACCAGCAGCCCGCGGCCCAGCGTGCGCAGCTGCCTGCCGGCGGCAGGGGCGGCGTCGCCGCTGGAGTACAGGGTGAACCTGCCCTTGATGCTGCCGGGGCCCCTGCCCTCGGGCCCCCAGGCGGGGTCAGGCGGCTGCTGGAAGAAGCACACCCCCAGGTCGCAGGCCTCACAGCGCTCCCCGAAGCAGACCTCGGGGCCCTGGTCGGAGCCGGGACCCTCCGCGTAGCACTTGTGCGCGATGAACCGCACCAGCTTGCCCAGGAAGAGCCGCACGTTCAGCAGGCTGACGCGGCACTCGGCCCCGCCAGGCGGGCACAGCCGGCACCTCTGGCCCCAGACCCGCATCTTGACCAGCCCGCGCCGGCCGGCCTCGTCCCACCACAAGTGGAAGAGCACGTGCACGTGGGCCGAGGCCCACCCCCACTGGCAGCGGCCGCACTGGAGCCTGCAGAGGAGAGAGGCAGGTGGGCTTGGGCGCAGGCTCGGCCCGAGCTGGCCCTGCGCGCCCCCGCGGCCCCAGCCCGTGCGCCCCGCCCCGCGCGGCCCCACAACCTGCCTCGCACGTCCCCAGGCCCCCGGCCCGTGCGCGCCCCCGCGTGTGCGCGCCCCCGCGGCCCCACAACCTGAGGAGCGCAAACAGACGACGCCGTTCATCCTTTGGCCCCAACACGTGCTGGGACTGCGCGTCCAGCCCTCACCCGCAAGGGTGCTGCTCTGGGGGCCGAAGGCCCGGTGTCCCCGTCCCTCCGACTGAGTGACCCTCGGACCAATCCACCGGACCCTCCCCTGATGGTGGGCTTCCAGCCCTCCGCACCCCCACCTGCAGCCTCCAGCCACGCACGGCTGGGGAGCACCTAGACACGCATGGTGTCCTTGGGACTGAGCTTCCTCCTTTACTTGTTAATTAAGCGGCCCATCACGGCTGGACGCGGAGACATGGTCTGCACTAGTGACCGTCCCACCAGCTGGCGCGTCTACGTCTGTGAAAACCAAAAACCAGCCAGTGCTCAGGGTGCTCTGTCCAGCCCATGTGCAGCGGCTCTTTCGGGGGACAGTTACGGGTGGGAAAGTGCCCCCGATGCCGTCACTTGCTGACACCTGGGAAAGCCAGCTTCTCACTGCACTCCTGACCCCCGGCGCTTCAGACGCTGGGGAGTGGGGGCATCCGTGTCAAAGGACAGCTGCCCACGGGGTCCACACGACCCCGTCTCCCACCGGACCCCTCCCGCCTGGCCCCTGGGAGACCCGTGGCTTGGCCTGTGGCTGCTTGTCTGACGTTGGCTGTCCTCATGAGGGAGGGCACGGCTTGCGTGGTGACCCACAGTCCCCGGGGCTCCTGATGTAGCCCCCGCTCAGCCACAGCCCGGGCCAGGACTGCCTCCTGCCTCTTGGGCCCAAGCCCTGTCGGTCCATCCGCTCAGGCCCTCTGCAGGGCAGGGCAGAGACCCAGCCCTGCTCCCGCTGTCAGCGCTACCATGGAAACGAGGAGATGCTGCGGTGAACAAAGTCCGCAACAGGCGGGCGGCCATACCCTCTCCCACCAGCTGCCCCTGGGCCGGGCCCCGACTGTCCTGGAGGTGCCCAGCAGGCAGGGACTCAGTTCGCCTGCACTGCAGGTAACGGACATACTGCCCCCCCCAACACCCCTGCTGCCCGGAAGGGACAGGGAGCTCCTGGCCCGCCCACCCACCTGTTGGGTGCCAGGGACAGGCAGACACACACCCACCCGCTCCTGCCTCCCTCAAGTCTCAGGCCACTCCCAGCACTGGCTGGTGGTGAGGCAACCTTGCGCCCCCCACCCCCCTGCCTCCCGGGACCCCACAGGAGGCCCCCCCAGCCGCACCTCGAGAGCCCCCGAAGCTGGTACTGGAAACCACTGCTGTCCAGGTGCCCTGAGGCCAGGTTCTCCTGGGGGACCAGCTCCCAGGTGTCCTGGGGCTTTGTCTGGGCCATCAGCTGGGCCAAGGTCTTGGCCCACACGTCCGCCCCGTCCATGCTGTTGCTGGGTCCGCAGTGCGGTCTGAGGGCTGCACCGGCTCCGGCTCCAGGCGAGCACCCACCCGCCTCCAGCACTGGCCAATCACCGCCTTGACAACCACCCGGTCTCCATGGCAACCGGGTTTGTCTCAGAGAAATGAGAGATGGGCCTCTTTTTTCTGATCCCTTTGAGTATTTTTTATTATGCAAGCAAGTGGGTTTCGTTTTAGGAAAAATTGGAAACAGGTAAATAAAAAGGACGACACACACAACAATAAAAGTCGCCCGTCGTCCCCGCTGCGGGGTGGACGTCCTCACGTCTCGGGTGCCTGCAGGGAATCGCACCGAGCACCGAGCCCTCAGGCCTGCTCCTCTCACCGAGCACGCAGTACCCCTGCTTCTGAATGTCTGACGTCGCCCGGTCTGCAGCAGGGGCGCAGTCCACCTACCCGGCCTCGATACTTGAACTCCGTGCCAAGTCTTTGCCGTCACGAGCAAAGCTGTAAGGAACTTTACTGAACATGTAACATTGTGAATTTTCCCATTACTTTTAAAGTCACCTTTAAGTTAAAATACCTTAAACACAGTCAATGCACAGCTTCACAGATGCCTCTAAGCTCTTAGCTCAGCACCTGAAGGAGCCAGGCCCCCATAAGTATCCGTGTGTCCCCACCCCGCAGAGCCTGCCCTTTCCTGCCGGGACAGCCCATCGGGGACACCAGGGAGCCTCTGGAAGAGGAGCCCACAGCCCGTGAGCTGTGCCCCTGTCCTGTGTGCAGACTCACCACAGCAGGTCAGGGCTGATGTTCCCTTTGACCGGGGAGTGCTTTGCCTGAGGCCCGCTCGGCTCCACAGGGGCCTCCCACCCGCAGCTCTGCCTCTACCCCGAATGCCGAACAGTTTCTTCTCATTTTTCTCCCTCGTCTGTGTCCAGCCTACAGCTGACCCTGTCAAGTGGCTTGTTTCTCAACAAACTCTCTTTTAGTTGGGTGACATGTGTCTGCCTTGCAGCTAAGTGTGAGAGTGAGATAGAGCAGGAAAGTATTGGGATGTGCCTCAGGGAAGGTTCCATAATATTGGACCAGGGAACCGGGGAAAGTCCTACTTTTCCCATTCCACTTTCACCTTCTCTGCTCACCAATGCAGAGATGATGACATGATGGCTGGCACTCCTGCAGCCACCTTAGACAACAAGGTGACCTTGCAGATAGAAGCCACTGCTGAGGAAGCAGCAAGGAGAGACCCTGGATCCTCGGGGGCAGTTGGAGTCCTGATACCACTCTAGGATCACCTACCCCCGGATTTCTTCTTTAAGAGAGAAATGAACTTCTAGTAGTCGCTGTGATCTTTGTTGTTGTTCAGTCACTAAGTCATGTCCAACTCTTTGTGACCCCATGGACTGCAGCACGCCAGGCTTCCCTGTCCTTCACGATCTCCCAGAGCTCACTCAAACTCATGTCCATCGAGTTGGTGATGCCATCCAACCATCTGATCCTCTGCCGTCCCCTTCTCCTGCCTTCAATCTTTCCCAGCTTCAGGGTCCTTTCTAATGGGTTGGTTCTTCGCATCAGGTGGCCAAAGTATTGGGGCTTCAGCTTCAGCATCAGTCCTTCCAGTGAACACCCAGGATTGATCTCCTTTAGGATGGACTGGTTGGATCTCCTCAAGTCCAAGGGACTCTCAAGAGTCTTCTCCAACACCACAGTTCAGAAGCATCAATTCTTTGGCACTCAGCTTTCTTTATAGTCCAACTCTCACATCCATACAAGACTACTGGAAAAACCATAGCTTTAATTATACGGACGTTTGTCTGCAAAGTGATATGTCTGCTTTTTAATATGGAATATAGGTCTGTCATAGCTTTTCTTCCAAGGAGAAAGCGTCTTTTAATTTTGTGGCTGCAGTCACTGTCCACAGTGATTTTGGAGCCCAAGAAAATAAAATCTGTCATTGTTTCCACTTTTTCCCCATCGATTTGCCGTGAAGTGATGGGAATGGATGCCATGATCTTAGTTTTTTGAATATTGAGTTTTAAGCCAGCTTCTTCACTCTCTTCTTTCACCCTCATCAAGAGGCTCTTTAGTTCCTCTTCGCTCTCTGCCATTAGGATGGTGTCATCTGTGTATGTTACCTTAGGGCAGCTTTTCCTGGGAAATTTTTGGTTATCACCCAGCCAATCATTGCAATTCTAAGATCCTGAGTTTTGCTGGTCAGTCTGGGCTGTGCTGTCTGTGTATGAGCTCTGCCCCTCCCAGTGGCCCCTCCAGGCACGGTGTCCCTGGCTGTGCCTGCCCTGAGCTGGGTGTTGGCCCCTCACGCTGCCAAGACTGGACCACCCCAGGCCACCCACAGGCCCCTCCTCTCCAGAGACCACCAGCTGTCTCTGACTCTGGGGGAGAGTCTAGCAATCGTGACTCACCACCCTGTCCCGGAAAATAACCTTTGGGTGGTGATGTGAGGAGCCAGACACCTCCGACCTTTCACTCAGGACCCCCTCAGCCTATCCCGGAGGTGTAGACGGCAGGGATGTCAGCCTTCACATGCCTTTATCTGGCTGCCCGTTTATCTGCCCCCCAAACCCACAAGCCCAGCCCCCCACAAAAGCTGCTTACAGGGTCTGCTAACAGATCCATCAGCCATAAACATCTCTTCCTCTTGGCAGAGAAACGAGGGGTGAGACAGAAGGCAGCATCACTCCGCACAGGAGACGTGTTCTGGAGCCAGGGTCTGTGTGAGTCCAGCCTGAAGGAGGGGTCAGAGAGGCCCTTCCTGAGTGAGTGTCTCTAAGGACAGGCTCCCACAGCAGGGTCAGCGGCCACTCCCTCTGTCCTCCGCCCTCCACCCTCTGCCCTAGGACCAGCCTCCCCGAGGCCCTGACGACTCCAGACCAGCTCGGATGAGGGGTGGAGAGAAACGTCAGGAAACCAGGTACCGTTCCACATGGTCACCCCCCAAGGGAAGCAGCGGGGGCCGCTCTCCCGGTGGACACGCTCTGGCCTCCTCCTCACCTACACTCGCCCCCCAGCCAGAGTGCAGGGGCAGCCCCCACATGGGGGCCTCTTGTGGAGCGTGAGAAGGCAGACCTCCTGCAGTCCAGGTGAGGCCCCTGCAGGAGCATCTGCCCCCACCTGGACCTGGCTGGCTCCCTGAAGCCCCCACCATGACCCTGGGCCAGACAATAGCCTGCTTTGGGCAGGGGTGGGAGTGAAGGAGGCAAGACAGCCCAGCAGGGAGGCAACAGACCTGGCCGCCAGCTCAGGGTCGGGGGGTTACAGGATCCGCCGGAGGCCAGCCAGCTGACGCTTTGCTCCACCAACGTTGGGCATGGGCAGCAGAGGGGTTAGGACAGACAGACAGACAACCAAGAAGAGAGCGGGGGGCAGAGCCTGTCTCAGTGCGTGCCGGGCTCCCCGTGCCCCCAGACCTCCGCAGAGGGGCCCGAGGGCCCACCCGAGGGCCCGAGCCCCAACACACAGTCGAGGTGCATACACGGGGACCACAGGGGGCAGGCGGGGTCTCGGCCGGCAGCTGGCACCACATCCCCGTCCAGCTGTTCCGTCCCAATGGTGTTTCCCAACGTCCGAGTCTCAGCACCCAGTCCAGCTGCTGCGAAGCGAGGGGCTGGCACCTCTGCCAGACCCCAAAGGAGCCAGGACATCAAGCGACAGAGGAGAAGGACAAGGGGCCCAGGGGCAGTGGGCAGGGCACCTCTGAGTGAGAGCGCCCCAGCCCTCCGAAGCAAGGACGGCCCGTCCAGGGGGTGGCGCCTCCACGTCCCCCCAGGCAGTCTGGCTCCAGAACCTGGCGGGCTGCCCATCAGCCACCTGGGCGACTGGCCAGTGAGAGAGGCCAGAGGTGCACAAACCCACAGGGGCACAGTGAGGAGCCCAGCGGGGACACATGGACATGTGGACCACTCTCCATGGGGTCCTGCAGCACGGGCCACCCCACCATGTACTTTGTGGAGACAAAGCAGATGCTGAGGATGGACACGTGGGTGCAGCGTGAGAGGGGAAAGAGCTGGGAGTGGCTCTGAGAGGCGCAGGGGGTCCCGTGATGGCAGAGCCAGCATCATCTCAGGGGGCGGGAGGCAGGCCGTCACGGGTACATAGTACAGCACTAAACACACACGCGGGCCCGTGAACTAAACCAGGACCCTCCGCACCCCCTCAGTGGGCCGCAGCCACGTCAGTCCTGGTTGTACCAGCGGGGGGCTGTGTGCGATGCTGTCCCTGAGAAGGTCTGGCCCCTGTGCAGGGCCGGCCCTGCTACCGTCACGCCTGGATCACTCCTGCAGCGACTGCCTCCCCGGAAGTCCCCGCTGCACTGGGGGCCCCGTGTGGGCCTGATGGTCCCAGCCCCATGCCTGGGCATATGAGGGTCACATGTGGGGTCAAGGACAGTCAGCCCCGGCTGTGACCCCGACTGAAATGTCCCGAACCTGAAGGGGTTAGACCAGGACACAGGGCCGAGAGGACAGGCCAGGCTGCAGGGAGGGACAGATGGAGCCCTGACCGTCCCTCCTCCCTCCACCCAGGGAACCTGACCTGTCCCAGTGAAGGGTGGGGGGAGGGACAGGCGGGACACACTGTGCAGTGGGGACAGTGGGGGGACGCTGTGTGGGGACGGTGTGTGTGTGGGGACAGTGTGTGGGGACGGTGTGTGTGGGGACGGTGTGTGTGGACAGTGTGGGGACAGTGTGGGCTGACAGTGTGGGGGGACAGTGTGGGGGGACGGTGTGTGTGGGGATGGTGTGTGTGGGGACGGTGTGTGGGGACAGTGTGGGGACACTGTGTGTGGGGACGCTCTGTGTGGGGACGCTGTGTGTGGGGATGGCGTGTGTGGGGATGGTGTGGGGGGACGGTGTGTGTGGGGATGGTGTGTGTGGGGATGGTGTGTGGTGACAGTGTGTGGGGGGACAGTGTGTGGGGACTGTGTGTGTGGGGACGGTGTGTGTGGGGACGGTGTGTGTGGACAGTGTGGGGACAGTGTGGGCTGACAGTGTGGGGGGACAGTGTGGGGGGACGGTGTGTGTGGGGATGGTGTGTGTGGGGACGGTGTGTGGGGACAGTGTGGGGACACTGTGTGTGGGGACGCTCTGTGTGGGGACGCTGTGTGTGGGGATGGCGTGTGTGGGGATGGTGTGGGGGGAGGGTGTGTGTGGGGATGGTGTGTGTGGCGATGGTGTGTGGGGACAGTGTGTGGGGGGACAGTGTGGGGGGACAGTGTGGGGGGATGGTGTGTGTCGTGGGGACAGTGCGGGGAACCGTACGGGTGGATGGTGTGGGGGAAACGGTGGGGAACGGTGTGTGTTTGGGGACAGCTTGTTGATACGCAGCGGGAGCTGGCCTGTGAGGGCGGCACCCAGAGGCCCTGGGATTGCTGCCCCTTCCCTCACTGGCTGGGGCCCCTCCCCAGGCTCTGGGCACCCTCTCCCTGCCTCCACAGTGTCTGTGCCGCCTTCATCCCTCGGTCCCCTCCCACGCCGACCCTCCTGCAGTTCAAGGGCCCCTTTCAGCCTGCCGAGTCTGGGCCGCCCACCCAGCCCACTGCCTGGGGACATCAGTGAAAGTTGGGGGCAAGAGGCTGGGAGGCCGGGACCGTCAGGAGGTAGGGAGGAAAGGAAGTGGGCGAGAGGAAGGTGGAGGCACCGTCCAGGCTCTCACAGTGGAGCGGAGGTGACAGGTGGCGAGGAGGCCCCAGGGTCTGACAGCAACCCCCCCCCGCACCCCCACTGCGGCCTGGTCCTCAGGGGACACAGCGCCCCCCACACAGAGCCCCGGGCCTGCTGTGAGCGCCCACGTGCCTCCTGGGGCCGGGGTCAGCAAGGACCCCTCCCGCCCTCCATGCTGCCCCCGCGGCCTCCTCCGGGGCTGGTGCCTGGGAGTGGCCCTCTGTTCACCGCGGAGCCTCCTCCGCCCAGCGCCTCGCTTCACCGGAGATAGTGTCTTTGATGCTCTTTTTCCACCGTTTCAGTTTTCTTTAATGTTTTCCCTTCACAGCAAACCCCGGGTGTCAGAGCCGGGGCTGAGTGCCAGCTGTCAGGCAGTTTCTGTCTCTGTCATCTTAGCTGACGAGACCTACGCACCGCACCGCTAATATCAGCAGTTTCGTTTTTCCTGTTTTCCATTCATTAGAACAAAATGCTTAGAGCGAAATGTGGTGAATGACCCAGTGACTTAACAAACGTCGGGGCTGGGCAGCCAGGCCAGGCTCCTGGAAACCCCAGGATCACCCTCAGCACTGACGGGCTCGGGAAGCTTCTGCCGGTGGAAAGAGGTGGCAATAAGGCCGCCCACCGCCTGGGGCCTCCTGAGAGCCAGCCCGGAAGCCCCGTCTGAGGCCAGCGGGACCACCGAGGGGGTGGGGAGGGGCCCAGCGCCCTGGGTAGGACAGGAGGCGCGGGTCGCAGGCGGGCTTGGAGCAGAGACCTCGGACAGGGCAGGAGCCAGCCCCGCACTCACCTGCCCCCAGCAGAGCGGGGTCCGGCAGGTGGTGGTTCAAGCACTGTGACACTGGGACCTGAGCCAGAGAGGGCAGGGCTGGCAGGGGGAGGGGGGGACAGGAGACCCTCCCCCCGCCCAGGGGGCGCCCAGCCTCAGGAAGGGGCAGCAACACGGAAAGAGCCGAGAGCCTCCCGGGGATGGGGGGGGCAGACCCACCTCCTCCTCCTCCGGCCTGTATCTCGCTTCTCTCACTGTCTGTCTGTCTGTCTCTGTCTCTCCCACCAGGAAGAGGGGGTGGGCTGGGGGCGGGGCCCTCCGACCGGCCCAGGACAGCTTCCTCTCCTCTCCTGCGGCAGTGGAGGCTGTGAGCGGCATGCCGGCGGGCGGGTGCCCTGGGCATGGGGACCCCGCGGGCGCCGTGGCCGCTCATCTGGGCCGTGCTGCAGCTGGGCTGCTGGCCAGGATGGCTCCTAGGTAGGTAGGCCGGGGCTGGGCGGTGCGAGGCCAGGGCCGGGCCGGGCCTCCCCTTCGCAGTCTTCGGCTGGTGGGACCGGGCCCCCGAGGCCCAGCACAGCTCCTGGCAGGGCGCTGTGTGGCCTTGGATCGGTGAAGGGCCCTCTCTGGGCTCTGACTGCTCAGCTGCCATCCTTGCCCCGGGGTGGGCCCCGTCCTCGCTAGGGAGCAGGCAGGAGGGCGCCCGCTCTCGCTGGGAGGCCTGAGGGATGACAGCGCTGGGCTGCCAGAGCCCCAGACCCCAGGCCCACTCGTGTTTTCCTGCGGGAAAATGGACTGGCCGTTTCCATGAGGGTACAGGCTGGACGGCCTGACGGTGTTTCTCCAATTATGTCAGCAGGGTCCCGGCTCCAGTAAAGCCTGATCAGCCCCCACCCCCTCGTGGGCCTGGGCTGTGCCGCACTGGGTCTCTGGACAAGGTGCCCTGGGGCACAGGGCCAGGAGCATCGCAGGGCTTCCAGAAGGGGCCTGCCTCCAGCACCTTGTACAGGCTGCCCCTGGGGGGCCCTGCAGGCCCACAGCCAGAGCCTCGTGGTCAGGGAGGCACCCCTCCTGGCTCCTGTTGCCCTCGGCCACCGCGCCAGCTCCTGCCTGGATGGGAACACCAGGGAAGGGGCCGTTCTTCTGGACCTCACTGAGCTCGGGGGGCCAGGGCCTTGGAAGGGCCGAGAGGTGGGGCGGCCCTTGACCCCCTGGCCGCCCGTCCTGGACTCCAGTGCCCAGAGGCCCTCAGTCATCTGTGCCCAGCCCGGGCCTGGCCAGCAGCAGGGGGTGGGCAGCCAGGCCTCCCTGCTCGCCTTCCTCACCTGGCCTTGCTCAAGGTGGACAGAGCAAAAATCAAGGTTGTGGTCAGTGGTCCAAGAGCCCGTGGTCAAAAGGTGCCCCGTGGAGAGCTGTGGGGAGCCGTGGGGATCCAGGCACAGCGTGGGGAGTGGTGGAGACTGGGTGCGTGTCGTCCGGGAAGAAGGGCCGAGGCTGGGGTGGGGGTGACTTGCCTCTGGTGACCTAATCCCCTCCAGGGTCCCTTCCCAAAGAAGGGAAGGATCAGAACATTAAAGGGGTCGGCACTGGGGAGCTTGGGACAGCTTCTTTAACCTTTCTGAGCAGAAATTTTCCCACCTGCAGTTTGGGGATAAAATGCCTACTGTATAGTGTCATGAGAATTCTGTCTTGTAAGAACTACCTGCCTCTACCTATGACATACTTTTTCTAAGTCAGATTCTTTATTTTCTTCAATTTACAATCTTGAAAAGTATTTGAAAGATATAGAAAAGTTACAAAAACACAACAGTGAACACCCTGCACCCAGAGTGGCCAGCGGATGACCCTGGCCGCTCAGCTTCTTGGGTCAGTCTGCTGGGGCTGCTGCAGTGAGCCCACCCCAGGCCAGCCACATGGACCTCAGGAGCCTGTGGGCCGGCGGCTCTGGAGGCGGGAAGTCGGAGGGTCCGCGGGGTCGCAGGGTCCCCTCCTCCCGAGGCCCCTCCCGGCCTCGGGCAGTGGTAGGGATGCTGGGTGTCCCTCAGCCTGTGGACACACCACCCCGGCTCTGCTCCGTGTGCAGGCCTGTCCATGTCTTTTCCCCAGGAAGGACACTGTCACGGCGGGTTAGGGGCCACAGATCAACACCTCATCTCAACCGATCCTGCCAGCAAAGACCCTGTTTCCCGTAGGGCAGCATTCTGGGGGGCTGCTGAACGCCTGTATCTGGGGCCAGCACAGCCCACAGCCCTTTTGGTCCACACACAGCAGTCACAGACTCCCCTAACGCCCAGGGCGGTGGCCCTGCTGCAGGCCCACTGTTCAGACGCCCCTGCATCCCGAGCCTGCCCTCTGCCTGGCCCCTTCCCTGATGACCTGAGTCAAGGAACCCCCCTCTCCTTGGACACCTGCAGGGCTCCCTCTCTCTGGCTTTGTCAGGCCCGGCATTCTTCTTTTCTGTTTTTATCAAATCTCTGTTTTATTTAGATATGGAAATCCTTAGAATTAGGATGTTTTGAGGTATAATTGGCATACCTCATCATATTCGTTTCAGGTATACCATGTAATGATTTGACACTTGTATATATTCCAAAACGATCATCAGAGTGGGTCTGCTAATATCATCACCATATACAGGTACCAGTTTTTTCTCGTAAGGAGGACTTTCAAGATCTATTCTCCTAGCTACTTTCAAATATGCAGCACAGTATTATTAACCCTGGGCCCCGTGCTGCAGATCACATCCCAAGGACTTATTTATACCTGGAAGTTTGTACCTTTTGACCGCCTTCACCCATTCTCCCCACCTCAACCTCTGGCAATGGTCATCCCTGGTGGCTCAGCGGTAAAGAACCCGCCTACCAATGCAGGAGACGTAGGAGACGCTGGTCTCACCCTTGGGTTGGGAAGATCCTCTGGAGGAGGAAATGGCAACGCACTCCAGTATTCCTGCCTGGGAAGTCCCATGGACAGAGGAGCCTGGAGGGCTACAGTCCATGGGGTCGCAAGAGTCAGACATGCCTGAAGCAACTGAGCATGCACCTCTGGCAAATGCCAGTCTGTTTTTTATACCTATGAGCTCGGTGTTTATCTTGTTTGGGGTTTTGTTTGTTTCTTTCTTTAGATTCCACGTATGAGTAAAATCAAACAGCATTTGTCTTTCTCTGTGCGACTTACTTCACTAAGTATAATATTCTCCAGGTCCATCCATGTTGTCACAAGTGACAAGATTTCAATCTTTTTTGAGGCTGAGTAGTATTCCATTGTATAAATGTACCATATCTTCTCTATCCATTCCTCTGTCAATGGGCATCAGGTTGTTTTCATGTCTTGGCTCTTGCAAACGATGCTGCTGTGAACATTGAGGTCTACGTATCTCCTAAATGAGTGTTTTAGTTTTCTTCAGATAAAAACCAAGTGAAATTGGTGGAGCATATGGTAGTTTTATTTTTAGTTTTCAAGGAGCCTTCATACTCGCAGCAGTCTCCAGTTTTGTCCACATCCTCTTCACCGCTTGCCATTTCCAGTCTTTGGATGACGGCCGTTCTAGCAGGTGTGAGGGGCCAGCTCACTGCGGTGTTTGGGTGTATTCCTGATTCCTGATGATCAGTGATGCTGAGTGCCTTTCCATGTCCCTGTGGCCCATCTGCACCTCTTCTTGGGAAAAATGTCCCCTCAGGTCCTCTGCCATTTTTTAATCAGATTGTTTGGTTTTTTACTATTGTTTTAAGAATATTTTATATGCTCTGGGTATTAACCCCTTATCAGATGTATGATTTGCAGGTATTTTCTCCTTTCAGTTTTCAATGGTGTCCTTTGCTGAGCAGAGCTCTCTAGTTTGATGCAGCCCCACGTGTCTATTTTGGCTTGTGCTGCAGGTGCTGGCATTTCTGAAGGACCCAGGTAGGGCGTGGCTGTCATTCACTTGTAGGAGGTCACAGGCATGCTGGCCCTTCTTGGGGCACCTGTTGGGGACCCCACAATGGGGTCATGCCCTCCGGGTCCACTGAAAAGGAGAGGAAGGCGCACCTTTCCCTCTGGGATGAATTGGAGACCCGAGGCAGGGACCCCACAATCCGTGAGCAATGCTTTCAGCACCGCCAGTGGGTGTCGCCCAAATTAAGCATCAGATGGCAGCTGTGAGATGCGATCTCTGAGGGCAATCTGAGCCCACCTCAAGGCTCACAGCCCATCCTGCACCCAGTTCCCCCCCAGGTTCTCACCCCGCTGACCCTGCTAGGGCTCAGCTTTCTCCTCAACCCTCTTCTCAAACAGAAAAAAAAAGGCCTGGGGGCCCCTCGTTGACATTCCATTGTTACAGAAATAGGCAACATTTCACAGGCGTTCCTACCACAGGGATAAAGTGAGGCACCCTCCCAGAGTCGGGAGGAAGCTCGGGTACCGCCTCGCAGGCTGAGGCTGAACAGGGACGCGTGCATTGCAGGACCCAGGGCCCCCGGCTGTACCGCCGCCCTGGGCTCCCGCCCCGTCCTCCGTCTGCTCTGCCCCTTTTCTGGACTCTTGCTTGGAGGAGCCCATCTTTCTCCCTTTGGGGGCCTCCAGGTACCCTGTGAGGGTCCCCTCTGTGACCCCCACATCCTGGCCTGGCCCCTGGGGGCCCCTGACAGCCAAGGCCCTGCAGCTCCAGGGAGCCAAGCGCCCCGTCGGAGCTGGGTCCTGAGCACCCAGAGGGGACTGGCCGCCAGCCCTCACTGCCCCACGGGCTCCACCCTTGACCCAGCCTCAGGCCAGACAGCGGCCTCCAGCCCTGGCCTCCAGCTGCAGGGTGAGGCCCGGTAGGGGCAATGTGGGCATCCGGGCAGAGGCAGGGTTGTGCCGGGGGAGAGTCTGAGAGGTGGTGGGGGTCCACAGGGTCCAGACGGAGTGGGGCCTTGTCAGCCACAGCAGGGACCTGCAGTCCGAGGCCTGAGCAGGGTGAGGGCAGCTGTGTAGAGGAAAGGCCACAGCCCAGGGTCCAGCTCATCCAGTTCCGACTCCATGAGGCCCCACAAAGAGCAAACAGATGGTCGCCGGTTCAGGCCGGGGGTGCTGCTGAGGGCCTGACCTGAAGGCGGGCCGGCCCCCCCAGACAGAGGGCCCGCCAGCAAATGTCCACGCGGGGGCTCAGAGCAGGGGGGGCCTGCTGGGGGTGCCACGCAGGAGGGGGCTCACTCAAGGCCTCAGCGGGTAGGACCAGAGATGGGCACGGGGGGCGGGGGTTGGCAGTCTGGGAGTGCCACCCAGAATGGGGTTCCTGGGGTGTCTGTGAGGCCCCAGACTCAGGCTGGCCGCAGCTGGGAGTCAGGGGGCACCGACCAAGGGCCACGTGCAGAGCAGGGAGGGGCTGGCCCAGCGGAACCAGAACCAGTGTTCTCGCGCCCGGTACCCCACCACCGCACGGCTTTGACCGAATCTGCGCTCAGCTTGTACGTGAAGCAGCAGGGAGGGGTGGGGGGTGCAGGTGCAGGCAGGGGGTGGGGCCTCCACAGGGGCTGTCCACAGACGGAGAGCTGGGTCCAGACAGGACAGCCTCAGCCTGCCGCTCCCCTCCGTGGGCCTCAGGGTCCCATGTGCTAATCAGGAGCCACCCTGCACCCTCCAGCCACAGGGGCCCCTCCCTGCGAAGGGGGCACCACGTCCACCTCGACCCCGAGTGCGGTGCAGCGGACATCTGCTAGCAGAGGTGTCATCCCCCCACCCCCAGCCAGCGAGTGGGTGTGAGCCTGTGAGGGCGTGCACACCCACACGGGCATGTGTGCGTGTGTCAGCGAGAAGGTCCCTGAGCGTCCCCCAGTGGGCCCTGGCAGGCCGTGGCTGGCCTGGTTTGGGGGCGTTCGGGCAGAGCTCAGACCCATCCTCAGATGAGCGATGACCCCGCTCACCTCTGAGCACCAGTTCCCTGAGCTGTGGCAGAAGATACAGAGGGTCTCTTGCTCGCCACCTGGTCAGCAGCACTCTCCGTGGGGTGTGGGGGTCCCAACAATGAGCTTTTCCTGATATGGAGCTTGCTTCCCTCCACGGGACGCCCCTAGCGGTTACCCTCACCCTGCTCAGAGCAGGCAGGACCCAGGGTGCTGCAGCTGGGACCGTGCGGGTCGGACCTGCAGGGACTGGCAACTGGGGTTCAGCAAGGGAGACAGTGGAGGCCCTTACCACCTGGGGGCACAGAAATGAGGGCCTGAAGGTCAGAGCCGTCCCCGGGTCAGCACAGTCAGAGGACAGCGTCCCACTGTGGAGCTGTCGGTAAGAGGTGAGCGTCCTGTCCCCAGGGGCGAGCGTCCTGTCCCCGGGGGCGAGCGTCCTGTCCCCGGGGGTGAGTGTCCTGTCCCTGGGAGAGTGTGTTCTGTCCCCGGGGGCGAGCAGGGCGTGGGGACAGAAGCACGCGGCAGAGCCTCCTCGTTCGCGGGGCTGAGGGAAGGTGAGGGTCCGGGTCAGAGGGGCTGTCCCTGCCCACCTCACGCCCACTCTCCCCACAGAGGCCTCCAGCAGGCCCTGGAGCGCCCTCACCTTCTCCCCTGCCCGGCTGGTCGTGCCCGAGGGAGCGAACGCCACCTTCACCTGCAGCTTCTCCAGTAAGCCGGAGCACTTCGTCCTCAACTGGTACCGCATGAGCCCCAGCAACCAGACGGACAAGCTGGCCGCCTTCCCCGAGGACCGCAGCCAGCCCGGCCGCGACCGGCGCTTCCGCGTCACGCCGCTGCCCGACGGGCAACGCTTCCACATGAGCATCGTGGCCGCCCAGCGCAACGACAGTGGCGTCTACTTCTGTGGGGCCATCTACCTGCCGCCCCGGACGCAGATCAACGAGAGCCACCCCGCAGAGCTCACGGTGACAGGTGTGGGCGCCAGAGACCCGAGCGCGGGGCACGGGGCTGGGGTGGGAGCCGCCAAGGCAGGGTGGCCTCAGGGTTGCCAAGCTCCCTGCCGGGCCTGCGTCACACTCCTAGGACCGCGGTGACCCCCGCCCTCGCCCTCCTTTGGCTGGAAGCTCCCCCAGACCCACCTGTCCTTGAGGAAGGGGGCTGGCGGCGGGGCCTCTGGGGGTGACCTTGTGCTCGGAAGCCCTGCCCAGGGGCAGGCTTGGAGACCACATGTGTGGGCCTAGGACTTGGGAGGAGCGGGGCCCTGGGTGTCCAGTTCTGACCCCTGTCCTCCGGCCCTGCAGAGGGGGTCTTGGAGCCACCCACGGAGCCCCCCAGCCCCCAGCCCAGGTCTGAAAGCCAGTTGCAGAGCCTGGTCATCGGCGTCACCAGCGTCCTCCTGGGGGTCCTGCTGCTGCTGCTGCTGACCTGGATCCTGGTCGCGGTCTTCCTCGGGGCCACTCGAGGTGACGAGTCCCCGAAGGCACTGCCCCCTGCCCCCTCCCTTGCCTCCTGCCCCGTTCCTATCCCCTCTGTGTCCCCTCTCAGGGAGGGGCTGGACTGGGCCTCCAGGGTCAGGGGTCCCCTCAGAAGCCCCGGTGCTGCCCCTCCCCAGGCCTGCTCTCGGGAAGGGGAGGGGGGAGGGAAGGCAGCCCCCACCACAGCCGTCACTCGGGCTGGACCTCAGCCAGGACACTGAGCTCTTCTAACCGCCAAGCACCCAAGGTGACAGCCACAGTGACGAGCCTGCGTGGGTGTCGTCTCACCAGGGGACCACGCCTCCCTCCCTCAGATGTGTGTGGGGACGTGCGGGGACCACTGATGAAGCACCCACTGTGCGCCCTGCGGCAGCCGGTGGAGGGCCGCTGGGCTGGGCCGCACGGGACACCCGGGAGCCCCCCGGACCCTGGGGCTCAGACAACTCAGGTCCCAAGGGGGCCCTGCGGGACTAGTAGGGAGGCTGGAGGACCCGGGGCCCAGGGACCCCCGAAGCCCCAGCTCACGACTGCAGGGCCCTGGGGCTCCCTGACTGGCGTACTTCTCTGCAGGGGGCTGCACCCGCAGGAGCCAAGACCAGCCTCCGGTGAGTGTCCTTCTCTTTGCACCGCGGTCAACCGGTCAACCAGGCGGTGCCGCACTCAGGGCAAGGTGGCCTCAGAACAGCCATGCCCCTCACCCAACACCAGTGCTTGTCCCAGGAGGGGGGCGTGTGTGTGCTCGCATGCACGCATGCACGTGTCCGCCCTCGGAGACCGATGACCAGTCCCTCCCTCTCTCCCTTAGAAGGAGGGCTCCCCCTCTGTGCCGGCTGTCACAGTGGACTACGGGGAGCTGGACTTTCAGTGGCGGGAGAAGACCCCGGAGCCCGCGGCCCCCTGCGTCCCCGAGCAGACTGAGTATGCCACCATCGTCTTCCCAGGCCGCAGGGCGTCTGCCGACAGCCCTCAGGGGCCCTGGCCGCTGAGGACCGAGGATGGACACTGCTCCTGGCCCCTCTGACCGGCTTCATCGGCTGGGCAGAGTCCTTCAGACTCTCCGCCGAGAGCCATGGCTGGCCGCCTTCCCTGGAGAGGCGGGCGGTGGAGAGGAGAGCGGTGGGCCACCGAGGGCTTGAGCCGGGCCCACAGGGGACCTCCCCGCACCTGCCAGAGCCCGCCAGCCCTGCCTGGCTCCCCTTTCAATGCCTGCAGTGACCCAGGGGCAGGAAGCATCACTGTTCCTAAGGGCAAGGGAGGGCCCTCGCCCAGGACCCCAGGCCCAGCCCTAGACTGAGCTGCCTGGAGCCCCCCTTACACACGCCCACTGCCTCCCAGGGGAGCCTGGGGCCTGGTGACTGTGCCCTGGGGCAAGCCGGTAGACCCAGCACTCGGGTCCCTCGAGGGGCGCATGGGGACATGCATGAGGTCAGGGTTCCCCAGGGCCTCTGGCTTCCCCAGGCCCGGAGAGAGCCAGGGCAGCGGTGGGCCCTCTGCCCACGCACACGCCAGGCCTTCACGCAGCCCAGGAAAACAGGCAAAGGAGGGAGCTGGCAGAGTTGCAGTCAGCCGCTGAAACCCTCCTGGCAGCCCAGGATCTCCATGCATCTGCACGTCTCCTTGCCACCCATTCACCCATTCACGGTGCTACTCAGGGGGCTCTCAGCCAGGCTCCCTCAGGGTGCTGGGGCAGGTTCCCCTCCAGAGGCCTGCACACGCACTCCGGGCTGTGTGGCCAGGGTCAGCCTGGCCTGGGTGGGGGGCATGTGTCCCATGCAGGGGTCCACACGCAGTGCCCTACTCTGTTGCACTGTAATTAAAGAGTGAGAGCACTCCAGGAAAGGCCCAGAGTTTCCCTGCTCGCTTTTGGGGGAGGAGCGGGGAGGGGCTGGGAGGGGCTGGGAGGGGCTGGGCAGGGCTGCAGACTCGCCAGAAGGTGGAGGACACAGCGTCCCTGCCTCACTACCCCAGGAGCACACCGGCCCTCCCAGGCGCCCCCCACACTCACACCGCAGCCCAGCCCGTTAGTGAAAGCCCTCCCCCAGACCCCCCTCCAGCCGCCAGGGCCCTGACCCCGACCCCCTGCCGTCAGCCTGCCCCACCCCACCCCCACACGCCCCCAACCAAGCGGCTGGGCCTGAATGTCCTGCTGCAGCCCCACGGGCCCCATGTGAAGCCCGTATGGCGGGGGATGCCCCTGACCAACAGGACAGACACCCCCAATCCTGTGTCTGCCGTGGTGGGTAAGAAACCCTGCCGGGACCCCAGCGGGAACACTGCCTGGGAAGCTTTGCCTGGAAAACCCGGCAGGTTCTGCGGGGAAACTGCTCCGGCAACAGGAGAACCTAGTCTGTGGCAGCTGTGACGTAGCTTTCATACACCCAGCAAGAACCGCTCTGAAGAAAAAGTGATAGAGAATATTCCGTCGACAACAGCACCCAGGCGTAGCTTTCACGAGAAAAGCGCGAAGCCGCAAGGGCAGCGCGGAGCACAGGCGTGGCACTGTCTGAGACGTCAGTTCCTCCGAATTTAACACGATCCCAGTAAAACCCACATTTCTGCAACTGTAAGGTTCACTTGGAAAAACAAACAAGCGAGTCACAGCCGAGAAAACCAGGAAAGGAAAGTGAAAGAAGAGCAGGGTTATCAGATCTGAAACTCGGGGTCCTTAAAGCAGTGGCGTCAGCACCTGAAAAGGCAGGAATACGGCCCGCGGGGAGCTTCGAGCTCCTTCAGGTGGTCTGGAAAGGTGTAAGGTGGACCGGTCTCTCTCGCCCTGGGCTTCCATCAGTCCCAGCCCTGTTGGACGCAGGAGGAAAAGCTGCCAGAACTTCACAGGGAGGGCAGAGATGGCTTCCCAAGGTGCGGGGAAGGGAAGATGGGGAAATTCAAGTGTAAATTGGGGGAAACCCTGCAGCGTGGGAGAAACATCATCACCAGCAGACCGGGGACAGTATTTGAATATCACGCAGGAGGCTAATACTCCACAGAAAGACCCCAAATCAGGGAGACAGCAAGGTCAAAGATACAGGGGGAAAGTAGGGAAGCAAAGGACACACACATGCCAGCCACGTGCTATCGCATGTACACATGTGCACACAGGGAAAGGATGCTGATTTTCACTCAGAATAAGAAAACTGCAGATCATAACCACACCTGTGAACCAGCCAACGCGGAGAGCTTGCTCACACCCCGGGCAACTATGCCGGGAAGAGGCCCTGGTGTCGCGGGTGGAGAAAGGCTGCTATTCAGCCCCAGGGGTTCACCGTGCTGAGGGCAGATGGTGGGGCGGCAGGGGCAGAGGCCCCCAGGTCTGGACTCGGTGTACTGGCTCTGGGAGGCCGTGTGCAGGGGGGACCCAGCCCAGGGTGCACAGCGGGCTGGAGCCAGGTCAGAAGCCTTGGGGGCCGCCTGGGCGTCAGAGATGCCACAGTGAACAGTGAACATCTCCCTGATTCACACACTCTGAGCAGGATTGAAGACCACGCGTTCATACTGATACTAGAAAGATTTCAAAGACAAAAGAACGGGCAGCAGGGGGCCGGAAGTGGCCCGGCCGCGGGCGGGCAGAGTCGGCGCCTGGCAGCCTCGCCCAGCTCAGCGAGACAGAGCGGCGCTCAGCGCTGCGCATCCGCCTTCCCGTAACGCGGCCCCGCGCCCCACTCACTTTTTCCGTCCCCGCTCGCCCCAGCGCCCGGCACCGCGCCCACCCCCACCCACGCGGCCCAGAGGGCCTGTCCCTACAGTGGCGTCTGCGCGGCTCCAGAGCCGCGGGAGGCGGTGGTGGGGGGGGGGGGGGGACTTGGGGCTCCCCGCCGCCCGCTGGAGACCTCCCCGGCTTGACAACCCCGCACCCCCTCCCAGCCACCTGCCCCCTCCTAGCCCAGTCTGCGGGGCTGAGGGGGCAGCCAGACTCCTCAGCAAGGAGCCCCAGGTCCCCTGGGGCCTGCTGGGGGAGGGTGGGGCTGTGGCCCAGGGTCTCCAAAGAAACCCAGCCTTGGCCACTGAGGCGAGGCTGCCCTGGGGGCGGGGCCTGCACCTTCAGTGTAGTGGGTGGGTGGTCTGTTGTGGACAGAGGCCCCTGCAGTCTGTGGTCCCGTGTGGATGGAGGCCCCTGCGGTCTGTGGTCCGGTGTGGACGGAGGCCCCTGCAATCTGTGGTCTGGTGTGGATGGAGGGAGGTGCCTGCGGTCTGGGTGAGGTTCCTACGAGTTTGGAGGCTTCAGAATGTGGGGACCCTCCTGGAAGGCAGACAGGGCAGTGTGGGGGACCCTTCCTGCAGCCCTGTACCTCGACCCAGATGGGCTGCCCCATCGCTGACAGGGGGCCCGTGTTCGTGATCCCTGAGCCCCCCACTGTGGTCTGGGGCACCCTGGGCCCACCGCAGGTCAAGGCTGCCTCTGACGTGTCACCCCTCAGCCCTGCATCTCAGGCCCGGTCATCTGAGCATCACGAGGCACTCAGCAGCCTGCTCCCCAGGCAGGAAGATGCCCCGGTGGTGCTGACCACACGTCCAGGCAGGTGGCCCCCAGCCTTTCGACTGCCCCGGAAACACCAGCCCCTGGTGGCCTGTCCGGTGGCCACGGGAGCCACACACCAGCCTCCCCAGGTCCCTTAACAACCCAGCCAGGGTCCCAGCTCGGGTCCCAGCTCCGCTAGACTCAGCTCCTACTGGTCCTTCAGGCAAGA
The DNA here is from genome assembly GCA_024291935.2 of Okapia johnstoni. NCBI lineage: Eukaryota > Metazoa > Chordata > Mammalia > Artiodactyla > Giraffidae > Okapia > Okapia johnstoni. The sequence continues at coordinate 97,331,540 of CM044315.1, read as the reverse complement.
CGTGGCCGACCTGAGGATGTGGTCTGGGCGTGGAAGGGGGTCCCCTTTGGGGTCCCTGCCTTAGGTACAGCTGGACCACTATCCCCCCAACCCACAGTGGCAAAATCCACGATTGTCTTCTATTTCTATGTTTTTATATCAGTCTGAATTCCAAAAACAAACTATCAAATTCTATTATCTAGTCATTTAAAACATTAATTAATTTTAAATTCTGTCCACCCACATTCACAGCAGCGTTGTTCACAGTAGCCACAAGATGGAAGCAACCCAGGTGTCCCGACTGGTGAGGGATAAACAGAGTGTGGTCCGTCCACAACCCGGAGTATTATTCAGCCAAAACAGGAAGGAAGTTCTGAGACATGCTAACTGTGGATGGACCCTGAGGACACAATGCTCAGTGAAATAGGCCAGAGGGAAGGGGATGGACACCTACAACTCGCTTACCTGCGATGCTCAGAGCAGCCAAGCCATAAAGACCTAAAGCAGACTGGGAGGGGCCAACAGGTGGGGATGAAGTGGGGGAGTTAGTGTCCAAGGGGGACGGTCGGTTTAGAAAGCAGTCCAGGGACTTCCCTGGTGGTCAAGCGGTTAAGAATCTGCTTTCCAATGCAGGGGATATGGGTTTGACCCCTGGTCAGGGAACTAAGATCCCACATGGCACAGGGCAACTAAGCCAGTGCCTTCTAGAGCCTGCATGTCACAATGAAAGAGCCTACCTGCCACAACAAAGACCCGATGCAGCCAAATAAATGAATATTAAAAAAAAAAAAGCAGTCCAGAGACTGCTTCCCGGCCTCCCTCCAGGCATGGTGGGGGGAGCCTGCAGAGAAGACGGAAGGGAAGGCACACGCTCCCCTCCCCCATGGATTCACGCTGGGACAAGGGCAAGCACAAGGTCACGGTCACCTGGGAAGGGCAGGATGGGCCACGGTGTACCCACCAAATGGGAACAAGGAAAAGAATGTGCCAGACGACAGCCTTCTCATTTGTAGGAACAGCATGTGAACTACTGCTCCTTTTAAGAAAACAGTCTGCTATTATCTATTAAAATAAAAGACTACGGAGATTTTCGCTCATTCACCCCCACGGTTGAGAACCCTTCCTGCAGAAACGAGTCTCGGTTTGTAAAGACAGACGTTCAAAGGGGCGCACTGCAGCTTTGTCTGCAGCAGCCATAATAATCACAGCGACGTGACTGTCCCCCTCTGCATGCCCCAGCAGGAAACGGGCTGGCCCAGGGCACGGCTCTGCTCTTGAGCCTGTAGAGCCAGCACTGAGAACGCAGGAGCCAGGATGTGAGTCTGTGCTGCTGTCTGGGCTCCACAGGAAACGGACGCAGGATGGAGGTCTACGGGCGAGGGAAGTGACCCCGTGCCAGCACCAGACCACAGGGACGGGCCCCGTGCACCGGGGACACGGCCCAGCCCAGCACCACCACGCGAGGGCCGTCAGCTACCAGAGCACAGACACGCAAGCGCTCCAGTCGGCTGCAAAGAGCAACACCTCTGTGATCTTCCAGTTTACTCCCTCTTGTGTGAGCCTCAGGAGGGGAGCGAGCGGGCTGCCGTCATCTTAAGAGCAGAAAGGGGTGGGGAGAGACTCTGAGTTGACTGATTAAAACAAGCACTTGTGGCCATTGAAATTGCTTTAATCATACGCAGTGGAAAACATTCAAAAAAGAACCATGTGGGAACCACCAAATGGACAGCAAGCTGGTTTCTACCCCAACCTGTGAGGTCATCACAAGCCACTGAGCCTCAATTTCCACATCTGGAAAATGGAAATAATACCCACTTCACATGGGGCTTTGATTTTATTATTAAATGGAATGGAACATACAATGCATGTAACACACGGGAAAACTTGCAGATCTTTTGTCCTTTCCCCTCTGTGCACACACGGAAAAGGAGCACAGCACTGAAGCCCAGAAAGACCGAGGGAGAGAGAGGAGAGAGACAGAGACAGAGACAGGGAGGGAAGGAGGAGAGGCGCAGAGAGAAGACAGACAGAGAGGGTGTCAGTTGAATACCGCTGGGTAGCCTTTCCCTTCTCCAGAGACTCTGCGACCTGCCAGTGGCTCTTCTTTATCCTTGGCACCAAGAAGCCCCACAGAAAGGGCGGGAGGCAGTAGCTTCCAGCCAGTTAATCAGAGCAGAGACAGAACTAGTGAGTGGGAAGAAAAGTCAAGAGAAACTAACCAGAATGAAGCACAGAGACAGAAAAGGATGGAGAACACACGGCAGAGTCAGATGTGTCCACGAGCAGGGCCGCGGTCAGGCCCTTAGGGCCCGGATCTTATGCCTATTTCAGGTTGGAGGTCCTGCTGGTCCAGTGAGACCAGGAAGGGAAACGGAAGGAACAACACCGGGCAGGAAACAATGAAACAGACAGTCTGCACTAGAAGCCCAGCGAGGCCCGACACGGCCTGGGGACAGCGTCGCGGCCGTGACGGAGCCCGATCGGGCCCAGGGCCGGTCCACCGAGTCCGGCAGAGGAAGGAGGAAGCTCACAGAGTGCAGGGCCATCCCAGAAGGGCCTGGGGTGGGAGCAGCCTGGGGATGCAGGGCAGCAGGCAGGGAGCAGAGGGGCAACTCCTGAGGACTGGGGGCCCCGGGGAAAGGGGAGTGGGCACTCCCCTCGGGACAGTCACCCGGGATCCGCGAGCAGGACCAAGGCCCCACACGACCCCCTGCAAGCTGACAGCAGGACTCAGGCCCAGAGAGCAGGGCGAGCCCGGCCCGGATGAGCCGCCCCGACAGGAGGGCCTCGAGCCCTGGGCACCAGACAGACCGGGCTCAGGTAGCGGCAGGCCTCAGTGCAGAGGGAGCTTTGGGGGGGCCCGGCCGTCCTGAGCCCAGGGACTCTCCCCACAGCCTGTCTCCCTTCCCGAGGGCATCACACCATAACCCAGAGCCCACAGCAACAGCTTGGACCTCAGGGAGCCAGGATGGGGCCAGCCAAGGGAGCCACAGCTCCGGGACGGCTGGGTCACTGCGGGCCAGCTCTGCCCGCTTGGGAGGCCTCTCGCCCTGGCTGGCCTATGTAGGTGGAGGGCTCACCCAGGAGCAGGAGCAGGAGGCTGGCCGAGAGCCTGCGAGACCAGCTGGGCCACTGGGCTGGGACTCAGAGGCGGGATGGTCAAGGCCTGCCCGGGGCACCCCGGCGGGACGGCAGCAGTTTTACATGAGCAGTGGGTGTCAATCGCCCCAGTTCTGGAGCCAGAAGGTCCCCGTCAGGTGGCCCAGAGCTGCGCTCCCTCTCAAGGCTCCAGGGAGGGTCCCCCTGCCCCTCACCGCTGGGGGCTTCGGGCATCCAAGCTCTTGCACCCAGACTGCTGCAGTACCAGCCTCATCCTCACAAGGCTCCCCGGACCGTCCTCTCCCCCCATGAGGGGGCTCCCCGGACCGTCCTCTCCCCCCGTGAGGGGGCTCCCCAGACCGTCGACCGTCCTCCCCCCGTGAGGGGGCTCCCCGGACCGTCCTCCCCCCGTGAGGGGGCTCCCCGGACCGTCCTCCTCCCGTGAGGGGGCTCCCCGGACCGTCGACCGTCCTCCCCCCGTGAGGGGGCTCCCCGGACCGTCCTCCCCCCACCGTGAGGGGGCTCCCCCGACCATCCTCTGCCCCCGTGAGGGGGCTCCCCGGACCATCCTCCCCCCGTGAGGGGGCTCCCCGGACCATCCTCCCCCCGTGAGGGGGCTCCCCCGACCGTCCTCTCCCTCCATAAGGAGGCTCACTCCTGCCAGCCTCCTCTCAGCCCTGATCTCAGCTGCGTCTGCACACACCCTCCTGCTGCCAAACAAGTCACAAGCTGAGCTTCAGGGGGCCTCCGGGGGCATGAACTGGTGCAGAGGGGAGTGCAGGACACCAGCCACCCGGGCCTCCAGAAAGCCCCACCTGCCTTCCTTGCTGCCTTCGGGGGCTTAAACTTGAAAACAGAAAGGTGGCCTCAAGCCACTGCCCCAAAGCACCAGGTAGAAGGGCTGTCCTTCCAGGGAGGCTGAGGCTGCTCGGGGGTGGGGGTCACTGGGTGCACACACTCAGCGCTGTGAGGGGCCCTGACCCCCATCCCACTGCTGCCTGGAGCCCAGGGGCGACCCCAGAAAGGAAGATGTTACAAAGAAGAGGAGACAGAGAGGTGCTGGCGGGGACCTAGCCAGGCTGGGCAGCGGCCCCGCCCCGCCCCTGCCCCTCCAGGCCGCTCTGGCCGGCTCGGGGGACTTTGGCGAAGGCGGGCAGACCCCGCAATGGGATCGGGGGTGTCTAGAGCCCTGGGGACCCTCCCCAGGCTTCGAAGTAGAAAGAACTGAGGAGAGACGCCCCTGGACAAACACGCAGGATCCCTTTATTTCTCATTCATAAGCCAGAAAGTCGTGAGCCAAGCAAGATTAAAAGAGGAAGATGGTAATGACAAGGGAGCCCCGTGTGCTCCACTAAGGGTCCCCGTCCGTGCCCCCTCCCACCCCAGGGCCCCAGCCCGCGGTCAGCCTTGGGAAGGGGCCGGCGTGGGTCACCTGGGGGTAGCTCCCCACCCTGTCCACGGGACCTCTGCCCCCGCCCTCCCAGCGGCCACCACCCCGTCCTCCGCCCTGCCCCTCCTGGGCACCAGGGCCGGGCCCAGCCAGGGGCCCTTCAGGAGGGCTGGCAGTGCCCCGCAGGCTTGTCTCCAAGGCTGGGGTGCCCCCTGCCCAGCCTCACGTTCTCCAGGACCTCCCGTAGGGAAAACATGCAGAAGGAGATCTCCTCGTAGGAGACCCTGGCCCCACTCTCGAACAGACAGGCGAAGGTCGGGGCACCCCCGGGGGCAGGCCCGATGGACGCCAGGTCCGAGTAGCCACTGGGGCCCTCGTGGATGACCCAGGGCTCCGTCCAGCTGTGGGGGTCCAGCGGGGACCGGCTCAGGCGGACGCCCATGTGGAGCCGAGCCCTGCGCCCCACCGGGTGGGAATACAGCAGCCATGTGGGGCTCTGCGACAAGGCTGCAGGAGGTCCCGGGGGCTCCGAGGCCCAGGAGCCCCTGTCCTCACCAGGCTCCCCGCGGCCGTCACCACAGCCCTCGGCCCCACCCGGGCCCCCCCCCTCCCCTGCGGGTGTCTCCAGTGGCCTCCTGTGGGCCCTCCTGGGCCCCAGGACAGAGGCGCGGGAGGAGGACGGGGTTGCTGGTGCCCGCGGACCACCCCTCATCCTTCCACCCGCTGGCAGGCGGGGCCAAGAAGCCCACGATGCTGCCCTGGCAGCCCCGGGCGGTCTCGGCCAGGGCGGGTACCAGCTCCCCGGGCAAGAAGGAGGTGCCCTCGTCCACACTGAGGGCCTGCACGCGGCTGCCCAGGGGGCTCCGAGCGTTGCAGTAGAGGACGCCGCCAGCCCGCCCGCCGTCCACCGCGGCCAGCTGGCACTCGCCCGAGCGCAGGCTGGGCACGAGGCCCCCGTGCTGCCAAGTGTGGCCATGGTCGTCGCTGTAGAAGGCAAAGGACTGGGGGCGGGTCCTGCAGATGCGGCCGAAGCACTCCCGCCGAACCACATGGTAGGTGTAGGCTGGCACCAGCAGGCGGCCGGAGCGCAGCTGCACACCGTGGCCGGGCCCAACGGCAAACGTGGCCCAGTCTGCAGGAAGCAGGGGCCATGGGTCACCCCAGGAGGGGGCGGCTGTGGCCGCAGGCAGGCAGCACCACCACCCCGGGGGACGGGGAGGGTGGGGGGCCAGGGCCTCTAATGAGGGGACAGCTCAGGAGGAAGCCCCCACCCTCCGCTAATCTGGGCCTGCCCCCCCCCCCCAAGGCTGGAGAAGCCTCTTGGGTCATCATCAGGAGCTGCGAGCCTAGGCGGCCCTGGGCCGGGCTCTCAGTGGGTCAGCAGGTGGCCCGTCCCTGAGCACAGATGTATGGCCACTGGTGGTGCCAGGTGACCCAGCGTGCCCAGGCAGAGGGGCAGCTGAGGGCTGAAAGGTCTAGACAGCCCCTCCTAGCAATGGGATTGAGTCCTCTGGGGTGGGGTCCACACCAGCAGAGAGCTCCCACCGGCCAGAGTGTGAGTGACCCCTGGGTCAGCACCCACAAGCCAGGGGAAGGGTGGCCCCAGAGGGCAATGGGTGGTCAGCCCTCAGGGAACTGACAGCAAGAATACAGGAAAGCTTTGGGGTCAAGCCACCCTACCCAGCTGCAACCCTAGGTGGGCCGGGGTGGGCCGAGGAGGAAGCGTAAGAGAGTGACCATCCGGGGGCTTGGGGCCAGCAGGCTCAGTGCCCAGACCGAGGCTCAGGAAGGCCACGAGCCCGCTGGGCGCGGGGCTGAGGGTCCCAGGCACAGGCCCGGACAGCGGAGCAGGCGGTGTGGGTGGCTCTGGGGCTGGGAGCGGGACGAGGCGGGTCCTCCAGCCCAGCACCCCTCCACTAGCCCCGGCTGCACAAGCCGCCTCCTCCCCACTCAGACACCCCGCCCCTTCGCAGGCCCGGCCGCGCCCACCTACCCTGCTCGGCGCTGCCCACCGCCTCCGCTGTGAGGTCTCGCGCGCGCTGCCCCAGCTGCGCCCAGAGTCCCGGCTGGTCACGCAGCAGAGGCGCGCGGCGTTCCTGCCGGCGGCGATCTGCGTGGCCTCGGGGGTGCGGCCACGCACGGCGATGAAGAAGAGGAAGACCGTGGCCGTGCGAGCGTCGTGCACCGGGCAGGGGTTCATGGAGCGGTGCTCATCCAGGGCCGCCGTTCCCAACACGCGCGGGGCGCCCCACTGCGGGGAGGGGCCGAGCCTCAGTCCCACGTCCGTTCGCGCACCCCCCGAACCCGCCCCCCAGCGCGCTCACCCGCACGGAGCCCCCGGCCAGCGTGCCGGTCCTCTGCACCAGACGGTGGGCATGGGCGTCGTCGGGACTGAGCCTCTGCTCCGCGAAGGCCAGCAGGGTGGACCCAGGGGGCACGGGCAGCAGCGCGGGCACGCGGTAAGTCAGGCCCGTCCGCTCACGCTGGAAGAGGACGGTCCGCGCGGGGACATGCGGAGTCCCCATGCTCTGCGGGCAGGGGCGAGGACCCGGGGTCAGTGGGTCAGCGGTGGGGGAGTCCTCCAGACTCTCCGCTGGTCCTTCCGGATGGGCGAGGGTTTTCTGTGGGTGCCGGTGTCCCACCCACCTTCCCGCCCCCACCCCAGAGACCACCCTGTCCCAGGCCCCCTTACCCCCGTCCAGCCCCTCCCTGAGGACACTGCAGCTCAAATGTCTTCCTCTCCTCAGCATCACCCAGGGGGAGGGAACTGGCTGGTGTCAGAGCCCCTGGACCCTGCCCACCCACGTGCTTGACTCCATCACAGTGCCCGCCCAGCAGGAGGCTGCTAAAGGGACAGTCAGGCCTCAAGGTTTTGGATAAGGAGGGGCGCAGCGTCCCCAGACAGAGGCCTCTTGACCACAGGAGCCGTGTAGACACCACATGCAGAAGAGGCTGAGGAGGGACACGAAGCTTCCTCACCTGCTCCACACGCCTGCTGAGGCTTTCTGGAGGAAGACAGCCACGCTGCTGCTCTCAGACCTGGGGGTCCGCGGGGCCAGGGGACTCGGGGGAGTGGCCAAGAGAGGTAGGGGCAACCTGCTGACCCAAGAAGGGGCCCCAGCTTGTCTCCTGCACATAAAAGTCCCGCACTCCAGGCCCCAGCGGGGGAGGGGACCTGCCACCTGCCCCTTAGGCTCCTGAGCAAGGCCGGGGGTGCGGGAGGCCCAGCAGAGATGCGCCTACCAATAGGCACCCCAAATAGCTCACACGTGTACCCGCAAGAGAGCTAGGGGCGGTACAGGCTAGCCGGGGTAGTGAGAGGGACCCCAAGGAAGCCAGAGAGGTCACCACACTGTGGCCCTGCCCTGCCCGCTCCAGGAAGAAAGGAATCAAGGTGGAGCTGATGGTCTGCCCTCAGGGGCAGGGCTTTGAACTTGAAAAGCAGCGGCTCCCACACAGGGATGGAGGAAGATCCATGCCCCAGAAGCGGGAGCACACTCAGGGGAGAAGCCAGGCTGGGGGTGCGGTGGAGAAAGGGGGGCCTCCCAGAGCTGAAGCCCAGAGGGGAGGGGCAGGGGAGACTGCTGCCCCGGGCACTGGGCGTCTCAGGAGGGAGCGTCTCTGGGTTCAGCCACCATACAGAGGGCCCCTTCCGCAAGGCCGTCTGACCACAACCCAGGCCCCACCGGCTCCTGCCCTGGGCCCCCAGCCCCACGAAGCCTGAACCCCTAAACCTTGGCTGGTCTCCCAGCCCTGCTCGCCACAGGCCAGGCTCCTGTAGGGGTGACAGCGTGCCCTGGGCAGCCTTTGCAGAGGGCTGCCCCCCTCCCAGGAGGAGGCACCTGAGGGAGGCTCGTGAGGGCGGGCCCTCGGGTGGGCTGCCCTGGGCCACACAGGATCTGGCTTCCTGCACAGAGCTGGGGGGGGCGGGCCGCACGCAGGGTCAGGACGGAGTCCGCTCCCCTCTCCGTAGCACAGAGGGGTCCTGGGGCTGCGAAGGGAGCAAGAGGTGTCTGAGTAGTGGAGAGCTGAGGGCCAGACACTCAGCAGTGACCAGACCAGGTGCGGAGGGGAGGTAGTCCCGGCACAGCGAGGCCGGCGCATCCACGGACACAGTCGGGATGGAGGGTGGGGCGACCAGGACGAACGCACACACTTCCATGCCTGAGGTCCCCCAGGCAGACACACACGTCCATCCCGGTCCGCCTCTGCCCAGGACCGCCTGCCCCTGGGAGGCTCAGGGGCAGCCGACCCCGCCTCGCCCCCACTGAGCCCTGCAGACTCCGCCCCCACTGAGCCCTGCAGACTCCGCCCCCACTGAGCCCTGCAGACTCCGCCCCCACCGAGTCCTGCAGACTCCGCCCCCATCGAGTCCTGCAGACTCCGCCCCCACCGAGCCCTGCAGACTCCGCCCCCACTGAGCCCTGCAGACTCCGCCCCCACTGAGCCTTGCAAACTCCGCCTCACTCCAGGTCCGCCCACCCCTCGCCTGGGGGCGGTGCCAGAGGAGCGGCTTTCTGCGTCCTGGAAGCCCCGAGCCACCCCACTCTGTATCTAAAGGGCGATTGTGCCCCAGCAGGAAACAGGTGCCGGTGCCGCGTGCCCCGCAGGCTGCATGGACACAAGGGGACATTCTCTCCCCTGGGGACCCCGCGGAGCCGGTGCCAGCAGAAGCAGGAGGCGCGGGCCCCGCCCCCGCTGCGGGCCCCGCCCCCGCTGCGGGCCCAGGCAGCGGGAATGGAGGGTCCAATGGCCAAAGCGGGCGGGTGCTGCAGGATACCCAGGGCCCCCGCTCCTGGGCCAGGCCCTGGGTCCCTGCAGAGCCCCAGGGTCTCGGCGGGGGGACCCCTCAATCTAGGCAGAGGAGCAGGCCCTCCAGCTCACAGCCCTGCCCAGTTGGGCCAGTGCAGCAGGCTCCAGGCATGTGGCTCCACCAGGATGGCTGTGCCCCGGCGTTCAGGGGAGACAGCACCCATCCACCCTCCCCAGCGTGAACCTCCCCAGGGGCAATGCATCACAGAGGGGGAGACAAGGCCTGGGGAGGAGAAGGGACCTCCAAGACAATCTGGTCCCCTGGTCCTGGACCCCAGGGACTGGGAGCCCCTGGGGGTCATGGCGTCCAGGCAGGGCCCGCCCTGCAGTCCCGCAGCCCATCCTGTCTGGGCCCCGCCCTGGAGCTCGAGCCAGCCCGGACCCCTGCCCACACCCTCCAGGCCAGCACACTTGTCCTTTGGGCCTGCCGGCAACGACACACTCACAGGAGAAGGTCACAGGCCCTTTGCACAAGACAGGCAGACCTGGCTGTCCCTCAGGATGGGTCTCCAGCCTACCCCAGGTGTCCCGTGCCCTGTCCAGGGTGAGGCCTCGGTTACAGACATTCCTGCCTGCCGGAGTGTTGCCGACAGGCCATGTGAGCAGCAATGCTCGCAGCAATGCTCGCTGGGTCCCGACACCCAGTCGACGCCCATCCCATCCTCTAAACCTACCCGGGGGCCCTTCAGGAAATCATCCCATGGTGGGGGGGAGCTATGTCCACAAGCCCATCGCCCTCACCCCAAAGAGGGGCAGGTCCCGAGCCCCAGGGCCAGGATATAGGTGAGTGGAGAGGGACTCACCAGGATGGCAGACCAGCTGTGGGGTGGCCACGGAAGCGTGTGCCTCTCCAACCCGCTCCCAGGCAGAGACAGAGCACTCTGTGTGGCCAGGAGCTGGGCACTGGCCGCGGCCCAGGGCTGCGTCAGGGCCCAGGACCGTCCCGCCAGCTGTGTGCGTTTGGCGCAGCAGAGACGGGGCGGGGGGCAAAAAGGCCCGCGTGAGGGACCGCGTCAGGGCAAGGCATCCCGGGGACCCCTCTGCTGACCGACCGGCCTCCCCCTGGGTGCTCACCCTCCAACAAGGCCGTGCGGGGCCATGGCTGACCTCCCTGGGGGGCTCAGTGTGGCGGCCCAGAGACGCCTCCCATGAGGAGGCGAGTGAGTGCTCTGTGGTCCTTAAGCCCCCCTACCCCCGGCCCCCAGGGTGCCCGGCCCTTTGGCCCTCACCAGCTGCAGCCCCTCGTCCTGCCCCCATGTCTGGGCTGCCTTCTCCCCCCGACGGCCACGGCAGCTCACCAGAGCCAGGCTCCCACGGCCCGAGGAGGGGTGGGGGCGGCACTGTGGTGCCGCAGAGCTGGCTGAGACCTGGCGCACATCACTCTGCCTGCTCCAGGTGCCCCGGGATGTCCCCAGCGGGCAGCTGGCGCCCACATAAAAGCCCAAGGGTCTGCGGTGAGCGGAAAGGGGAAGACAGGTGTGAAGGAAGGGTTAGCACAGCCGGGCGTCTCTAGAGCCCATCCGAACCAGAAGGGAGGGCACAGCTCTATCCCCAGCCCCCAGCCCCCTCGGAGAACCCAGGCCCAGGGATATGGGCCTCCAAGCCTCTGCCATGCCCGTTGGGCGGCCCCACGGGGCAGGGCTCCTGCGGGCCATGGAAGGAGGCCGTCCCCCACCCCACATACACACACACGTGCGCACACACGCACACACACACACACGCCCTGGTCCCTCTCTCAGACGTTTTAATGTTTTAGTTAGATGCCAGCTTTTTAAAACATGGAGATCTCACATAAGAACCTGCCCCCCTGGAAAAACCAGCCTCTCTCCCCAGCTTCCCCTGCACACTCACTCACGTCAGCCGCAGCCCCGCCCACCAGCCCCGCCTCCAACAACACAGGGCCAGAGCCCCTCCGGAAAGGAGACCCACAGAGTCCGTGGCGCCAGCTTTACTGGCGCCGCGGACTCTGCACGTTCAACACTCTTCTGCACAGACAAGCAGACGGACTGCTGAACGAGCTACTCTAATTGCAGTGCACGGGTTTCCCATCGCAGTGGCTCTGCTTGTTGCAGAGCACAGGTGCGGGGACCCGCAGGCTTCAGTAGCTGCAGCTCGCGAGCTCGGTAGTTGCAGCCCCCAGGCTCCAGAGCACAGGCTCAGTAGTTGTAGCGCCCGGGTTTCGTTGTCCTGTGGCATGCGGGATCCTCCTGGGTCAGGATCAAACCCTCGTCTCCTGAATTGGCAGGTTTTACCACTGGACCACCAGGGAAGCTTGAGGCTTTCTTTAAATCAGGGTCATTTTTCCCATTCTTTGTTTGGCAATCGGCTCTCATCCATGGCCCGTACACCCCTTCCCGGACTGCTGTCGGGTTGGCTCATCCGGAATCTGATTCCCTGCCTCCTCTCTCCCTTGCAATTTCCTTCTATGCGTTTTCCTCTGGGTGCAGGATGGAGGAACCTCCCAGGGGGTGGGGGAGGGGAGAGGCATTTCCTGCCGACCTGGATCTCTGGTCCATCCTGCACGGACTCTGTTCATTTTTTTCTGTTTCTAAATATTGTCATTTATGCTCCAATTTGCTGCAGTATATCCCATATTCCTACTGAAAATTCATTCTTCATAAAGTCCCTCCATTAAATTGTGTCCAAGTGAGCTGCTGCCTGTTCTGTGGGTGAGAGTTCCTCTTTTCTTTGAAGTGCTGATTCCCCTGAAAAGTGTGGACATGTCTGGACCCAGGAGCACCTGAGCAGGTGCCGGGGTCCTCAGGGCTGAGGGCCCCACATGGAAGGAAGGGGACCCCAGAGCCAGACGGACAGGCCGGGCTGAGCCTCTCAGCTGAGTGTGAAAGAGCAGCTCTGCTTCTTGGGTGCTCCAGGTAGCCCACTTTTCTCAGGCATAGGGCACGTGGTTCTGGGTGTGTGCACCCCACTAACTACTGGGCCCCCAAGCAGCCAGGGATCACATTCTGCCAGGAAGGCATCCTCACTCCCTCCACACAAACCACAAGAAGGGGGGCCTGGAAGCCACCTTCCTCTGGGGTTTCATCCAGTGCTGTCTCCACGGCAACCAAGGGTACAGCGGTCCCCTCCCGGCTCTCCGGCAGGTCTCCTCCTCCACTCACCTTTTGAGGGGAGGGGGGTTGTCGCAGTTCAGAGCTGTCACGCTGGCCTTCAACCTGTGCTCCGGCTAAACCATTTGCCTTGTAAGCAGTTCTAACATTTCTCAATCCAAAACTGTTCTTCAGTTGGAAATAAGCCTCATACAGCCAAAGATGGGAAACTGAGCATTCCAGACCCTTCCAGACCCAGGTCCCCAGGCCCACCTCCAGAGTGTGGGGTGCTGACAGTGTCTCAGTGACCAGGGTCATGTCCCCATGGCTGGCAAAGTAGGGTGAGCCGCTCTGAGCTCCAGATTCCTTTCATGTGATGGAAGATCCCTCACTTTCCAACCTGGTAAGACGTTTCTATCTGATGAATCTGATGAGCAGGCTCACATCCTCAGTCCAGGTGCGCTGGTGTCCTATATTTCGGGTCCTCAGTGGAGTGGTCACCTCCGAGAGGATGGATCACGGGTGGTCTCTTCACTGGCGTCTTCGCCCTGAGGACTGGTGGTCTGGCAGGGCCTGGGTCCCCCAGGTGCCCCCAGGAGACCCCTCGGAGCCTGAGGCGGCGCTCAGGGCCTTCCAGGAACAACAGGAGAGGGCCCAGCCAGAGTCCGCGGTGCCATCCCTCTAGGCCTCCAGGAAGGCGATGTTCTTGGGGGGCTTGTCAGGGAACTGCAGGGTATACAGGTGGGCCATGTACTGGAGCTCGGGCATGACCATCCGCTGACACGTCTGCAGCGTCTGGTTGTCCAGGCTCGGCCTGAGGTTGTAGCCCAGGATGTCGGCCCTGCCCGACTGGTAGGGGCGCAGTCGGAGATCGGTGATCTGCGACTGGTTCTTGGGCTCGCCATCCTGCAGACACAGGGCAGCCAGCTCGCGCCGCCGCTCGCGCAGCCGCGCCACCTCGGAGCGCAGACGCCGCGGGCTCAGCTCTGCGTGCAGCCGGGCCCAGAAGGTGCGGTTGAAGTGCTGGTAGAGGCGCCAGTCCAGGGCGCACCAGTGCTTGGCGCGCTCCTGGCCTGCGGGCGACAAGCTGGTGATGCTGCGCCGACTGCGAGAGTTGAGCCTGAAGGCCACCACATCGTCCAGCCGCCAGCGCAGCAGGCGCCGGAGCAGCACCATGGACTCGTCGAAGTGCTCAGCGATGAGCAGCAGCTGGAAGCGCCGCTCCACGTCGAGCAGGCGCGCGCGCACGTAGCCCTCCTCGGGCGGCGCGTCGTTGTCGAAACCCAGGTCGAACCACATGCTATTCCGGGCGTAGACGTTGCTCAGGCCCAGGCTCTGGTTGTAGTAGGTCCACGGCGAGGCCAAGAAGGCGTCCAGGCTGGCGACGTTCCTGAAGGCGGGGACTTGGCTCTTGTAGTAGATGAAGGAGGACTCCAGCTGGTAGACAGGGTTTCTGAGGATGGAAAAGTAGAAGGTGTCGTTGGGCATGACTTTCTGCACCTGTTGGGAGACATAACGGGAAGGGCTGGTGACCCTCTGGGCTCCTTCGGGCGTGGTCCCGGGGGCAAGTGGTGCCTCCTCCCTTGCCCCCACCTCGCAGCACACCTGCCCCCGGCCCCTGGGCCCCCCCCCCCCGCACCCAGTCCCCTGCATTCAGTCCAGGCCACCTGGCTCCTCTGCCTGCCAGGCTCCACCAGCATCCAGAACGACCCGAAGGCCCCTGAGCCTGGCCACGCCCCAGCCCCCATTACCCTTCCCCGTCACCCTCACTAAGCCTTTAGGGAGGAGGTCAGAGAAGCCCTCGGGAGGAGATACCCTCTAAGCTAAGATCCGAATGACCCAGAGAAGGAGCTGTGAACACGTGAAAAGGGCCTGCGGAGGGACGAGATGGTGGGTCTGGGAACCAGGAGGAGGCGGAGAAGAGAGAGAGGGCAGCAGACGCCGGGTGCCCGCCGCTGACTCGGAGAGCATCGTCCGCGGGAGCTCCGGGACCCCGCCGGGAGCCCCGCCCCCGGAGCCCCGCCCCAGAGCACCTCTGGCGGGTTGAACCTCAGGTGGTTGCTGGAGATGTTGAAGCCCCTCCCGGAGCCCCGCCCACAGGAGCCCCGCCCACAGGAGCCCCGCCCAAGAAGTCCCGCCCCGGAAGCCCCGCCCCGGAGGCCCCGCCCCGCGCACCTCTGGCGGGTTGAACCTCAAGTGGTTGCACATAATGTTGAAGCGCCGCCCGGGGCCCCCCTGCTCCACGCCCTCCACGTAGCGCGCCAGGAAGAGCCAAGGGTAGCCGAGGTGGAAGCGGCCGCCGGCGGGCAGCGCCGCAGACAGGTTGTGCGTCTCGGCGAAGCGGAAGAGGATGTTGAGCACCGTGCTGCTGGCCGTCTTGTGCGTCTTAAGAAACATGACGTTGGTGACGGGAGGCCCGTCAGCCTGGTCCCCGAGTTGGCTGGGGGAAGAGCGCAGCGCCGTGGGCCGGGGATCCTCGCGCTTGCCCAGCCGGAGAGATCCCAGCCCCGCGACCTCTGAACCTGGAGGCCCGCAAAGCCGCCTCCCCTTGCACGCTTCCCTGACCCACACTCCCTGAGTTGGCAACACCTCAGCCCAGCCCCGCCACCGTGCCCCCTTACCTGAGACCCCGCCCTGGCTGTGCCCTTCCAGTGGTTGCACCGCCTGCCCCCACATACTGCAGGCTGCCTTCCCAGACCCTGCACCCCTCTGCTTTCCAACCTCCCACCTGGCTCTGAGGGTGCCCAGCATGCTCTGCCCTGTGGCCCAGGCCATATGGCCAGCGGTGCTTGGCTGGCCCCTCATGCTGAGACCAGCTGACTCACTGCCGGGCAAGACTGAATGCTGGTGCCCACTCCTGTGATCTCAGGGTGGCGCCCACGCAGTTGTGGACACCAGCCTGGAGCTACAGGTGCCCACCCTGCCCCAACAGGGCTGGTAAGAGTGACCCAGGATGGTGGGGACAGGGTCCAGAGGCTAGTGCCAGGCCTGGGGGGTAGGCAAGGATACCCAGGAGCTTTAGCACTGCCCTTCTCCTGTGGAGATCAGCTAGGCCCGGGGCTGGAGGGCCCTCCCAGCAGCCAGGCTCAACCACTGGGACGGGGTAGCCATCGGGAGGACCCTGGGCTTCACAGAGGCCACACCAGCAACCAGCAGGGGGGCAGGGGTCCTGACCCCCAGACCACGAGATGGTTCTAACCACCCCAGCCCTGCCTCCCGGTCACCCTCTGCCCACAGCAACTCTGCCCAGGTCACCGCCAACCTGGCCCAGATTCAACCCTCCCGTATCCCTGCCTGAAGTGCTGGGCAGCTTACTGCCCGTGGGAGACACTGGGAGGCCCCCAAGCTGGGTGACCACAGGAAGAGCCCATCCTCCATTGCAGAGGGGAGGCCTGGAAGGGAGGTGTGGCCCGCCACAGTCACAGCCAGTGCTGGGTGCCACCTGGAGTTGGGCACGCTGGGGTCCAAGTACTACTCGGGGAGGGGGCAGTGCCCAGACCTCAGGCCACCCAGTGGAGGACTCACGGCAGGAGCAGCCCAACGTCCACGTGCATGATGCGGGCCAGCAGGAGCACAGCCAGGGCCAGGAGGAGGAGCACGGCCCAGAAGCACCTGTGGACAGAGGACCCCTTCAGCACTGAGTCAGGCGCCCGGGAGGAGCCTCTGCTGCCCACCCCCTTCCCTACCCCCTCCATCTCCCTGGCATCTGTGTAACAGATTGTGTCCAGCACCTACTGTGTGCTGGCCCATGGGGGCCCTGGGGTTGGGGGTACGAAGCCCAGGATGGGCCTGAGTCATCAGACGCCACCCGCACTTGGCCCCCCTGCACCGTCCACTGCTCAGAAGCTGGGAGAAGCCAAGAGGGGGGCCAACTCCCGGGGCAGTCAGAGGTGCAAACAGGTCTGGGGACCCTCAACCCTGAGCAGGGCCCCCTGAGAGATGGGCCTGACTGAGATCCCTGAGTTCCAGCCCAGGGCCCGTGAGGGCAGAGGGGCCCACCCGGGTGCAGGAGCTGAAGGTTGTGCCGGCAGGGGTCCTGGGCCAGAACACACGAGGGAGAGGCTGTGAGCAGATCAGGAGAGACAGGCAAGGATTCCCTGTCCCGCCACCCCTGGACAAAGAAGCTGCAGTGGCTCGGCCATGAGGGGCTCCCTGCGCCGCACCACCCGGAGGGCCACTTTGTACTGAGAAGGGGGAGGAGGCCCAGCCAGTCTCAGCTCTGGTCACCATCTGCAGGCCGCCCCACACTTACACCCCAGCCTGGGCTCGCCCCAAACCCCCACTGGGGTGTGCAGAGGCATCACAGCCTCCAAGGTCTGGACTGGCTCCAACTCTGCCCTCCAAACCCAGCCCACCCCCAGGGACAGCAGCTCCTTCCCCTGCTCTGGTCCTGTTTCCCTCCCCCTACCTTCTGTCCTGGTCCGCACTTCTCCCGAACACTGGTGGCCTGGTTACCCCCTCCTGTGTCCCTGCCCCGTGGTTCATTCCCCCTCAGCAACCCAAAAGACCCTTTTATTAAAAAATCTGAACTGCTCAAAATCTTCTCTGGTGGTTCAGATGGTAAAGGATCGGCCTGCAATGCAGGTTCGATTCCTGGGCCAGGAAGATCCCCTGGAGGAGGGCATGGCAACCCACTCCAGTGTTCCGTGGAGAATCCCATGGACAGAGGAGCCTGGCAGGTTACAGTCCATGGAGTCTAAAGAGTTGGACACACCTGGGCGACTAACACTTTCATTTTCTTTCAACAGGCTTAAACCCTTGATTCAGTGCAGTTCAGTTCAGTCGTTCAGTCGTGTCTGACTCTGCGATCCCATGAACCACAGCACGCCAGGCCTCCCTGTCCATCACCAACTCCCGGAGTTCACCCAAACCCATGTCCATTGAGTCAATGATGCCATCTAGCCATCTCATCCTCTGTCATCCCCTTCTCCTCCTGCCCTCAATCTTTCCCAGCATCAGGGTCTTCTCAAATGAGTCAGCTCTTCCCATCAGGTGGCCAAAGTACTGGAGTTTCAGCTTCAACATCAGTCCCACCAATGAACACCCAGGACTGATCTCCTTTAGGATGGACTGGTTGGATCTCCTTGCAGTGTAAGGGACTCTCAAGAGTCAATACCACAGTTCAAAAGCATCAATTCTTCGGTGCTCAGTTTTCTTTATAGTCCAACTCTCAACATCCATACATGACTGCTGGAAAAACCACAGCCTTGACTGCTGCTGCTGCTGCTGCTAAGTCACGTCAGTCGCGTCCTACTCTGTGTGACCCCATAGACGGCAGCCCACCAGGCTCCCGTCCCTGGGATTCTCCAGGCAAGAATACTGGAGTGGGTTGCCATTTCCTTCTCCAGTGCATGAAAGTGAAAAGTAAAGTAAAGTTGCTCAGTCGTGTCCGACTCTTCGCGACCCCATGGACTGGAACCCACCAGGCTCCTCCGTCTATGGGATTTCCTAGGCAAGAGTACCGGAGTGGGTTGCCATTGCCTTTTCCGTAGCCTTGACTAGACGGCCGTTTGTTGACAAAGTAATGTCTCTGCTTTTCAATATGCTGTCTAGGTTGGTCATAACTTTCCTTCCAAGGAGTAAGCATCTTTTAATTTCATGGCTGCAGTCACCATCTGCAGTGATTTTGGAGCCCAGAAAAATAAAGTCTTCCACTGTTTCCACTGTTTCCCCATCTATTTGCCATGAAGTGATGGGACTGGATGCCATGATCTTAGTTTTCTGAATGCTGAGCTTTAAGCCAACTTTTTCACTCTCCTCTTTCACTTTCATCAAGAGGCTCTTTAGTTCTTCTTCACTTTCTGCCATAAGGGTGGTGTCATCTGCATATCTGAGGTTATTGATATTTCTCCCGGCCATCTTGATTCCAGCTTGTGCTTCCTCCAGCCCAGCGTTTCTCATGATGTATTGAAGAGCCTCCTGTGCTAAACCTTTCAGAAAAGTGCAAGTCTTCCCAGCCGGTCCCCAGGCCCCCACTCCACCCCTGCGCTCCAGCCATTCCACTTCCTCATGTTCCTCCAGCACCCAGCCCCAGGACCTCTGCGCTCACGAGGCTTCAGCAACAGGCTGTCTACCCAGTTTCTGCATGAGCTGCTCCCCCACCTCCACTTCTCTGGGCTGTGGGCAGGGGGTCTCCCAACCTCCCGCAGCTCACCCCACCCCTCATATCTCACTGCCACCTGAGGCTGTCGCACTTGCATTGGCCCCTTTATAGTCTGTACTGCCCCCTGGGATTCCCTGGCAGCTGAGAGGGTCAAGAATCCTCCTACACTGCGGAGACCTGGGTTTGATCCCTGGGTTGGGAAGATCCCCTGGAGGTGATAGTCGCTCCTTTGTCTATGGAATTTTCCAGGCAAGAATACTGGAGTGGGTTGCCATTTCCTCAACCCACTCCAGTATTCTTGCCTGGAGGATACCCATGGACAGAGGTGCCTGGCAGGCTACAGTCCATGGGGTCTCGAAGAGTTGGGCAGGACTGGGCAACTAAGCACACAGCGCAGCTCTGCCCACTATGGGGTAAGCTCCTCGGTTTCTGGAAGGGCAGCTGGCACGTGCACGGTGCTCGGCTCCTGTGTGCTGAGTGAGTGAGTGAAGCCAAGCACACATCCCACCCCCCACCACAGACCTCCTGGTTTGAGTTGGCATGGGGTGCTGAGGGAGGGGAAACCACAGGGTGCAAACAAGATCTGAAGCAAATCTGTTGAGTGTGAAATGTCCTGAGACACCAAGAGGAGGTGCCCGGCAGTGGCTGAAAAAGGAGTCTAGAGCTTAAGGACTTGCTAGAGCCAGGACACACATTTTCACGTCAGCATGAAAAAGCCTGGCGTGCTGCAGTCCACGGGGTCACGAGGAGTCAGACACAGCTGGGTAACTGAACAACAGCAACAGTGAAAACCCGTGTGACTTGGAACCTCAGCAGCAGGAATCAGAGAACAACGGCAGACTCCCCTCACCAGTCTAGAAGCTGGGGAGGGAAGCTGCTGGCTCTGGCAGGCTCAGCCCATCACACTGAGAAAACTGACGTCCCTCTCCCCATGCTCATGACCTGATAGTCACAATATGGCTGCCAAGCTCCAGACATCACATAAACATTTGCATCAGCAAGCAAGCAGAAGGGACAGGACCAGCCATAATAAGGACCCAAAAGCCTTTTAGAAGCCTCTAACAAACCTCCTCCTCCATCTTATTGGCCGAAATGCAGTCACATGGTCACCGCCCGCCCCCAACTGCAAGGGAGTGCTGAGGAAGCTTCCTTTAGTGTTCACAGCCTCTGTCCTGGCGGGCACAAGGAGAAGGTGGTGGCTGCTAGCCTCAACTGTGTTTGTGTAAATCCATGGAAACAGTGAGCTGCAACCTGGGCCTAGGGTTTGCCCACGGAGGCAGGCACATCTCTGAAATACAAGTGAGCTTCTCACCTGCAGCCCGGCCGTGGTCCTGGGTCCAGGTGGCCCAGTCTGCAGCAAGAACAGGCCCCCAGTCAGGCCCCTGTTTAGTCCTGACGCTCAGGCTGCGGGCGCTTCCTGGACGTCCGATACAGAATTCACAGCCAGTGGCCCTGGCCCTGCCTGCCTCCTGTGGCCTCAGCAGGGTGTTGGCAAAGCCACCGTCTCCAGGGCCTGGGTTGTTTCCGGGTGTTCGCCGCAGCCTGTGCACAGTGCAGGCATCCACTTGCATCCAGGTGCCTTGGCCCTGATTTTCCTGGCTGCTGTGTGCTGCCAGGCAGGGGCCCACCGGGACCCCTCAGTTGGCCAGCACACCACCCCCTACACGTCACCCACTCCTTTCCTTCTTGCAGACAGGAGCTAGCTGGGGAGGCGGGGCTCTGTGGCCTCTGCTGAGACCCCTGCCCCCAGGACAGACAGGGCGCCAACCACCTGCCCCCAGGCGCCGGGAGGCTTCACGACTGCCCTTCCCAGGTTGGTTCCAAGGCTCACGGCCCTTCCCCCTGAGCATCCTCCTCACCACCCACCCCCTGCTGCTGTCAGGGCCGGATCCGAGGTCAGAGGGTGAGTTCCAGGTGTCCCCACGTCCGGAGGAGGAGAAGGTCCCTCCTGGAACCTCTGGGCCCACATCTCCACGCGGCCTGTGCCCCCAGGGCAACCGGTTCTTCGGTTCTTCGGGCTCCAGTGACGTGGAGCGGCAGCGGCTGGGACCAGGAAGGCCCCCGGGGGGAGTGGAGGGCCCGGCGGGGCTGGAGGGGCCGAGGGGCCGCTCAGTGCAGGCGGTCAGGTCACAGGTGAGGGGGCCGGCACAGGAAGCAGAGCCAGGACGGAGCCTCCCGACCGGCCCGGGGGCCTCTCCATGGGGCTCTGCGGGGACGGGGCGTGTGAGGAGCAGGGGGCACGCGGGGGAGGAGCCCGGGAGGAAAGGGCAGAGCACGGCCGCTCCATCGGGGCGGGTGATGCCAGACAGCGGGGAAGCCAGACCCTGGCCCCACAGGAACCTCTCGACGGCCCCCAGACGGAAACTCAGGAGTGGACTCACACTGGCTGCGGGGCCGCCCCGTGAGACCCCTCTGGCCCCCTGGCCCCAAGCGGGGGGCAGGTCCCCAACCCCCACTCTGCTCTGGGGCAAGGAGGCAGCCGAACCCCGCAGCAAACAGTCTCGAAGCTTCACGTCATCCCTCAAAGGGAGTTTTTAACTCAGAAGTCAATTCTCAACTTCCCATGGAAGCACATCATACAGTAATAGCAGGACAATTCTTAACGCTGTCAGGGAGCAGGGGCCTGCTGGGTGCTAGGAAGGGAGGGGACCTGAGGGCAGGGAGGGCGTCTGATGCCGTCTGGGGCAGCGAGCGGCCAGCCAACCACGGACAGGCCGCCGCGCGGGATTCCCAGCCGGCTCAGTCCATCGGAGGAAACAGCTCAGAGCCGTGATTGCAGCAGGCTGGGCACGGCCGGGCGGTCCTCAGAGCCCCTGCCCAGCATGGATGTGTCCAGGGACTCACCCCGCTGCCACCCCAGGTTCCTTGATCTGGACACACACATGGCAGGAAGTCCCCACACGCTAGGACACAGTGAGGAAACCCCGGGTTCACTCAGCGCTCCCTGTAGCCGGTCCAGCCGGGGTGTAAACAGAAGGAGCCGTGGGCTGGCGGCCTCCCCATGAGCCAGGGCAGGGAAACCAGCGGGGGCACGGGATCCGGGGCGAAGGCGGGACAGGTCCAGGGAGAACCAGGCAGGAGCCGCAGCCCCGTGGCTGGGAGGGGAGGGGGCGCCGGGTGGATCTGGGCCCAGCGTCGCCTCCCCGGGAAGTGCTGGTCCGTGTGCGCGGGGGCTGTTTCCTCTGCAGGCTCTCGACCGCGCTCTGTCCTTGTCAGTACCTCGGTCCTGGGCCCCTTGTGTTTCTTTCAGTCTCTAGTTTTTATCGCCGTTGTAAACGAATGTTTATTCACATTCCGTTTCTTGGTCCTTATCACCAGAGTAGAAAAAGCTTTGTTAAAAAAAAAACGTGCCTTGTATCCAGTCAGTTCCAGCCACTTTACATGCCTCTTGTAGCTGAACGCTAGCGTTCTGCTGTCTGGTGTGACGGGGCACTGTCCGGCTCGCCCTGTACACTTGCCTGCTGGCCTGTGACCAGCCACATTGCCAAGAGGCCTCAGGTCTCGTTGGAAAGAAATGGGCTTAAAAGAAAGAAAAGAAATGGTCTTTAGGGACGGCAGCCTGGGGGCTGGGGGTGCTCGCTGCTCTGGGAAGTTGTCAGTAGCTGGGTCCTCTCCGTGGACACAGCTGGGAACTCCCCGAGTTCACACCCACATGGCCAGCTCTGACGCCACACTTTGGTGGTGCTCAATCACTCAGTCACGTCCAACTCTGCGACCCAATGGACTGCAGCACACCAGGCTTCCCTGTCCTTCACTGCCTCCTGGACTTTGCTGAAACTCGTGTCCATTGAGTCAGTGATGCCATCCAGCCATCTCATCCTCTGTCATCCCCTTCTTCTCCTGCCTTCAATCCTTCCCAGCATCAGGGCCTTTTCCAATCAGTAGACTCTTCTCATCAGGTGACCAAAGTATAAGAGCTTCAGCTTCAGCATCAGTTCTTGCAATGGATATTCGGGACTGATTTCCCTCAGGATGGACTGGTTTTATCTCCTTGCAGGCCAAGGGACTCTCCAGCACCACAATTCGAAAGTATGAATTCTTCTGTGCTCAGCGTCCTTTATGGTCCAACTCTCACATCCATACATGACTACTGGAAAAACCATAGGTTTGACTGTACAGACTTTTGTTGGCAAAGTGATGTCTCTGCTTTTTAATATACTGTCTAGGTTTGTCATAGATTTTCTTCCAAGGAGCAGGCGTCTTTTGATTTTATGGCTGCTGCCACTCTCCACAAGATTTTGGATCCCAAGAAAATAAAGTCTGTCACTGTTTCCATTGTATTCCCATCTATTTACCATGAAGTGATGGGACCAGATGCCATGATCTTAATTTTCTGAATGTTGAGATTTAAGCCAACTTTTTCACTCTCCTCTTTCACCTTCATCAAGAGGCTCTTTAGTTCCTCTTCACTTTCTGCCATTAGGATGTTATCATCTGCGTGTCTGAGGTTATTGATATTTCTCCCGGCAATCTTGAATCCAGCTTCTGTTTCACCCAGTCCAGCATTTTGCATGATGTACCCTGTATATGTTAAATACACAGGGTGATAATATACAGCCTTGATGTACTCCTTTCCCTATTTTGAACAGGTTTCTCAGGAGGCAGGTAAGGTGGTCTGGTATTCTCATCTCTTTAAGGATTTTCCACAGTTTGTTGAGATCCACACAGTCAAAGGTTTTAGTAGTCAATAAAGCAGAAGTCAATGTTTTTCTGGAACTGTCTCGCGTTTTTGATGATCCAACAGATGTTGGCAATTTGATCTCTGGTTCCTCTGCCTTTTCTGGAAGTTCACGGTTCACGTATTGCTGAAGCCTGGCTTGGAGAATTTTAAGCATTACTTTACTAGCGTGTGAGATGAGTGCAATTGTGCAACAGTTTGAGCATTCTTTGGCATTGCCTTTCTTTGGGATTGGAATGAAAACGGACCATTTCCAGTCCTGTGGCCACTGCTGAGTTTTCCAAATTTGCTGGCATATTGAGTGCAGCAGTTTAATGGCATCACCATTTAGGATTTGAAATAGTTCAGCTGGAATTCCATCACCTCCACTAGCTTTGTTCATAGTGATGCTTCCTAAGGCCCACTTGACTTCGCACTCCAGGGTGTCTGGCTCTAGGTGAGTGATCACAGCTTCTCAATGACCCTCTTCCTACGCTTACTATGTCCTCTCTTCCACCAGAGCCTGGTCTCAGACACAAGCTGGGAGAATCTGAGCCCCTGCCACCACTTTCTGCTCTCCACCCCCTTAAGGTCAGGCCATTGTGGCGCATGCTTTGCTCTCCCTCCACCCCGTTTTTATATTTACTTATTTGGCCTATCAGGTCTTCGTTGTGGACATGGGATCTTACGTTGCAGAGCATGGGCTCCAGAGCACAGGCTCAGCCGCTGTGTCCCACGAGATCTGTAGGTGCGGTATATGGGATCTCAACTCCCCAACCAGGGATCCAACCTGCATCCCCTGCTTTGGGAGGCGGACTGTTTACCACTGGACCGTCAGGAAAGTCCCTTGGTGCACCGCTTGTATCTCCTACCATACCTGGGTTTCCAGACATGATGTGAGCTTCTCCAACCCCCAGCCACCTAACGCTCCCTCAAGCCCTCGTGACAAAGGGCTTGAGATCCAGCTGAGAGAGACTCCCAGGAGCCAGGAGGTGGACGGGCTGAACCTCCGTCAGCTCAGGACTACGGCGGACCAGGTGCAGTGTGCTCACACACAGGGCGCGGCTGCCGGGGAAGGATGCCCACGGTAGCCCGCAGTCACGGCCCAGCCCACAGGCCCTAGGAGGGCGGCCGCAGAGGCAGTGAGAGACGGTGCGGCAGCCCAGGAGCCAGGCCCCAGGGTCTGCTCATGCATACCTTCCCCAAACCCAAAGGAGTGCACTTCTGGAAGGCCACGCTGTGGTCACGGGGCTCCCGCACCGCAGTGGAGTCACGTCTGCCAAGCTCACGAGACCCTCCAGGGAGGGCAGCTTGTCACTGGAGCCTGATCGGTTTGGTTTCGTTTTTTTTTAATTGGAGGATAATTGCTTTACAATGTTGGTTTCTGCCGTACATCAGCATGAATCAGCCACAGGGATACACGTCTCTCCTCTCGGGAACCTCCTCCCTCATCCCACCCCTCTAGGTTGTCATGGAGCACTGGCTTTATGTTCCCTGTATCCTATGGCAAGTTCCCACTGGCTATCTACTTTACACAGGGTTTTATCATCCCATATAGTTAGAGTTTAACCCCAGCTGGATGAGGCCTTCCTAGGACATTAACAGGCCTACCTTTTCCCCTCAATCTGCCCCAGGCCTGACTTTGTTCTGACACATAAAACTCCCTTCAGCAAACACTGGGTGTTTGCTGGCCCCTTCAGAGGAGCTGCACTGAGCACCTCTTGGAAATTTCTGCTATCACATTTACAATAACCCCTTTGGCCTTAGGGGAACAAGTTCTCCACAGAATTGCACTGAAAAGGAGAAAAGAGGAATGAGGTTTTCTTTCCTTCCCTGAGAACAAAGATACAGAGAATAGTGAGCAGGCCTGATCACTCCTAGTTTTCACTTTAACTGTCCCTAACCTGTAGTCAACATTCAAAAACGAAGATCATGGCATCCAGTCCCATCACTTCATGGCAAATAGATGGGGAAACAGTGGAAACAGTGGCTGACTTTATTTTGGGGGGTTCCAGAATCACTGTGGATGGTGATTGCAGCCATGAAATTAAAAGATGCTTGCTCCTTGGAAGGAAAGCTATGACCAACCTACACAGCATATTAAAAAACAGAGTCATTACTTTGCTGACAAAGGTCCACATAGTCAAAGCTATGGTTTTTCCAGTGGTCATGTGTGGATGTGAGAGTTTGACCATAAAGAAAGCTAAGAGCTGAAGAATTGATTCTTTTGAACTGTGGTGTTGGAGAAGACTCTTGAGAGTCCCTAGGACTGCAAGGAGATCCAACAATCAATCCTAAAGAAAATCAACCCTGAATATTCACTGGAAGGATTTATGCTGAAGCTGAAGCTCCAATACTTTGGCCATCTAATGAGAAGAGCTGACTCACTGGAAAAGACCCTGATGCTGGGAGAGATTGAGGGCAGGAGGAGAAGGGGACGACAGAGGATGAGCTGGCTGGATGGCATCACCAACTCTATGGACATGAGTTTGAGCAAACCCTGGAAGTTGGTGATGGACAGGGAGGCCTGGCGTGCTGCCGTCCACGGGGCACAGAGTCGAACACGACTGAGCGACTGACAGCAGTGATCCGTAGTCTGTACCTTAGTTTGCTCTTCGCCCTCTGACTCTGTACGAGCTATTTCTGCACCTATTATCTTTTAAGTCTATGTAACACATCCTGTGTCTGGTGCTCACCTTTACTGTGCGCGCGCTCTCTGCAGACCACCCCTTGCAGTTTTTCTCATTTTTTTTGCATTCAGAAAGAAGGCCGCAGTACAATACACAAAAGGCAATGGACCCAACTCCCCAGCACCAGCCTATGACTGCTTCCAAAACAATGCAGGAGGAAGAATACAAGGTCCTGATGTCCTTGTCCCTCATCACCACTCCAACTGCGAGCCCTCATCTATGGGATCCCTGACTCCTCATGGAAGAGGGCACAGTCCTTGAGGCACGAGCCTGTTCTGTTCTGTCTCCCCTCGCCGGTTGAGGATTAAAGCCACCTTTCTATTTCCTCCAAACTCTGTCTCTGTATTTTTTATTTGGCTTTGGTGGGCAGAGAATCCAAGATTTTTGGTGGCAACAACAGCTGCCCAAGAACAGTAATGTCTTCAGAGAAATCTCTCGTTTCTAAGGAGAGGCTCTTCCTTTGCAGAAGATCCTCTGGTCCCATCACCAGTGGGGTCAGCAGGGTGTGGGTGTGGGATGGGCTGCGTGGTCTGCCCAGCAGGACCTGTGCTCAGGGAGCCACTTCCGGGGCTGGCAACAGGAGGGATATTCTGCCCAGCAGGGAGGCAGGGTCCCGGGCATTTGCCATCTGTCTTCAGGAATGGAATGCTGTATGGCTGCAGCTGTTGACCTTGGACACTCCCTGAAATGAGGCACTCTGTGCTCCAGGAAAACTGGTGGAACAGGTCTTTACAGAGATGTTTTCAGAAACTGATTTTATGAGCCCAAGCCTTGCATCTCCTCATCTCGAGAAATCTCTAAATCCCTTCATGGTGACATCAGCTCCTCTTGACTAGCAGAAAACCTTTTGTAAGATAAGCGCTTATCTCCCTTGGCTGACCCAAGGGCCCAATCCAGGGCTCCTGTGTAGGATCCAAAGTGGCCAGGTAAACACACCCACAGCAGTCACCACTGGTCTGTCCATCCATCATTCCTTGACCTGGCCCTTGTTGAGCCCTAAATGCCCTATTGGGTGTGGGGCCAAGCCAAGGGGGTGGGTGCAGTGGCAGCATTTAATTAGCAGGGGCCGAGGATAAGACTGAACAGTTACTCAAGGCTCCTTCCTCATAGATAAGCCCTTGGCCAGGAAGGCTGCATCCTCGGGAAACTAGGCCCTGCCCCCCTGCCCCAGCTCAGCTGTTTGAGAAGAACAAGGAGGTGCTGGCCCCCGGTCCCCACCCCCCACCTCCAGATGCATCAGCAGGAGACCTGGCACAGGGCTGCCCAAGGTCTCCTTGGGCCTGGGGACCCTGTGATCAGGATGGGTGAGGCCGTGGTCCAGTGAGTCCAGGGCACACAGCCATCTGTACAAAGATCAAACCAAAAAGAAACAGGAACAGGGGCCCAGATGTCCAAACTCAACATCCCCCAAATAGAGGGAAAGAGTAGGGGCACCCTCCACCCAGGGGATCCTGCTAAATCAGAAGGGAAAGTCACTCTGCTGCTGCCTGCAGGGTGCAACAGAGAAGAAACGTGGCCGGGTCGCCTGTCCTCAGTCTGCACCTGTCACTGCCCAGCGAATTGGGTGACCGGACCTTGCTTGGCCGGAATCTGAGGCTGGCAGGAAGAACCTTGCAACTTCTGC
Organism: Okapia johnstoni; assembly: GCA_024291935.2. NCBI lineage: Eukaryota > Metazoa > Chordata > Mammalia > Artiodactyla > Giraffidae > Okapia > Okapia johnstoni. The sequence continues at coordinate 97,304,139 of CM044315.1, read as the reverse complement.
TTCTGTTCCTTCAACAGTGTCCTGGGACGGCACCCCCCAGGAAGCTGTTGTGCCACTTTCCAGGAGGGGAACCGAGATGCCGCATCCGCGACCCAGGAGCAAGAGGCAGCCAGGGCCTTCCAGCCCCGCAGCCATCCACCTGGGCACAGCCCCCGGTGGGGCAGGGCGTCACCACGGGGGACACAGCCCAAGAGATAGGTCAGCATTGCCTGGCGCAGCCGGGTCTCCGGTGGCTGCTTACAAGGTTGCTGATAAGAGGAGAGCCCAGGGTGGCCCATGTCCCCGCCCACCAACAGGGCGCTCTGAGTCCTTCCCCCAAAGGGGACCGCTTCCTGCCCTATGACCTGGGGGTGTCTCCTCACCTCTGAGTGGCACCACATTTGCCTTGAAGTCACACCATGACTTCAAGTGGGTCACACCATGAGGGCTGGAGGTTGCAGCCAGCACTCGTAGAGAATAGTGTGAAATAGAACCAAATAGAACACAAAGAAAAGGAGAGACGCAGAATAGAATACGTGTAGATACAGAGGCAATAAACGGACTGTTTAGCCGGTGAGTTGTGTCTGACTCTCTTTGCAACCCCATGGACTGCCGCCCACCAGGCTCCTCTGTCCATGGGATTTCCCAGGCAAGAACACTGGAGTGGGTTGCCATTTCCTTCTCCAGGGGATCTTCCCCACCCAGGGATCAAACCCAGGTTTCTTGATCCTCCTGCACTGGAGGCGATTCTTTACCACTGCGCCACCTGAGAAGACCCAAATACAGACTGGCAAAGAATAAAAAATGCAGACTAGACAGTATTTGAGAGCGTGGGAGGCAGTATGGCTGTGGGGAGACAGGTGTCAGACAGACATGGCACACGGAGATTCAAGTGTGTCCCAGACAGCGATGTTGCATGCTTTACTCCCCCAGGTTACCATGGAAACAGATCTACTCTTCTGCCCGGTCACCATGGAAACAGGTCCACTCTTCCTCATCATTCAGTTGCCATCCTGCCTCTGTCATCTCATGCTCAGGCCAAAGCGTCCCCTTGTCCACTGAAAAGCGGCCCCCCTCTGGACTGTTTCTGGCCCCCATCCAGCCCACACGTGGCCACCACAGCTGTGCAGCAGCAGAATGTTGCCAGACACCCTGCCCTGTCCGCCCCCTGCCTGCACTCCTACGTGTACTGTTTACCCACCCTAAGAGCTGGCCTGAGGCCAGGAGAGTCACACAACACCCCATGGGGCACACAGCCCCCCACAGAGTCCACACAGTCCCCCACAGATCACACAGCTGCACGGGGTCACACAGCCCCGCCGGGGTCACACAGCCTCCCACAGGGTCCACACAGTCCCCGCAAGGTCACATAGCCCCCAAGGGGTCACACAGTCCCCCTGGGGTCACACAGTCCCTCAGAGGGTCACACAGCCCCCATGGGGTCACACAGTCCCCATGGGGTCACACACACCCCACGGGGTCACACAGCCCCTCAGAGGGTCACACAGCCCCCACGGGGTCACACAGCCCCCCTGGGGTCACACAGTCCCTCAGAGGGTCACACAGCCCCCCCGGGGTCACACAGCCTCCCACAGGGTCCACACAGTCCCCCACAGATCACACAGCTGCACGGGGTCACACAGCCCCCCGGGGTCACACAGCCTCCCACAGGGTCCACACAGTCCCCCACAGATCACACAGCTGCATGGGGTCACACAGCACCCCCAGGGTCACACAGCCTCCCACAGCGTCACACAGTCCCCACAAGGTCACATAGCCCCCAAGGGATCACACAGTCCCCCTGGGCTCACACAGTCCCTCAGAGGGTCACACAGCCCCCACGGGGTCACACAGCCCCCCGGGGTCACACAGTCCCCACGGGGTCACACACACCCCACGGGGTCACACAGCCCCTCAGAGGGTCACACAGCCCCCACCGGGTCACACAGCCCCCCTGGGGTCACACAGTCCCTCAGAGGGTCACACAGCCCCCAAGGGGTCACAGAGCCCCCCCGGGGTCACACAGCCTCCCACAGGGTCCACACAGTCCCCCACAGATCACACAGCTGCACGGGGTCACACAGCCCCCCCGGGGTCACACAGCCTCCCACAGGGTCCACACAGTCCCCCACAGATCTCACAGCTGCACGGGGTCACACAGCACCCCCAGGGTCACACAGCCTCCCACAGGGTCACACAGTCCCCGCAAGGTCACATAGCCCCCAAGGGATCACACAGTCCCCCCGGGGTCACACAGTCCCCATGGGGTCACACACACCCCACAGGGTCACACAGCCCCTCAGAGGGTCACACAGCCCCCACGGGGTCACACAGCCCCCCTGGGGTCACACAGTCCCTCAGAGGGTCACACAGCCCCCCAGGGTCACACAGTCCCCATGGGGTCACACACACCCCATGGGGTCACACAGCCCCTCAGAGGGTCACACAGCCCCCACGGGGTCACACAGCCCCCCTGGGGTCACACAGTCCCTCAGAGGGTCACACAGCCCCCATGGGGTCACACAGAAGTCACGGGGTCACACAGCCCCCCTGGGGTCACACAGTCCCTCAGAGGGTCACACAGTCCCCCTGGGGTCACACAGTCCCTCAGAGGGTCACACATACCCCCACGGGGTCACACAGCCCCTACGGGGTCACACAGTCCCCACGGGGTCACACAGTCCCTCAGAGGGTCACACAGACCCCCACAGGGTCACACAGAACCCACAGGGTCACACAGCCCCCCAGGGGTCACACAGCCCCTCAGAGGGTTACGCAGCCCCTCAGAGGGTCACGCAGCCCCCACGGGGCCACACCGCTCCTCAGAGGGTCACACAGCCCCTCAGAGGGTCACACAGCCCCCACGGGGCCACATAGTCCCCACGGGGTCACACAGTCCCCCCGGGGTCACACAGCCCCCACGGAGTCACATGGCTCCCCACAGCCACTCTCTGGTCCCAGCACCACAGAAGATTTTTGTCCCGAGAAGCTAACCTCAAACAAGCAGAAACACAACTTTCCATGGACCTGAAGCCAAGACATGGACTTGGGGGACCATCCAGCGGCTCCCATACAGTCAGGGAGATTGATGCCCCAGCATCTCAGGCCAGGAGTCTTACCCAGACCCCTCACCCCGCCCAGTGGAAGAGGTCTGGTCTCCGCTCCAGGCGGCCAATCTGGCCAAACAGGCCACTGGGCTCCCCTGGCCCACGCTCGTCCCCTGTGTCCCCGTGGACCCCTGGGTTCCCCCGGCCCATTCCTGTCCCCTCTCCATCCCCGTGGACCCCCGGGCTCCCCCAGCTCAGGCTCGTCCCCTCGGTCCCCTTGGCGTGCAGACGTTCAGCAAGGCCGTGCCTGCCAGTATCCTGTCCTGGGCGGCAGGTGACCTGTCTGCCCACAGGCCCAGGGTGCTGACCAAGCAAGATGGGCCCCAGGCGTTGCCATAAGTCAGGGAAAACCTACCTGAGGTTCCGAGCCTTCGGGGCCGCAGAGTGTGAGCCTGCACACTGCCCTTCCCTCCAAGGCTCTGCACTACACCTGCAAGCCTGGGACATGCACAGCGGCTGCCCAGGGACCCACCCTTCACTCAGGACCGAGACAGCTTGCGGGACCATAGCGGAGAGACACCCCCCAGCCGGCCCTCCGGGGAGGCCCCGGTAAGAGGCTGGTCATGTCCCCCTACCCTCGGGAAGTGGTGGCGGTGGGCTGAGGAGAGGGGGAGCCCCGGAGGCACAGCACCCACCGCAGGCCAGGTGAGGACAGAGGGTGCTTGCAGATGCCACGCCCCTCCCCTACTGACCTCCACAGCACGGGCGGGCTCTAGGGCTCAGGGCCAGGCCAGCACCCTAAAATGCACAGGCGGGTGATTGACCTTGAAGTGCCAGAGCTGGGCGGGGGACATGGCCAGCCCCCCAGAAGGTGACCGCAAGACTGAGGCCGACAGAGCCCAACCCCCAGCAGCCGCCCACCCAGGCCTTCAGGCCAGACACCAGATCCCCGTCTCCTCTCCCCCGCATCCCTCTTACCAGGCCCAGGACAAGGCCCAGGACAAGGCCACGCCTGGCAGGAGATGGGGGCTCCCCACTGCCTGAAATGAAGCCCACGAGGGTGAGCTCAGGGCGAATGCCCAGTCCAGGGCAATGCCCCAGGAGGACTTGGTTCATCAGGCGCTCAGGCCCCAGGACTGAAGAAAGAATTTGGCTCCGTGATGGCACGGCCCCCGCTTACCTCTGCAAGCCCCCTAGAGACGACAGCATGCTGGCGGGTGGTGATCCGGCCTGGCCCCTTGCCCCACCTGGGCTGGCGGCCGCAGGGCAGAGGCAGCGGGCAGGGTATGACACTGGGCAGGGTGGGAACTCGAGGCACGCACCTGCCAGCCCGGGGTGAGGAGGCCGCGCCCTGCACCCGCACCCGAGCCCAGGCCTTCCCGGAGGAGGTCGGCGCCTGGCACACGCCCGCGAGGCTGCGCCCGCGCACCCTGCCCCGGTGCAGGGTAGGTCAGCCTAGGGGGCCTGGAGGGAGCGGCGGGTGGGAGACAAGGCCTCTGGGTCCAGAACTCAGGGCAAGACTCAGATCCTGGTGAGGGTTGGTGGATGGCTCTGAAGACAAGGAAGGAAGCAGGAGCCAAAGTCAACAGATTTTCTCCTTTTCCTCCTTCTCCAAAGCTTCACCCCGGGAGAAAACTTGGCTGTTATTTATGTCTTGGGCTGGAAAAGAACTTTCAAAAGAGGACATTCCGGTACAGACTCTTCAATTTAGTAGATTTTACTCCATGTAAGTACACGCCTTTCTTTTGGAAATAAATACAATTCAAAGACAGCAGACTGAGGGAAATATTTGCAGCATTTTAACCAAATGTCAGGTCCATAAGGAAAGACAAAATTCCCCACGGCACTGCGAAGCGCCCCAGCCCCAGCCAGCCCGGGGTCTTGGGCCGCATGGGTGCCGGGGCTGCTATGTGGCTGGGCACTTTGGGGCTGTCCACAGCCGCCTCCCCAGCCTGGTCTGACTCGTCGTGGAGGGTGGGCAGACGTGTCCTCAGAACCCTCCCAGGCCTCTCTGGCGAGCTGGTGGAGAGGCCTCAGGGGCACACTCACTTTCTCTGCGATGGTGCCTCGGACCCAGCAGAACTTGGGGGGCGGGGGCGGAGTTCAGGGGGCTCGCACCCGAAAGAAAACGCTCAGCTGGAACGGTGGGGAGAAGGCTGAGGCCCTGCCTCCCTGCCCAGTGGGGGTTCCAGGAGGGCCTTCCTTGGGGGAGCTGGAGCCCCGCACCGTATACCTCGTTTCTGCGCGGGGGGAGGGAATGAGAAGAGATAAAGACAGAACGGAAGCGCTGTGCTCGCGGCCGCGACCTCACCAGCAAGCCCCGCCTGCAGCACCGGACACCAGACCAACCCACCTGGAGGTTCCAGGGCGCGACTGCTAGGACTCCCGGGGTCACGGGTGGGCTCGTCTCACCTGACAGACTGCTGCCCCGCACACCTCGCTGCCAACGGAGCCACACAGCCCAGCTCAAGGTCGGGAGGCAGGGCACCGTCTGCCTGAAGCCGCTCTCTGTCCCCAGGGGCCCTGGACAGTCCCCTCCTGGCACAGGAGGCCCTGGTTTGCTGGGACAGCTGGTCCTCCCCATGGTGCGGGCCTGAGGGTCTCTGACTTTCTCAGGGCCCCTCGCTAGGCCAGGAGGCAGCTGTCTGCCCGGTTCCTCCAGGTCGGGGCCGGGCAGGTAAACAGCCATCACCAGCTCCAGCTTCAGAGGCCCATTCCTCCCGCAGCAAGGCAGCATGTGGCTCCAGGGGAAGGGGAATCCACCCTGACCACCCCCAGGGTGAGGAGCCCCACCTCTGGCCGGGGGCGGGGAACACTAAGGGCCACACGTGAGGAGGTCTCAGAGCAGACCCCTCACTCTCCTACCCACCAGGGCCTCAGGCTTCGTTGTTGCGACAAATGTTTGCTCTCCTCCAAACGTACCCCAGATGCTCAGTGATGGACCTGGGGGGATGGGCTGCTGAGCAGAGACCCCGAGGGTCCCCTGGGACCCCACCTGTGGGGACAGAGACCACCCTGTAGGCACAGCCAGGTCCTGGGGTGTTGGCTCCAGGGGAGGGGGGCCAGGCGCCAGGCAGAGTCAGTGGCTGCACCCCCAGTTCAGGGCGAGGCTGCTGAAGCCCACAGCCACAGTGGCCAGCGTCTGCTGTCAAAGGCAGGAGCCCCCAGCAGGTCCTGATTGCACGGCCAGAAGCAGAGAGGAGGAGTGGACAGCGGGCCCGGCCATCATCAGGGCATCTCAGGGGTCAGCTGTCAGGAGCCACGAGGAGGGTGAGTACTGGCCACAGGGCCAGAGCTGGAGGAACCTCCGGGAGGGGAGATGCCTGCAAGTAGCCTGGACAGGGAGCCGGACGGGGTAGGGAGCGGACACCGCCACACGCAAGGCCAACCCGGCCTCTGTAGGGGGAGGGCTTGGGGCTGGGGGGCGGGGGAACAGGTGCCGGCCTGGGGGCTGGGTGTTGGCCTTGGGGGGCTGGGGGGCTGGGGAACTGGGGTCTGGGGGACTGGGTGCCGGCCTTGCAGGGCAGTGGGGACTTGGGCCTCCTTTCTCCAGAGCAAACCGAGCCCCTACAGAGACGGGTGGGGAGTGGCTTGTCTGTGCCAGAGAGACCCTCCATCACCCCAGCCCCGCCGCTCATGGCTTCTGCGGACTCCACGCCAGGTCCCTTCACTGAGTGTCCCGCCCCCATCACAGCCCCTCAGGGTCAGGGTCCTGGAGGACAGTTAGGAGCCCCGTGTCCCCCTTCCCGGCCTCCCATCATCAGGAGCCCATCTTGGGCCCTGTGAACCCCCGACCCGTAACTGGGGCTCTCAGTCTCCTGAGACGGCCCTCCTTTGACCTCAGGGACAGGACGGGGGTCCCCGGGCAGCACAGCCCTGGGCCACCCTGCGGACTTGGGAGCTCTGGTTAGGGGGCCATGGGGCCCCCATGGAGGCGGGCATCTCCGCATGCCCTCTGCCCTGTGCTGGTGACACTGTGGGCGGAACCCCGAGGCTGCTGCCCAGGCCCCAGAGCCTACTCTGCGGGGCCTGGATGGGGGACAGCCGTGCCACCCGGCACAGGCCACCTCAGGGGGGCCCAGGGGGCGCATGGGCCTGGGTCCCCACGGCCTGGCCTCGCTGGCGTCAGAGGCCTTGGCCCGGGGGCCACAGCTCTCGTCACCTGGAGTGTCCAGCGGCCCAGGAAGGCTGGACGCCCCCTCTGTCCTGCTCACTTCCTTCCTCGTCCGGAGGCCACGGTGCTGCTGGTGGGGGCATCTCCCACTCACACGCCCAGCGGCCTCCGAATTCCTCGCCCGAAGGCTCAGGCCGGCCCCACCTTTCAGGGGAACGCTCACTCCCCATCCAGCCCCTCTCCTGCTGCTGCACCCACGGATGGGGGGTGCATTGCTCTCCAGCTGGGGTCCCAGAACCCAGATCCGAGCAGGAGGAGCGGGTCAAGGTGAGCGGCCCAGGGACAATCGCTGTGCCCCCAGCTCAGATCTGGGCTGGGGGGACACAGGGAGGGGCTGTCTGTGCTCAGGAGTCACAGCCGGAGCCCGTGAGGCCAGGGTCTGGGGGCTCTCGCTCTCTCACACACACACACACACACACACACACACACACACCCGGAGGGCCCCAGGGGTCCCCCGGGACTCCAAGAAGATTCCAGCAAAGCGGGGGAGCAGGTGCAGTGGCGCCGCTGGCAGAGCTGCACCCGAGGGCTGAAGGTCGCCTCTGGGCTGCGGGGATGAGGCCGTGCCCCCGCCCTGGGGTCCGCTCCCCTCCTGCGAGGGGCAGTTTAACCCCGTGGGACTCTACCCTCCAGAGCTGCCCGCACTCTTGCTGGGGTGTGGGTCCTGCGGGATGGGCGGCGCCTGGCAGGACCCAGGTGGGAGGGCGGCCTGGGAGTGCGGCAAAAGGGGGTCTCCCGTACAGAGACCGCGGATGCACCCAGCTCGCCAGCCCAGGGCCGGGCAGCTGACCGCCGGCGGCCCCTCGGGGCTCGGGCTGGTGAACCCCGGGAGTGGGTCACACGCAGGGCGGACCCCCACCCCTGCCCCGCCCTCCGGTTCTGAGTCCAGGGGCCGCAGAGGACCGGGCAGCCGCCAGCCAGCCACCCTCCGACCACCCGCCACTCCCTCCCTCACTGCCCTGATGCCCTGGCCGCAGAGCCGGCTGCTTCTCACTCTGCCCAGAAACCTAGGGGTGTCATCTGACCATCTTGGGGGAGAGGAGAGGGGTGGAGGCCCCCGGGGAGACAGGCCCGCCAGGGATGCCCAGCAGCCGCTTTCTCACACACCCCTGCACCAGGAGCGGCTCTGGAAGCCTGCCAGGACAGACTGTCCCGGCAGGGCGACGGGGAGGGCCGACACTCCCTGGGGGAACAGGAGTCACCAACGGCCGTCCGGAGTGCACGGGCGACCGTCCCGGAAGGGGCCACGTCCCCACCGCCCGTGAACCGGAGGAGACTAGGACAGCAGGCTGTGGGCCAGGCAGCAGTGGAGCTGGTGGGCCGCCACCCCTGGTCCTGGTGGAGGTCAGGGAAGAGACGGGGGCAGGCCAGGGCCTGCATCCAGAGTGAGTGAGGTCAGGGATCAGGGCCACCTGCAGTTTTCTGGGGTCAGCGTCCTGATGGACACGCTCAGGTGGCCCACCTGCAGGGCCGCGAGGCCACCAGTCTCCCCCGAGCTTCTGGGCTCCAGAACGCAAGTCCAGCTTACGATGGGGACTCTGCTCCCCTGCCGGCCTGGGCAGGGTGCCTCTCGCCCAGGCGCACCCCATCCCAGGGGCTGAGGTGCGGGAGAAGTCCTTGCACCCCCAGGCTCTCCAGCCGCCTGTGGCTTCCTCCCGCCTGGGGGGCCGCCTGCAGCCCCTTCCTCACCACCCTGGGCCCCTCCTGTGGGCCCTCCTCTTACATAACCTCTTCTCAGGTTGCAGCTTAGAGGTTGTAAGGTGAAAATCAGCGCTTTCTAATCCAAATACACTCTCAGCCCCTCCTGGACACCTCCAGGGATTATCCCGGGGAAGTCACAGGTGTGTAGGGGGTCTCTTCCGCGACCGGCCCCAGACACAGGGCTCCGTCAGGTCTGGAAGGCGCGGCTCTCGCAGTCCAGCTTGCCTGGCGCCCTCGCTCTTGTTTCACTGACTCCAAGACGCTGTCCGCTGAGACACCCCAAAACAGAGAGGAGTCGGGGGGCTCAGAGGCAGAAGTGAACCATCACCAGCCGGGGGGGCAGAGAGGACGGCAGCCCCCACCTCAGCAGCTATGAGTCCTAGAACAAGACCCCCACCTTCGTCACTCCTCACCCTCAGGGTCACCCCCCACCCTCGGGGTCACACCCCACAATGGCACCCCACTCCAGTACTCTTGCCTGGAAAATCCCATGGACGGAGGAGCCTGGTAGGCTGCAGTCCATGGGGTTGCTAAGAGTCGGATACGACTGAGCGACTTCACTTTCACTTTTCACTTTCATGCATTGGAGAAGGAAATGGCAACCCACTCCAGTGTTCTTGCCTCGAGAATCCCAGGGACAGTAGAGCCTGGTGGGCTGCCGTCTATGGGGTCGCACAGAGTCGGACACGACTGACGTGACTCAGCAGCCCCACCCTCGGGGTCACCCCTCTACCCTCAGGGTCGCACCCCACCCTCAAGGTCACCCCCCACCCTCGGGGTCGCCCCCTTACCCTCGGGGTCACCCCCCCACCCTCAGGGTCACCCCCCACCCTCGGGGTCACCCCCCACCCTCGGGGTCACCCCCCCACCCTAGGGGTCACCCCCACCCTCGGGGTCGCCCCAGCAGGAAACGCCTGATGTGAGCTGCCTCCCAGGGTGCAGCCTCTGCCACCTCCTCCTCTGGGGGGTCAGCTGCCCGGCCCCCCCGCCCCAACCCTGAAACAGGTGGGAAACACCAGCCTGCAGCCCGGCTTCCAGAGTCGGAGGCCGGGCTGCAGGGGCCGCACACTGGCCTTGGAGGACGAGGACAGAGACCAGCCACAAGGCGCTTGGGCAGCCCTGCGGGGCCGCGTGCCAAGCCCGGTAAGGTGGGAAGGGGAAGGAGCCCACCGCTGGGGCCAGTGAGGCAGAAGGGCCCCCAGGAGCCCCAGGGAGGCCCAGAGCCCACAGTCCAGGCAGGCCCCAGGACCAGGTATGGAAACAGTCAGCAACCGGTGGGGCAGGGACCACGTTTTAAACCCTGGCAGACAGCAGGAGGGGCCAGTCGTGGACAGACTAGAGGGCCCCCCAGCCCAGGGAGGCTTTCACAGATGACCTGACACCCCCTCCTGGGTCAGCATGGGGGCTGGACACGGGCCACTGGCCTGTGCCCTGAAATCCTGCTGAGCCAAGATCCCCCCAAGGAGAAGACCCATCTCCCCCAGGGCGCTTCCCTTCCACAGCTAGGGGGCCCTGGCCAAGCAGAAGGCCTCCAGCCAGCCATGGCACTGGGGGCCGGGCTCGTGGCCCCTTCGGAGCAGGCTGAGGGTGGGCTGCAGCCCAGGCCTGTCTCAGCCATCCAGCCCAGTGGAGCCGCGGGACCTGAGTCAGCCTGTGCCTGGCACGTCCAGGTTTGATATGAATGCACCTGCTCCTGGCAGAAAAACAAGGCAAAGCCTCCCGAAGTATAGACAGTGACGTCTCCTCCCCACCAGACCCCACCTCCAGACCCTCCACAAAGTGAGTCCCCGCCACGGTCTCCACACAGGAGGGTTCCGTCGGAACCAGCGTGCAAGCGTCCGCATCCTTTCTCGGAAGCAGTGGTGAGCTGCCCTCTGTCCCCTCCTCTCCCCAAGGGCCTCGAGGGCCACACTCGCCTCCTCCTCAACAGGCAAACGGCCAGTGACCAGCCGCTGACTGACCCCAGCTGCACACAGTGCTCCGTGCGCAGCCTGGGGACACAGCCCACCAGCATGTGTGCACATGTGCGGCGTGTGTGCCCGTGTGCTCTGTGTGTGCGTACACAGGTCAACACTGCAGGATGAGCCCCAGTGGCAAACTGCAGGGCCAGTGGTTGCCACTTCACTTTTTGACATTCGGGCGGGCCAGCTTTATCCTGCAAGGAGGTGGGGGTTTCCCTTGCCATTTGCTCCCTCCCACCCCCAGTCACTAAGTCACCTTCTCAAAGCCCCACCCTTACTGTAGCAGAAAATGCCTCCAATTGTTAAGCCTTCTAATAATTCATGCATTACTTTAATTCTCCAAAATAAACTTGCTGAGTCCTAACACTTCTTACGGCAGGTCTCTGCACCACAAAGGCCCCCACTGCACATTGCAAACAGGACCTGACCACCTCTGGCAACTTGAGGAAGCCACGAGAGGCCACACCTCAGGGGCCCGATGAGGTAGGCCTCCCAGTCACACAGTGCGGGCCAGAGGAGATGGCGTGGGGCCAGAGGCTGGGGCAGGGATGCCCCCACACAGGTGGTCAGGCCCCAGGGCACTGAAGTTCTAGTGCTCAAGAACGCAGTACACAGGCCCTTCACCCAGCTTGTGAGGTCACTTCCCTAGGAACAAAAGGGAGGAGAGGATCCTGGTTAATTACGCTTTTATTGGAAGCTCATGGCACCAGAAAGAAGGCGAGTCCAGCCTCTCAGACCGTCTCCAAGCCCCGGAAGCTGCCCCAGGGAGCACCCACTCGGGCTGACAGGATGCCTGTGGCTGGTGGGGCCTCTCACCCGGCACTACTGACATTTGTGGTCAGAGCAGAACTGGAAAGACATCTCCATGGACGTGTCACAGCAAGTGCGAGAAACAGATGCCTGGCTTCTGAACCGCCGGGCTGTCTAGAAACAGGGACACAACACGTCCAGGGCAGGACACGCCTGTCCCTCTGGCTCAAAGGGGGCCAGCTGTTGTCAAGAGAGTGCCCGAGGTGTCGGCTCTGCTGGGCAGAGCGTGAATGGACCCACCTCAGTGCCCTGTTACCCACATGGAGTTCATCTCCTCTGCCCGGGGCCCTTCAGAGGCTTGCACCGAGTGGGGGGCCAGTGGGAGGACCGTCCATGCCCCCTCTCAGGAATGTACCCCACAAGGCAGGATCCCACGGGCCAAAGGCAAGCAGGGGTGACCTGGTAGACCTGAGTGGGCAGAACTGCGTGCCCACCCAGCCTGTCCAGGACCTGCGGAGGCATGGAGTGTCTGCCAAGCAGGCAGGCATAGTGGACGAATGGCTCTCTGCACCCGGCCCACCCAACAGAACAGCAGGGCACTAGAAGAATCCTGCCCAGAAAGCCATGTGTCCTGGGCTTCACGGGGCCAGCTCCGGGCCCGTGGACCAAGCAGCCAGTCGTCCAGCCTGCTGCTGGCTCTGCGGGTTGGAGGCTCTGCGGGCCCGCCCCATGGGCAAAGCCAAGACGGGATGGAGGCCCCCCAGTCTGGCTGCAGGGGCAATCAGGCATGGGTGGGCAGCGTCTTGTAGGGGTTCAGGATGCCCTTGGGGTCCAGGAGGACCTTGAGCTGCCTCATGAGCTGCAGCGCCTCGGGGGGCTTGCTGTAGCCGAGGACGTCCTTCTTCTTGAAGCCCAGGCCGTGCTCCGCGCTGACGCTGCCCCACTGCCCCGCCGTCCACTCGTACACGTAGGGCTCCAGGGCGCCCAGCAGCGACGCGCTGAAGGTCTCGGCGGTCACGTTGAGGTGCAGGTTGCCGTCACCTGGAGGCACAGGGATGCACAGGTCAGCGGGGCCTCCTCTGCCCCTTGAGGGAGGCCCCTTCCTTCCCCAGGCCCCCCACTTCCAAGAGCCCCCAGCCCTGCCCCGCCGCCCTTCACACCACTGACCGCTGACCTGAGGGTGGTCACTCCCCTCCTCCAGGGGTCGCAGTGCCCCTGGCCGCACACACGTCTCTCTCCGAGTTCTCCCCAGCCCCCCACCCCACCCGCACAGCTCCCCCCCCCGAAGGCCCCCGCCTGAGACGGACAAACATCTGCCCAACCTGCGCAAGCCCGGCGGGACCGCCGGTGCCGTGCAGACCCGGGTCCCCCAGCACCCAGGAGGCCTCTGACTGGGTGACCTGCAGCCTCGGACCCAATGACCTCGGACCTCTGACCCTGTGACCTGGGGCTTCTTATGTCCCCTCCTCCATGCACGCCTGTCAAATGTAGGGAGCAAACTAGGGACCCGTCTCCCACCAAACGTGGTTCCCACAACACACCCAGGGTGAAGGCTCTGAAAACACGGGAAGCGGAGAGAGGAGCTGGGCTCCTTTAATACTCACATCACATCCACACCAGCAGCTCCCGCCACGGCCCCGGGGCCCACGCCAGCCCCCACCCCTTGTACAAGCAAATTACCTCCAACTCAGCCTCCAACAATTCCCACAGATGAAAACCTAAGACACACACACACCACACAAAGCCTAAGACAAAAATTACAAACACACAGAAAAGAAACCATGACGGCCAAGACCCACGAGGACCCGCAACCCAGTGATTTCCAAAAACAGAAAACAAGTGCTTCATGTGTTTAAAGAAATAAGAGAGAAAAAATATAAAACACGGACCAGAGAAAGCTTTTAAATATCCAGGTCGATCTTCTAGAAATGAAAAAGATGGTCACTGAAATGTCAACAAGCAGAGAGAGATGTAGCGGAATGGAAAACAGACAAGCACGCAGGGAACCGGGACCACTGCTGGCGGGAGGGGCGGGAGGCAGCGTGAGCCCTCGGGGGACGCTCCGGGGGGGGCCGGTGGGGAGACAGGATCCGCAGGGACAACAGGGAGCAGTGCCTGAAAGCAAAGCCCATGGACTCCAGCTGACAGACACTGACCCACCTAAACAAAGCTGAGTGAGCCCAAGGAACCCTGAGGACAAGGGCGAGATCTTAAAGGAACAAAAAGGACAAAGCGGATTTCTTTCAGTGGAGCAACACTGGCTGACAGCTACCCACACAGCAGTCAGTGATGCCTTCACTTTGCAGAGAACAGGACTGTCAGACGAGAGTTTCAAAGTTCACTGGGGAGAAACCACTGAAGAGCAAAGTGCATACATTTTCAGGCTAATAAAACCCACGACGTGCTGTCGCTTGCCTTCCCAGACCAGAGGAAACCCTAAAGGCAGGGCTTGACACCAGGTCAAGGATGGCCCAGCAGTGTGGGTGAGTCCAGTCAAACCCGAGCTCACAGGGCAGTAACAATACCGCCGCTAGGGCTAGGAGACATCACGGAACTGGAACACACTCCGACACGGCACGCGGCCAGGAGCGCATGAGAACACCCGAGGGACAGGGCCCCAAGGGCCCTGCTCCGAGGACTGGTCAGGCTCTCAGGGACACAGGGGCTGTCCGGGGGATGGGGGACAGAGAGCTGACTTTAACGAACTGGCCCAGATGACTGTGGGGACGTGGTTAGCCCAGCATCAGCAGGGCTGACCAGCAGGTGGACACCCAGAGACGAGCTGACGCTGCAGCTCCGGTCCAAAGGCCACGGCAAGAGTCCTCTTCCTCGGGGGACGTCTGTGTCCTGTGGCCTGGGCCTTCAACTGATCAGGCGAGACCCTCCCACATGGGGAGGGTAACCTGCTTTTACTCAAGGTCTGTGGATTTAAATGCTAATTTCATCTTAAAACTATCTTCACAGCAGTATCCAGATTGACGTCTGACCAAGCATCTGGGCACACAGCCCAGCTAAGCTGACACACAAGCCACCACACTGTTTGGGAAGAGGGTCATGATACTGATTAATCTCCAACTCTTTTAATGTAGGACCACCCTGATAACTTTGCTGGAAGAAATATCAACAACCTCAGATATGCAGATGATACCATTCTGATGGCAGAAAGTGAAGAGGAACTAAAGAGCCTCTTGATGAGGGTCAAAGAGGGGAGTGAAAAAGCTGGCTTGAAACTCAGTAAGATCATGGCATCTGGTCCCATCACCTCATGACCAACAGAAGGGGAAAAAGTAGAAACTGTAACAGATTTTATTTTCTTGGGCTCCAAAATCACTGCAGATGGTGACTACAGCCATAAAATTAAAAGATGCTTGCTCCTTGGAAGAAAAGTTATGACAAATATAGACAGTGTATTAGAGATCAGAGATCACTTTGCTGACAAAGGTCCCTACAGTCAAAGGTATGGTTTTTCCACCAGTCATGTACAGATGGGAGAGCTGGACCATAAAGAAGGCTGAGTGATGAAGAACTGATGCTTTCAAGTTGTGGTGTTGGAGAAGACTCTTGAGAGTCCCTCGGACTGCAAGGAGATCCAAGCAGTCCATCCTAAAGGAAATCAGTCCTGACTATTCATTGGAAGGACTGATGCTAAAGTTGAAACTCCAATACTTTGGCCACCTAATGAGAAGAGCTGACTCATTGGAAAAGACTCTGATGCTGGGAAGGATTGAAGGCAAAAGGAGAAGGGGCAGCAGAGGATGAGATGGTTGGATGGCATCACCGACTCAAAGGACATGAGTTTCAACAGGCTCCAGAAGATAGTGGAGGACAGAGGAGTCTGGCTGCAGTCCAGGGGGTCACAGAGAGGAGACCACAACTAAGCGACTGAACACCACCACCACCACCCTGATCAAGATACAATTCTAGGGCTACTGCCGAAAGAGCAGATAGGTATAATTTCTTGTTAGTAAATGGAAACAAACTCTATGAGAAAAGACACCAACCAAAAGAAGGTAATTCAGTTCAGTTCAGTTCAGTTCGCTCAGTCGTGTCTGACTCTTTGCGACCCCATGGACTGCAGCACGCCAGGCCTCCCTGTCCATCACCAACTCCCGGAGCTTGCTCAAACTCATGTCCATCGCGTCGGTGATACCATCCAACCATCTCATCCTCTGTCGTCCCCTTCTTCTCCCGCCTTCAATCTTTCCCAGCATCAGGGTCTTTTCAAATGAGTCAGTTCTTCACATCAGGTGGCCAAAGGATTGGAGTTTCAGTTTCAGCATCAGTCTTTGCAATGAATATCCAGGGTTGATTTCTCTTAGGATTGACTGATTGGATCTCCTTGCAGGCCAAGGGACTCTCGAGAGTCTTCTCCAACACCACAATTCAAAAGCATCAATTCTTCAGCACTCAGCTTTCTTTATAGTCCAACTCTCACATCCATACATGACCACTGGAAAAGCCATAGCCTTGACTAGACGGGCCTTTGTTGGCAAAGAAGGTAATAAATCAGAGTACAAAAACAGAAGAAGTGAGGCACAAATAGAAGGGCCCAGAGTCAGACCGACCCAGGCCACTGAGTGACTACAGCCCCTGTGAATGAAGGGCAGCAAAATACGAGGCCTCCAAAGAGGCCCCTTTGGCGTGAGGACTATTTTCAGCTGAAGGCAACTGAGAAGAAAGAGAGACGGAGGAGCCCCTGCCCTCCATCCACCTGGAAGCAGGACAAGAGTGTGTGAAAGGTCCCCAGGCCCCGGCAAGGGAAGGGCCGCCACCCGGGACAGCTCCGGGCTTGGCCTACATGAGGCTCATGTCCACCAGTTTCCTGTGTGTTTATAAACCTTCCCACAATTTGCCCCTGAACGTCCGTCCTCTTCCTTCATCCATGCTGTCTCCAAAGAGGTACTGTTCTTTGCTAAGATGCCCTATAAGTCGAACTACCTGAAACTGAGCAGGACCTTGTGGGGTCTCTCTGTTCAGCCTCCACGACCTTCCCTGAGCTCCAAAGGGCAGACTGGAACAGTTGCTAATCAGGGAGGGGAGGGGTGCAGAGACAGGGAGGAGCAGCCAAGAACAACAGAGCGGCCTTGGGCAGGTCCTGGCCGTGAAACAGAGGGAAAGGGGCAGGGCGCGACCTTTAAAAGGAAGACATGGACTGGAACAGTTAGAGGCAGATGGGCCCAAGATGGCGATGAGTCAACCTCCACTAGACCTTGGGCCTCAGTACATGTCACCGTAACAGGTCAGCACGCCAAGTGACTCATCCACCAGCACAGCAGGTCCAAGGCCGACCCACAGAGACCAAGAAGTCGGCCGTGATCCAGTTCCTGGAAACCTCCACCTCTCCCCCAGAAGAGCTGAGATAATCCTCCCACTCACTAGCTTATGAAATTACTCGCCTAATAAACACTGGCCACCCCATATATGGGGGACTCTCAGCTTCCGAGATGGCCCACACTGTGCAGTGTGTCTCTCTCCAAATAAACCCACTTCTTACCAACCGTTTTGTCTCCCACTGAATCCTTTCTGCAACGAGACATCAAGAACCTGAGCGTCATTAAGTCCTGAAACCAGGTGTGCAATCTTAGTTAAAGACCATGGGTGGACTTCCCTGGTGCTCCAGTGCTTAAGAATCTGCCTGCCAACGCAGGGGACGTGGGTTTGAGCCCTGGTCCAAGAAGATTCCGCATGCTGCAGGGCAACCAAGCACCACAGTTCCTGAGCCTGCACGCTCTAGAGGTCCCCTTAGAGCTGTGCTCTGCAACAAGAGAAGCCACTGCAGTGAGAAGCCCACTTCCCACGCCTGGAGAAAGCCCACACGGCAGTGAAAACCTAGTGCAGCCAAAAGTAAATCAATAGCTTTTAAACATCACACGCATGTTGCATGCCTAGTTGCTCAGTCGTGTCTGACTCTTTGGGACTCCATGGACTATATTTAGCTCCTCTGTCCCTGGGACTCTCCAGGCGAGAACACTGGAGTGGGTTGCCAAGCCATCCTCCAGGGGATCTTCCTGACCCAGGGATTGAACCTGTGGCTCATGCCGCTCCTGCACTGTAGGTGGATTCTTTACCGCTGAGCCACTGGGGAAACCCAAAAGTCACATAGCACATGTGAAAAAAAATTAAAAAACAAGAAAGAAAAGACCATGGATTTTGGCCGGGTTTGAGTCCCTGCCCCCACCATGTGGGTTCAAGTCCTAATCTGAGGTATGTGGTTTCAGCTGTACCTCAAGGGACGCATATGACAGTATCTTTGAGCTTTACAGAACTAAGTGCCCACATAAGTGCAAGATGTCAGGTTGTTCATTCCGGAGAGGATCCCAGTTTGCTAATCTGAAGAAGCTCAAGAGACACCCGAGGCCAGGAAAAAGAAATGCAGGCCCTGAACACACTCTGGTCCCTATCATCAACCCCACCCTGAGACGTCCCCATAAACTCCTCACCAGATCCTCCCAGCTTGGGACACAGTTTGGGGGCAGGAGCCCACTGTGTATTCCCTGCCTGGCAAAGCTATAAGTCTACTTTGTATTACTTCGCCCCAAGCTCTGCCTCTGGGATTCCATCTGGCACCAGGGCACAGAGGCTGAGCTCTCAGCATCAGACTGAGCCCAGATCTCCACCTTCAGAAGCAGCTGAGGTGAGGGCGGGGGGCTTGCTCAGCAGCTGACAGCCAAGCAGGTTCCAGCAACCGGTGGCACAGAGGGCAGGCTGGATCGGGAGGGTCTGCTCTCAGCACCCGGCAAACGGCTGGGGAGCCTGGCCGCGCCACGGGCAGGGACCACACTTCCACCAGCGGCGCGTTCCACCCAGTCCTCTGCCCACCATGTGGTCAACAACAAGCCTATGGCCTTCAAAGTGGATGGAAAACTCCCGCGTGTCTGGAAGTTACAACACACAGCTCTGCCCACCTCGTGGGTCAAAGAAGCACTGACGATGGAAGTCAGAAGGCACTCAGAACCGAAACACGACGAGAGCGCCCTCAGACGAGGGCGGCACCCGGCCAGCGGCTCAGACGGGACGGGGGGCACCCGGGCGTCCCTGACCCGCTCCCCTGCAGAAGGGTGGCATCGAGCACCCAGGGGGGCGGACGCCCAGCCAGTGGGCTGAAGTGCTGGGCGTGCAGGGCCAGGAGCCAGGCCTGGCCCCAGTGACTCCTGCGGGCGCTCCTGGATGGTGCCAAGTCTGAGGAGGCAAGAAACAGGTACTTTTTAAACCAGCAAACAGCACCTATGTGCTTACATGGAGGGAAATTTAAATACACTGAAAAGCAGAAAGGCTGAAAATCAATGAGCTACATGTTTAATTATAAAGTCAGAAAAGCAGTGGTGATGCCTGAAAATGGAGAAGAAATGGCAGAAAAGCACGAAACGGAAAACCTACACAGAAAGACCAGCAAGGCCCAGCGCTGCCTCTCTGAAGAGGCTACAAGCTCGATGAACACCCGAACAGGGGAGAAGGAGGTGTGCACGGGGCCCTCCCCTCTGTTCCGCCAGCCCCTGCGCCCACGGCCCTGTGCGGAGACCAGGAAGCACCCTGGCCCGAGACAAGGGAGCGCCGCGCAGCACGAATGATTTCCACGGGCCCAGACTCCCGGACCTCCCCACGCACAGAAAGCAGTAAGGTCACACCTGGGGATGCCTGGCTTTTGTGAGCAGCAGTAACACTTTGCTGTTTGACCACATGGGTTTTTCTGTCCCCAGCAGAAAGCTCCGATGTAGCCTGGCTCCTCCCCGGCCTCTGGGAGCAGTCCCTCTGCACCGTCCAAGAGCCCGCTCCTCACCTAGAGCTCTCGGTAAGGTCCCAAAGAAAACTGAACTCACAACCTTCAGGTGGTACAGAGATAAGAAACAATCCAAATCAGGAATTAAACAGTCCCCCTCCGCAAGTGCTGGACATGGCACAAAGGAATAATAAGAACAATGCGATGCCAGAACACTCAGAGTCTTAGACGAGATGGACAAAAGGCCAGAAAGGAAGTGGACAAGTCAATTCTGAAGAAAAGGAGAGCTGGGAGAGTCCAGTGATCATTAGAGAAACTGCTCTGCAGTCGACCCCCCTCCAAAAAATAACCCACAACAAACTTCAGGCCCAAGTGCCTTCACCTGCGAGTTGTGCTCAGCATTCATGGAGGAGGTGATTCCAACCTGCCAGACTCTTCCCAAGATGAGCCCATGTCGCTCTATGACTCTGAGACCAACCTCCAGCCTGGACAGATAAAGGGAACCTGCCAGGGCAGGACAGAGGAGGTCCTCCACGGGGTCAGCAAACGGGATCAGACGAGACACAGAAAGGGTCCCGGCCACGCTGGGCTGACCCGGAGACACAGACCCACTTGCCCCCAGGTCCAGAGAGATGTGCCCTGCAGGAGGTCAACCGGGAAACCGGACCCTGGCACCCGGGCAGATACAGAAAGAGCATTCGGCAAATTGAGCAATCACGCTCAATTTCCAGAGTGGAATTCCTCCACATGACGCATTCAGAGCCCCCACACACAGTCCCGGGAGACAGAACTGAGCCCAGCCTACGGAAAGTACAGCGGAGGCCCCAGGCAGAGGCCCTCACATCCGTGAACAGACGGGGCCCAAAGGCTGCTGAGAATCGAGGGGGATGAAATCGCTCTTTCCTGTGAATCAATAACTTGTATGTGTGACTCTTCTGCAACCAGTAATGACCAGAACTGGTTTTAAGACCCTTTCATCTGGAGGGAAAGTGGGGTCAGAGCTCATCCTCCAACACGAGACCCCCGTGATCAGGCCGGCCCCCCGCCCCAGCCAAGCCCCGAGCCTGTGCTTCCCAGGCAGGCCTTCCTGGGAAACCCCAGTCATGCCCCAGGCACGCTCCCCGCCCCACAGGCTGCACTCACCCAGGTGGCCGTAGCCCACCACATGCTTGGCGCTCGGGCCGAGGCGGGCACGCAGGTCGCCCACGAGGTCGTAGAGCCTGTCCAGTGGCAGTGAGAGGTCGTACTTGTACACGTAGCCATCGCGGCTCAGGGCCTCGGTGATCCTCTCCCTGAGTGCCCACAGCATCTGGAGGGGGAACAGGCACCATTACCCTGAGCAGGCAGGGCTGCGGGGTGACCCCGGGGTCGGGAGGGAACCCCCGGTGACAGAAACATTCCACGTCGTGACGGGCGCGGCTTCCGTCCGAGAACTCACCCTGGACGGGGGCCCCAGGCGCGGCCAGGCGGGCCCCTCGGGGGCAATCAGCGCTGACCCTGTGACCCCAGGACCAGCCGGGCAGGAGGGGGGGCGAGGCGGACAGAGGGGGCGCCCCCGGCCCGGGGCTCAGGGACACAGGCGGGGACCGGGGCGGGGTCCTTACCACGGCCGCGTGCCCTTCCCAGCGCCCCACGACGTCCTGTCCCGTCACAGACGGCCCGGGAGGGCGTCCCCAGGCCTGCCCCATCTCGCACCCCCCCATCCTCCACGTGCCCCCTCCACGCCGCAGGAGACCTCGAGACGAGGCAGCTTCCCAGGTGGGAAACGTCGCTTCTTCCATTTCTGTTTCAACAGCCCACAGGGTGCTAACCATCCCTGAGTAAGGAACAATTTCTCACCAGCACAGGATGCCCAACAGGCGTCTGCGTTTCCCCAGTCACTCAACACCGTGGGTCACGCCCTTCCCGCGCCTCAGCGCCCTGACCATCATCCTGGCCTGACGCTCCTCCCGCGCCCGGGGCCTGGCCACATCCCTGCCCGGCCGGCCTGAGCCCGGCAGCCCTGCCCACCCTGCGCAGCCTCCTCAATCCCCTCACGTCCCAGCACGGCCACAGGTCTGCTGGCCTCGTGTCCGCCCACCCCGCCCACTGCTCCTAACCCACCCTCTCTAGAACCTTCCGTCTGCAACGCCTCTGTGCTCTTGCACAGCTGACGCTGCCCCTACCCATCCAGGCTCAACACCCCCACCCCCGCCCCCTCTCACTGCCAGGCCCCCGGACGTCAACGCTTGAGAACAGGGCACCGAGGCAGGTGGCATGACCCCCCGGGGTGGGACCCCCCGGGGTGGGACCCCCCACCCCCACCCTGGCAGACGGCCCAGGAGATCCGCTCTGGCCACCCGCCCGCCCCACACAGCAGCCTGGAGCTCGGTGCATCCAGATGGAGCTGGGGCTGCTGGAGCTGGGCCCTCCGTCAGGAGACGCGGACCGTGCGCCCGGGGCGTGTGCCCGGAGCGGGCAGGGCCCGGCTCCAGCGGTTCCTGATTCCCAGACAACTGACAGAGCGCGTGTAGGGGGAAACAAGGGAAACGTGGGAAGCAAGCCCCAGCACTGGGCCCTGGTGGGGAGCGGAGGACACAGCCCAGGACTCAGCCCCCAGGACTCAGCCCAGCAAGCCCAGCCTCACAGGAAGGAGTAGAGGGAGCGGTGACAGGAGGGTGGTGGGTCACCAGGACCAGGGGCAGGACTGAAATCATGGCTCAGGAGGTGAGGGCCTCCCGGGAACCCAGACCGCAGGGCCAGGTGGGAACAGGAGGGGTGGCCGTGGCCCCGAGACCCCAGCCCCTGCATGGTGACCGCGGCTGCCCCCAGCTCCCACGCCCACACGGTGACAGCAGCCTCCCCCCGGCTCAGACCCACCCTTCTTACCCTCTGGTGAAGCCCCTCCCGGGGAGCCCCCCACGCCCTGCCCAGCCGCCCTCCCATCCACAGGCCCTGACACCAAGAGCGTCCCAGAAAGGCGACCGGCAGGCGGGTCCCCACGCCCGGCCGCAGCCGCTCCCACTTCAGCGCGTGGGGGGCATCGCCCACCTTGATCCTCCTCTCGTCACTGCCCAGGGTCCCGTCAGTCACCAGCCCCGAATCCAGCACCTGCTCCAGGAAGCAGCCCAGCTTCTCGGCGTCGTGCCCCGGCCCGGAGCCCGCGGTCTCGACGAGGACATAGAAGGGGCTTTCTGGAAGGGCAGAGGCAGCGTGATGGGGGCGGCGGTCAGGGAGGCCGGGGCAGGAGCGCCGGGGCCAGGGGGCTCCAGCGCCTTCCGACGCTCCGGGGCCACCCCCAGAGCAGCCACTGGCCACTGCGGCTCAAAAACAGGTCTTTCACTGTTAAGAGAGACAGTGTACCCCAGAGACATGGCAAAAGCGGACTGCTGGGGCCGGGATGGCACAGTGGGGGGGAGGGGCTCCTCTCAGCAAACCGCAGGGTGAGCGGAGACGTGGTGCCTGCTGTGGTCTGTAACTCCCCGGGGGCCCTCTGTCCATCCAGGGACCTTCCCAGCCCCACCCCGAGGAACCCTCCACTTTTCCAGACCCTCACACATAGAGCAGATGCCACGTGAGGACCCTCAGCAGAACCCAGGCCCCGTGGAGCCCTGGTCCTGGACTTGCAGCCTCCAGGATGGGGGAAATCAGTGCCCTGTGCTGCGGGCTGCAGTTCCGTGAGGGCGGCCTGGGGTGAGACAAGGGCACTTCCTCTGGGCAACTCCAGGAGTGAGAACACCAGGACCCGCAGCTGTGTGGGTTTACACAGACTCACACAGCACGGACTTAAGAACCAGGTGTGACGAGCTCATTGGCTATGGGAACGAGCTGGCTGAGCTCTGGGGGCCGGCACGTTGTGGGGGGACACTTCTCCCAGCTGAGGAGCCGGCGAAGGGTCCTGACTGCGTCTGGCTATTCCAGAGACCCTGGGGCTCTGGCACAACTGCCAGCATCTGACCCAACTGCAGGGAAAGGGATCTCAGGGAGAACCTTGGCCTCAACAGCAGTGGGGACGCCAAAACCACTGCACTCCCTGCCACCTCCACCCAGCGGACGAGCCAGAGGCCCAGCACCTTCCATCAGCCCACATACCAAACAGCGCAAAAGGTGTGGTGGGCACTGCCCGCAGGCGGGGACAGTACCTTGCACGGGGCAGGAAAGACCGAGGTGGAGCCTGACCAGCTTCATGCACTCAGCGTCCATGAACTCAAACGCAGACAGGATCTCGCCCAGCATCACCCTGCAGGTGCAGAAGGTCTGCAGAACCTCAGCAAAGCCCGGACAGCCTGCAATGGGCATGGCAAGAGGACAGGCGGACTGGCACATGGACACGGGGCCTCACCACAGGCCACCCAGGCCGCCCTTCAAGCAGCAAAACCAACCCATCCTGCCAACAGCCGCTTGGAAAGCCACAAACACGCAGCCAGAAAGAGGCCCCTCGGGAGGCAACTCGGCTGTGTCTCTGATGACACCCCAGGCCCCGCAGCCATTCAGGGCACGCTTCCCAGCCCCCAGCTCTCCGCGCTGCCCCAGCACCTGGGGCCAACCGCCAGGTGCCTGAGGCGGAGAGGGTTGTAGGCAGGCAGAGTGGGCCCAGAAGAGCCCGGCAGGGACGAATGTGCTCTCAGCCCTTCTGGGCAGGGGTGGGGAGGCACTGAGGGGTCCCGGGGAGGTCAGGGAGGAGGCTCAGGGGCTGGGACCCACTCTTTGGGGCCAAAGGGCAGCCGGGGATGGCCTGGCTGGACACAGGGCTGGACGTGACACCAGCCTGGTGGCCTGTGAACCCCGGCGAAGGGAGCGTGAGCGAACTGGAGACAGATCGGAGGAAAGCTTCTGGAACACCACACAGAGCGGGACTGGAAGGAAACCCGCATGGTTAAGACACGTGGAGACCGACAGCCTGGAAGGTCCTCTTGTGCATCTGATCACTGTCCTGGGAGGAGAGGGGGCTGGGACCGCCGCTGAGGACGGAGCGGAGGGAAGCTTCTGGAAGTGGGGAGTTTAGGAAGTTCCAGAAAGAAAAAGAAATGCACTCTCACATGAGACACACCGGGACCCATAAAAGACCAAAAGAAAAGAGAAAACCTTTACCTCAGCCAAAGAAAGAGAAACAGCCCCTCAGGGCGGCCGCAGAGGATGGCCGACCCGCCACCGCTAACCACAGAGCTGTGAGGAGCGCCGCTCCCCACAGGACGGGAGACACCAGACAGACAGACTCGACACAGAGTCGACAGGGACCCCACAGCCACGGGCGTCATGACAGGAACAACGAGGATGTGTTCCTAGCGCAGGGCCAGGGAGAGCCCGACACAGGAGCAAGGGAAGGGCGAACGTGGAGTTACAGTGATGACCAGCGTGACGGAAGGGACGGACAGACGGAATCGGGACAAGACCGCGGGGCCCGGAGCCTGGCGCGGGTGGACGGAGGCCGGGGAGGAGAGGCTCAGAGAGCACACACGCAGGCCCCGCAGCGGGGCCGCAGAGAAGCTGCGTGGCTGGAGGGGGACCCAGTGCGCTCGCAGAGACAGCGGTCCAGGAGCGGGGGTGGAGAGCCGCCGGCCCTACCAGGTGGACTAACGGGCCCGAGATGAACAGACGCGGCCCTGGACCTGGCGCCAAACGCCGCTTCCCTGCGAACCTTGCAGCGTGAGGGAGTTAGTGGAGGGAGTGAAAGTCACCCAGGCGTGTCCGACTCTGTGTGACCCCAGGGACTGCAGCCCGCCAGGCTCCTCTGTCCATGGGACCCTCCAGGCAAGAATACTGGAGTGGGTTGCCATTTCCTTCTCCAGGGGATGCTCCCAACCCAGGGATCAAACCCAGCTCTCCTGTTTTATCTTCTTTTAGTTTTGCTTCCTTTTGGTCTTTACCCTATAGCTACGCTGCTTAAATAACAAACACGGCAGATGAGACGCGCAAAGCCCCAGTCCTTTTACAGAATAAAGCGCGCCCTGCCCAGACCCCACCGTGCGCACCAAGGCCAGGTCCCGGCCCCGGTGGGGAGAAGGAGAAGCGGGAGAGATGGGAAGGGCAGCCTGCGTGGCTGCAGGCAGCCCCCTTGCACAAGCAGTGCCGCCCAAGAACCCCCCAGGAGGCTGACGGAGGGTGCCTACCGAGGAAGGCCACATTCACAGCGCTGGGCTTGGGCGGACACAAGACGGACACGGCCGTGATGACCCCCAGGGTGCCCTCCGACCCGATGAAGAGCTGCTTCAGGTCGTAGCCCGTGTTGTCCTTCCTCAGAGACGTGAGGCAGTTCAGGACGGTGCCGTCGGCCAGCACCTAGAGATGG
This sequence comes from Okapia johnstoni, assembly GCA_024291935.2. Taxonomy (NCBI): domain Eukaryota; kingdom Metazoa; phylum Chordata; class Mammalia; order Artiodactyla; family Giraffidae; genus Okapia; species Okapia johnstoni. Next base: position 97,278,542 of record CM044315.1, on the reverse strand, counting down.
CATCAGCATTGGCCCCACGCTATCCTGGGGAGGCCAACCCACCCCGTGCACCCTGAGAGAGAGCTCCGGGGTGGAGGAGGGGAGTGGGGGAGCACCAAGGGCAGAGTAGGGGGAGCACCAAGGGCAGAGGAGGGGAGCACCAGGGGCAGAGGAGGGGAGCACCAGGGGCGCAGCAGGGGAGCACTCAGGGCGGAGTGGGGGGAGCACTAGGGCAGAGCAGGCAGCACCTCGAGTGGAGCGGAGAGCACCCAGGATGGAGTGGGGAGCACTGAGGACAGAGGGGGGAGACCCAGGACAGAGCAGGGGAGCGCCCAGATGGAGCGGGGAGCACCCGGGATGGAGCAGGGAGCACCTAAGTGGAGCACGGAGCATCTGGGTGGAGCGGGGAGCACTCTGGGTGGAGTGGGGAGCACCTGGGTGGAGCGGGGAGCACCCTGGGTGGAGTGGGGAGCACTTGGGTGGAGCGGGGAGCACCCTGGGTGGAGTGGGGAGCACTTGGGTGGAGCGGGGAGCACCCTTGGTGGAGTGGACCCTTGGTGGAGTGGGGAGCACCTGGGTGGAGCGGGGAGCACCCGGGGTGGAATGGGGAGCACCCGGGATGGAGCAGGGAGCACCTCAGGTGGAGCACAGAGCACCTGGGTGGAGCGGGGAGCACCCTGGGTTGAGCGGGGAGCACCCTGGGTGGAGTGGGGAGCACCCGGGATGGAGCAGGGAGCACCTCAGGTGGAGCACGGAGCACCTGGGTAGGGAAGGGAGCGCCCGGGGTGCGGGAAGGCAGGGAAAGGCAGTGCACAAGCACCCCCACCCCTGCACTCCTCATTCACAGGCACCTCGGTCACGCTCTCTAATCCCATCTGACTCTCATTTGGTGAATTTAGTCAGAAGCTTAGTGAAACAACTTACAAAAAAAACCACCTGCAGCCAGAGAACAAAGCTACAGGAACCTTGTGATTTATCAGACGGAAGCGACTCCCTCCTTGGGTAAATATAGGGCCTGAGCTTCAGAAAACCCCCAGGAGCAGTGACGGTGGCCTGACCGGGCTCCTCAGGCACAAGCCACTGTAAAGCCACCAGGCGGAACGCCACCGGTCCGGGAACCTGCTCAGGGCAACAGCTCCCACAGCAGCCCTTCATGGAGGCAGGAGGTGCGTCATCGCCTCATGGGAAGCCAGAAAGTGAGGTGCTGCGAGTAACCCCCATGGCCCTGGTGGGGCCCAGTGGAGACCAGGCCGCACCCCAAGGTGGCCTCCCTGCCCACCTGCGGCCCGAGAGGGTGGCACCAGGGCTGGGCCTGCACCACCCCAGCTGTCTGTGTGCAGGAGCAAGGGTGCACCTGACCTCTGAGCCAGCGGATCTCACCAGAGACCTTGCATGCTGACCACTGGGAAAGGCCGGCCCCCTGGGACCAACCTAGGAACCGGAGCAGGTCCGGCCAGGTTCCCGGAAGCAGGGCCAGCGCCCGATGGCAACAGTGTCCCCAGCTCACCACTTCCAGGCCCAGGACCGTTCCCCGCAGAGAGCCGTATCGCAGAAACCGCAGGCCGCCCGCGTTGGTGGCCACGTTCCCCCCGATGTGGCAGCTGCCCTTCGCCCCGAGGTCCAGTGGCATGACGAAGCCCCGCTCCTCCACGTACTGGCTCAGCGCCTCCAAAACACACCCCGCCTGGCAGACCAGGACCCCTATCGAGCAAGCAGAGCCCCCACGGGGGCCCTCAGGCTCAGCCCGGGGGGCCCAGCAGGCCAAAAACACCTACCCCGGGAGGGGCATCCGTCCACCCAGGAACCGGGGCGAGGAGGAAAACGGGTGTGTCCTGTCCCTCCCCCAGGAGATGCCTTAATGAGAAAAGAGGAAAGGCCAGTGAGGCCACATGGGGGGAACAAAGCTCACACACAGGCTTATGCAGGGAGCGGTGAAGAGGGGTTCCTACAAGTCTGGGGCCCTCAAGTGAAGGTGGGATTCTGCCCCAGGGGACATGTGACAAGTCTGGAGACAATCTGGGTTGGAGATGCTGCTGGCATTGAGTGGGTGGAGGCTGGGGTGCTGCCCAGCCTCCCCATGTCCAGGTGCCCTGGCCAGAGAGCATGCTCGGCCCAGGGGTCCTGCCCGAGAGGCACTGAAACAGTTGCGGGGCCTCAAGCTTCGAAACCATGGAGCCCCTTCCACGCCCCGCAGGCCTCAGGAAGGGTTGGCGTGGCCAGGAGGGGCCGCAGCACAGCTCAAGTCCAGGCTGTAAGTCACCCCGAGAACCAAGGGGCCGGGCACCTGGCTCAGGCAGAGGGGCGGCTGCTCATCCCCCTAGCCTGGACCCGGGCCCCCCTGGCCCAGCCCCGCAGCCGAGAGGGAAGTCCTGGGGGCGGCCGGCCTTACCCGACACGTCATGGAAGCTGAGGACCTGGTTCATGAGGGCGGTGGACACGATGATCTCGTCGAAGACCGGCGTGCTGCCCCCCACCATGCCCGTGTTGCCCCCCTGTGGGTTCACGGCCAGGTTCCGCTCATGACAGTACCTGGGACACACCAAGGACCAGGGTCAGGGCCCTCTCTGACTTCCATGCCAGCACCCCGGGGGCACGCCGTCAGGGCCGTGAGACCCCAGCCTCTCCCGCCACCGAGCCGGGCCATCCCCTGCCACAGCCTCGAGGGGGTGCTTCCTCCATCCCCACACACAACAGGAGTCTGAAGGGCAAGTGACCCCCGCAAACCGTGGGGGGAGCAGGCGGCCATCGACTTCCCAGGTCACGGACGAGGCCCGGGCCGCCCCTAGGCTGCTCCTCTGAGCACAGACAGAGAGCCCACTGCCGCCCTCCCTGCTCACCTCAACAGCTACGGCCCCAGGCACTCGGGGCCCCTCCCAGGCCCCCCCCCCACATCTCTGCTCCCCTTTATCCTGGGCTGCCCACCCTCCCCTGCCCATTGCCCTTCAGAGGCAGTCAGAATCGCCAGCAGCACCTCGTCCCCAGCCAGGCTCCTACAGCAAGGACCTTAAGGGACCAGACCCTGATGGGTCAGGATCTAGGCACTGGGGCCCCCACCCCGAGGGGCAGGCTGCCCACCTGCGTCATGTGAGCCTCCTGCCAGGCGGCCAGCCTCCAGCCAAAGCTCAGACGGAGCAGGGCGAGGCCCTGCCCAGCACCAGGTGTCCCACGGCCCAGCACACACCTCCATGGGGCGGCGGGGACAGAGCACTCACAGGCGCTCACCTTCCACGCATCGACAGTGGCGTGGAATAGGAATCAGGCCACGGGCATTGCCAAATGGAAGGGAAAAGACCGTGCCGTGGGAGATACAATGTGATGATGCTTAACAACCCACACACGTGCAGGAAAACGCTGAGCTGACAAACCAAAGTGTCATCAGTGGTTATATTTGGAGAGGAAAATTTTGGTTGCTTTTGCAATCTTTTTTTTTTTTATGGCTTTGTATGTTTTCCAATTTTTCTATAGTAAATACGAGCGTGTAGGGATAGAAAACATCAAAGCAGGCATTTTTCAAGAAAGGCCTGTGCCCGCCGCTGCCCTGGGCGTCGAGGCTGCCCGGCGCCTCCTGGAGGCCACGGCTCCGCTCAGCCTGCTCGGCCCCGCCCTCCCTGCTCGGCCCCGCCCTCCCCTGCTCGGCCCCCGCCCTCCCTGCTCGGCCCCGCCCTCCCTGCTCGGCCCCGCCCTCCCGCTCGGCCCCGCCCTCCCTGCTCGGCCCGCCTTCCCTGCTCGGCCCCGCCCTCCCCTGCTCGGCCCCGCCCTCCCTGCTCGGCCCCGCCCTCCCTGCTCGGCCCGCCTTCCCGCCGCCCCGCCCTCCCTGCTCGGCCCCGCCCCCCCGTCCCCGCCTGCGTGCTCTCCGCCCCGCGCTGGTGACGAGGAAGTGGGGCGGGCAGGGCGCCTACCTGAGGATGTGTGCCACCTCCTGGGTCGTCCGGGGCCTCAGCAGCACCTTGCTGGAGCCTGTGGGACAGAAGCCACGGTCACCCAGGAGGGGCGTCCCGCCTCCCGGGGAAGCACGCCCGTCAGCCTCCAGGCCTAGAGCCCAACTCGCTGAGGAGGAGGGCCCGCCCGGGCAGCCCGTGGGCTGGAGCTGAGCCCCGGGGACCTCAGCGGCAGGGGCCCGGAGTCCTCTCCACCGCAAGTGACTAGGTTTCTCCTGTGTCATGTGGGGACACCTGAGACCACGTGAACACCCGGCGCCCTGCGAGCTTTAGCGGACGCCCTGCGGACGCCCATGAGCTTCAGTGCCTGTTGACCATCCTCACCCGAGTCTGTTCTCAGGGCTGATGCTTCCAAATGCACCCATTCACCCGCACTCATGAGCTGACCTCCTGCTCCAGGAAGGGGGAGCGTATTTATAATCTTGGCTATCTATCCACAGCGGTGCAGGCTGTGGACTCTCAGTTCTTGGTTATCACAAGTTATTTGATGCCCAGTCGTGGCCTCATCTGTCAGCATTCCTGACCACTGCCTCTAAGACAATCAAGTTTCTCTCTACACTCTCAGTTTTGCAGAAAGTGCTTTAAGCAGCTAAAAGGCTGCAGGAGGACAGGAGGCTGTCTCGCGTGTCTTCCTGGTGCGTCACTGACTTTTACGCTGCTCTGAGATCCGGCTGTAGTTTCTAGCTTATTTTCTTATTATGAAAGCCATTTCTCGTTTGCTTTTCATCAGATGAACCGTGTCTGCCTAGGTGGTTGGCTGTCAGGCCTCCAGGCCCTTCAGGGCAGCAGAGTCAAGGGGCCCTGGTCACCCATGAGGCTGCTGTCGGTTTCCTTCACTCATGCTTCTCAGGACCTGAGCACCCACCGTGTGCCCAGGCACAGGCACAGAGAGAAAAACAAAATCCTCCTGCCCCATGGAGTTACCTTTTTAATGAGGAAAAGGATAAGAAAATGGTCCAATGTGTTAATAAGGGGAGGCTACAAAGAGAGCAAAGCCCAGAGCAGAAGTCATCGGAGGCAACTCTGGGGAAACTCCCAGGACAGGAGGGAAGGAGCGTCCAGCCTGGAGAGGCTGGCAAGGGGACAGGCAGAAGCGCCAGCCGCACAGGGTCGGGGTACCACCGCCACCAACACTCCCCACCCCACCCCCACTACCTCCCCACCCCCCCACTTGCAACCTCCCTCCCTCTCTGAACACCCTGCTGTGCTCGCAGGCAGGCCATCCTTGATCCAGCCCCTCCCCACCCTGCCCACCACCCGCCAGCAGCACGCCCAGGGCTCCGAGGGCCTAACTCCAGTGGACCCTCCCCCCACCGGCCCTCCCAGAGGCTGTATGCCCCCAGTCCTCTCAGTCAGCCATCTGCCCACTCTCCCTGGAGCAGCTGCCCCCACCGCTGCTGAGCCTTCCTGTCCCTGCTCTACTTCCCCTGCAGCCTTCTCACTCAAGGTACCTCTGGGCTTGAGGAACAGGAGGCACCCTCCTAACCCCAGGGCCTTGTCCAGGCACCCCCATCCCACGCACAAACCCAGCAGTGCTCCTGGCTCTTGGTCCCCCAGTCAAGTCCGTGTCTAGAGATCTCGGGGTCAGCACACAGCACGTCGGGGTCAGCGCACAGCGCCTCGGGGCTGTTTCCACAGGACCTTGCAGAGCTGAGACCTCCTGCCCCACCCTCAGCAGGAGCCTGCTGGTCAGGCTGCGGAGACTTTCCGCTCCAGGACTCAGAGCCACCTCCTCGAGCCCAGTGGCCCGCACACAAGCTGTGCCCAGCATCCACGTTGCCCACAGGACTGCAGGCCTCCCACGTTCCTCAGGGCCGTCCCTCCTGTCTCTGGTCTCTGAGACATCACGCTGCCCTGCGCTGGGCAGGGGGCTCTGGGTGGGGCGGGGCAGGGGGCTCTGGGCGGGGCGGGGCTGGGCACCCTGGTAGAGAAGCCCATCCCAAGGGCGTCCACCGCCTCCAGCCTCCCCATGGTTCAGGGCCGTCCGTTATCTGCGCCTATGCCCCAATTTCACCTGCTCGCGACACTGCACTCTAGTTTGGAGCCTCTCTCAGCTTTCCTGCCACCAGCACGGCCCCCGACGTGTCTGAGCCAAGAGCCCAGCACACCCAGGGCTCACCTTCAGTCTGGACTGTGCTGGCTCCAGGCCCAGCCTGAGGACCTGGACACCCAGCATGTCCTGGCATTGCAGGCTTAAATATTTCATCATGTAGTAAACTGTCTTCCACGTCTTCTTAATACGCAGCAAGAACATCGTGTTGGTTTTTGTAACTAAGTAGGTCACGTTATCTCTGAAATCACTTCAGGAGACAACACAAAAGTGACAGTGTTAGTCGCGTCTGCCTCTTTGTGACCCCATGGACTGTCAGGGTCCTCTGTCCATGGAACTCTCCAGGCAAGAATACTGGAGTAGGTTGCCATTCCCTTCTACAGGGGATCTTCCTGACCCAGGGATCGAACCTGGGTCTCCTGCATTCCAGGCAGATTCTTTACCATCTGAGCCACCAGGGAAGACAACACAGGGCCTTAGGAAACCTGCTATCAAGGTGAGCTGGGTCCAGAAGGAGAATCTCCAAGCTGGTGCAGGGGCTGTGGTGGGAGGAGAGGGAGGCTGGGGCGGCCAGGCCATCTTGCAGGGCCCGCATCCTGCCGAATTGAGCTGCAGAGGGGACAACAGGCCCCCAAAAAGACGTGTTGACACCCCATCCTGCAGAACCCACGAACATGACCTTCCTTGGAGAAAGGGTCTTTACAGATGTAATTAAGTTAAGGATCTTGACTAGAAATCATCCTGATGAGGGTGGGACCCCAATCCAACAACAGGTGTCCTCATAAGAGAACAGAGAGGGAAACACAGGGAGAGGCCATGTGAGGAGGGACAGGGACTGGATGATGTTGTCACAAGCCAAGGTCACCTGGAGCCCCAGAGTTGGAAGAGGCAGGAGGGCCCTCCACTAGAGGGAGCCCTGCCCACTCCTGAGAACAGAGAGGAGACACTCCAGTTGTTGGAGTCTGGTTTGCGGTTCCTTGTTATACATTAGCCCAGGCGTTGGGCTGCAGCCATGAAATTAAATGACGTTTCCTCCTTGGAAGAAAAGCTATGACCAACCTAAACAGCATATCAAAAAGCAAACATTACTTTGCCAACAAAGGTCCGTCTACTGAAAGCTATGGTTTTTCCAGTACACATGTACGGATATGAGAGTTGGACCATAAAGGAAGCTGAGTGCCAAAGAATTGGTGCTTTTCAACTGTGGTGTTGGAGAAGACTCTTGAGACTCCCTTGGACTGCAAGGAGATCCAACCAGTCCATCCTAAAGGAGATCAGTCCTGAATATTCATTGGAAGGACTGACGCTGAAGCTGAAACTCCAATATTTTGTCCACCTGATGCGAAGAACTGACTCATTGGAAATGACCCTGATGCTGGGAAAGATTGAGGGCAGGAAGAGAAGGGGATGACAGAGGATGAGATGGTTGGATGGCATCACTGACTCAATGGACATGAGTTTGAGTAAACTCCGGGAGTTGGTGATGGGCAGGGAGGCCTGGCGTGCTGCAGTCCATGGGGTCACAAAGAGTTGGACATGACAGAGCAACTGAACTGAACTGAACTGAACTGACAGTTTCAAGGAAGTGAGTAGCAGTTAACACACACACCTACCTCAGAGCAGCTGGCGGGTGGGGCGGGGATGGGGGGGGAGGTCAGCTGTTTTATCTTAATTTGCAGATGTCTTGCATAAGAAAAGCATCTGTGACACCACCCAGAGCTCCTGCACCCAGTGCTCACCGCTGGCTGCATGGAGTCTCGGGCTGTTCCTCAACCCTGCCCACGCCAAGCATGAAGTGTGAACAGACCCTCACTCACCTCGGACCGTCCTCAGCCAGTCCACATTGGGAGCCTCGAGCTCCTCCGGGTCTGTGATGACCCTGCCAGGGACAATGTGCTCCAGGGCGGCCAGGTCGTCCTCAGACACCACGGAGAAGGGCAGCCGCTGCACAGGGTAGCGCTCCGGGGTCAGTGTCACCTCAGGAGCGCGGGAGGAGGCCGAGGAGCTGCCGCGTCGAACCAGGGAGCTGGAGCCCAAGGCCCCTCGCAGGCCGCCCAGCCCAGGGATCCTGGACGGCCCTGCCCACATCCTCTGTCGCACGGAGGTTCCCTGGACACAGGCTGCCCGCCAGCAGAAGAGCCACGCAGGCCACTTGGGCACCAGATGGGGCATCATCACTCCTGCCCTACAAAGTAAGTGATCGGACCTGACTCTGGACCAGCGTGGAGCTGATACAAGGGAAGCACCTGCAGGGCGGGGAGACAGCTCAGCAGGGCCCCAGGCCCAGAAGGGCCCAGAAGGGCCCAGAAACGCACAGTGGCTTCCACGGCTGCGGTGGCAGAGTGAGGTTTGGACCACCGGGAAGAGGAGGGCTGGGCGGGGACAAGGGACACGAGGCCTTCAGCTGACACAGCACGCCCCCAGCAGGAGTCAGGCCACCCCACCCCCACCCCTGTGTTAGCTTTAACATCTGCAACAACCGTGCCTCTTTCTTCACAAGGAACAAGGAGTTAAGGTGCTATAAGGGACAGATGCCATTTCCCTGGTGGGTCAGCTAGTAAAGAGCCTGCCTGCCAATGCGGGAGATGCAAAAGACGCGGGTTCAATCCCTGGGTCAGGAAGATCCCCTGCAGAAGGAAATCGCAACCCACTCCAGTATCCTCCAGTATCCTTGCCTGGAGAATCCCATGGACAGAAGAGCCTGGCGGGCTACAGTTCATGGGGTCGCACAGTTGGACACGACTGAGCGCGCACACATACATGCGTGTGGTGGTTTAACCGCTAAGTCTTGTCCAACTCTGCGACCCCATGGGCTGTAGCCAGCCAGGCTCCTCTGTTCCTGGGATTGCCCAGGCAAGAATACTTGAGGGGGTTGCCATTTCCTTCTCCGTGGAATCTTCCTGACCCAGGGAGCGAACCAGTGTCTCCTGCATTTGCAGGTGGATTATTCACCACAGAGCCACCAGGGAACAAGTGGTTAAAATAACAAATTGTATGTTTGTGGAAATGCTACAAGTTCACAAAAAGCGGGGTGGGGGGGGGGGGTGGGCAGAGGGAAGCCCCTCTGGGCGCCGCCTGGAGGTTCGGCAGTGTGCCCACTTGCCAGGCAGCCCCCGGGGAGGGGAGCGGGGTGGCGCACAGCTGTTCTGGTTGCTTCCAGCTCACCTGCCGCTCAGACCACCTGGGCGGCACGAGGGGCAGCGCCCTCCCGCGGGGTCACACCTCCGAGTGACCTTGAGGACAAGACCAGAGCCCCTGGGTGCCTGGAGGCAGCAGGCGCCGCACCGGGGGGCTGAGGCTTACAGGAGGCGGGGACGCCGACGCCCCCCCCCCCCCCCCCCCCCCCCCGTTCAGGGCTGCGCAGGGCAGGTGAGCGGCGAGCTCGGGGCCGGACTCCCGCCGGGGGTCGGGCGCCTGGGGTCACGGCCGTCAGGGGACCACCGGGGACCAGGAGCGGTCGGCCCAGCCAGGGGGTGACCACCAAGCGCCGGCGCCCCGGGCACGCAGAGTCACCCAGGCTCGTCCGGAGGGCCCAGGGCGCGCGGCCTGCGCGATCGCGTGACCGGATCGGCCCGGGCGGTGGGATCGGAGGGCCCCGCGACCGCGCGCTTCCGCCGCGACCGCGCGCTTCCGCCGCCCCCGGCCCGCGGCCCTCAGCCCCTCCGCCGACACCCCGAGCGACCGCGCGCACGCACTCACGTCCGCGTCCCCGCCGCAGGCTTCGCGCCGCCGCGGGGAGTGGGCGGGGCGGGCAGAACTGCGCCTGCGCCGGAGGCCCTCGGGGACCCCACCCCTCCCCCGGGGCTGACCACCCGGCTCCTCCCCTGCCCCGGGCTCCGCCCACCCATGGCCCCGCCCCTTTCGCCGTGGTGCTGGGCTTCATCCCGCTTCCACCGCGAGCACAGCTGGCCTTGAGCCGCGTTGGCACCGTCTAGCGCGGTCCCTGCACACACTCCCACCCCTTCCACGAGAACTGGCCCACGTGTACATCCCGCCTGACCCCAGGACGTAACTCCGTCCTCCTAAGGGGTCCCCAGAAGACCGTGGGGCACCCTCTGCGCTTCGGGGAAAGCTGGCGCCCATAATCCCGGTCCCCTGGCCCCGACCCTGGCAGACGAGCAGACATCCCTGCGGGTCAGGAATGCACTGCAGGCAGAGCCTGAGGGCTCCCCGAAGCTGCTGCCCAAACATCTTGAACAGAACCCCAGTAACTCAAATGAGGGGGCCAAGGATCTGGGCTGGGTGGCGATCCCACTTCAGGAAGGCCGGGACCACCCCGGGGGACGCAGATTCTGCCTCTCAGGACTGCCGCCTCCTCCAGCCCCTCCAGTTTGTGCCCGCCTGGTGCCAGACTGCCACCCACAGCTCCAGGGTATATGCTCTGTGGGCCTGTTAGGCTCTGCCAGCCGGGACACCAGGCTGGGGGGGGGGGGCTCCCCGCCTGACAGGTGTTCCCCGCCCCAGCCACCCAGGTGCCAGCTCCCAACCCCCTCCCTCTCCCCCAGGGGTGCCAGTGGAGGCTGAGCAGCAGGTCTCCGCAGACGTCTGAGCCCCAGCTCCGTGGGGCTCCCCTTCCCGGGGCTCCTGGGACCGAGCTACCCAAGGTGGCCATGCAGCCAGCTGGCCCTCCCCCTCCTCTGAATCCCAGTCAGCATGCCTCCTCCCAGCTGTCAAATCCACAGACTCAACTTCTTCCCTCTGTCCCCCCAACCCTCCCAACGTAGGGGTGGCAGCTGCTTCCTCCAACTATTGCTACCTCAATGTCCCTTTTTGCTTCTTCAGCCCTTTGATATCCTCCATTAAATGGTTACAGTACTCACAGTGGTTTCCATCCACCCTCTGCTGGCTGACACAGTCACTGGTACCTAGAGCAGACTTCTCTTCTCACCCTCTGTCCCCCGTGTCCTACCGAGGCGGCTCCAGGACATGTCTGGCTCACCAGCTCCAGAGTCCTCGGTGCGGCCGACAGGAGGGACGTTCTGTGGGACACTAAGATGATGACCCCTGGCCGAGGGTACGACAGACAGCATGTGTACGTGGCCCGAGGCTGGGTTGGAAAGGTGCGCTGCAGGTTCTGCCAACTAGAACAGAGATTCTGGTGGTCCCTGCAGATTGGCAGAGAGCACAAGCCAGGACTGGATCAACAACCAGCCACCAGCCACCTGCCAAGAGCGTGTGTTCTGCTCTGGTAAGGATGCCTTGTCAGGAACAGCAGCTGCAGCAGGGGTCTTACCACCTCTCCAGTAAACCTTCTTCCCTAAGACCTGCCTGCCTCTTCACAGTGAGTCAGTGGGGGCACGCTAGGATGCACCCTGCCTTTGGGTTACGCCCTGGCAGGGAGAGAAGCCTCCAGAGACTTCCCCCTGGCCCTTCCTACCGTGACAGCCCTCGCTCCAGAGGTCGACGTGGCCATCCTGCCAGTGGTCAAGTCCATCTATTTTAATGACACAGACACTGGGGAGGTAACCAGAGAGGGGCTTGGGCACCCATCCAGACAAATGTCACCTTATCACCTGATCGCCACAGGCCTCACAGGCCACCAGAGCGGTGGCATCCTGGACCCCTGGGAACCCGCAGCAATGCACTTGAGCACCCCACCCCTGCAGCAAAGAGCCTGGCCTCCTCCTCCTCCCGGGCAGGCACCCCTGGGCACATGGGGACAGTGCGGGCAGAGGCAGGTCACAGGCCCTCCTCCAGAGCCACAGCCTCCCTTCCAGCAAGGACCTATGTTTGGGAACTGGGCTTCATCTGAAGGCTTTCACTGTGGTGACAGAGCTGGCTTTCTGGACCCTGACTGTTAGCACTTGTCAAGGAAATGTCCTCAGAGAGGTTTAGTTCCCACAGGGCCTTGGCACCCAAGCAGGTCTAGAAGGCGAAGCTTCTTGTCCAGAGGAGGCACCTTATGCCTCTAGGAAGCAACCCCCAGTGCCCTCACTAACAAGTCTTTCTCGTGAGCTTGGGACCGACTTCTGATGCCATGCCACAGCTGAGGCCCAAGGTGGGGCCCGGGATCCCGCCCAGGGCCCTGGCGGTGACTCGCCCACTCTGCCCACTGCATGTCCCCTTGAAGAGTCCACACGGGATCCGGTCCCAGCTCTCGACACAACTCTGAAGTCTTATTTCCAGAAACGATCCATTCTCAAATGTTTGTTCCAAAAAATATTTTATTCGTTAAACAATATATCCATCATCTATAACATGATCCAAAATACAGATATACATCTTCACATTACTTAATAAAAAGATTTACAATATCTCTTTTACAAAGAGAACATCAATAATTATTCCTTGAAAACACAATGTAACATTCAGGTTAAAGCTGCATCATCTTTTTGGATGACATGTGGTAAGATGAACACCACAAATACACACTAGCAGGGAGGAAACTCCACAGAACTCTCTCCTGAATGAGAACGCTTTTCTTAGACTTCCCACTTTAAAATTCCTCTCGGCACAGGTAACGAAGACCAGCCACACTGTTCACAAAAAGCTGAGGAAAGCCCGAAACCCTAGAGGTCCCAGCCCCGCACAGGGCCATCCCCGGCTGTGACCACAGGAAAGCTGCTCTCTGGACGGTGTTATTGCTCAAAGCAGTCCTCGCCGAGGGCTGCAGGTGACGGGTCAAGGGGCAGGACTGACACACAGCCGGCCAGTGTCCCACGCGCCCCCGCAACTGCCTGGGGGCCGCGTCCAGGCATCTGCCGCCTCGGGGCAGACGGGAGGCCACCCCGCTCAGGTGGCCCTGCCAGCACCAGGATCGCATCTGCCTGCTCAGGGGCCCAGCCCGCGGCGGGGACAGTCACACAGGCCTCGCGTCTGCGTGCCAGCCGTGAGCCCCTCGAGCTCGGCCACAGAGGCGGGGGCCCAGCTTAACACCTGCCCCTACTAGTGCAGCGTGAGCTGTCCTGAGGAAAACCAGAGAGGCTGCTTCAACCAGCGCCGACGAAACGGACAGCACTGGAAACGGACAGCGCTGCCTCTCTGCACAAGAAACCTCTTCCCTCATGAGCAGACCCTGAGGAGGACCCTGGGGGGCCTGCGCCCTCGCTGGCTCAGGGATGCTGCGGCAGTGGCCGGCCTGCCCCCGGCGCCAGCGCCTGAGACCAGCGAGTGTCCTGACGGGGCCAGAGGGCGAGCAGCGCGGGCTCCCGCCCACCCCGCGGGCCGGGCCGCTCCCGACCACAGGGCCTCCCCAGCGCCTCCCGCCTCGCGGGCAGCGGCGTGGTCAGGATGCGTTGGGCTGGGGCCCAAACAGCGTTCCGGGGACTCTGTTCTGCCCGTGTTTTCCAGTTTCTCCAAAGCTGCATGCGTGTTATTTCGGTGACGTTACTGTGACCAGCAAAAATAAACACTGAAAACATACGCACAGAAACTTTCCAAAAAAGGTCCAGAGATGGCATGTTACATGGTGACAAGCAGGGCGACACCATCCAACTTTAAACAAAAGCTTCCGGCAGGGAAGTCAGTCACCCTCCTGCGAAACAGCCGGGGCTGCGGGCACCCCGCTGAGGCTCAGGCTCGCCATAACCTGCGTCCACAGATCCCCCCTTCCCGTGGGCACGGCGGTGTGAATGGGGCAGAGACGACATGAGCTTCTGAAGAATCACCACACGTCCTGTACTTACCTATCTTCTCCATAGAAACTGGTAAAAGTGAAAAAAACAAAAAACCTTTCCCACAATTTACTCCCTGTAATCTTTAAACATCGTGCTAACAAAAACCGAAGTTACTAAACACCAACTCCCCCGGGTTTCCGGCTGCGGCAGAGGCCGAGGGTGCCAGCGGGCCCTTCCTCAGGAACGCCGCGTGGCCAGGACGACAGCGGCCAGACCCCGCGCCCCCCCACGGGAGCCCCGAGGGTCACACGCGCTGCACAGACCGCCCGCAGTCTCCGCGGAGCAAGTCCCCGCCGCCAGCTCCCTCGAGGACAGGGTCAGACGCGGCGCAGGCCACGCCCCGCCGGGACGCTTGGATGCGGGCCCTCCCCATCGCCTGCCAGACTGTAGCTGCCCCGCGGGCACCTCCCGCACAGGACGCGGCCTCTGTGGCTCCTGCCCGCCGTCTCTGCCCTCTCGGGAGCGCACAGGAGGGGCGGCCGTCAGGGGAAAGCAGGCAGGTCCCGGTCGACGGCCCTCCTCACAGACAGAACGCGCTTCGTCCATGCCGGGCAGCTGGGCCTCGTCTGTGTCGCGGACTCCGGGCCCGAGGCAGAGCCGCCGTGCCCACCGCCTTCCGAACATGCGCCTGGATGGCCTCAGGGGAGACGGTGCCTGCAGAAGTCACGTGGGGTTCCACGCCTGGACCACCCCCAACTGTGACCGCCAACGCGGGTCCAAGGCTGCGTGCTGATCGGAAAGACACACGGGCTTCCTCGCTTCACGCAGAACTGCTCCTGTGGCACGAGAGACTCACAAATCACATCACATAATTGTCACCCCTCAGTCTAAGCGGCTGACCTGCTGTGCAAGTAAACAGGGCTCAGACCAGCTCCCAGCAGCCTGGCTCGCTTTATGTTCACAGACCACTATCTTCATGCTGCCACGGTAACTCATCTTCACAGTACAGTCAGGAATTCCCAGACAAGCGGAACATCAGCCCGTCCGCTGGGCCGTCTCTTATCCGTACCAGTCACGGCACCGACAGCCCGTTTGCTAGTGGCGAGTCGATTTACTCCGGAAAGAAAATCCCTCACGGAGGGAACAGGCAGTCCAAATGCGAAGGCAGTGCACAGCGAGGCGGAGCCCCCACCCGGGGAGCTGGCCCTTCCGGGCACGTCCGGGCCCCATAGGCCCCCACTCCTGGCAAGGCTCAGAGGTGCCCGCGGTGGCACCGGGACCTCGGCAAGCAGCCCCAGGAAGCCAGCCGGATGCCAGGGCTCACAGCTCCGGATGCAACGTGACGGCAGTGCACCAGCCACGCACCCCAAGGAGTCTGGGGCCACCGGGAGGGACCGCCACGCTCAGGGCCAGGGGTCTATACGAAAGTCACGAGAATGGAGTTGCTGTGGCAAGTCCCCTACGATTGCTCCTCTGTGCAAGAGGGCTCAGGCGGCTTTTTGTGTGTTCAGGAAACAGCCAGAGTGACAACTGGCCGTCGAGTTATTAAATATCATCGGGAACAAGGTAGTTTTAAAATGAATGTAAAATATTGCAACATGAATGAGGGAATATATTAACTTGCTCTTCTGGTCCAGTGTCCACCCCAGCCTTACTTCTTCTTCCTCCTCTCCTGAACACACCGCGGACAGAACCTGCGATGAGAAAGACGCCGTCAGGGGCCCCCGAAGGCAGGAGGCCAGGCCCCACTTCCCAGTGTCCTGGGACAGCGGGACGCTGCGGCCACGACGCGGGCTCGGAGACCGAGAGGCAGACGGCACAGCCCTGCCGTGGAGAAAGGTCTGCCCGACGTCTGTGCTAAGGCTGGGGGAAGACCCGAGTCTGCGAGCAGAGCGGCGCATACACACAAGCACTCCTGTAGCCCAAGCTCGTCGGCACTCCCTGTGCGAGGACAGGGCCCCTGGGACCACACAGGAAGTGACCACTCAAGGGGGCGCGCTGGAGGTGCCAGGCAGCCTGAGCAGGCAGGCGCAGACCCTGCCCTGCCCTGGGGGGCTCAGCAGCCCCATGACCCTGGGCAAGCAGCTTCCCGAGACCCCTCCTGGGAACGGCTGATGCACTACGACGCAGCTGCCTGGGCCTCCGGCTCCCAGCACCTGGTCCAGGGCCTGAGCACAGCCCGCCAGGCCCTAGGGTGGGGGGCCAAGAGCCTCGCCACACTGAGGGTCGCGGAGCACAGGCTCTGGACACAGGCTCAGGATGCAGACCAGGTGGGAAGCAGCCTGCACTCTGCCACCTCCGAAGGGAGACAGGGAGGCCGGGGGTCAAGCGGCGGGTGGGTGGGGACGCCCAGCCTCCGCGCACCCTGCCCTGCTCCCTGCACATGGTGGACGCGCCCTCATCTACACAGAAGGAAACAATCTTCTAGCACCTACCCGAAAAATCCTGCAAACTCAAACCCACCACACCCAAAATGAAACCCAAGTCGCCCTCCCTGCCTCCCGCCCTAGGGCCCACCCACATGTCCCTTCTTCCCAGGGGGCTCAGCCCAGGACCCCACCCCATCCCACGCTGAGCCTGCTCCAGGCCACCAGCTTCCACCGGCTCTGCCTGCCAGGGCCCGGCCGGGTGGAGACCACACGTGGCTCCGAGACACGCATGCACCCCCTACCCTGCCATCCGCTGGAGGCAGACGACGCGGACGGTCCCTCGGACTGCCCGCTCTCCCTGTGTCCACACACGGTGCCACCAGAGGGAACTGGGTGCACGTGGAGACACAGAGGGCAGTGTCCCCAGGCCTTCACTCGGCACAGTCAGCAAGGCCAGGCTCTCATGCACAGCAAAGCTGCGGCCGCCCCCACCCCCAACAGAAGCCCTCGGCTCCAGGGGCGCCCAGACCAAGCCTGGCTGTCAGCTTCCATCAGAGCTTTCCCACAGAGTCCTTCGTGCCTCGTCTAGACCCACAGTCACCTCTGCCTCCCTCGAGAGCCAGAGTGGCTGCTATCGGGATGAGGGCACCCTGAACAAGGTGGGGGTGGGGGCGCCGGCACTTTCCAGTCGAAAGTCACACGTGACTTACAGCCAGCCGCCCCCACCCACGGTTCCTCACACCCGGGTTCCGCATCCGCGGCTTCAGCCCTCCAGGGAGCTCATGGTATTGTAGCGTTTACCACTGAGAAACACCTGCTTGTAAAGTGGTTCAAACCCGCGTTACTCGAGGTCACTGTTATGCAGGGGTGATGAAAGCCACGGCCCTGCGTGAGGCGGGCAGGTTCCCTCTGCAGCTCAGCCCCGGGCACGAGGACTGGCGCAGCAGCAGGCCCCCCGCCCAACCCACGAGCAAGGCCAGTGGTGCCATACTGACCATTTTCCTTTGGGCTTTGTGGTCAGGTCCACACAGGCAAAGTGAAACCACTCGATGGGGCACTGCAAGGAGAGGGAGGAGGCGGTCAGTGCCGCCCGCCCGCCGCCCACCCGGCCCCACGGCCCGCACTCACATCCAGAGGAGGCGGCGGTCAGTGCCGCCTGCCCGCCGCCCAGCCCGCCCTGCGGCCTGCACTCACGTCCGGGTTGTCGCAGCCGATCATCTCCCCATAGGACACCTGGTGGCACAGGCAGTAGGTGGGCTCGTTCGGGTCCACGGGCATGTCCAGCACGTCGGAGGGGTGCACGGACAGGATAGTGTCGGTGAACTCCGACCTGCGGGGACGACAGGCATGGGGGTTGGGGACAAGCTGCCTTCAAGGGCGCCCGGTGAGGACACAGCACAAAGGCGCGGGCTGATGTGGGGCAGGCGTTCACCACGTGCCCGGAGCAGTCCCCCACCCGAGTGGACCGGCTGCAGCCCCTCCCCTGCCCCAAGGCAGATGGCACCCCCGCCAGTGGGCGCCCGGTACACCTGAGAGCACCCAGAGCCCACCCGGACGCCCAGTGTCTGCGCAGCCCTGCCCGCCCTGCAGCTCTGCCCACTGTCTGATGCCACTGGCACCTTCATCCCAGAACCACAGGCATCCCTGGTGCCCCAGCCTCCCCTGGGCTCTGACTCTTGGGAACCAAGCAGCACCACAGCCACCCCCATCCGCAAGGCCACGTCACCTGCCTGCCCTGGGAAGCAGCCCACCACCCTGCACCCAGCAGCTGCTGCGGGGCCCCCCGAGCAGCCCAGCCAGACCAGGGCCACCCGCACCACCCCCAGGCCCCCACAGCACCCAGACCACCCCCAAGACCACTGCCCATGGTGCCGCAGCTGCGGGAAGGGAAGGGGCTCGGGGAGAAATCGACTCACATGGGTTTGTCATCTAAAAAAACCCCATGAGCTCAGGCTCGGGAGAACAGTGCCTGCCCACCAGTACAGAGAGGAAACCCTCCCTCGCCGACCCCTCAAGTGAAAACTACAGGCATGTTCAAATATACATTTGCTAAAGAAACACGGGCTTCCCTGGTGGCTCAGACAGTAAAGAATGTGAATGCAGTGCAGGAGACCTGGGTTCAATCCCTGGGTTGGGCACATGCCCTGCAGGGCATGGCAACCCACTCCAGTATTCTTGCCTGGGGAATCCCATGGATGGAGGAGCCTGGCGGGCTACAATCCATGGGGTTGCAAAGAGTCAGACGTGACTGAGTGACTAAGCACACAAAGAAACAGCACGTTACACAAGGGACGCAGCACAGGGAAAACCAACAGGCAGTGGCCGACCGGGCGAGGTGAACACACCGACTGGGTGAACGGAAGGGATCCAGGTCCCCGAGGGACTGACCGCTCACCTCTTCCTCGGTCAGCTGCAACCCGGCCCCCCGACACGCCCGCACGGCCCGCACCTGCGGGGGCCGCTCTGAGGCCCTGCCTCCGTGAGGACTCTGTCTCTGAGGAAGATTTCCTCCTTGTAAACGGATACAGAAACGTATCTTCAGCCCGGTGCTTTCAAACTGCTTCGAGCACGGCCTCGGGCAGGCCTGCTGGCCAGGAGGCTCTCTCCCCTGCCCGCGTGGTCCTGTGCTCAGCCAGGCGGCCGTGGGGAGGAAACGGCTCAGGCGGGTTGCCGGGCCCAGCCTGCTCACCAAGGGCTCCGGCCACATCGCCCCCAAGCGGCCCCGGCTCACCTGCGGCTTTGGCCCATGACGCAGACAGCAGCCAAGGGAACGCTGTGGCCCCTCAGAGGGGGGCTGGGGCCATGGGGGTCACCCGGGCTCTGAGCACCGTCAGGCACGTGGCCCCCGGGGAGGCACCCCTGCACTAGGAAGCCGGGGCCTCATCCCTCCAAAGGGACTCATGGAGACGAAGGGACACGAGAGGATACCTGCCCAACCCCAGGTCCTGAGCAGGAAGACCTGCCGCCACGGGGGAAAGCAACCCCGCACACGGCTGCAGTCACAGGTACAGACGCGGGAGGGCTGTGGAAGGCCGGGGCCGGGCGCCCGAGGGCGGGGGGGGGGGTGCAGCGGAGGCCTCGCTGCCCACAGGGACCACTCTGACACCGTAGGACCCGCACACAGCCAAACCCACAGTCCATCTCCTGAACCCTGCCACACAGAGGCTGCAGAGCCCAGCCCCTGGACTCCAACCAGCCAACCGCTCCTAGGCCCGTGACCAACCGGGGGAGCAGCAGCAGGAGAGCCTCACCCGCAGGCGGCAGAACAGGTGCTCTGGCCTCACCGCCTCACCACCTTCCCACCAGCTCCCACCCGGCTCCGTCCACCTGCACCGCGCAAGGGCGAGCCCTCTGGGAAGCGCAGGTGCTGCCCTCTCCACGATCTCCGTGCGCCTGCAAGTTCAGACAAGCAGAAAACCGTGTGCCCTAACGGAGCAAGAAAACAGGAGTGGTAACCTTGGAAAGCTTTTCTGCTGGGTCAGTGGTCAAGAATCCGCCTGCCAACGCAGCAGACACAAGTTTGATCCCTGGTCAGCAGGTTCTTGCCTGGGAAATCCCATGAACAGAAGAGCCTGGCGGGCTACAGTCCATGGGGTTGCAGAGAGTCAGACACGACTTAGGGACTAACCCACCACCACCAACCAGGAGGAACGTGTGCAAAAAGCAGCAGATGCACAGAAAGACCAAGTGTTTAGAGGAACAAAGAAGGGCTTTAAACACATGTTATGAAGAAAGTGTAAGGAAGAGATGCATGTATGCAGGCTTTGCAGAACAGAACTAAATCTGTAAAAACAGGGGTCAAATGGATGTTCCAGAACAAAAATGACAACGAATGAAATTAACAGCTGACCCTTGAACAACACGGGTTTGAACTGTATGATTCCACTTACATGCAGAGTTTTTTCAGTAAATATGTGCTACAGTATTATGTGACCCTTGGATGTGGAACCTCGGATTCACAGGGCTATCAGGTCAGCACACCTGCACAGGCGAGGGAGGAGCAGCCTCGGCACACCTGCACAGGTGAGGGAGGAGCCTCAGCACACCTGCACAGGTGAGGGAGGAGCCTCAGCACACCTGCACAGGTGAGGGAGGAGGAGCCTCGGCACACCTGCACAGGCGAGGGAGGAGCAGCCTCGGCACACCTGCACAGGCGAGGGAGGAGCAGCCTCGGCACACCTGCACAGGCGAGGGAGGAGGAGCCACGGCTCACCTGCACAGGCGAGGGAGGAGGAGCCTCGGCACACCTGCACAGGTGAGGGAGGAGGAGCCACGGCTCACCTGCACAGGCGAGGGAGGAGCCTCGGCACACCTACAAAGGCGAGGGAGGAGGAGCCTCGGCACACCTGCACAGGCGAGGGAGGAGGAGCCTCGGCACACCTGCACAGGCGAGGGAGGAGCAGCCTCGGCACACCTGCACAGGCGAGGGAGGAGCAGCCTCGGCACACCTGCACAGGCGAGGGAGGAGCAGCCTCGGCACACCTGCACAGGCGAGGGAGGAGGAGCCTCGGCACACCTGCACAGGTGAGCACGTCTGCAGCCTCAGTGGTGACTGGTGTTGCCATCCTGAGCAAACACCAATGTTGTTCTCTGGGGAAAAAGAAAAAAAGCACCTCTCACCCTCCTTTATGCTTCTTCTTCTTTGGGGTGTCGTCTTCTGAGGTCCTCCTGCCACGACCCCTGGAGCCCCTCTTTTCTTTCTGACCTCGACCTTCTGAAACAACAAAGACCCCTACTTTGTTCACAGAATTCCTGAGGCAGGACAAGGTTTACCCAAATATGGTATTTACCGTAATATTCCTAATACACTTAACAGACAAAATTCTTCAAAACTCCATGGTTAACGGTAACAAAATGAAGAAAAATTAACAGACTTGCTTTTTAGCCCCCGTCCTCCAGAGCTCTCAAAGTCGCTGCCCTCCAGCTTGTCCTTCAGGTCCGCCTCAAAGCGAGCCAGGTCTGCATCCAGCCTCCGGATGTGCTTATCCACCTGCATGGAAGGATGCTCACACAATCTGTGTGGTTCTCAGACCAAAACACCCCGGGAATCACAAATGCTCCCAGCGTCAGCCAGAAAGTGCTGTCTGGCCCTTTGCTGAGTCCTGAATTGACGAAGTTCTGCTAGAACAAGGCCCACTATTCCCTAGTTGATGCAAAGGTCTTTTTCCCCCACATATGACCCATCAACAGAATAAAGCCTACTGGGGAGAAAACCATGCAGGGATGAGAAACAGCTGTGAGACGTGATGGAGAAAGGGCTGGGGACACGAGATAACGAATCTTAACGTAAAATGCGAAGAGCGCACAGGTCTTTGAGAAGAAAATGACTTAAGTTTTTGGTTCCGGATGGAGCTGGAAGAAGTAAGAGGTGGCAACATCACCCTGTGACCACACAGGACAACACAGGAGGGGACACTCCTGCTGAGCAGCTGCAGGGACATCACGAGAAAAGCGCCTGCTGGTAGTGACAGCTGCCCAACGCCCCCTGTGGCAGCTTCCCAAGCGGGAGCCACACGGCCCCGTCTGGAAGTGAACCAGAGTCCTCAGCTTCGTTATACATCAGAGAGAAAGTGGGACTGTCTTAAGGATGTTGATCGCACCTAGCTCTTGGGAAGACAGGCTGCTTACTCAAGGACTTAGTGCTTTAGAGCATCAAAATCCCAAACAAAAGCATTAAGCTGACCTTCGAGAGGCTTCTTTCTCAAACACAACCAAATTCGGGCTTTAAGAAATCACTGTTGTTTTACTGGGGAAGGTGAAGATGGGGCACCTCACGACACGACCCCGTGTGTGCCACTTCGTGAGCCTCATGGGAGGCCGACCTGAGAAGGAGGTGGACAGAACAGGCTCTAGGGCCTCATGTGAAGCTGATAAAAACAAGCATCAAAAAAATATATATATATATATGTAACTGAACAAGCTGAAAGGGCCAGAACACAAGACCACACTAACGCTCCCAGGAGGAGGACCCCTCCACGGCACACCTTCTCTAGCTGCATCGTTCCATCCCAGCCCGACCTCCACCTGACCTGCCGTTTCTGAGCAGCTTTCCCCGCCGCGTGGGGGGAGCAGCGTGTGCCTGGGGGGCCAGCCCCCCAACTCACCATCTCGTAGGTCTGCATGGCCAGCTGCACCTTGTCGTCACTGTACTCCTTGCACTTGCTGTAGGCGCTCTGGATCTTCTGCAGGTGCTGCACTCGCTGGTCCGAGGAAAGCGTCTTCACGGTGGAGATGTACTCCGCAGCCAGGATGTCAATCTCAGCTTTCTTATCTGAGAGAGAAATGGTTGAAGAGCTACTTCCTGCGTGCGATCCAGGACAAGCTCACCAGACTGGCAACCAATAAAGCCTGATGATGCCAGGTTCCAGCCAAGAAGTGGTTGGCTCGAGCTGGCCACCCGTGGTAGCAGGGGAACAGTGTTCCCAGACACTGTGGATCAGGGCCACAGGCAGACACCCCGACCGGGGCAGTGTGCCCAGGACAACCCATGGTATGATGCTGCCCGGCAAGGGCTCACTGTGCCTCCCTGGGCTCTCAAGAGTCCCTGTTTGAATAAATGACGTGCTCACCTCACCTATGACCTGGCATGCTACTCTCAGGGACACACCCTAGAGATTCAGAGGCCAGGATACACGTGGGAAAACATTCACAACTGCAGATAACAGGGAACAACTCAAACGTCCAATCTAGCACAAAACAGATAAATAAGTTGTGGTCCATTCACAGAATAGAACGCTGCTACTGCTGCTGCTGCTAAGTCGCTTCAGTCGTGTCCGACTCTGTGCGACCTCACAGACGGCAGCCCACCAGGCTCCCCCATCCCTGGGGTTCTCCAGGCAAGAACACTGGAGTGGGTTGCCATTGCCTTCTCCAATGCATGAAAGTGAAAAGTGAAAGTGAAGTCGCTCAGTCACGTCCGACTCTTTGCGACCCCACGGACTGCAGCCTACCAGGCTCCTACGTCCATGGGATTTTCCAGGCAAGAGTACTGGAGTGGGTTGCAGCAGTAAAAAGACATGACAACATTGGTCAATCCCACTGACCAAGAAAAGCACGATGCAAAGGAAAACACACACAATGTGATGATTCCATTGACGTTAAGGGTGGAAACAGACACAGCTGCTAATGCTTCCGTCAAGAGAGACGAAAAGACCATCCTTGCAGGTGATAACTCAGGGTGCACTCCTCGGGGGAAGGGGGCCTGCTCAGGAGTCTCACAGGCCCTGAGCACCAGGGGCTGTATTTCTCCCTCTGGGGAAAGGGTCTCTGGGTGTTATTTGCTAAGCAATTTATAAATGTTTAAAACACTTCAGTATTCTTGCTTTAAGAACCCCATGACCAGTATGAAAAGGCAAAAAGATAGGACACTGAAAGATGAACTCCCCAGGTCGGTAGGTGCCCAGTATGCTACTGGAGATCAGTGGAGAAATAACTCCACAAAGAATGAAGAGACAGAGCCAAAGCAAAAATAACACCCAGTTGTGGATGTGACTGGTGATGGAAGCATGGTCCAATGCTGTAAAGAGCAGTACTGCACAAGAACCTGGAATGTGAGGTCCATGAATCAAGGCAAACTGGAAGTGGTCACACAGGAGATGGCAAGAGTGAACATCGACATTCTAGGAATCAGTAAACTAAAATGGACTGGAATGGGTGAATTTAACTCAGATGACCATTATGTCTACTACTGTGGGCAGGAATCCCTTAGAAGAAATGGAGTAGCAATCAGTCAACAAAAGAGTCCGAAATGCAGTACTTGGATGCAATCTCAAAAACGACAGAATGATCTCTGTTCATTTCCAAAGCAAACCATTCAATATCATGGTAATCCAAGTCTACGCCCCGACCAGTAACGCTGAAGAAGCTGAACAGTTCTCTGAAGACCTACAAGACCTTTTAGAACTAACACCCTGAAAGGATGTCCTTTTCATCATAGGGGACTGGCATACAAAAGCAGGAAGTCAAGAAACACCTGGAGTAACAGGCAAATTTGGCCATTGAGTACAGAATGAAGCAGGGCAAAGGCTAATAAGAGTTCTGCCAAGAGAACGCACTGGTCATAGCAAACATCCTTCTCCAATAACACAAGAGAAGACTACACGTGGACATCACCAGATGGTCGACACCGAAATCAGATTGATTATATTCTTTGCAGCCAAAGATGGAGAAGCTCTATACAGTCAGCAAAAACAAGACCGGGAGCAGACTGTGGCTCAGATCATGAACTCCTTATTGCCAAATTCAGACTAAATTGAAGAAAGTGGAGAAAACCACTAGACCATTCAGGTATGACCTAAATCAAATCCCTTACAATTATAAGGTGGAAGTGAGAAATAGATTTAAGGGACTAGATCTGATAGACAGAGTGCCTGATAAACTATGGATGGAGGTTCGTGACACTGTACAGGAGACAGGGATCAAAACCATCCCCATGGAAAAGAAATGCAAAAAAGCAAAATGGCTGTCTGAGGAGGCCTTACAAATAGCTGGGAAAAGAAGTGAAAAGCAAAGGAGAAAAGGAAAGATATACCCATTTGAATGCAGAGTTCCAAAGAATAGCAGGGAGAGATAAGAAAGCCTTCCTCAGCTATCAATGCAAAGAAACAGAGGAAAACAATAGAATGGGAAAGACTAGAGATCTCTTCAAGAAAATTAAGAGATACCAAGGGCACATTTCATGCAAAGATGGGCTCAATAAAGGACAGAAATCGTATGGACCTAATAGAAGCAAAAGATATTAAGAAGAGGTGGCAAGAATACACAGAAGAACTGTACAAAAAAGATCTTCACGACCCAGATAATCACGATGGTGTGATCACTCACCTAGAGCCAGACATCCTGGAATGTGAAGTCGAGTGGGCCTTAGGAAGCATCACTACAAACAAAGCTAGTGGAGGTGATGGAATTCCAGTTGAGCTATTTCACATCCTAAATGATGATGTTGTGAAAGTGCTGCACTCAATATGTCAGCAAATTTGGAAAACTCAGCAGTGGCCACGGGACTGGAAAAGGTCAGTTTTCATTCCAATCCCAAGGAAAGGCAATGCCAAAGAATGCTCAAACTACCGCACAATTGCACTCATCTCACATGCTAGTAAAGTAATGCTTAAAATTCTCCAAGCCAGGCTTCAGCAATACGTGAACCATGAACTTCCAGATGTTCAAGCTGGTTTTAGAAAAGGCAGGGGAACAGAGACTAACTTGCCAACATCCGACGGATCATCGCAAAAGCAAGAGAGTTCCAGAAAAACATCTATTTCTACTTTATTGACTATGCCAAAGCCTTTGACTGTGTGGATCACTAGAAGCTGTGGAAAATTCTTAAAGAGATGGGAATACCAGACTACGTGACCTGCCTCTTGAGAAACCTGTATTCAGGTCAGGAAGCAACAGTTAGAACTGGACATGGAACAACAGACTGGTTCTAAATAGGAAAAGGAGTACGTCAAGGCTGTATATTGTCACTCTGCTTATTTAACTTACATGCAGAGTACATCATGAGAAACGCTGGGCTGGATGAATCGCAAGCTGGAATCAAGACTGCCAGGAGAGATATCAATAACCTCAGATATGCAGATGACACCACCCTTATGGCAGAGAGTGAAGAAGAACTAAAGAGCCTCTTGATGAAAGTGAAAGAGAGTGAAAAATTTGCCTTAAAGCTCAACATTCAGAAAACTAAGTTCATGGCATCTGGTCCCATCACTTTATGGCAAATAGATGGAGAAACAGTGGAAACAGTGGCTGACTTTATTTCTTGGGGCTCCAAAACCACTGTGGATGGTGACTGCAGCCATGAAATTAAAAGACGGTTACTCCTTGGAAGAAAAGTCATGACCAACCTAGACAGCATATTAAAAAGCAGAGACATTACTTTGCCAACAAAGGTCTGTCTAGTCAAGGCTATGGTTTTTCCAGTGGTCATGTATGGATGTGAGAGTTGGACTCTGAAGAAAGCTGAGCGCCAAAGAATTGATGCTTTTGAACTGTGGTGTTGGAGAAGACTTTTGAGAGTCCCTTGAACTGCAAGGAGATCCAACCAGTCCATCCTAAAGGAGATCAGTCCTGAGTGTTCATTGGAAGGACTATGCTGAAGCTGAAACTCCAATACTTTGGCCACCTGATGCAAAGAACTGACTCATTGGAAAAGACCCTGATGCTGGGAAAGATTGAAGGCGGGAGGAAAAGGGGACGACAGAGGATGAGATGGTTGGATGGCATCACCAACTCAATGGACATGAGTTTGGGTAAACTCCGGGAGTCGGTGATGGACAGGGAGGTCCGGCGTGCTGCAGTCCATGGGGTCACAAAGAGTCAGACACGACTGAGTGACTGAACTGAACACTTATTTCTGAACCTAAGTGTCGTATCTCACAATAGAAGAAGTCTCTGTATTCAGTAGTCAAAAAGCTGTACCTCAGTCAAAAACCACAGCTATTCCAATCTCACAAAATATGTGCCTAACACGATGTGTGAAAAAAGTGTCCACGTCCAAGCACATCATCATCAAATGTAAAACCTCACAGATAAAGAGAAAAGCCTAAAAGCTTCTAAATAGAAAAGTGAAAATAAAGATCCGATTTTCAAAGGATCAAGAATCCGAACGACACTGACCTTTTCAGGAGCAACGCAGAAGCTGGGAGACGACACAGCGACACTTTTCCCGTGCTGGGGGAAGTGCCTGTCAATCTGGAATTCTATACCCAGCCAACTACTCACTGCCGCGTTTTCAGACATGCAACATTATAACAAATTTACCTTCCTGTCTACCCTTTTTTCCAGAAGATCCCAGAGAAAAGGCTCCCCTGAAACAAAGGGGCAAATCAAGACACGGCATGCTTAACAACCTAGCAAACAGGGCTCCACACCGAAGAGCACAAAGGGAGAGGCAGGCCCAGGGCCAGGTGCGCACAGCAGACCCGCAGGGGAGCACCAGGGGTCTCCACAGGGTGCACACAGAGGACTGGCAGGCAACCTGGTGCAGCACACAAAAAGGCATGGGAAACAAAGCAACCAGTAAAGCAGTTAAGAACCCCCAGAAAAAGTTAGTCCAAACAGAGCACACGAGCACAGCACATGGTCCACTACCAACACAGTGGCCCTGATGGACACAGCATCAGTAAATGTGAATTCTAGCCCACAACGCCCAGGAGATGGCGGGAAGGCTGTGTGCACATGAGCTGGCTGGGCGCAACCAGAGACATGAATCATCACTTTCTATAATAACTGAACAGCTAAAGTCTAAAACCAAAAGGAAATAAAGTAAGAAATGCAGCAAAAATGAGCTGCTTAGAAATAAGGAGTTAAATACCAAAAGATCCAAAAGCACTGTATAAACTACACACAGAGTGTGAAAAGAGGAACTCTTTTAAAGAGAAAGTAACAAACACTTTAACTGCAAGGAGCAGATGAGGGTTATAAAGATGAAACGTAGGAGCACCAGGAACTCAGTTTGATTGCACAGACCCGGCACTCTCTCTGAGACACCACCCCACGCCCGCAGCCCCTCTGCCCCAGGTCCTTGAAATCTCAGCACCACCCCCAGGGTCCTGCGTTGGGGAGCTGCTCTCCCCACCCTGGCTGCACTGAAAAGCCAGCACCCACCTTCCGTCCTCTGGTCCAGCTCTCGCATCAGCTGGAAGTTCCTCTGAAGCTCACAGGGAAGGTTCTCGATACCTGAAACACAGAAACGTGCTTCTCAACAGCAGGACAAAAACTCACCTTCCAAGCTTCACACCTCAAGACTACAAGAGATAAGCCTACTCCAGCTTCTGTTTGTTAGGGTTCGGAAACAAGAAGGATTAGGTTATCTTTTACCAGGGATGTGCTCCAAACACTGAACACACCCTGGTACAGGCTGACGTGCTTGAGCACTTGTCAGAAACTCAAGAAGTCAGGCTCAAACAGAGGACAGAGGGCGCCCATGCGACCCTCCCACCCCAGACCCCAGGCCACTCCTCCCTTGCAGACACCCGGTCAAAGGAACAAGCCCAAACCCCAGGGTCCTCTTCCACCTTTACTCTGAACTTGGGGCATCGGGAAGTGCCAACCAGGGCTGTGTAGGGGAATGTGATGCAAAGACGGAGCTGCCCAACACAGCGGCACTGGCCACATGGAGCTACTGAGCACCTGAAATGGAGCCAGTACCACAGAGGGACTGAGTTTCTCATGAGTTTATTTAAAATAAAAACAGACCAGGAGGGACACCACAGTGACGACCCTGCACCACACTGCTCTGCTGTCCCCACTGCCAGGCTCCTGGCCCAGGGCAAGCTTGCCCCCTGCCTGCAGCCAGGATGGACCCCTCTCATCAAACAAAGCTGCTGCTGAAGCCCCAGGGCTCCTCGGCTCAGCAGAGAGAGAGTGGACCCCTCACAGCCTCTTCCTGGGTCCTACAGCAGCACTACCCCTGCACTCTCAGACGTGCTAGGCTCCTTCATGACCTTTAAACTCCTGTGAACGTTTAAAAACTCCATCTGCCCCATCTGATAGCATATCCCAGGAAAATTCCTGGTACACAGCAGGTGCTTAGGGAGTGAGCAGGGGCTTCCATCCCCAAGCCTTCACGCGGGTGCCCCGCAAAGGCCAGGAATCATATTCCTCAGACTCTCCTCATGGGGCCCAACAGGCAGGCACCAGGAAAGAGGAGGGTAAACCGAAGTGCCCCCCACAGGCACCTGGGTGCTCTCCCACCCAGGATCTGTGCTCAGGCTGGGCCAGGACTGGGTGATCCCCTGTGGATCCCCACAGTCTTCCCCCGAGCAGAGGTTCAATCCCTACTCTCAACAATCTCAGGCAGCGTGGCGGTCTGGGGGCTGTGAAAATCCCCAGTACAGCACAGTGTTCTAGAGCCATGGGGCCCAACCCCCACCAGCCCCACCCTCCCCAGGCCATGCCCCAGAGGGGCCAGACTGGAGTCAGAGCGCAGGATTCCAACGCGGGATGGCCGCTCTCTAGCAAGCGACCTTAACAAGCTATGTGGCTTCTGCAGGCAGCATCACCTGCTCTGTGAAATGTGGAGGAAAAGAGCCACCTGCTCAGGAGTCCTGTGGGCGTGACCGCCTGGAGGGCGGGGCGGGCCGCGCTGGCCCCGCCCCGCGCGCCGGCCCCGCCCCGCCGTGACGCACCTGGAATTGGCGCGGCCGTGCCGGCGGGGCCCCGCGCCGCCCGCCCCGCGCCCCTCCCTCGCCGCCCCGCCCGCCCCGCGCGCCCCCGCCGCCCCCCCCGCCCCCCGCCCCCCGGCCCCCCCGCCGCCCCCGCGTGCCCTGGGGCCCGCGCGCGGAGCCCGGCGCTCGGGGAAGCGCGGCGGGGGCGGTGGGGCGCGGGCGGCGGGTCGGGGCGGCGCGCGGGGCGCTTACTGTCCAGGTAGTGCTCCAAGTACATGGCGGTCGCCATCTTCGTCCGCGGCCGCGCTCCGGGTCTGCGCGGGCGGCGGCGCCGCGAGGGCCGGGGGCGGGGCCGGCTAGTCACTATTAATGAGCAGCGCGCGCTGATTGGGCGCCGGCCGGGCGGGGCCCCCGCCTCGGCTTCCGGCCGGGCCGCGCGCGGGCTCGCGCGGGGGCTGGGCGGGCTGGGCGGCCTCGGCAGGCGGACGGGTCGGGGGCTCGGCCGGGGGCCCGGGAGCGCGCCGAGCCCCTGGAGGGGCGACTTCCGGGGCCCGCGGGCCCAGAGCCTGCGATTCCCGGGGCCGCCGGGCGAGGGCCGGCGTTCCGTCGCCGAAGAGGCGGGCTTGAAGGCGTGCCGCCTCTTGAGAGCCCTGCTCTAAACCCCGGGCGGACATGTAAAAGGGGAAACGCGTTCACTGTTTTGCAAGCTTTACCTGCATTATACAAACTCAGGCTGTGCGGAGGCGCACAGCTTCCCCACCCCCGGAGGCCGGGCCTGCGGGCGGCTGATCCGAGCGATACCAGGGCCTGTGCAACCATCCCAGCTCCATTTAATGCTTGGTGTGAAAATTCACACGCACGCTCGCGTGCATTGTTGCACACTATGCCTATTGTTTCCAGTAGATAAGTGTTGTTATTAATCGAGTATTTTTAGAGCTGTTTTTGGCTCTCACAAAAATTGACAAGAAAATACAGGAGTTCTTACACACCCCTTCCACGAATACACACAGTTTTCCTTATGAACATTTTCCATGGCAGGGGCACATTAACTACAATTGATGAAACAGTATTGGTTCATTATTATTAAGGCTTCCCTGCTGGCTCTGGTAAAGAACCTGCCTGCCAATGCGGGAGACTCCGTTTCGATCCCTGGGTCGGGAAGATCCCCTGGAGAAGGAAATGGCAACCCACTTCAGTATTCTTGCCATGGGAAGTCCCATGGACAGAGGAGCCTGGTGGGGCTACAGTCCTTAGGGTCACAAAGGAGTCGGATGCAACTCAGCGATTAAACAACAGCAAAAAGAAGCCCATGGTTTACATTAGGATTCATTCTGTGTTGTACATTTATGTTAAGTGGCACCCATTACAGTATCAAATGTAATCGTTGCTCTGCCCTAAAAATTAGCTGCCCCTCCCTTCTCCCTACCTTGGAACCCCGGCGAACGCTAATCCTTTCACTGTCTCCAGTTCTGGCTTTCCCAGAGTGGCATATAGTTGAAATCATAGAATGTGTAGCCCTTTCAGATTAGCTTCTTTCACCTAGTAATATGCATTTTAAGCTTCCTCCCTTTCTTCTCATGGCCGGATAGCTGCTGCCGCTTGTTTTAAAATATGTCTTTATTTGACTGTGTCAAGTATCGCAGTACTCGGAATCTTCGTCGCTGCGTATGTGACCTTTCGTTGTGGTGCACAGACTCTAGTTGTGTCTCTTGGGCTCAGCAGTTGCAGGAAGCAGACTTTGTTGCTCCACAGCAGGTGGGATCTTAGTTCCTTGACCAGGGATTGAACCCAGATCCCTTGTATTGCAAGGCAGATTTCAACCATTGGACCACCAGGGAAGTCGTGCTCACTTCTTCTTAACACTAAAGAATATTTCATCATCTGTACCAAAGTTTATTCTTCACCTACTGGTCTGTCCAAATTCTGTCAGCTGGGAATAAAGCTGCTATAATCATACGTGTTGAGGTTTTTGTGTGCACACAATTCAATTCCTTTGGATAAATACCAAGAACTATAATTGCTGGATCAGACTGTAATGTTTAGCCTTGTAAGAAACTGCCAAACGGTCTTCCAGAATGAGCTGTAGCATTTTGTATTTCTACCAGCAATGAATGAGAGTTCCTGTGGCTGAACATCCTCGCCAGCATTTTGTGTTGTTACTGTTTTGGTTTGGGGCCATGCCAAAAGACGTGTAGTGGTATCTCCTTTCATTTCCAACTCTGGAAAGCCTAGCGTGCTGCAGTCCATGGGGTCACAAAGAGTTGGACACGATTTAGCGACTGAACAATGACATGCGGTGTTAGGAACCTTTTCACGTGCATATTGCCACCTGTATGTCTCTTTGGTGAGGAGCCTGTTCAGATTCTCTGCCCGGTTTTAAAATCGAGCTGTTGCGTTTCTTAACCGGTGAGCCATACTGTCCACTTTTCTACCATTTACCTTTTTAACTTACTATTCTCCGCAAATTCTGGCCAGTTCACTTCAGTTCAGTTCAGTCGCTCAGTCGTGTCCAACTCTGTGACCACATAAACTGCAGCACGCCAGGCCACCCAGTCCATCACCAGCTCCCAGAGTTCACCCAAACTCATGTCCGTCAAGTCGGTGATGCCATCCAGCCATCTCATGTTTGACTCAGTTTTATGTCATCCTGGTGACTAGACATATTTCACTGGGTTACTATACCATACTTTAACAGACTCCTTATAGAGGAACAATATTTTTATGGCTTCCAGTTTCTATTACCATAAATAACGCTCTGGTGAACATCTGTTCATACAGTTGTATGTATTTGTCTGTTCTAGTTACCTACTGCTAGATAAAATGCCTGTATATTTAGTCGTTTAAAATAAACATTTTGTTGGAGCTCACGACTTTTATGAGTCAGGCATCCCAGCAAGGCTCTGTTGGGTTATTGTTTTGTTCTGTGCGATACAATAGAGATCTCCAGAGCGGCTGGAAGGTGGCATTCAACTGGTACCTGCATCAGAGCACCTAGAGTGTGGCCTCTCCAGCCCAGAGCTTCTAGAGAGTTCTAGGCCCTGATGGAAGCTGCCAGACTCTGTGACCTCAGCTGGGTCATCCCCAGACAACACCTCACCACATTCTGTTGGTCAAGTGAGTCCCTGGGGCCAACCCAGACTCCAGGGGAGGGGAAAGTAGACCCCTACCTCTCAATGGAAGGAGTAGCGCTGCTGTGGCCATATTAATCAGCACGTTGTCTTATTAATTCTTTAAGATTAATGCTCAGAAATTGTATTGCTGGCTCAGAGGGCGTGTTGTAAGTGCTGATATTTCTAAATGTGCTGGCCAAGGGGACAGTTAAACTGACACTCAGCCGAGTATGTTTCTCCTTCAGCTAACCCTAGACTTCATCGGGCTTTATTATCTTTGCTTAACATGGTGGAAAAATAAAAAGAACCTCAGCGTTGTGTCTCTGATTTGAAGGGCGGCTGAGCAGATTTTCACAATCTGCTGGCTGTTTGTAGTTCTTCTATCACAGTACGTTCTTTCCCATTATCCATGGAGAAATAATAATAGTAAACAACACACTGTGATAGACAGCATATTAAAAAGCAGAGACATTACTTTGCCAACAAAGGTCCGTCTAGTCAAGGCTATGGTTTTTCCAGTAGTCACGTATGGATGTGAGAGTTGGACTGTGAAGAAAGCTGAGCGCCGAAGAATTGATGCTTTTCAACGGTGGTGCTGGAGAAGACTCTTGAGAGTCCCTTGGTCTGCAAGGAGATCCAACCAGCCCATCCTAAAGGAGATCAGTCCTGGGTGTTCATTGGAAGGTCTGATGTTGAAGCTGAAACTCCAATACTTTGGCCAACTCATGCTAAGAGTTGACTCATTGGAAAAGACCCTGATGCTGGGAAGGATTGGGGGCAGGAGGAGAAGGGGATGACAGAGGATGAGGTGGCTGAATGGCATCACCGACTCGATGGACATGAGTTTGTGTAAACTCCGGGAGTTGGTGATGGACAGGGAGGCCTGGCGTACTGCGGTTCATGGGGCCGCAAAGAGTCGGGCACGACTGAGCGCCTGAGCTGCAATGATGGGGAAATAAAGGGCAGTGGCTTTCGCATGTCAAAGACAGGAGCAGTCTGTCTTCTTTCATCCACATAAGGCTTCGTAAATCCTCCTACAAAGACCATTTTGCCATTTAGTTGCTAAGTCACGTCCAATTCCTTTGCGATCCCGTGAACTGTAGCCTGCCAGGCTCCTCTACCCATGAGATTTCCCAGGCAAGGATACTGGAGTGGGCCGCCATTTCCTTCTCCAGGGTGTCCTCCCGACCTAGGAATTGAACCCACGTCTTCTGCACTGGCAGGCAGATTCTTTACCACTAAGCCACCAGGGAAACCCAAAGACCATTTTAGAAATGGCAAAGATGAGAGAAGATTCTCTCACTATTGTCGACTGAAGAAAAAAACTGGACAACCTAAACATTAAGTTTTATTTAGAGGACTTTCTGAGAGACTGCTTCGAGGAGGTAAGGAAAGAACCGGGATATATGAGAGTTTTTGAGCAAAAACCACGTAGTCAAAATATCGAAAGTACTATTGATTAACCAGACATCTCAAGTGAGTAGATTTAACGCTTTTCTGAGTATGGAAAAATTCAAGTGTGGGCTTCCTGGACTCACTCCTCTGGTGTGCACCTTAATTCTCTGGGGCCAGGATCCTGCTTCTCAGGGGCAGCTGCAGCCGCTGCTGGCTTGACGGCTGCCACATCCTTCGTTGACTGACACAGCAGGAAGCATTTTTCATCCCTGGTTTTTATTTCTGTGTGCTTTGGATAAATCTTTAATAACCGATTTCACCCTTGAGACCACTGACATTCGGCCTAGTAGGCCTGTGCTGTGGGGTGGGGGGGTGGGGTGCTCGCCTGTGCTTGTTGGGGGCGAGCAGCACCCCAGGCCTCTCGCACTGGATGCTGTCAGACCCCCACCTCGAGTCATGATGGTCAGAATGTCCCCCAGCTGAGAGCCAGTGCTTGAGGGTAAGGCTAAGCTAATCTAGCAGAGAAACCCTCCCAAACTCAGTAGCACAGAAAAGACACAACTTTACTTCTAGAACAGTCCAGGAGGTGGGTAGCTATGTTCCACAGGGTCACTCGGGGACCTGGACTCCTCCCAGTGTGGCATCTGCCCCCAAAGGGCCTTGCCATTGTCTTCATAGTCAAGGCTGGACTGCGCGAAGACAGGGGTGGGGGCAGAGGCAGAGGCGCAGTCTGCTGTATGGAGGAGACACACCACGGCTGCTCACGGCTCCTGGGCAGTAACTTAGCCACCGTGCCGTGTTTGCTTGCGGGCAGGGCTGGGAGGTGGCGTCCCACAGGGTAGTGGTGTGCCCAGTGCATCTTGTTCTTCTGCAAGTACGTGAGTGCTGCAGACTGAATATCCCCCCGCAGAATTCACAGGCCGCATCCCTGAACTGGCAGTGTGACAGTGTTTGAGTGATAATTGAGGAAGAGAAACCAGACCTCTCCACAGCCGTGCAGCGGGAAGGCCATGTGAGGACACAATGAGAAAGTGGTCATCCGCATGCGACCCAGAGAATGTCAGCCCTCCTGGCACCTTGAACTTGGGCCTCCAGAACTGTGAAGAAAATGTGCTGTTTAAGCCACCAAGTTGGTGGCATTTTGTTCTTGCAACCCAGCTGAGACAGGAAGAGGTTTTGATGGACAGTAGAGAAGACTGACCGATTCCTGGGATGGAAGGTGCATCACTAGGCAACAGGTACAGTCAGGGCCATAGGGCCTCTATTTAATGTAAAGTCTCAAACTCACAAAAGCAGGGAGAACCTAACAGACTCCATGTGCCCATGGGCCAGTTTCAGCGATCACCAATTTCTCTTCACCTGCCTCCATGCAGACGCAGCCTGGCACCCTAGCCAGGATCTCCTGCACAAAGCAGATGCGCTTGTGCCCACCTGTCAGGCCTCCCTGGTGGACTCGCACTGCTCAGAGCAGACTGTGATAAAAATCAGCCGCAAGACTTAACCGTCAGCGCAGCAGGACACAGAGGAACTGGACGTACAGATGCCCAGGCTCTCCTACTCCTGTGTCAGGGATGCAAGGTCATGACCGGATGCGTGGAGGTGCTATAGTCACCCTGTGGCTGAGGGACAAGCCAAGAGTACTGGTGAGTTGCTGACCCAGCATCCGAGATCACTAGCAGCAGAAACAGTTCTTGGCTGCCTAACTCTGGACTTTGTTTTATGTGAGATAACTAGCTATCCCGATGATTTAAGCCAGTGAAGCCGGCATTCTGGCTGTTGGTGGTGTTCAGTCGCTGAGTGCTGCTTCTTTTAGCTAAGTAAGAAATTTCACTGTACATTTGCTAGTTTAGTATTTCCTGCTGTTAAAAGGGCATCCATGGCTCCCCAGCATGCAGGGACAGACCAGCCAGGCTGCCCTCATTTCCATGGGTGACCAGGTAGGCTGTGCTCTCACAAGCTGAGGTACTGCCCGTGTTCCTGCCTGTCGGCCTGGTGAGCTCATCCTGCTGATGTTGTAGAAGGCTGTCCAACCTCAAGAGAGTCTGTACTGTAAGCCTGTCATCCTTTTGAAGGCAAGGAGATGGAATTTCCAGAACAAAACAAGTTAATCGAAGGCAATACTGTGCTGTTAGTGTATCAGCGACCTCTTGTAGATTGTACCGCAGTAACAAAAGACCCCAAAGTCCCGGTGGACTCAGCTCACAGTTGTTTATTTCTGGCTGGTGCTCCTTGCCAGTGGCACTGGTGTAGCTTGTCTGTGTTCATTCCAGGATCCAGGGTGAAAAAGCAGCTCTAATTATGCATATGCAGTTCTAAGACTGGGGACTTGAAGTGGGGGTGGGGGTGGGGGGGTGACCTGCACAACAGCTTTCTTCCTGAAAGTGAGCTCGTTACTTTACAAGCTCAACATCAAGGAAGAAAGCCTTGGGAATAACAATCTACCACCCTTCCAGGATCCACAACCTAATCAAGTAAGTGCCCATCAGGAAAACGGAAAGCTACCACAGGTGTCTTGGGTCACAGCAAAATCAGGGGCTTGCACAAGTGAGGTGGGGGCAGAGAGCCAGGCCAACTGTTGCCATGACCTCAGCCCCAACATGAGGTGGACCGTCTGGAGCTCGCGGGGGTCCGTGGCCGCTCCCAGCCCCTGAGAGCCCTCTTCAGCCTGTCGTCCGGGAAGCTGGCGCTTCTTGAGGGCTCCCTGGAGAGCAGCCCTCAAGTCCACGGCCACATTTCTGGCCGTCTCCGAAGTTCTCCGCTGCCAACTCGAGCGTTCCAGAGCAAGTTCTGGGAAACGCGGCTCCCAGCACGTAACGGGCCTGACGCTGCTGTCTGCACCAAACGCCTAGGTTGAGGTCGGACCCCACCATGAGGCTGCCTGGGGACGAGCCTTCGGAGGCCACGAAGCCCTGAAGGACCCCTAGACGGGAAGGCAGGGTTCGCGCCCATAGGACGACAGCCGCCACCCTGACGGAGCGCTTCCGGGCGCCGAGCCACGCTCCCTCAAGCTTCCCGCCGTCGAGGAGTGGGCAATGGGAGGGCCCGAAGGCTGCAGCCCCGCGCTTTCGGAGGAAGAGCGGACGCGCGCGCGCCAACAACAGCTGCCCGCGCGGGACACTGCGCGCCGGCAATCTGACCCGGAAGAGGCGGCGCGACGGAGGAACCGCCGGGCCAGTCGCGCGCCGCTTCCGCCGTACTAGTCCTAGCCAATCCGGCCATGCCGGCGGACGCCGGCCCATGTGAGCCAATCCTGGCGCGCGCGGCGGACGCCGGCCGGTGTGAGCCAATCCTGGCGCGCGCGGCGGACGCCGGCCCTTGTGAGCCAATCCTCGTGCGCGCCGCTGACGCCCGCCGACCACAGCCAATGAGCGGTCCGGGCGGTCCGGGGCGGTGGTGGTGGCGGGAAGGCGCGGCGATGGCGGGCCGGCGCGGCGCGCTCATCGTGCTGGAGGGCGTGGACCGCGCAGGAAAAAGCACGCAGAGCCGCAGGCTGGTGGACGCGCTGTGCGCCGACGGCCACCGCGCCGAGCTGCTGCGCTTTCCTGGTGGGCTCGGCGGGCCGGGCGAGCGCGGGGCTCCGGGGGGCCGGGGATGGGGACGGGACCCGGGGCCTCTCCGGGCCCTGAGGGTGGGAAGCGAAGGCCTCGTGGGCCGGGCCCGCCCTCGTAGGTCCGCGCTCGGGGCGCAGGGGCCGGGCCCTTGTGGCCCCTGAGCCTCAGCCGGACACGCCCGTGGTCGTTAACGCGCGGCTGAGGTGCAGTCAGTCAGGTCCTGCGTTTAGTGAGTCTCAACACGTGTACAGCCCAGAAGGCGTCTTCACAGCCAGAGTAGTGACCGTCACCCCCAGAAGTTTCCTGGTGCTGCGTTGTGACCCAAGTCTCCGTTTTGTTTTGGGGTTCCTCCGCCCGCGCACCCTTCAGTGCTTACCTTCTGACTGGTTTTGTGTCATGTCGGGAGCCGCGATAGGCATTACTGACAAAATGGAGGCACGGCCCCAAGCCCCTCTCCTCATCCCGCAGGCACGGTCCCGGGATGAAGGAGTTAGGTCTTGTGATTCTGACTTGGCCCTTCCTTCCTCCGGTTGAGTTGGCTGGAAAGTATGTTACAATCCGTAACGTTAACTATTGACATTTGTTCAAGGATCTTTACAAAGAATGCTCCAGGATGAGCACACAGGCTGCAGCCTGAGACCATAGGAAACACTGTTATCTGAAACCTGCCTGTAAGGGGAATGTTTATGGCAAAAGAAGTTTGCTGAGTTTAGGGGTTAGGAATAATTAAGAATCGTTAGAAGCTAAAAGTTTAAGGTATGTTGTAGTGTTGGCATATTTTACTATAGCTTATAGAAACTAGGTATTTTAGAGATACTAATAGCTAAAAGCCTTTTTAGGAGATGATGAGCTTAAGTTACTAGGGGATAACGGGATTTAAAGAGGTAAGAAATAAACTGAGGAATGCAATATACAGCCCAGAGACAAACTTGAGTTACAGTGTTATCACAAGGACACTTAAGAGGGAACTCTGAAGGACAACAATGATTTATGGAGACAGTAAATATGGGTGAGGGGAAACAGAAGAGATCATACCTCTGACCTAATGCTTTTGTAGAAGTATAAAAGAAAACCTGATGCTTAAAATAAACATGCAGCCCAGTGCTTTGAGCGAGAGACTGCATCATTTTCGTTCGCCGACCCCGTTCATCCCTTCAGGGCGATTCCCTGGCTGCCGGAGCTGGACTCCGGCAGTGTCATACTTTTAATTTTTAAGGTAAAACATTGGTCTTGAAAACGCTTGTAAGGATATCATCAATACTTAGGTATTCAAGAAGAGTTCAAGGTTTACAAACCAGAGGTGGCAGCAGTGGAGGGAAAATGCTTCCTTGAATGTTCATCGTTGTAATCTTTAAGCCAGACAGTCTTCACATCTTATTCAGTTGACCCTTGAATGACATAGGTGTGAACCGTTTGGGCCCCCACACACACCTTTTTTCAATAAACACACAGTACTATGCAGTCCTGGGTTGGTGGACTGCAGGAACGGAGAACCTCGGGTACTAAGAGCCAACTGCAGCACTTAGAAATCCTTTTGGTGCCGAGGCAAGTCCTGGAACCAGTCCCCCTTGGTTGGCACTGCCTCTCATTGCTGCTTCCTACCTGAGTTCCTTCCTCCTAAAGCTTTGTTCATCCCGGTGTCTATACACTGCTGCCCTTCCTGAGGTAAAGGTGTAAGCCTGTCCAAAGTTTTAGTAAAATAAACTTCAAAGTTAGGCTTGGGTCAGGGCCAGAAGTTCTGCACAAACGCTTCCTAATGTCCACGGCGAGCCTGCTGTCATTTTCTGTGTGTTTTCTCTCTTGTTTCAGAAAGATCAACTGAAATTGGCAAGCTGCTCAGCTCCTACTTGGAAAAGAAAAGTGAGGTGGAGGATCACTCGGTGCACCTGCTCTTCTCTGCGAACCGCTGGGAACACGTGTAAACACCTTGGCCCTGCCACCCTCCCTGCGCTACTTCCCCTGCGACTCAGTGCGGCTCTTGTCTCTTGAGTGGCTGAGAGTCACGCTGGAGGATGTACCTTTACACGCTCTTTTATTCACAGATTCCCAAAGCTCTAGTTAATCCCCCCACCCTGCTCCTTTTGTGACGTTAGGTCGTTTCGGGTGCACAGAAAAGCTGATGGAGACGTACAGAGCATCCCTAGTTCATCCCCCCCACTCGGAGTCTTTCTTGTTTGTGTCTTTGATGAAGCAGTGTGACACGTCACTAAGTGAGGCTGACAGTTGACGTTGGGGTTTGCCCTCTCCCGCCACCTCTGTTTCACATCACCTTGGTGGGATCCCTCTTTGCTCAGCACAGCTGTTGACAGAGAGCCTGTGGGGCACACTCCCAGGTGCTTCTGTTCCCATCTGCACACGTGTGTGTCAGTAACACGTGTGTCACGGGAGGTGTTCTGACACAAATAAACAGGGTCCGTGCGGACAGATCACCTCACGGCGTGCTTCCTAACTGCTTTTCGGTCTGTGTTCCACTCTCCTCTCACGCTCCTGCGGCCTGCTGTCCGGAAAGGCTGCTCCACCGTGGATGGAGCAATACCTTTGGGTGGGCACGTGAGTGGCTTTGCCTGGCACCCTCCCACGAGCAGGCTGGCACCGCTCCCCTCTGGCTTTGGCTGAGCCAGGGCCTTGTCTGGAAAGGCCTACCCCCTCCACATGTTAGATGAAAATGAGGCCACGTTTATTTGTTTTTAATTTATTTTTTGGTTGCATTCAGGCTTGTGGGATCTTAGTTCCCCAACCAGGGATTGAACCTGTGCCCTCTAGGTGGAAGCGCAGAGTCTTAACCATCTCGCTTCATTGGGATCACCAGGGAAGTCCCAGTGAGGCCGTATTTATAATCTTTAGCACATCTAGGTTTTCTTGGCCCGGGTGTTCCAATTTTTGCTTTTTGTGGGTTTGTAGGCAAGTAATGTCAGATCAGTTTAGAATGAGAAACAGGACCGCTCCCCTTCCTCAGCCCTGGCCTTGCCCAGGCATGCCGGCCTGTGCACCCCGGTCCATTTGTTCCGCCACAAGTCCCCTTCAGGTCACCCCAGCCACTCCCATCAGATCCATTTTTCTGACCTATGGAAGTCCTTGGCTGACAGGTTGGATTCTGGGCTGCTGTCTGGCACCGTCGTCCACCAGCTGCGTGATCTCGGTCTCGCCTGGCGTCTCAGCCAGATCTTCCTGGCAGTGCCGTGAGCAGAGTGCGCCCCTCACCTCTGGTGCTGTGTTGCGGTAACGCCTCCACTTCCTCCCCGTCTGTCAGAACCTGCCAGTCCTCCAGGGCTGTCCAAGGATTTATTTCTAGAAGCTAGCGTTCTCTCTTGCTTTCCACAGCAGTTTAGCAGCACCTTCCCAAGCCTCACCTTGAGCAGCGTGCTGTCACGTTTGCTTCACTGCTCGCTCTCTTTTAAAGATGGCGGCTGTCAGTGAAATGCTGGGTTTGTGTTGTTTCCTCCCACCTGGATCCGGGTTTGCCTTTCCGGCGCGGTACCCCAGAAGGACGTGGGTCCTCTCGAGGGCAGGAAGTCGCCGTGCGAGCCCACTGAGGCATCACTGGCGGTCTCCCCTGACTCAGTGAGGGGGCTGCCGGCTAGGCTCTTCCGCTAAGTGGCTTCTTCCCGTCAAGAATACTGTGGAAAAACCCTCTTATTTGTCAAGCTGACCGCTGGGTTAGCAGTGGCGCTACTGGTAAAGAACCCTTCTGCCACTGCAGGAGACATAAGAGACTCAGATTTGATCCCTGGGTCAGGAGGATCCCTTGGAGGAGGAAATGGCAACCCCCTGCAGTATTCTTGCCTGGAGAATCCCATGGACAGAGGAACCTGGCGGGCTGCAGTCCCTGGGGTCGCACAGAGTCGGACAGGACTGAAGACGCAGCAGCAGTGACCGTGTCTGAGGCGGTTACTGTTTCTCTAACGCCTTCCTTTCTCTGACATGGACCAGCTGGATGCTGTATAAAGAGCTTTCCTGCCCTCCTGTCTGTCTGTCTGTCCATCCACCTTCAGTGTGGGCTCAGTGGGGCATCAGCCTTTGCTGTTCCTTGTTTGCTGCTCAGTGTGTCCCAGACGTGGCCTGCAGGAGCCCTTCGGGCTGGGGGTTCTGGCTCCCGCGCCTTCTGCGGTAGCTGAGACCCGCTGCTCTCCTCGGGGGAGGTGTTCAGCAGCCGACCTCTGCTCCGCCTCGCATGCTCCCGTTCCCCACTCCTGCCTGATGCCTGCTCTCCCTTCCAGCGCCTCAGGCTCTGCTGGGCTCTGCACTTGCTGCCTCCTGCCCGCCGTGGGGTGGTTTCAGAATCGCCGCCCCCATCTGCGTTCAGTCTGGTCGAGCTCCAGGGTGGCTGCAGCCCAGTGGTTAGAGCAGGACACGCGGTCTGTGCACGTCTCAGACGCGCTTTTCCCTCTTGCTGTGTGTTCCTTTGGGATCCAGGTAGATTCACTTTGTGTATAATTTGGGGGTTTTTTCTCCCCGTTGTTGACTGCAGTTTTTGAATGCCTAAGACATGAAATGGTTCTAAAAGAATCTCACAGAAAGCTCCCTGCCGTCCGCTGGGGGTGAGCAGCCCCCTTGGTTTCTGAAGTTGGCGGGTGCCTGTTGTCTCGATTCACCTTCCACCCAGCACGGAGGCTCTGCCTGTCCGCGCTCTGCTCGGGCCGTGGGCGCTCTGCCTGTGGACTCCGGTGGTCGTGAGTGTCAGCAGTGTGCACTCAGGAGCGATGCTGCAGTGAGGAGCCCATCTCCCTGTCAGAGGCCCGCCCCCAGCCCGTCTCCTCTGGCGCCGGTCATCAGCAGGCTGTGCTGCTGGCGATGGCGCGGCCTTTGTACCCGTCTTCCTGAGATCCCGGGCCCCCTCCTGTCTGCGGCCCCTCCTGTCCACGGCTGGCCTCCCAGGAGGAGGCACAGGTGTCTGTCGTCCCCTCCAGGCCGCGCCCACCCTTCCCTCTCCTTGTTCCCTTCTCCCTTCCCAGCTGGGCCTGGTCCCTGTGCCCGATGGCCGAGCTGCCCCTGGACCTCTGCCAGCACCAGCTGTGTTCATGCCCTGGGTGGACTTGCCTTTTTGTGCCTGGCATTTCTGGGGGTGCCCACGTGGCATCCTCTGGGGAGAAGATCCAGAGCTTTGGGGATTGAAAGCCAGGCTACACGTTGCTGCCTGAGCGCGACCCTGTCCTCCTGCTGGTTTCTGAGCTGTGCTGGGTCTTGAGGGTGCTCTGAGCCTGAGACTCAGGAGCTGTGAAGCTGGGTCGGGGGGTCACCGGCATTCCCTCTCTTGTAGGCCGTTAATTAAGGAGAAGTTGAGCCAGGGCGTCACCCTGGTTGTGGACAGATATGCTTTCTCCGGGGTCGCCTTCACCAGCGCCAAGGAGGTGAGTGCCGCTTGGCCCGGTGCGTAGTTTGCGCCCTGTGTGGACTCAGCGGTCCCCGTGGGCACGGAGCCGTCACAGCAGAGGCTCCGCATCAGCAGCCCAGGGCTCTGTGATCCCCTGTTCTCCCGGTCACTTGGGCAGGACGAGCAGCCTCTTCTGTAGCTGTGGGTTGTCCCCGCAGATACAACCTCAGTTTTAACTCGGCCAACACATTTCACATCACAGTCACACAGCGGGTTGGTGGGCAGACCCATTTCATCCACCATCTTGTTTTCAGGAAAGACCGTGAGAGTATCTGGGATGCTGTTTTCCTGAACCCCCTTTCCAGGGAACTGCTGTTTCACAAGTACAACAGCCTATGTGACCGCACGGCCCTTTGTCCTGCCTTTTGTTTAGAAATGTTCAAACATACCTCAGCAGAGAAAGGGCGCCCCCAGCACCACCACCCGCCTCAGAGTGCGCTTGTCTCCATGACCCGCCAGACATGGTGTCAGCCCCCTGTGAGCATCTCGGTGCAGATCCCCAGGAGACCTTTCCAGACCCTCGTCCCAACCCCGGCGAGTGGGGACCATCCCGAAAGTCCTTCAGTGCGTGCTCACATGCTGTTTGTTCCCCTTAGGTTTTTACAGTTAGATCGAACCAGGGTTTGGCTAATTAAGGTCCGTTCTTAAAATGTGCCTTGACTCTCTTGATGTGTAGGTTTCTGCTTCTCTTTCTATTTAAACGTTTATGTTTGCAAGGCTCCTGTCGAGGCGTGGTGTCTTATAACGGTCTTCGATCGTGGTTAATTCACGATCGAGGTTCAGAATGCTGACACTTCGGTTCTGCCATTTTCCGGCATGAGCAGCTGGGTCCTCCTTTAGGACAGTCCTCCCGAGGTACCGGCCCCTCGGCTCCATCTGTGAACGTCGCACAGGCTCAGGAAGGGCGGACACGTGCCCTCCGCCTGTGCATGGGACTCTGAGCCCACAGCTGGCTTCTAACCCTCAGGCTTCGGTGTGGCCCTGGGTCACACACTTCCTGGGTTTTCCTCCAGAATAGAAATGCTGCTCTTAGAGTTGCGAGGGTGGATGAGAGGGGACATGCTGCAGAGCGCACGTGGGGCGCTGGCGAGGCTCTCCAGGACTGTGGGTCTACCCCTCTCGGGACAGGGGGCCGCCCTGGCCTGGGCTGCCACTTGGCTAGAGGGCGTGGGGTCCTGGGCCCGGGGCGTCCTGTTGACGGAACACAGTCTTGAGAGAAAAACCACGAGGCCTAAAGAACACTCGCTGTCGTGTGAGAATTCTCCCCACACATCCTAGCTCGCTCTCCCCCTTTTTGGTGAATTTGGAACCAGAAACGAGACCATGTTAAGCTGGCTCCCTCTCAGGCGGGTTCTTTGTCCCCAGAATTTCTCCCTGGACTGGTGTAAGCAGCCGGACGTGGGCCTCCCCAAGCCCGACCTGGTCGTGTTCCTGCAGCTGCAGCTCGCGGAGGCAGCCACGCGGGGCGAGTTTGGCCGTGAGCGCTATGAGAGTGGCCCCTTCCAGCGGCGGGCCCTGCAGCGCTTCCAGCAGCTCCTGGCAGACCCGAGTCTGCCC
This sequence comes from Okapia johnstoni, assembly GCA_024291935.2. Classification (NCBI taxonomy): domain Eukaryota; kingdom Metazoa; phylum Chordata; class Mammalia; order Artiodactyla; family Giraffidae; genus Okapia; species Okapia johnstoni. The sequence continues at coordinate 97,234,560 of CM044315.1, read as the reverse complement.
TGGAAGGTGAGTGCCACCTGGGCCCCGGGGCTGGTGCAGAAGGGGCCACTGCTGGGCCAGGGCAGGGGTGTCGGGGCCGTGGCGCATCAGCTCACATGTATCTGGGTCCACTGTGGGACTTCCCAGGTCCTCAGCACAGTTCCAGCCCTGGGCCACCTGGCCCCCCATGCTGACTGCGGGCCCTGGCCGGGGTCCTCCCCCATCGCCCCGGCCACCGCCTCCTGCACTGTCCCCACGGCCTCAGGGCACTTGCCCGGCCCATCTCCAGCCTCCCTGCAGGCGGCGTCCACGGCCGCGATCGGCCGCACATCTGCCAGGCGGGCAGTCCCCCTCCTGGCTCACGCTTCTCCCTGCCCTTCGTCCGTGCCTCCCGACTGCCCTGCTGAGGGCTGTGGCCCGGGCTCCCTGTGCAGGTTCAAAGTACACCCTCGGCCTTGCCCTGTGTCTCCAGATGCTCAGGGCTGGAGGGAAGGGTGTGGCTTGCCTCAGTTGCCTCAATTGCCCCGCCCTCTGCTGGCTGGTTCTATCAGCGACTGAATGCCAGAGTTCTCTCTTTTTATGGTTTTCTTCATTTTCTTCCATTTGTTCTCACCAGTTTTTTATGTTTTGCCATGCCCTGTGGCATGTGGGACCTTAGTTCCCCGACCAGGGGTGGAACTCACGGCCCTTGCAGTGGAAGTGCAGAGCCTTAGCCACTGGACTGCCAGGGAAGGCCCTTTCTGGTTTTCTCTTATAAGTAGTCCTTCATGGTGCAGATTATCCATGATTTATACTGCATTTCAGCACCTGCTGGGACCAAGACCAGAAAGCACAGCGTCGGGAGCGTGGAACGGAGGGGCCAGCTGGCCTTTGTGCCAAGCTTTCCTCTCAGCTGGGTTTCCAGAGCTCTAGGAGCTTCACTGATGTTTCTCGTAGGGCAGGTCCCCTCCATGGGATTCTCGGCTTCTGTTGATCTAAAAGTTTACTTTAATATTTTTCACATCTTTAAAGTAGTAACAGACTTACAGAAAAGTTTTAAGTCGAATAAGGAACTCTCCCGGGGACCGTTTGACAATGCGGGTCAGAACCTGACCCCCTCCCGCGTGGACCTGGGCGGTTCACATGGGTCCTCTCCCGTGGCCCGGGCGCTGGGTCCCACCGCTGACCTTTGTAACCAAGGACGTGGCGCACAGCTCGTCGCTGGTCTCCTGCCTCTGACCATCTCAGCCTCGATGTTTCTGAAGGCCCCACAGGTGCCTCATCGCCAAGCCTCAGTCTGGCTTTGTGGGTGGAGTCAGGCTGTCGCCTTTGGTGGGTGGTCGCTGCCGTGTGACAGGCGCACGCCTTCAGCACGTGCTCCCCTGCACCTCTGTCAGGTGGTTCACGGCGAAGCCCCTTTGCGCTCCTCTGAGGAGGGGCTTGGAGACCACCCGTGAAACCCCACTGCCCACAGACTCGCGTATGGGGCTCACTTCCCGGCAGCCCGCTGTCCTCACCGTCTGAGGCCCACGTTGGCCCGGGTCTGGCCTCTGGGAGACCCCCTTCACGTCGGGGCCCTTTCTGGTCCCACACGTTATGGTCTCAGGGCTCCTCCTGGGCCTTCCTGGCCCAGTGTCTGGAGCGACCCTGGTTCGGTTCTGTGGAGAGGCCCCCAGGGCCCGCGGGGCACCACGCAAGAGTTCACGTGGGAGCCGCCAGGGCCGCCGCCTCTGAGGGCCTCTGCTCCCTGGGGCTCTGCCAGGATTTGCTGCCCCGCGGCTGCCTAGAGGCTCTTGGCGCCCCCAGGGCTGAGCCTTGGCAAAGGAGGGGTCCCAGGCATGTCCGCTCCGTGTGCCCAGTACGTGGCCCGCCCTCAGGCGGAGAGCGGTTCCTCATGGGCTGGCCTCCCGGTGACCAAGGGTCCTGTGCTGTTCACCTGGGCGGCAGTGTCTCAGCAGCAGTGGGGCTGTGGGTGGGGAGGAGAGGACACAGATCTGCCTGGGGCTCCGGGCGGGTCTGGGCGCAGCCATGGAGGGTGCCACGGGGGCCACCGTGGAGTGTGGGGCGGTTCAGTCCCCCGGCGAGGCTGGGGGTTGACCCGAAGCCGTGCCCTCTGGAATAGCCTATGCACTGAGAATGTTAATGACTTGGGTCCCCGCCCTGCACAGACGGTCGACGCCTCCAGAAGCATCGAGGATGTCCACCGGGAGATCCGCGCCCTGTCTGAGGACGCCATCCGCGCCGCCGCACACAGGCCTCTGGGGCAGCTGTGGACGTAGAAGGCCGGCCCCCTGCGCCCCGGAGAGGCTCATCAGTTACTGCTCTTTGCTCACTGAGGCCTCACAACTGCATCCAACCGTCCCTTCGGGGTCTCTGAACCCTCAGCATGTCCTCAGGCGTCATCAATAAAGACAAGATGGAGACGGCGGTGGCGGCTGGGGCCCGGAGCAGTGCAGCGTCCTTGCCTGGGGCCCCTGTGGTGTCAGCCAGTACCGGCCGCGCCTGGGCTGAGTGCTAGCCTCGCACCCTTGGCCTGCAGGGCCCGGGCCGGCCGTGTCGGGCGCTGTTTTTGCTGGTCATTCTGTTGAGACGAGAGACGCAGCCTTATAACCCTCCGCATCCTGTCCCACGCAATTATTCCAGGACAAGCCCTGTGGTGGGAGGTGGGCAGGGTCCCCGGGGCTCGGCGCCTCCTGAGTGTTGGCGGGAGACTGGGTCCCAAGCAGGAGAGCACGTGACAGGTCCAGGGACTGGAGCTGGGGGAAAGCCACGGGCAGGGAGGGAGGGGCAGCCCAGCCCTTGCGGGAGGACAGAGGGGCCAGGGTCCCTGCACCTGGACGGCCGTGTGGCTGCTTCACAGAGCGCCCCGCTGCGGGCACCAGGCCATCCTCGAGTGCCTGCGGATCCCAAAGTCCTGCTCGTGCGTCCACCCATCCGCCAGCACACACGAAGTCGGGGCAGCAAGTTAAGAGCCACGTGTGGAGATGGAGCACTTCATTCAAGAGTGAGCTCACCCAAGGGGATGGGGGGGCAACCCTGACCTGCCTTCTCACCTTTCACACGACCAGGGCCACATGCTGGAGGAAGAAAACGCAGCGTGGGCAGGGGTCCTGAGTGCTGGCCATCAGGGAGGCCGCGGGCATGGGTGGGAGGCCCTGACAGAGAGCCCTGTGGCCCAGGTTAGGACAGGGCCCCACAGTTCCTGGAGGCAGAAGGGTCTGGTTGGGAGATGATGCGGGTTGTGTGGGGTGCTGGGCCAGGGGTGTGGGAGCTGGAGAAGGGAAGTAGCCAGGGCCTCGGGAACAGCTCTGCTGACCTCTGGCCTCCAGGGTCCTGAGAGGTGTCTCAGCCCGAGTGTGGAGGCTCCAGGAGCCAAATGGGCTGTTCCTAAAAGCCAGGCCTCGGGCTCCGGCTCCAGCACTTCCTGTCTGGCTTTGCTCCCTGCGAACCAACGGGAGGGCAGGTGGCCAGAAGCAGGGAGCTGAAGGGCTCAGCGTAGCTCCAGCTCTCACCAGGACCTCCCGGGCGTGGCAAGTGGCCTTGCTCAGTCCTTCCTGCTGACCTGCTTGGGGGTGACCACTGAGGCACTGGGCACCCAAAAGGGCGCTGCTTAGGGAGCCAACAAGTGCCCAGCACCATGGCCACTCCACACCCATGAGGGAGCGACAGTCTGACCTCCCTGTGCACCTTGCTTTAAATGCAAACCACACAAGGTAAAAGATGCCCAGGCGCTTCTGTTGTGTCCAACTCGGCAACCCTATGGTCTGCAGTCCGCCAGGCTCCTCTGTCCATGGGATTCTCCAGGCAAGAACACTGGAGTGGGTTGCCACGCCCTCCTCCAGGGGATCTTCCCGACCCAGGGATCGAACCCAGAATTCCTGCATTGTTGGCGGCTTCTTGACCACTGAGCCACTGGGTGGTTTTTCCAGTAGTTATGTACAGATGTGAGAGTTGGACCATAAAGAAGGCTGAGCACCAGAGAATTAATGCTTTCAGTTGTGTTGGAGAAGACACTTGAGAGTCCCTTGGGCTGCAAGGAGATCAGTCCTGAATGTTCACTGGAAGGACTGATGCTAAAGCCGAAACTCCAGTACTTTGGCCACCTGATGAGAAGAACTGACTCCGGAACAGAGACCTTGAAAGACTGAAGGCAAAAGAAGAGGGTGACAGAGGAGGAGACGATTGGATGGCACCACTGACTCAAGGGACATGAATCTGAGGAAACTAGGAGACGGTGAAGGGCAGGGAAGCCTGGAGCGCTGCAGTCCATGGGGTCGCGGTCGGATGTGACAATGCCTGAGTGACAGGGCGTGAGGCGAGGACCAGCACCACAGCTGGCAGGGCAGTCCATGCAGGGGGTGCCGCGCGCTCAGGCCTGGGCACCATGAGCTGTTCATGCCTGTCCACCAGATCCTTCCCGAGGGTCCTTGGTCTCACCGTGTACAATTACAGCTCCAGGGAAATCAAGACACAGACAAATGCTGTTTTCTATTGAAACTGTTATTACTTGCAGTAAAGAACTGCAAACTCCACGACTGAGAGCGAGCACTCCTCAGTGAGCCTTTCCCAACACACGACGGTCCCCTCTGGTCGGTGGTCCCCCCCCCGGAGCCCCCCACTGCAGGCAGGAGCAGAGACCCCGTGCGCTAGCAGCGGGGGGAATGGAGACCCCCAGCTCTGCCTGAGGGATGGAGGGGGAGGGGGGAACAAAAAGGGACATGAAATAACTTAGGTGGACAACGCCCAGGGGCGGGGTGCCCGCTGCCCCCTGGGTAGTGGGCGGGTGGGGGCTCCTGGGAGGGAGGCTGCCCCTCACCCAAGCTCCCAGCCAGTCTGCGCTTCCCGGTGGGACAAAGGCCATCGGTGGGCGCTGCACCAGGGCCCCAAACACAGGCTGACAGGTGGTCCCAGGTCAGCGTGAGCAGGTCTGGGTGTCCCCCTGCCATGAGGGGTGGCACGCCCACCTCACACCACAAGAAGGCGGCTTGACCCTCGGGCCCCAAACCATCTGAAGCTGTGCCAACCAGAAGGGGGCCCTGAGGAGGGGTGAGGTGGATGACTGCTCTGGGGGCGGCGAGCTTCCCAAGCCCCCCACCCCAGGGGAAGTGGGCGAGACAAGCAAGCAGCAGTACGGGGCCCACAGCCTCCCCAGGGCTCCGGGCGGGTGGCACTGCCGTCCAGCTCCGCACACAGCGACATCTCTGGACCTGACCACCCGCCCCCACACCTCTCCTCCCAAGGTGAGGACTCCCGCCATGGTCCTCGGCCCCTTCTCCCCACGGCGCCCTGCAGGCTGCGTCCTCGGAGCCTGTCTCGGGACACGCCCAACAGCAGCCATGTCCGTCATGGAGCTTCAGACAGGGCTTTAATTCCAAGGCGAGCGGCCGGGCCCAGGAGGGCACGGGGCGCCGTGCAGGGCTGGCAGTGTGCAGCGGGAGGGCGCGCCCGGGGCCCCCATCAGGGCAGAGGCGGCTGGGCGGTGGGCAGCGGGGTGGACGAGACGCGGCGGCCGAGCGCCCCTGCAGGGCCAGTGAGACCGTCCCCACTTGCAGGGCTCTCAAAGGGACAGGATTTCAAAGTCTTCATCTTCTGAGTCAAAGAATCTTTCCAGTCGCTCCACATCAGAAGAATCTAGAGAAAATGAGACAAAACCTCAGCAGACGCAGGCGAGGGTCACTCAGTCTGGGGGGTGGGGCTGAGGGTCAAGTGCCCGAGGGCACAGAGGCTTCACCCCACGTCCCACCCACATGCCCTGTGAGGAGCACGTCCTGCCCGATGCCCGACTGTCAGGGCGGCCTGGATGCAGATGGCAGGCGGGGGAACCAGGACTGCCCAGCTGAGGCGCTGAGACTCAGGGACAAGGGCCCTCCCTGACAGGAAGGTGCCCAGCCACACCATGTGGGCCTAGTGGGCATCTGTGGCCAGTGGTGCGAGCACCCCGACCCCCGTGGTTCCCATGGCAGTCTCCACGTGCTCCACTCACAATGGGAAGGTGCCCCTAGAACCACAAGGCTGCGGGGACCAAGGCCCAGCAGCTGCTTCGCTGCAAAAGGCCTAACCTGTCCTGGCTCCCAGGAGCCCCTCACAGAGCACCTAGGGAGCTGCGCCCAGGACTCAGGCCAACATTAAAGGCCACAGGTCAGCAGAACAGGCCCTGGGGAGGAAGGGGAGGACGGCATTGCACTGACCGCACCCCGGCGCCAAAATCCTGAGGCGTCTGGACTCACCTAAGGACAAGTTGAGGACGTCGGGACAGGCCAGGTGGGAAGGCTGCTGCTCCACCAGCTCAAACATGGGCAGGGAGCCTCCGAGCAGGGACAGCTGTCGGTAGACTGCGTGTCAGGCTGCAGCAGAGGGAGGGCCGTGCAGAGGCAGGACCCACCCGGCTGGGCGGCCTTCCCGGGGGGCCCCCAGTACTGGGAATCCCAGGAGGTCTGCGACCACAGTAAGCTTGGCCAGGCTCCCTGGGGCAGGCGAGGCAAGCGGGGCCCCGCATAGCACGAGCCAGCTGAGCGGGAGGCTGAACCCAACCCCCCCGACCAGCCTGCACCGCCCCCCCCAGGGATGGGAGCCCCCACCGACCTTCCTCACTTGCTGACACCAGTCGTTAAAGTCGTCCTCGGTCTGACAGAAAAACCCCTGCAACCAACACCCGCAGTGAGCGGGGCTGCATGACCCGCGCGCCCTCACACGCACCCTGGACACATCTGGCCTGCCTCGCCCATCCGGCCACAGTGCCCAACCCCACCTCCTCCCAGACGGACCGAGAAGGGCCTGGTCACAACGACACCCGGGCACAGCAGGAGCTGGCTCCCGCCGTGCCCTCCTGAGGGGACGCGGGGCCCCCCCGCTGGAGGCCCTGCCAGGAGAGCGCCGGGGTCAGAGTGGTGATGGTACCGGGCGCGCTCAGCCCACCCCACAAAGAGGAGATGGGAGCAGGAACCGAGAAGAGGAGTGCCCGGGACACCACTGGGCCGGTTGAGGACGCGGACGCCGCAGCCCTGCATCCGCAGGAGCCGCTCCTGGCCCGAGGGTCAGCCCCTGCCCGCGTCCCCGCCGCCAGCCTCAGACCTGGCCTTGTTCTGACGAGCTCACAGGCGGGCTCCTGCAAAACCACCGCTGATGCCCTCCCGGGGGCCACAGACCTCTGGGAGTGACCCAGACCCATAGGCAGTGCGTTTGGGGTCGCTCCTTCTTAGGACCAAATGCCTTGTGTCCACGGCTCAGGTGACCACTAGGTTCTTCTGATTTCTAGGGGTCCCTGGCCTCCCACAAATGGATTCTGAGCCAAACCAACCCTTCCCGCCTTGCCGTCAGAAGAGCGTGAGCGAGGAAGTTCATTCTTGGGGATCAGCCGACAGACAGAGCAGCACAGACCACGAAGCCCACGGGGCGGAGAGCCCTGAGGAGGGTGGGCTGCGGCAGGGGTGGGGGGACCCTGCTGTCCTCACAGGGCTGCGGGGGGCTGGGGCCGCTCTGTGAGCTTCTGGGTTCTGAACCGCGTGACTGTCACGCTAACTACAGGACACTGAAATTAGGGGAGCAGAGGCTTCCCTCCTGAAGCAGCAGCAGGACAGTGTGGACGGCGGGACGCACCACGGCGATGGACGGGTCGAGTTCCGTGATGCTCATCCTGCCGGGTGGGTGCTGGCAGTGGAAGCTCTCGTCCGGGACCGGGCAGCGGTCAGCGGCCGAGACGGCAGGCTGCGTGGTGTGGGGGTCCAGGTAGATGAGCTCCTCACCTGAGTGGGTGGCGGGCGGGTCAGTGAGAGCAGGGCGGCCTCACCACAGCCCCCATGCCGGCCTGGTGGAAGCGGCTTCAAGTCCAGTGGGGGGGCACCCTAAAGACCACCCGCTTCCTTCAACTGCAGCAGACCCCCACTCACCAACGTAGCCAATGAAGTAGTGGGCACTGTTGGGCTTCCCCCCGATCACGCCCAGGGACTGGGGCATCCGGAAGCAGTGCTGCAGGCAGAGGGGGGCGGTGATGGTGAGCAGGGGCTCCTCCCCACTCCCCACCCCTGCAGGGCTGCGAGCACAGCCTCACAGAGCACGCGCTCCCAACCTTGAGGCGGCAGGTCCTCAGGCGGGGAGAAGGGGACAGCAGGGCACCAACCAGGTGCACACGGGTTGGCGCAGCTGCGTGCCAGGTGGGCAGCTGTAGGCAGGAGCCGGTACGACATGGGGGCAGAGAGGGGACAGCTGGGGGCTCCGGGAAGCAGCGGGGCCGCAGCTGCAGGAGCGGAGAGGCCGGCACAGACCCACCTTCAGCGTGCCCGCGTAGGCCGCGTTGACGTCTGCCAGCCCCAGGCGCAGCGGAATGAGCAGCACCAAGGGTTTCCAGGGCGCTGGGCGCCCGCCGCCCGCAGCCCCCGCAGGGAAGCCATTGCAGTGCCGCTCAGAATCTGTGGGAAAGGCCTCGGCCCCGGCACAGGGAAAGCTGCTCCTGCACAACCTCCCTGCAAAAGGCAGACGTGTTCTCAGGGGCTGAACAAGAGGACGCACGAGTCCACCGCGAAGACACAGCTGTGAACAGTCCAGTGCCTCAAGTACAGCCCAGACTGGGAAACTGAGCCTTAGGCAAACCTGCCACTACCGAGAAAGATACCGCACGTTTTCTACGTGTGTCCAACTCAAAGCTTTTACTGTGAGATACAGCATACACACAGAGTAACGCAAGTGATCATTTATGTGCACCTGGGGAGCAGCGATAAAACCAGCCCCATGGAGCCACCAGCCAGGTGGACGCAGTGCTGGCCGCAGGCCCAAGGCCCCCCTCAGCAAGGACAGCTTCAAGCAGAAACGTTTCTCGCTTCTTTTCCTTCTGTCTAAACGCACCTGCTAACCCCTCAGTGAACAGGTTTACTCCTGTTCCGTGCAGGAGACCCGCCGGCAGCCACAAGCACACCAGGCACCCAGGCGCGGTTCCCGGACGCCCTTCCCCACTAACGGGCCGGAAGTGCAGGGTGAGACTGCCAGGAAGAAGGGCCTACAACCACACACACACCGGGACACTGTCAAGGAGCCAGCCAAGCCTGGGACAGTGAGTCAGGACCCTAAGGGAAAACACCCTGAATTTAACAAAAGAAGAAAAGACCCACACATCCACTTACGTGAAGAACGCCAACAGATACACAAGGCAGGGATGGGTGCACCGGACAGACAAGAGTCAGACCCTACTCAGTAAGTCCTCAGAGCCCATCAAACACCCTCTTTAGTCCACTTGCTAATCAGAAGGGGCCAGGGGCGCGTCCTGAGCGGGTGCCCCCAAGCCCTTGGACTTTCCCAAGTGAGGAGTGCCGTGGAGACGTCTCTGGTTGTTACTGGGGGCTCTGGAGAGCCCTGAGGGAGAGGCTGGATGCAGGCGCCACTCCATGCCACTCCAGGGAGGGGAGAGCTGGAGTTCAGGCCCCAGCGGATGACAACCTGGTCCCTCGGGCCTGTTAGTGCCGCCTCCATAAACTCTGAAAGGACATCAAGCGTCTCTTCCATTGCCTCCGAGTCTTGTCCTTGGGTACCCCTGTGCTCTTGTGAGTCAAGTGCTCCTGAGTCTCCCAGCTGCTCCAGCAAAGTCACGGAGCCAAGGACAGGGTCATGGAGCCTCCGGCCTCCAGCCAGTCTGTCGGAAGCACAAGTCTACTACCTGGACTTGCCCCTGGGGTCTTCAGTGTGTGGGGGGGTGTCAGGGGGTCCTGTGGGTGCGATGCCACCTGCAGGCTTGCAGATGGGCTCAGAACTGAGCTGAACCGCAGCACACCCAGCGGGTGTCGCAGAACTGCTGGGCTGGGGAAACCCACACACAGGGGTTGGTGGCAGGCTCTCCCCGCCTGATTTCCAAACACAGATTCCTGGGCTTTTCCTTTACTCCTGATGTGGTTGCTGGTGATGTGCACACTGTTTCAAACAAACCAGCTCTAGAACGTAGTGGTTCTACCACACCCCCTTTTAAATCATTAATCGCTGCATTTGTCTTTACTAACGCCATTCTTCTGAAGTTCCTCCCATCACTTTTATTCATCCTTTCCTAGGCTCTTGAGCTGTGCTTCAGTCACCGTCACTGTTTACTGTGCCGTCACCAGTATTAAAGGTACATGCTTTTCCGAGTTTAGGACACGTCAACTTCTGACGTGTAACCTTTAAGCTTGACTTTTTCTGACCCAAAAGCTAAGACAGAAAGCTTGACGTTTCTAGGTAATTAAGGTCTTGTCCTTTTCTCCTACCTGCTCCGCATTAGTTTACACGACTGCCCAGTGGACGTATCCAACCTGCCGCACTGTCTCTCAACTCATCTAAGTTTTGCTCTGCCGACTAAGAGGCTCTTCTGTGACGAGGACACTGTCCTGCTGACGATGGGTCAGCCCACGCGTGGCCCGAGACAGGAGCAGCGGGGCCGTGGCTGCCGACATTGGCTTGCACACCCCACATGGCCTGTCCCACACAGCGCCAGCACCCTGTGAGTAAGGGAGGGGGTCCTGGCGACACCAGGCCCCCACCTGTGGGTTCGAGCCCCGTTCACACTGTCAGTATGTCTGAACTCTGCTTTGCCTTCAGCGACGACAATTAGACCATGTCTTGCCTTCAGACCTGGTGAACCCAGGTTCTCCTCGGAATTCTAAACCTCTGGCAGCATCTGGGGACCAGGAAGACGCAGTGGCATTCCTCACGGGGCATCAGAGCGCACACAGGCCCAGCACACGGGCACCAATAATTCCACACAAGACGCAGAAGCGCGGGCACCTAGCGCCTTCCCACCCTGCCTGGCTGGCGCCGTCCAGGGGCCCTCAGCCCGGAGCCCACTCACTTACTGATGTCCGCCATCACCACCGTGTTGTCCATCGCCACATGCACGGCCAGGGCGCTCCAGGTGTCGAAGACAGCCAGCTTCCTACCAGGAAGGGGAGGACACCCCGATGAGCCTGCCCAGCTCGAGCCTCATGGCCTCTACCAGCCGCGCTTCTCGCCCAGGCCTGCGCTGCACCCCAGTGGTGGCTGTGGAGGGGCGGTCCCACAAGGAGCCCTTCAGGGTGTCACTTCCCAATCAGGCCAGCACACGGACAAGAGTCAGAAGCCAAGCGCAGGTCTCGCCCAGCCTGAGGCAGCCCGGCCACCCCTAAGTCAGCCCAGCCCTCAGCCCCAACACGCTGAGCTGACAGCCAGCTTGAGGTCTCCCAGAGAACCTGGGCTGACAGCATAGCAGGGAGGCACCGTGCTGGGTGGGCGCCTGTGGCTGAGGAATTATGGTTCTGAGAGGAGGGGTTCTGTCTAATCTGGGGGCTCTGCAGGGGCTCCCAGGACCCAGGTGGGCACATCCTCAGTAAAAACAGATTCCGACTCCTGAGACCACTCGGCACGGTGACCTCTGAGGACCCTCCTGAGGGTCCTGAAAAGGGTGAGAGAGTAAGAGACCCTCATTTTCCTTCAGCAGCAGAGACCCGGGCGAGTCTGAGCACCCCAGGCACATACTTGAGGACTTGGGCGACGGTGTTGGGCCCATACCACTGGCCGATGGACTTGCCCTCGCCGACTCCCATTTGTGCTGCAGGAAACAGAGCTGGTTAGCGACCCTCACCCCCCGGCGTCCCGAAACCCCTCCCACTCCCGGTCCAAGAGGCCGTCTGGGCCATCTGTGGCCCAGGAACACTGGCCAGGAAGCCTGCCTCACAGGAGCTCCTGACTGGCGCCAGGACGCGGCCACCGCTGCCCACAGGGACACCCTTCTCTTCGAGGCGCAGCCCCCTTCAGACCCTGACCCTAGCCCCGTCGGGGGAGCGGGACTGAGGCGGTGGCTCCAGTCGGTGAGCACAGAGCTCCGGCCCCTCCACGCGGGTGAGAGCAAGCTGGCGGGCGTCTGGACAGGGCGTGGCGCCACGGGTGGTGCCGAGGAGCAGCCCGCGAGGTCTGCAAGCTGCTGCTCACGAACGCCAGGCTGACAGCGTGTCACCCTGGGCGAGAACCCCCACCTCTCAGCACAGAGGTGCCCTCGAGGCCCACACCCGACGTGCGCGACCCCCCACCTATCTGGTGGATGGAGTAGCAGCTGTCCTTCCTGTCCAGGAACGCCTGCAGGACGCTGCAGTAGCTGTCTGGCTGCCTCTTTTGCTGCGTCCACCTCCAGTCTACGGGAGACAGACACGCAAGTTCAGTTTCAGCAAATATAGGCAAGAAGCTGTCATCGTTATAAAGCACTCAAAACATACGTAGTGCCCAAACTCCCTGAGAAACTTCCCAAGTGGAAGAACTGAGTTCTCCAGTATTTCAAATATACACATGGTAATGCATCAAAGCAGATCCACACAGAAATGAAGAATGGTTCGGTGGTTTAAAAATGACTTCTGAAACACAAACGCTTATGAGCATCTTCAGAGCCACTTTAATCAACGAAAACTTCGACGTTGTTACAAAGAAAACCCCGAAACCCCAAGAGTGTAATGGTGATGCCCCCACTTTGCCCCCCGAGAACACGGCTGGCCCCACAGAAACTTACCTCGGCCCAGGTGCCGACATACCAGGGCTTGGGCGAAGATCATCTGTCCACACCTCAGCATGCAGCCCCAGCCCGTGTCTGAGGTGGGGCCGGTGCCCCCTGCCACGGAGGATGAGAAAGCACGCACCATCAGACCCAAGCAACCCCCCAGCATCCCCTCACAGACGCGTGGCAGACACAGCCTGCCCCGGACGGCGGGCTCAGAGCTCAGAGCACCTGCAGACGTAGCTGCACGTGTGTTGCCCCAGCCCACAGAGTGGTCTCACGCGGCGGACAGCGGCACAGACCATGGCCAGGAAAAGCCGCCGAGCTCCACCCCAATGGCCTCTCACACAGGCTGCCGCCAGCCGCCCTATCCTGGGGTTTGGACAGCGCCGCCTGCCCAGCGGCTCCACCCTCACCCAGGGCCCAGCAGAAGCGAGAGCCTGAGGTGTCTGACAAGCCCGCCACCGGACGCGGCCCCGGGATAGGGAGGCGCCCCCAGCTCCCAGCTCTGGGGCACAGACGGCAGCCCCCTAAGGAGGGGGCTGATGGAGACCAGCTGCCAGGGCAGGCCACTCCCGGCCCCAGCCTCGGGCCCCCGGCTCTCCAACTGGGGGGGGCCAGGCCCACCGCTGGGGACACAGCGAGGAGCCCCGGCTGGCCCTCCAGGGCCCACAGCCAAGTGTGGGACTCGTGAGCACAAGCTGAGGGCTATGACCAGGGCTTCCCAGCGCCCAACTACAGCACCGTTAGCTCCAAGCCGGGGCCTCTGGAAGCAGAGGTGGCCTCGCGTTTCCTGCCGCGCTCTGCTCTGCGCTGCCAACGCTGGTCGTGGCTCATCGTCCAGGCCCCAGTAAGCTAGCGTGGCTCACTGTCGGAAGCATCACCGGCGCAGCAGGACCAGGGGCCCTGGGCTGTGATCGAGCTCTGCAACCAGCAGGCACAGACCTCGGCTGCGTCCATTAACTAGGGTTGCTGAGGGCGACAGCAGGGACAAGCCCTTGACCCGCTGAGATCTGCGTTTCCCTCTTGGACCCCAGGCTATAGCAGGCAGTACTTACCAATGGCCGGGAAGTTCTTCCTGTACGTAAACCAAAGTCTCGACGTCACATCGGCCAAGATCTCTTCCTTCTCTAGAAAAGGAACACGCACACACAGCGGTTAAGCGTCCAGGGCCTGTGGCTCGGGAAGTCAGCAGACAACTCACCGCCACGCCGCTCTCTGCAGAAGAGCAATGCAGCTCGGCGGGCACCGGTGGGGCCGTACCTGTGAGGACACTGTACTTCCTCCCCAGGATCCAGACGGGCTCCGAGGTCTCAGGGAAATCCTCAAACTCAGCAAATCGGAGCGTGTCGTAGGTCAGAGTAGCTATGGAAACCAAAGGCACACTCTGATGGCCGTTTCCTGACTTTATAAACAAGTATCAGAGATAACGTACAGCGTCTCCGTACAAACAGCCCATGTGGAGTTCGGGGGGGCCTCCAAGCGGCCAGCCGTACCACCACACTGAGAAGGGGGTGCTCGGCACTGGGCGGCCCCGCCCCCGCCTCCTCTCAGGTTCGAGGCAGAGTCAGTGCCCGGCAGACTGAAGGGTGAGAGGGCAGCAGGGCTCAGGCCCAGGCCCAGGCGGGAGAAGTGGCCCACGCAGCAGAGAGGCCGCCCGCAGTGCAGGAGACGCGGGTTTGAGCCCTGGGCCAGGAAGCTCCCCTGGAGAAGAGAATGGCCACCCACTCCAGTGTTCCTGCCTGGAGAACTCCACGGACAGAGGAGCCTGGCAGGCTACAGTCCACGAGGTCACAGAGTCGGACACGACTGAGCGACTAATATTTTAAGCCCCTAACTGTTTTAGACTTGACCCTAAAAGACAAACACAGATGAGCCCAGACCTCCGTCTCTGCACGTGGGGCCAGTCTGGACGGCACACAAGGCGGAGCAGCAGTCCGGCCGGGCCGCCCGATGCAGCAGGGCGTGCAGGGCAGGGTGCCACTCCAGAAACCAGCACACAGCCCCGGGCCCTGGGCGCCCAGAGGCCTGGAACCTGGGGCGTGCCCCCCACTTCCTGCAGGGCCACCCTGTCCGGGCCCCACCCACCGCGAGGCTTCAGAGAAGCCGGAGTGCCTTCCCACCCGGAGCCCGGCAGACACCATCCCTCTGCCCTGGGCTCGCGATGCGGCACCTCAGCCACGCCCACGGGGCGAGGCCCACCGTGAGGTCCCGGGCACCCTGCTCCAGGCTGCCGCCTCACCAGCTCTGACAGTGCCCCCATCCCCTCCACCGGCAACTCCACTCAGCTCTTTGGAAAATCAGAGACATGAAACGACCTTCTCCCACACCTGAGTTTATGTTTCAATAACAGCCCTACCTTTTGGTAAACAACGATTTACTAAAACAAAACCAAAAAAATCCAAATGCCACAAAACATAAAGCGCCACCTGCAGCCTCGTGCCTCCTTCCAGAAGCTGTCTGTGTCGACTCACAAACAAAGCCAGGCCCCACCTGCATTTCTTTGTCCAGAGTCCCGGGGCCTCACGAAGTCCAGCCAGCACCCCCAGCCCCGGGAAAGGCAGGCGGAGGGGCTGGCTCTGCGTGGGCAGTCAAGGCGCAGGTCCTGCTGGGGCCCTCACGGCTGGGGGGTCCCAGGCACACGGTCAGCCTCTGGGTGGGGAAAGCTCCTCACCCATCACCCAGAACATGGGACAGGATGCCCCTGCAGCACAGCTGGGACACAGCCCTGAGCCCTTCCCAAGACCGGCTCACGAGAGGCCCGCAGACAAAGGGCTCCAAGGTCAGCTTGCACCACCAGCGTCAAGGACAAAGGCACGCAGTCTGCCTGCCTCCAACGGCTTCACTGCTGTTCAGCCAACCTGCAGTCTCAGGGCTGGGGACAGTGCTCGCGACACCACACGCCTGCAGCAAGAGAGGCCCTGTGCTCACCACGCGCCAGAATGCCCCAGCCGCCAGGAGCCAGCTCTGCCTCCTGCCTATCGCCCGAAACCCCACGAGGTCAGAGGAGCCCTGCGCTTCCGGAGCGGCTCCCGAGGGCCCGGAGCGAGGCTGCCCTGCTCTGAGGGCCTGCCCTGTCTGCGTGTCCCCAGCATCCGCCCTGCTCTGAGGGCCTGCCCTGTCTGCGTGTCCCCAGCATCCGCCAGGCTGGCTTGCGATCAGGAATTAATAATTTAACCTCCAAGTTTCTGTCTACCCTTTTTCATGTAGGGTTATTTGTTTGTGCACATGGTTATAAAAACTGAGCAGGAATGAGCTACAGTTCTGTTTTCTCAAGGAGAAAAAGCATCATGTGTCTCTGCCCTTGGAAGCCATCTCCACATCTTCAGAGGGCACGGCCTTCTTAGTCCTCGAGGCTTACACACCTGTGCACTCAGGCCCAAGATGACTCCAAGGGTACAGCGCCAACAAGACCTGTCTGTCTTAGCCAACAGCGCTGCAGGGCAGTGACGCTCACCCCACAGGACTACAGCCCCAAACCCAAGGTGGCCCTGCCTACTAAGCCCTGGAGTGCTCCAAGGACAGAGGGACACGCACACATCAGAGGGCCCTGGGACGCTCCGGAGACACCCAGCTTCCAGTGAGATGAGCAAGAAAAGGAGACGCGGCTGCTCTGAATGCCGGTGACGACAGCAGCCGCCCACAGTGGGTGGGTTCTCACCCAAGAAGGTACACGCGAAGAGGCAGGCACGGCTCTCAGGGTAAAGCGCCGACTTTATAGGCAACACAGCCAACTTCAGAGGGAAGGGGAAACACGCGTCCTCCCTGTTAACACATCACCGAGTCCCCCGCTGTGACTAACAACATTACAGGACTGGGCAGCCTCTCCGTCTTCACTGCCCGAGGCTCCTAAACGGACTGAGTGGGCAGGAAGCCGCCGCCGGGCCAGGCAGCCGGGAGCTGACAGGGGTCCCGCACGCCCACACCTCCCGCTCCTCCCGGAGGTAAGACCACCCAGCGAGTCCTGCCCTTCCGGGCACAGGTCACGGCTGCCTCTCACGTCGGCCGAGAACACCCCAGGCCCGGCTCCCATCTCTGTGCCCTGCGGAGCACCAGGTCGTCTGCAGCCCACGCCCTTCTCCCCTATGTCAGTTCAACTCGCTGGCAAAGCAGGAGCCAGAGAGAGAAATGGATCAGCACATGCAACGAGGTCCTGGTCCTCCCTGGGGGACACGGGGAGTCACTGAAGCAGCCGCACACCCATCTCCACAGCCCAGGCCGAACGGAGCTGCGACACCTGGGACAGTGCCCTCCAGTATCAGCCCGGCCACCCAAGCGACCTGAGTAGCCCTGGCCCCAAGAATGGGCCCACCCCCGGCGCCAGCACGGAGCCCGCGGGCCTGCAGCTGCGGCCAGAGGAGCAGAGCCAAGGGCTTCTCAGCCTGGGGGTCACAGGCCAACCACCCCCACCATCCCTGATCCGAGGCTCGGCCTCTGCAACGAAGGAAGGACAGACCTCTTGGAATTCCACTCACTTCTGGTGTTGGATTTTCTATCGAGACTTGACCCTGGAAACAGAGACCCCACCTGCTGGCCGGCACACGACTCACAATCCTGAGCTTCAGTTTCCTCACCCAGGAACCAGGGCGAGCGGCCACCTCTGCCCACGGGATGAGAACGCAGGCTGGTGCCAGGAACGTGGGACCCCAGTCCGGCTCTCAGCACCTCCTGGCCCCCTCCCCGAGAGCTCAGCCCATAGGTGTGTCCAAGGAAACTCAACTCCCCCTCCGCCGAAGCAAACGCCACCGCTGTTCGTTTTCAGTATTAATTTAGCCAAAAGATGTATTCAAGCTTCTGTAGGACAGAAAACACTGCAGAACACACATTCAGGAAAGACTTCAATGGAAACTCTAATACTTCTCCATTTGTAAATGGACGTTCACAATCACTGAGCCTCACACAGACCGACCCACAAGAGGAGTCCACCCTCGAAAGCTCCTTCACTGACTGACCAGCTCCACCAGCTCAGGACCAGCAGTCTCCACGCTCGGCCCGGAGGGCTCCTCGTCTCACAACACAGACCTGCTAGGGGAACCTCAGGATCCTCATTTATGGAGGAGCTAAAAGGAGCCCGACTTCCCAAAGAATGCCAGTCTCCAGATGCTTGGGTACTGACTTTGATTTGAAGTAAGAGGACACAGTAAAAGCAAGACATTCACCATCCACTTTGAGAAAGAAGGCTTTTAGAAATACTTTTTTCCATGCAGTCACCTCTTCCTCCCAAGGGTGTCCCTGATCACACCAGGAAAAGAAAGCAAAAAGCCCATTAATAGAACGGCAATTCTATTTTTAAAATGTTTCAACTTAATGTTATTAATGATTGAAAAATAGCAAACTGTGCTCAATAAACATAACCAAATAATTTAGTCTCAATTACACGATAATTCAACCAGGGAGAAGCACAAAAAATAGGAACCATTAGAGTTCTTTTAGAGCTTAGTGTAAAGTACCACACTTCAAAGACATTTTCCCAAAACGTGTATATTTTTGAGAGATTGTATTTTGTAAATACGTGTTATGTACGCTTTTAGAATAAAACCCAAAGAAGGATCTTCCCTTCTTTTCCTCCATACGAAAATGCTTATGTTTAAAATAACAAGATTGTAAGCAGTTGTTTTTTTTTTTCCCCAAATCCCAAACAGTTTATGTGAAAATGCTGGCATTGGAAGGACTGATGCTGAAGCTCCAATACTTTCGCCACCTGATGCAAAGAGCTGACTCACTGGAAAAGACCCTGATGCTGGGAAAGAGTGAACACAGTAGGAGAGGGAATGACAGAGGATGAGATGGCTGATGGCATCACTGACTCAATGGACATGAGTTTCAGCAAGCTCCGGGAGTTGCTGATGGACAGGGAAGCCTGGCTTGATTCTGATTCAGCCCGTAGGGTTGTAAAGAGCCGGACACAACTGAGTGACTGAACAACAGTTCTCAGTGAAGAAAGGAAGGGAGGGCAGCAGGGCAATGGAAGGGAGGAAAAGCTGGAACCGCAGGGGCACCAGGACACTGAACATGCCGGAGAGAATGGACACCGGCTGGACGGCTCCAGTGAGCCTGACTGCCCTCCTCATCCTACACGTTACACCAACATGCGTATTTCCATTATACACAAACCCTGCAGCCCGGGAACACCCACAGGACAGGACCCTGTGCATCACCAGCAACTCAAGTTCTGCTTCTTCCATCACCAACCAGTTGTCAGACACAGGCAGAGCCCCAGATGAAGTGCAGGACACCAACTCTGTCCTCACGGAGCCGGCAGCATGTCAAGTTCAGTGCCAATCAGAGAGCGTTGAGGACGGGCCTGGGGTCTGCCTGCCCCCTGCAGCCCGCGGCATGGCAGCAGCCCTGGGCCTCCAGCCCCATCTCCCCTCCCACTCAGGCTCTTAGAGACCTCGCCCAAAGCGGCCCCACACACTTCTACCTCCAGCCCAGGCCTCCGCCGTCAGCTCCAGGCCCGCAGACCCAAGGCTCCCTGGACAATACGACACAGACGTCTAGCAGGTGCCTCACCATCACCCCCTGGAAGACCCAACTCCCAACATCTCCCTAGCAAGCGGATGTCCCCAGGTCTCCCCACCTGCATTTCTCTGCTCAAGCCACAAACCGCAGCATTTCAAACCCCTCTCAACGTGCCGCTGGCCCTCACACTTCCCACCACCACAGTCCTCCTGCCCCGACTTGCAGAAGCACTGGATTTCAACCCCTCTCCCCACGAGGACCCAGCCCTCCAGGTTTGCGCCTGGCTCACTGCAGCGGCCTCCTGACGGGCCTTCTGCTCCTCTGCAGCAGACCGGCCAGTGCAAGTCATGTTACTCCTCCTTGAAAAAGCCCTCAAAGCAGCCCAGTCCACTCACATGCCCGCCCCACGAGCCAACAAGGCCCACAACCAGACTATGTCGCTGCTCCGCCTTCAGTTCGCTCACCCCCACCCACTGTGCCCTGGCCACTGGCTGCTCTGGAGCAGGCCACATGCCCCTCCCCCCGCACTGCTTTTTGAGTCCTGGTCAAAGCTGCCTCTGTGGTGAGATCTTTCCAGGCCATCCTGGTGATTCCAACCCCCTCCTGCTGGGCCCACAGCACTCTCTCACGAGCCACAGTGTGGGAGTCACATCTAACGTGTCAGTCAGGACAGGCTTTTTATCTACTTCATTCACTGCTCCAGTCTCAAGATCTAGAACAACGCCGGACACAAACCCACACTCAGTAATACGACAGCTGTTGAACGGATGACTGTAAAAACCACCAGAACTGCAAAACGTTTGGCCAGGAAGGCAGAACCTGTAAGGACTCCGGGGATCAAGGCAGGCTGGACATGAATGATCCCAAAGGACGCACAGCATCAGGTCAGAAAGGAAACTGATCTACAACATCCTACAGAATCACAGACGTCTCTGTCAGCATCAGCAGAGGCCTTCACACGCAAACATCTCTGCTTTGAAGGAGGGACCAGGGTCCCGTGAAGGTTTCATCATGTGGCTGCTCTTAACTTGAACATGGCACTTTGCACGTTTAAGGTAACATGACCACCATAAAACCGTGCTTTCCCCCCTGACCGAGTCTCTCAAGGGACAGTCTCAGCAAGTGAATAATTCTATTCCTTCCCCCACCCAAGGGCGTAGTCCTTTTTGTTTTAAACAGCTTCACAACACATCTGGTTAACATCACGTTTTGGGAATCATGGCTACCATCTCCTTCTACTACCTAATACGTTGAACTGACAAGATGCCACAAATCACTGAAATATTGGCCATAAAGGTCTATGTCACAACTTCCAAACTGAGAGTCCAGTAAATGTCCATTGCAGCTGCTGTCCAGGAAGAGAAAAATGAAGCCACAACAATGTCATCCAGGATGACGGAGGAATTAAGCCAGAGAAGAGTCTGTACCTTTGGGAGAGTTCTTAACGTAAATCACTTTCTACGGATTTTATAAAACGAGTAACCCTGCTGCGGGATGGAAAAAGAAGGCCTTTCAAGGTGATAAGAATGCTTTCAAGGATACTGGACAAGGATCCCCAATAGCGTGCCAGCAAAAATTAAAGAAGTGTCCCCTCTTCAGCAGAAACTCAACGAAAACAGACGAAATCAGCACACACACAGACACACACACACGTACGGATGCGCGCACACCCTCCCAACCCAGTCCCCGCACACTCGGCATTGCTGTTAAGCTCCCAAGAAGTTGAGACACGATGAGGCGGAGTCAGTCTGTCCTTTCAATCACGGGGAACGCTGGGATCATTTACTGGTGACTGAACTTGAAGAGAAGAAAAAATGCGTGCGTTTTGAGTACTGAAGTATGCCGCTCGCCTGCAGCCTACCCACGTAACTTTGTGAGAGTTGAAGTTTCCCCTTCTTAACGCCGGGCGGGGGGGACAAAAGCTTCCCGCCGCCGCGTCAGAGACCGGCTCCGCCTGCCCCGCAGCACCGCCCGGCGCCCCCGCCCGCGCCCCGCGCCGCCCCTGCTCGTCCCGGCCGCCCTCGGGCCCCCAGAAGCGGCCGCCGGGGAGCCAGCCACGCCGACCCTGAGTGGGCTGTCAGCGCCCTGCCGGCCGCCCGCGGCCGCCGCCCGCGCCCCGCGCCGCCTCAGGGCCGCGCCTCGCCCCGCGCCGCGCCGGCGAGGCCCCAGCCCAGGCGCCGGCGCGCAGCGGCTCGGCGAGGGCCTCCCCGGCGACCCCGCGCCCCGCCGGCCCTCACCTGCGTCCATCTTCGCTCCAGGGCCGCCGAGGCGCGGCGTCGCTCCGACGGCTCCGCAGCGCGACGCGACGGGCCGCCGCCCGGGCCAATCCGGGTCGCGCGGCGCGGGCGCGGGCGGGGGGCCGGAAGTGCGGGGTCGGAAGTGCGCGGCGGCGGCGCCGCCGCCATCTTGGCGTACGGCGCGCCCGGCGTGGGGGCCCGGGCCCTCGCGCTCGGCCTCCCGGCGGCCTCCGTCGCGCCCCCGGGGATCCCCGCGGCGACTCGCCGCGGCCGCGGGGGCCAGCGCTAAAGAGCCGCAGGGCGCCGGGGCGGACGGCGGGCCGGCAGCGCGCGCGCGCCCGCCGGGGCGGCCATCTTGCCGTACGGACGCGCCCCGGGCGCCATGTCGCCGGCGGGCGCCGCAGGCCCGGGGGGCCCCCGGGGGCCCCCGCCCACCCCCGGCCCCGTGTGTCTCGGGCGGCGCCCCTCCTGGCGCTGGGGCCCCTCGGGCGCGCCGAGAGCCGGTCCGGGCGGCCGGGCGGCGGGCGGCCGGGCGCCGCCATCTTGCCGTACGGCGGGGGCCGCGGGGCTGGCTCCCACGTCCCGCAGCCGTGTCGCCGCGCGCCCTCCCCTCGGGGCGGTCCCGCTCGGGGCTCGGCGCGGCGAGACGAGGGCCGGAGCCTGGCGGCGGCCCGAGGCCCGAGATGGTGATCTGCTGCGCGGCCGCGAACTGCTCTAACCGGCAGGGCAAGGGGGAGAAGCGCGCCGTCTCCTTCCACAGGTAAGCGGGCTCCGCCCGCCGCCGCCGGCCCGCCACCCGCGCGGCCCGCCAGCCACGCCCCCGCGCGGCCCGGCCCGGCCCGGCCCGGCCCGGCCCCGCGGGGCGAGCGAGGCGGCGCGGCCCGGCCGGACGCGGCGGCGCTCGGGGCGCCGGCCCCGCGAGTGAGTCAGCGCGGCGCTGTGTGACCTTGGCCCGCCGGCGTCTCTGGGCCGGGCGCCTCGGGCCACCGTGGCCCCCAGAGCCCGCGACCCTCGGCCGCTCGTAGGCCGCCAGGCGCCCTGAGCCGCCGGCGTTCGGGCTGCCGCCGCCAGGCTCCCGAGACGGGGCGCGCGGGGGACGCGCTCCCTCGGCGTGGCCGTCCTCTTGCGCTCGCGGTCACTTTGCTGCCGTTTCCGTCGCGGGGAGCCCGCCTGGACCTCTGGATCGGGACGTGGCCGAGCGAACGCAGCCTGGGGACTGACGCGCGCCCGGACGCTGTGTCCTGGGGGGCCTCCGGGCGGCGCCGGGTCCCGGGGGACGCCCGGCCGTGTCCCGCGTGCTGTCGGCCCGGCCCACCCCCGCCGGGGCGCCGCTTGCGAGTCGTGGCGCCGCGGAGGGTGGCCCAGGACGGGGAGGGGGTCGGCCTTCTTTCTGGCCTGGCCCGCTTCGGGAAGGCGCCGGGACTCAGCCCTTTTCAGCGAGTGGTTTCCTGCGACCTCCTGCCTGCGGTATCAGAACGTGAGCAGAAGAAACTCTGCCCGAACAGCCTCCCGCCGCAGACTTTTCTCTTTGCTGTTTCAGGGGGATGTTTAAGTTTCCAATACCTGCACGAAGGCTCTTTAGAGTCTCACTGAAGTTGAAGGTGGTTAGCGCTAAGTCTCAAATCGTCACAATCTATTAAGATAGTAATAGGTTATTGCAGATGTCAGCTCCTTGCTTTCTCAAGTTGCCTCTAGAGGCAATAGTTTACTCACCTGAGAACTGGGGGTGGGACGAGAGTCTTAGGGTAAGGGACTCCCAAAGCAATGAGGAAATTTAGAAGGTCGGAGTTGTTGGAACTTGCTGAGGAGTTGGTATTCCAGCACAGCCCCCCCCCCCCCCCCCCCAGCTCGCCGCCGGCCCTGGTCCCCGCAGCACTCAGATGGATTAGATGACTTCAGGTGCAGCGAACAGCCCTCCAGAATGGCCGCACCACCCCCACACTTGCATGTGCAGTTTCATTAGAGTTTTCTAAATGGAGGTCTTGCCTGAATGAAGAAAAAAAAAATGTTTATTAAGTACCTTATTCAGTATCTTCCAGGGGCTGGATGCTTTTTAAAGGGAATGGTCTTACTCCTGGTGGTGAACCTGTGTTGGGAGTACAGGGCCTTCTCTTAGAGCTCGTCTCACACCCTTAGCTCCTTGAGCCACAGCTGGGGCACCTTGGGGTGGGGTGCTTTCCTGGCCTCTTGCCCCCATCTCTGTTGGCTGACACTGGACCTGACTTCTAAATGGGTAGGGGGGTGCCCATGGACAGCCATCCTTCCTCCTCTTGGCATCCAGAGTCCTGCATCCCAGCACACCGGGAGGGTTGGCCTGCTGTGAGCTTCTAGGAACTACTTCCTGGAGCCTTTCCTGCTGTTGCAATGCCATCCGGCTCTGTCTCTCCGAGCACTCTGTGTCCCTGCAGGTTATTTACTGCAGCCTAGGAGGAGGTATTCGCCTTCACCTCTGATTTGCCCCATGGACTGTAGCTCCTAAAGGGTAGGCAGTGCCTCTCATCTTTCTGTTTCACTAATAAGTTGCAAGTACAAGGTGTTCCTTAGATCTTTACTAAGTTTGTAAATGGGAATGTCAATACAGGTCTGGGTATTTGTAAAAACTGTTATTCTCCTGTTATAGTTGATAGTATTAGGGGGAGGCATTTTAATTATTTTTTTTGTAATTTGTTGTTTGTCCTGCAGATTCCCCCTAAAGGACTCAAAGCGTCTGATGCAGTGGTTGAAGGCTGTTCAGAGGGATAACTGGACCCCCACTAAGTATTCTTTCCTCTGCAGTGAGCACTTCACCAAAGACAGCTTCTCCAAGAGACTGGAGGACCAGCACCGCCTGCTCAAGCCCACGGCCGTGCCGTCCATCTTCCACCTGGCGGAGAAGAAAAGGGGGCCTGGGGGCCATGGCCGCCCCCGGAGAAGGGATGCCGGGAAGTCCTCGGCGGGTCTAAGGGCACAGGCGAGTGATACTGCGGACGGGAAGGCAGCTGCAGGGTCACCGTCGTCCTCGAGTGCAAGCCCGATGGCCAAGCCGGGGTCCCGCAAGCTGAAGCGGGCCACGCCGCAGGGCAGAACCACGGCCAGGGCCGCCCGGGAGGCCGCTTGTCAGGAGCGGGCGCGGCAGCCTCCGGAAGGACGCGCGGAGGACGGTCCCCGGCCTCCACCGCCACCTCCGGCAGCCAGGGAGAAGGCTGCACAGGGGCCGAGGATGCTGGCGATGAGAGCGCCGCCCCCGTCGGCGGCGGCCTGGTCGACCGGAGCGGCGTTTCTGCGGATGACTTCACGCCCCCGGGCTCCGGGGCCTGCAAGTTCATCGGCTCGCTTCATTCCTATAGCTTTTCCTCCAAGCACGCCCGAGAGAGGCCGGCCGTCCCCCGGGAGCCCGTGGAGCGGAAGAGGCCGAGGAGAGACGCCGAGCCCGGCTGCAGCGGCAGCAGCCCCGGGCCCGACAAGGGGCCGGCACAGAGCCCTCTGCGCGCATGCCCCACCGCCAGCTCGTCGCTCACTGCCACGCCGCAGAAGCCGGCCCAGGGCGCCTCGGCGCCTCCCACCGACGTGACCCCGAAGCCGGCGGCCGAGGCCGTCCAGAGCGAGCAGAGCGACGCCAGCCCCATGTCCATCAACGAGGTCATCCTGTCGGCCTCGGGCGCCTGCAAGCTCATCGATTCGCTGCACTCCTACTGCTTCTCCTCTCGCCAGAGCAAGAGCCAGGTGTGCTGCCTGCGGGAGCAGGTGGAGAAGAAGAACGGCGAGCTGCGGACGCTGCGCCAGAGGGTCAGCCGCTCGGACAGCCAGGTGCGCGAGCTGCGCCAGAAGCTGGACCAGCTGCGGAGGCTGAGCCTCCCTCACCTGAGCAGCCTGCTGCCCCCTGGCCGCGGTCAGTACCCGAGCCCCGCGTGCCGCGCAGGGGGCTTCTCTGGGGCCCAGGGGCCCCCGGTGCGCTGTCCCCAGGCCCCTCCGGAGGGACGGGAGCCGGGGTAGCAGCTGTAGCTGAGGGCTTTAGCCAGTGAGGAAGGAGGCAGGGAGACCCAGGGCCACGGGGAGGGGCCTGGCGAGGGAGGCCCTTCTGTCACGCACCGCAGGCAGAGTCCTGGAAAATTAGGCCTGAGTGTAAGTTAAGACAGAAACTGTGAACCACTAGACAGATGAGAAGAGACTCTTTAAATCAGAGGGAAGTCCTTTCCGGTTGCCTTGTGATGAATATCTCTGATGTTAGATAGTTTTGAATGTTAATACTAACCTTAAAATTGCTAATGCTTAGTGAAGGAGAGTGCGTTCTCATAAGAACACCACGGAAATTTGTAGGCCAAGAAACGGTGAAGATTCCACCGTCCCATTTGGGCTTCCCAGGTGGCTAGACTATTCTAATGTTGTGCTTTTATTTACGTGTCTTTGTATCCATAGGTTGGATATACGTCTTACATGTTATCACTTATGTTTCTGCTTTCCCTCCTAGTTTACTGTTTGTTTCTTGGAAAATTTGTTCGGAGGAGAGTGTCTCTTGCCCGTTAAGTGTATCAAGGTGGAAACTATTTTCCTCCCATGTTGTGCATTTAGTCTGAATCCGCGTTTGTCTTCCGGGTTGTCATTAACTGCAGGTGAGGAAAGGCTGAAGTGTGACACAGGCTCTTCAGGGTTTCCTGGACCCCCCCCGCCCAGGTCAACAACCAAAAACAAGCGAAACCCACAGCACCCTGATGTACTGGTCAGCGCTGCTCGCTGCACTCTCTCCTAGTGTTCTAAAGCGGTTTTCTCGTTTCTCGTACCTAGTAACTACTTTCTGATACTTTTTCTGTCCTTCTTGGTCAAACGGCCCTGAGGTTATCGCGGTAGCAGTTCTTTCCAAGCCGCCTGCCTTGGTCAAGTCTCCGTTGTTTTTCCTTCTTCATTCATCCTCATTTCTTTCTGCTGTCTTGCGTTCATGGCTTTTCTGCTCCTGGAGGGCAGTGCTGACTCCTTTGAGACAGGGTGTGTTTCCCGATCCTGCAGGTGAGGCTGGCCCCTTCTGTTGCTCTGGCTCCGCGCCACACACCCACCTCCCGCTGCTTTCTGGGCTGTTGGTTTCTAAAGCATTTGTAATTTTAGCCTTGATTCTCTCTCGAACCTGCGTTATTTAGGAGGGTGCCATGGTTTTTCAAGTGCATAGCCTGGGGGAAGGGAGCTGATTTTTGTTTGATTGTTCGGGTCCAGTGCTTTGGCAACCTTCGAGAATCTTCTGAGGTTTCACAGAGGCCCTGTACATTCTGTGTGTGACCACCTCACAGAGCCTCTCCCCCGCTGGGAGAAGAACTTGTACTCTCCGCAGGCTGGTTACGTTGTTCTTGTCAGCGCTGGATCTAGCTTATTTCATTGGTCAGCTGATCTGTTTCCTAACTTATTGTATCCACTGCTCTGTGGGTTTCTGAGAACTGAGGTAGATCTCTCACTTGTTGCTTCTTTAAAGTCTTTCCAGTTTCACCTGCATGTTGTTAGACGTGTGAGTGTGCCTGCATGTTATCAAACAGAAAAGCCATTTTGTCCCATTTAAAGTTTTACTTCTTATTTTCAAACTTTTTTATGCCTTTATTTTGTAGCTATATTTTAACTCAACCTGAGAGCCATTTTATATAGTAATTTAATACGCTTACAACTGGGATGCTTGGTAAATTGAAACTTGGGCCTGCTTCTTCATCCTTTTAATCTGTTCGGCTTTCTTGTTTCCTTTTCTGCGCCGGCGTTTGTCCTGTCTTCCTGTAAATGCTCGAGCGAATCGGCCCCCAGCCACCCTCCCTCCCCATGTGCCCGTGTTGTCTGATCTGAGCGCCGTATCCACACGTTCCCATCACACACCCGTAGCTAGATGCGTGTACGCGTCATACTGGCTACTTTACTCACCACTATTCATCGTTAGCGATTTTGCCCTCTTTGGGGGAAACAGTTAATGATCTGAGGGGAGCTCCTGTGACAGTGACATTTTGAGAGGAGTCGAGTATGAGATGCCCCTTAGGTCTGGAGCCAGAGAGCCAGCACCCAGCGCTCAAAGTGGCATCCGTGTGTCTGCAGCATCAGGTAGAAGGTGTTGCAGAAAGGGGGTGCTCAGCTGGGCTGCAGCAGCTCCAACTAGAGTGCAGAAAAGATGGCTGCCTCGGCCACATGGGTCACTGGTGACCAGTCTCCTCGGAGTGGTGTGGACAGAGCTGGGTGGAGACCTGGTGAAGGGAGGGGGCCACTGAGGGTGGCCAGGGACTAGGCTGTAAGAGGTTTAGCCGTGAGGGGCCTGGGGAAAGTGGGCAATAGCCAGGAGCAAGCGTGGCTCCATGGGGAAGTTTTGAGGAAGAGCCTTGAGGACCGAGAGGAACAGGCTGGGCCTGGGGGAGGGGCTGCAGAAGGTGCTGGGTGGGGAGCTCTGGGAGGGGAGCACCAGGGAGAGGGGAGCACCAGGGAGAGGGGCCCGGGGAGGGAAGCACCAGGGGGAGGGGAGCATCAGGAAGAGGGGCCCAGGGAGGGGAGCATCAGGCAGAGGGGAGCACCAAGGAGAGGGGCCCGGGAAGGGGAGCACCGGAGAGGGACCCGGGGAGGGGAGCACTGGAGAGGGGAGCATTGGGGAGAGGGGCCCAGGGAGGAGAGTACTGGGGAGGGGAGCACCAGGGAGAGGGGCCTGGGGAGGGGAGCACCAGGGGGAGGGGAGCACCAGGAAGAGGGGCCCAGGGAGGGGAGCATCAGGCAGAGGGGAGCACCAAGGAGAGGGGCCCGGGAAGGGGAGCACCAAGGAGAGGGGCCCGGGAAGGGGAGCACCAGGGGGAGAGGGACCCGGGGAGGGGAGCATTGGAGAGGGGAGCACTGGGGAGAGGGTCCCAGGGAGGGGGGTACTGGGGAGGGGAGCACCAGGGAGGGGGGCCCGGGGAGGGGAGCGAGTACTCCGAGCCCCTGCCAGCCGGCCTCCCCTGCTGTCCTCCAGGCCGGCTGCGCTCTCGACTGTTGATCAGTGACGGGGTCTTGCGGTCATTTTGCAGGGATTCTGTGTTGAAGGGACTGCACACGTGTTTATTCAGTCCTTCATCTTCAGCCAGGGCCCCTCTTTTGGACAGAACACCCATGACAGCAGCCGGGCCACTGGGGCTGCAGATTCTGGGTCTGGGAAGCTTGCCGCCCCAGAAGCTGGTGTTGAGTGGCGTTCCCACAGAACGGGCGCACTCGCACAGAGCCCAGACTCGCTCCGGGTGTCCGGCCGCACCGGGCATGTTGCAGGCATTTCTGTGAACCAGGGAGGCTGAATGTTTTCCCAGATTCATCTCGTCTCTGCCCTTCCCTGACCACGCTATTCCATCTTGCTTGCTGACCTGTGAATGTCCCCACAGACAGGGATGTCCACTGTCCAGTGTGATTCAGTGGTGTGCTCAGGTCAGCAATTTAATACTTGCCTCAAAATATCTGAATTTCCTTCCTGTTCTCTTATTCCTTATACATACAATTCTTGAATTAATTTGGAGTTTTAAAAGCTTTTATTGTGGAAATCTTGAACATGGACAAATGAAACAGAATAGTATAGTAACCCCGCTGAGCCAGCTTCCCGCTGCAGCGTCTGCGTTTGTCAGGATTCTGATCATCTTACTTCATCTGCGTTTCTGCTTACTCCCTACCTTCCATTATTTTCTAATGAGTGCAAGTCGCTCAGTTCTGTCCGATGGACACATGGGATCTTTGTGATCCCGTGGATTGTACAGTCCATGGAATTCTCCAGGCCAGAATACTGGAGTGGGTAGCCTTTCCCTTCTCCAGGGGATCTTCCCAACCCAGGGATCGAACCCAGGTCTCCCGCATTGCAGGCGGGTTCTTTACCCGCTGAGCCACCAGGGAAGCCCATTTTCTAATAGTTTGGGTTTTTTCTTTCAAGGAAAGTTGTAGATTTACAGAAAAATTAACAGACAACACAGGCATTCCCCCCTCCCCGCTATTTCCCTACTGCTAACATCTCACATTTCCACTTGTGCTAGAGGTTCATTCATTACTAGTTATGAGCCCATACTGATATGTTGTTAGTAACTAAGTCCCATAGGTTACATTTAGGTTCACTGTCTTATATTTGAGGTGTTTGTTTTTTTTTTTTAACGCACTGACAAACTTGTTAACAAAAAAGAATATTTTTGAAAGATATAAATCTTAAGAGGATCTTACTTAAGACCAACTCTGTAGAATAAAAACAAAATATTGGACAGAAAGAAATTTGGGGATTTCAGACCATTGAAGGTGAATCTGTGCTCCACAAAAAACACGGTGGGGAAGAGACAGAAGGGAACCTTGTAAATTAGTGCAAATGCACGAGCGCCAGACCAGCTATTCGCTCATGTTGGGTTTTGCATCTGTGTCGGTGAGAGAGACCTGTAGTTTTACTTTCTTATAACAGCTTTGTCTGATTCTAATAGTAGAGTGATTCTGGCTTCATAGAATGAAGCTCTGCTTCTTCCTTCCAGAAGAAATTGTAAAGAATAGGTAAAATTTTCCTTAAATGTTTGATAGAATTCACCGATATTCTAGAAGCCCATCGAGGGCTGATGCCTTCTGTTCTGGAGGTTGTTGACTCAGTCTCTCCGATATAACAGATACAGGCCGATTCTATTCAGATTATTTCTCCTTGTATAAATTTTGGTAGTATTGTCTTTGAAGAAATTGATCCCTTTTGCCTGAATTCTCAACTTTGTAGGCATGAAGTTGTTCATCGCAGCCTTTAAGCAGTTGAACGTCTGCGGGGTTGCAGCGGGTGTGCCTCTTTATTTGTGTGTCGGTAATTTGGGTCTTCTCTCTTTTCTTTCCTCAACTAAGCTAGTGTGTTAATAGCTCTATTGATCTTTTCGAAAAAGCCAGCCTTTTGCTGATTTGATTTTCCCGTTTTCAGTTTCATTGCTTTCTGCTCCTGTTTGTTTTCCTTTTCTTCTGCTTCTTTCAACATAACTGCTTTTCCTTTTCTATTTTCCTAATGTGAAAATTGAGATTATTAATTTCAGTTATTTCTTTTTCTAATATATGCATTCAGATTTTACTGACTTTCTTTACTTTCCTGTTTTCAGTTTCATTGGTTTCTATTCTAATTTTTTTCCCCTTTTCTTCTGCTTTCAGCTTAATTGCTTTTCCTTCTCTACTTTCAATTTCCAATATTTCTTCTTTTCTAATATAAGCATTCAGCACTATACATTCCTTTCTAAGCATTGCTTTTACTGCATCCCAGATTTTGATAAGTTGTAGTTTTTGTAGTTTCATTTCCATTTAGTTTAAGTGTTCTTTTATTTCTGTTGCGACTTCCTCCTTGACCCACTTTATACTTAAAAGTGTCTTGTTTAATCTCCAGCTATCTGGGGATATTTCAGCTCTCTTGCTGTTACTGATTTCTAGTTTAGTCTCACTATGGTCTGAGAGCATCCTTTGTATGATTTGTGTTCTGTACATGTCTTAGGTGTGTTCTGTGCCCCAGAATATGGCCTGTCGTGGTGAAGGTTTTTTGTGAACCTGAGCTTGAGCGTAATGTATATTCTACTGATGTTTACTGAAGTAGTGGTTAGTCAGGGTTCTTTTGAGAAATAGAACCAGTACGATGTGTGTGAGTATACGGAAGTTTATTACAGGAATTGGCTCCCACAATTACGGATGGCAAGCTGGAGAACCAGGAAAGCTGGTGGAGGATTCAGTCCTTGTTCCGAGGCCTGGGAGGGGTGGGGAAACCCTGGTCCATCTGGAGGCCCCGGTTCAGGCAGAGCGAGTTCGCCCTCCTCTACCTTTTTGCTCTGCTGAGGGCCTGCAGCCGTCCTCAGTGCCCCAGTTCAGATGCTGATCTCTCCTGGGAGCACCTCACAGACCCCCCCTGAAATAATGTCCTACCAGCTGGTTCAGCATCCTCGTAGCCCAGTCAGGTTGACACCTGAAATTAGCGGGCATGGTGGTCCATGATGGAAGCGCTCACTTGTGCCCTGCTGGCTGGCTGCCTGCTGGATCTGCCCTTTCCTTGCAGTGTGTTGAGGTCTCCCACTGTAACTGTGGATTTGTGGATTTCTCCTCGCAGTTCTGTTTTTCTTTGTCTCATGTTCTGAAGCTGTGTTGTTAGGTATGTAAGCGTTGAGGATCAGTACATTTTCTTGGAGAATTGACCCCTAGTTTATTATGTGATAATGCTGTTCTTCATCCCTGGTGATTTTTCTTGTCCTCATGTCTGCTTTCCAGCTATCCCAGCTGTCTTCAATTCTTGGTAGCATGATATATCTTTCTGAATCCCTTTACTTGTAATCTGTCTCTGTATATAAGGTGCGTCTCACAGACGTCTCACAGACGACATAGAGTGGGTCACTGTTTTCAGTCTACGCTAATGGTCTCCATCTTTTGGTGGGTGGTCTTAGGCCACTCAAATGTAAACCGGCCATTGCTTTCCCTGGATTCATGTCTATTATGTTTGTAATTGCTTGCCATTGGCTTCTTTTGTGTTGTTCCTCCTTTTCAGCCTTTGGTTTCATTTGAGTATTTAACTTGATTTCACTTTCTCTCCTCTCTTAGCATATCGATGATACTTCTTTTTAGTAGTCCTCCGGAAGTCCACACTGTCCGTTTACAGCTCATCTGTGTCGGTTTCGAACAGCCGTACTGCTTCGTGCTCGTGCAGGCGCCTTTCACAGAGGGTCCCAGCTCCTCCCTCTCATCCCTTACGAACCTGCTGTCATTCGTTTCACTTAATGCTATACTCACCCCGTTACTGCCTTTGTCTACTGTTTCAGTTAAGAAACAGAAGCCTTTTCTTGTTACCTTCATTCATTCTTTCTCCAGTGCTCTTCTCCTTATTTAGATTCAAATTTTCGGACCTGTATCATTTTCCGTCTGTCTACAGAAGTTTTAACTTTTCATGCAGGGCATGTCTGCTGGCAGTAAATTTTCTCAGTTTTTGTTTGAAAAGTCTTTATTTCTTTCCTCTTTACTTTTGAGGGATCGTTTCGTGGATGTAGGACTCTACACTTTTCCTGCTTGCATGTCTTCTGAGCAGAAGTTTGCTGTAATTCTCATCATTTTGACTCTGGAGATAAGGTTTTTCCCCCTCTGGCCTCTTTCCAGATGCTCCGTGTCTCTGGTTCTCTGCGCTTTGGGTGTGATACGCCTAGATGTAGATATTTTGGTATGTGTTGTGCTTGGTGCCCTCTTGCGTTTCCTGCATCTGCGGTTTGGTGTCTGTCGTTCACTCTGAAGCTCGCAGCTGGTCGTCTTCCCACGCGTCCGTCTGTCCTCTCTCCTCCTATATTCTCGTCGTGTGTGTGCCACTCATTGTACAGATTTCCCTGACACTCTGCCCTCTTTTTTCCCTCTTTTTTCTTTCTGCCTTTCGGTAGGGGGGGTTCCTGTAGAGAGATACTCAGAGTCCCTCTTGGCTCAGGCCTGCCATCAGTGCTTTTCATTCTTTGTCCACATTTCCTCTCTCTTCTTACATGACGTGTCTGTTCTTACACTTTATCTGCTTTTCCCGTTAGAATCCTTAGCCTGTTAACCACAGTTACTTCAGATCCGAGTCTGAGAATTCCAGAATTTCCGCTCTGTCTCTTCCAACTGTTCTTTCTTGCCTTTCAGCTTGCCCTGTAGTTTTCTAGAAAGGTGGACATGGTGTCATCATAAAACTGGAGGGAGGCAGGCGCTCGGCTTGGAGGTCGTGGTGACCTGGCGAGGGGTTGGTCCCCTGTCGCTTCCTGCAATTGTGTGTGTTGGTGCTTCAGGTTCTTCAGTGTCCTTCTTGTTGCCGCCTCCTGGACCCTGGGTTTCTCTAAGACTCTTTTCTTAGAGTCTGTACCTTGGGGCACTTTCCCCTGTAATCCTGTTACGCTAGAGCCCTGAGGAGTGGTCTGGGGGAGGGGAAGCATTTTATAGTCTGATTAAATCTCAGCCTTTTAGCGGCTTGTGTTCCTGTTGTGTATTTCTTCCCCTCCTTTCCCCTCCTTGGGTGAGACCAGAAGGCCAGGGGCCAGGGTGGGGAAGGGCCCGCCCCCACCCTGAGAGGTGGCAGGTCTCCACCACAGCACAGGCCTTTGTTTCGGAGAACACTCAGGGCTTGCGGCCAGGCACTCCGGTGATTTCTTTCCTTTTTCTTTTCTTTCCTTTCTCTGGTGAGAACCTGGTGGTTCCTGGAAATGAACCCCAGGAAACTCTGGGGCCCGGGGGCGGCAGCCCCGGGAGGTGCTCACTCCCACCTCCGTGTGCACTCGGCCTGGCGTCCCGTCCAGGCCGCCTCCAGGGCTCCCGCCAGCCCGCCGTCTCCAAGAGCTGCTCCAGGGAGGCGGACGTCAGCGGTCCTGTCCGCAGGTTTCTCCAGGTCTGGGGGAGATGTCTGACCAGGTTTCTCTGATGAATCCAGGGAAAGTCCCTGATGTCAGTGCAGAGACAGGACCTGTGACTTCCAAGCTCCCTGTGTGATTCGGTGTTGCTGAGAGCAGGAGGACTGCCTGTTTACTGAGGCCGCCTCAGCAGGTTCTCTCACTGGCTCTGATAGTCTCTCAGTGGAGACTGGGATTAACTAGATAACCAGTGATAACGTTTATCTGCAAGTAATAATAATTTGGCCCCTTTCTATCATGTCTTTGTATTTTATGGAAAATATGCTCTGTTTTCCGGCATATCTTGTGTTCCTGGGTGTGCGGGGGGCCTTTCCATCTCCTGGGTGATGAAGCCAGGGCCTCGCCGTCATTCTAAAGCAGCAACTTCTCCTGGGTCCTGTCCAGCAGGAGCCAGCCAGACCGCCCGTGCTGCACGGGGCCCTCCGCCTGGCACAGCCAGCGCTGCCGGGCCACCGAGGCTCTCCACCCTGCCTGCGCCCTGGCGGAGAACACTGGTGTTCCACAAAGCGATAATGGGTGGGCAGACCTCAAAGGCATCTGTCCCAAGGCCCCAGTGGATGGGTCTCCTTGTTTCCTGCCCTGGGGGCCGTGGGCCTCTCGGCTGACACGTGCCAGGAGACGCGGAAGGCAGCGTGGCAGGAGTTTCCAGAGTGTGTGTTCCAGAAACAGCTTTCCTGCACGCTGGCCGCACAAACCAGCCTTGTCGCACGAACCAGCCTTGTCGCACAGGTCCGTCCCCGCTGGTCAGCAGCGCCGGTCAGGGGGGCCAGGTCCACTCCTCAGTCTGCCCCAGGCGGTTGCCCCCTCTGGCCTGGCTGACTCTCATGAATTCACCTCAACCTCCACAGCTCCTCCCAGCTCTAAGGTTTGGTCGTCTCGGGTCTCCCTTTGTTCCACTTGGTCCTGAGGAGGCCCCTGTGTTGTGGAACTACAGTTCCCAGAATGCACCGTGCAGGCTTGGCAGTCACTTCCTGCGAGCTGTTAGCGGCCAGGTGCAGACATTTCCCGTGTGTTGGCAGAAGACAACCTTGAAGAACCTTGGCGGTGTCTGGAGTGTAGCAAACTTAGGGATGGGTAAGTCCGCTCTCACTGTCCTAGGTCCAAAAATGAACATTGAAATTTCTTGGAGAAAATTTAAGTTTCTGTTTTTGCATATTGGTTGAGATCTTAATAAAAGTGAGGTCAGGGAAACGATGCATAGAAAGGCCTGTCTGATTTACTTGAAGAGGTTGAAAACGGCAAGTAGGCCAGATCCCTGTTTATCATACTTTCACCTTGTTTGACTTTTAAATCTGTTTTATTTTCATTTCTCTAGTGAAGTGTAATTTACATAGAGTAGCATGCACAGATCTTCAGGGTGTAATTGGATGGCTCCGGCATACACGTGGGCTCCTGTCACATGACATTCGGCGTTTAGAAGACTCCTGTTGGTCTTTCTGCTCTGCAGCACTGGAGTGAAAACACGGAACGGGACCGTGGCCAAGGGCCGACCGCAGCTCCAGCGGGGGCAGAGCGGGCGGCCAGCCCACGGGAGCTGCCCACCCCCGCTGTTGTTCTTGCCTACATTAAATTCATTGCAGCTAAGAGCCCGTGATGGCAAGCTGAGAGGACTGGGTCTGAAGTGTCTGTCAGAGCAGAGCCGGACGAGGGAGCCTGTGATTGTAAGCATGCGCTCAGACGGCACCAAGAGCCTGCTGACTGCTAACAGTGTGCTTCCTTTCCACTCCCACCGCGCACGATTCTTTCCGGCTCTCAAAGAGGCGCCTCAGCCCCGTTTCCTCGTGCTCCGCCCGGAAGGCACACGCCACCCTTTCCACCCGGCCCAGGGTGGCACTCCGCTCGCCGACGGCGGCCGCCTGAGCGGGGATCCTGCGGCCTTGTGTGGGCTCCCGCCTGCCGGCCCGTGGACGGCACACGCGGTTGAGTCTGTTAGAGGCGGGGCTCCTGCCCTCAGCCGTCCCCCCAGTCCACTCTTCCCGAAGCACCCCCACCCTCCATCCAGGGGCCGGTGAGTGGCCGAGTCCCCCGTCTGGTGCTTCTGTCCTGATGGCTGTGTCCACCATGGCTCCTGTGGCCGCACCGTCCCCGGATAGTGCGATGCCCTGGACGCCAGCTGCGCCGGGACTCGCCGCCACCTCCCTGACCTGCGTCTGGTCTGCAGCCTCGCTTCCCGTGCTCTTACTTTGGCGACTCTTCGGGCTCCTGGCCTCCACTCCCACTCCTCTTGGCCACTTCCCTGGTCCCCACCCCTGGAGCCGGTCAGTCCCTGCTCTCGCCCCCTGGCTGTGGTTTGCATGCCCAGCTCCTTGCCTGCCTGAGCCCCACCAAGCCCTGCGCCGGGTGGGTGGCCTTTGCGTAGACCCAGCCCAGGGCCGTGGTCATGGAGCAAGGAGGGTGGGCAGGACTGGTGTTAGTGGACCTCCAGCCACCTGTCACCTTGTCCCACGACCCCGCGGGTGTAAACACTGTCGGGGCGGCCCCAGGTCCCCCAGCCCAACTCTCCCGGAACCAGCTGGGCCCTCTCCTTGTGGACCAGCCGCCCCCATGTCTGACCTCCCCATTCGAGAGCAGCTGGGCTCTTGTCCTTTAGAGCAGGAGTCCCCATCCTCTCGGATCTAGTTCCTGGGGACTGAGGGGGAGCTGACGTAATAATAGTAGAGGTAAAGTGCCCGATACTCGGGATGTGCCGAGCCATCCTGAAGCTGTCCCACCTCCTCCCGGTCTGTGGGAGGCCTGTCTTCCGGGGACGCGCCGCGGGCCCCTCTCCACCCTGCTCCTCCCGGTTTACCTCTGTCCCGGGACAGTCCCCACATTCTGTTGGAGTCGCTTATGAAAACATCTTCTCTTGCCTCTGAGCAAAGGAGGCTACAGTGGGGACCCCTCAGGGGCATCTTTGATCCGCCTTTGCTCCTCGTCCTCCACCGTTCAGGTGCTGGGGTCCCAGTGAGCCCCTGGGCCCCCGGGGCGGCAGAGAATCTGAGCAGGCAGACCTGCTTCCGCGGACCTACCTCAGCCACGTTCTCACACGTGCTCCAGCAGGCCTTGTGGCCTGCTGCTGCTGCGCTTGGCAGGCTGGTGGGCTCATGTTGACGAGGGGCTGCCGGCCTGTCCTGCTCTGGGCGGGCAGCATCTCTGTGTCCGGAGCAGCTCCCTGTGCGTCTCAAGTAACACCAAACCCTGCTCGCTTGGAAATAGCTGAGGCAGCTGCAGTTTCCCTTGACGCTCTGGAAGCCGTTGGTTCAGCACGCAGGGGGTCTCTGGTGCCAGCAGCCTCAGGCTCTGGCTGGAAGAAGGAGGGGGTGAGAGGCAGAGGAGGGCCCCCCACCCCGTGCCACGGGCGAGGGCTGGGGTGAGAGAGTGCGACGGCTGCGGCCTGCCCTTGTTTTAATTTGAGCACATCTTTAGAAATCAGGGTGTGTTACCCGCCAAGTCAGCGTTTCTGTCTTTTCTTAAAACACCAGCTCTGCCTGCAGGGACCTGGGCCGGCCCTGTGCTGCTGTGACACAGCCAGAGGGTCAGGGAGAGGCGTCTGCTCTCTTCACCGAAGTCTCGCTGCGGACGCTTTTAGTGCAGCGGTTGCAGGAGTGAGACAGATGAGTGTGCTGGTGAGCCAGCACCTGCCCTCCTGTGCCTTCAGCGCCCCTGTGGGATCCACGTGCCTGTTCCGCACGGTTCCACCAGGTGAAGGCGTGGGACCTGCACGTCCCTGTGTCTGGCGTCTCTTTCATGACTTGTTTTAAAGAACATCTGTACCATTTTAATTTCTAGTCTCATTGCACTGTGATTGGACAGGGAAGAGAACTTTTAAGTTTTCAGAAGTTACAAGTGTTCTCTGACCAGTTAAAAGTCAGTCGTCATGGGTCTTTCAGAGGAACTTGAAGGAGTATTCTCTGGTTTTAAGCTGCCAAGTTCAGTATATGTCTGTCAGAGCCACCTCATTAATTATATTCTATACGTAGTTATTTCTGTTTCATTATTTGAATGTTTGCTTGGACACGGAGAGACACATATAGAGACCTCTCTAGTGTCTTCCTGGCAGCCTCTGAGCGTCTTCAGTCGTTCCTGCTGTATAAATGCTGCCGCTGCGTCTGGGGCCTGAGTGTCCACAGGCGTCTCGCGTGCTGTGGGGCCGCTCCTCATCTGCTCCAGTGCGCTGGGCTTCGCCTTCCTTCTGCCTGATGTTGGGTCCTGACGCCTGATCCCGGCTGCCTGCCTCGGCCCCAGCTTCTGATGCCTTTCCAGATTACTTCAGCTGCATCTCTTGTTTACAGCAGGCATT
Source organism: Okapia johnstoni (assembly GCA_024291935.2). Lineage (NCBI taxonomy): Eukaryota > Metazoa > Chordata > Mammalia > Artiodactyla > Giraffidae > Okapia > Okapia johnstoni. The sequence goes on along the minus strand of CM044315.1, from coordinate 97,196,835 downwards.
GAGGGTCTTGCTTGGAGATTCCATCTGAACGGCTTTTTCTTCTAACACGCGCCTGCAGGTGTCTTTGGTGTCGGTTCTGTCCTCCCGTCTCACGGTGTGCCTGCCCGTCTGCTTTCAAAAGGGGTCTTCCCCGCGTGGTCTGTTTTCTCGGTTGGGCAGCCTGGAGACCGTGGCCCCGCTTGGGACCGGTGGGCCCACCCTGCTCCCTGGCAGATGCACCTCCCGCGCGTCCCAAGCCTGGTGCTCACGCCCATCTCCTGGGACGTGCGCGGGGCTTCCTGAAGCTGCTCTGCGGTCACCTCACAGCGTCTTTCAGTGAAGACTCGCGGTGACCTCGGCAGAATTCGCAGGACAGCGTCCCCTGAGTGTTGAACACTCCTTTCCAGTGCCATCAACGGGAACGTGGCCTGAGTCCTCACCTAATTTAGATTTTCTACTAAATGCATCAAAAAGGTAAAGGGGAACAAGTGAAGTTAGCTTTGATATTATTTAACTCAATATTGTATGAAATGGTGTTTGAATATGTAGCCACCAGTACTACAAAATTGCTGGGGTGGGTGAAGTTCTGTATTGTAGGTTGAGGTTTTGAAATCCAGCGGGGTGTCTTGCGCTGAGAATGTCTCAGGAGCAGCTGCGTTTCACGGGCTCGGTGTTGGGTGTTGGGGGAGGAAGGCTGTGGGGGTCCGTGTGCCCTCCCCACCTCCAGGGCACTGCCCCAGGTGGCTCTGCAGCTCGCTGGTCTGCCTCCTCCACACTGGCCATCAGGCGTGTCCTGCAGCCGGGTCGTGCACCGCGTGGGTCTGGCTCCCCTTTCCCAGGCGCGTTTTCAAGGTCATCCTCGTGGAGCTTCTTGTCAGTGCTTCCCTCCTTTCTGAGGCTGAGTCACGCCCGTGTCTGCGTGTTCGGTTGGCCTCCCGACACGGGAGGGCATTCGGGGTGTTCCGGGCGAGCGGTGTGTTCAGGCCTCGGGTGGCCGCGTTTCCGTCTCTCTGGGGCGGGTTCCAGGGCAGGAGGGCTGCTGGCCTTGGTTTCCTGCCCTTCCCGCTGTCTCCATCGCTGCTGCAAGGCCATCCTCCTCCTCCAGCTGCTTCCTGCAGCCGGGGGCCTCAGCCCTTCCGCCAGACCTCCAGGGCTCTGCTCAGACTGAAGGCCAGGGCCCTTCCGGGGGCTCGAAAGGCTCCCCCGGCCGGCCGGCTGCCTGTGCTGCCAGCCCACCCGGCCAGTGACTCGTGTCGCACCTTCTGTCCCTGAGACGCCAGCCCGTGTGCTCACTCCTATGTGTGCCTCCCAGCACGTGTGCGCGCCTCCCATCAGCTCGCTGCTGGGTTCCCATCCATGGATGAGCATCAGGCGCGTCGCTCAGAGGAGCAGACGGGGCCACGTGTCGCCAGGCATTAGAGCAGCGGGGTCTGCTGGCCCCGAGACCGCTGAGTCGGCAGCTCCTGGTCTTTACTTCCACCGGAGGTCATAACTGCAGTCCCGATCTCGGTTTTTCTTGCTGTCTAAATGTGAGAGCATAGTTAGTCAGAGCTGCAGGGTCACCCTCTGCAATTCTAACTTGCCATGGGCGATTTGGAAAGGGAGTCCTGGGAGAGACGGCCAGGCCACAGAAGGAAGGAATGTGCTCCCCCCACCCCCCCAGGCAGCCCAGTTTTGCCTCAGGGATCTCAGAAGTCGGAGGTGCATAGCCGCAGCCTCCACCTGCAGGTCCTCGAGCCCCCCCCTCGAGCCCCCCCCCCCCCCCCCCCCCCCCCCCCCCCCTCCGCACTCCGTTGCCAGCATTCTCAGTCGAGGGTGTTGCTTCTTGTCGCTTCTCGACCAGCAGAGCCCTTTGAGCTTCCCAGGGGGTCGTTCTCCCAGACCGCATCCCGCCTGCAGTCACACGCTGTGTGATCTTAGGAGCCCAGGTGCTTCCAGAAGCATATGCATCCCTTTGATGCCTACACCTGAGAAGCGGGTTCCTTTGTGCTGGCGTCTGAGGCTTGTCGACATAAGTGGCCATTCAGTAGCATCGCCTGGGGACTTCCCTGGGGTCCAGTGGCTAGGACTCCATTCTCCCACCGCTGAGGCCGAGATTCGACCCCTGACGGGGAGCTGAGATCCCACAAGCCACGTGCTGCAGCACAAAAGCAGTGTGGCTCCCACAGGGGCTCAGTGACGCCCGCCTCTCCTCCCCTCTCATCTCAGTGTTGTGCGCACCGTCTGCCTGAAGACAGTTGGTCTGAGGCGTGACCGGGTGTGGGAAGCCTGCAGACTGGGAGTCAGAGCCCCTGTCCCAGTGCCCGGTGGCCCATGTGGGCCCAGCCCCGCCTTCCCGCGGTCTCAGGGCGAGTCCCCAGCGGGTGGAGGACCCCGCGAGCCGTTTCTAGAAAGCCGCTCAGCAGCAGCTCCATCCTGCCTGTGGGGCCAAGTAGGGCTGGGGTGTGGGGCCTGGGTGCCCGGCGGAGTGGTCTGCGCACCCCACCCTCGTCTGCGGTCCCGTTGCCCACCTGCCCCTCGAGGCCTGCCGTTGCCCTCAGCCTCAGTGGCAGGGTCCTGTGGTGCCCTCGGAGAGCAGTCTCCAGGCACGCCACCCGTGCTGCCACCATGGGTCCCGCCTGGTGGGCAGGGTGCGCCCTCCCGGCCCAGAGCCCCTGTTGCGCTGCTGACGGTCTTCCCCTGCCCTTCATTTGCAGCGCTGGGCTGCCGTGTGGGGGCACCCTGACCAGCCTGAGGGCTGGCGATGCTGCTTTTTCAGCCCCCTTTGAGGCCGTGGGCCACTGGCCTCCCCTGGCCTACCAGGCCGCCCTCTGTGTCACAGGAGCTGCGGGCTCCAGAGCTGTGTCCAGTGGGACGGGGTCTGCCGATGGCGCGGCCTTGCTCTTCCCACTGAGAGAGGAGGCTGAGGCTCGTCGTGGCCGGTGGCGAGGTCAGGCCCTGCAGGTTGAGCTGTGATGACCAGGGCCTGCCAGGCACACGGTGTGCGATCCACGCCAAGCTGCACAGGACAGCCAGCCGCAGCCGCTGACCCCCCTCTCTGTCCACAGAGCCCCCCAGGATGAGCCCTGTGGTAGAGCCACTGTCCTGGATGCTGGGCACCTGGCTGTCAGACCCCCCGGGAGCCGGGACCTTCCCGACGCTGCAGCCCTTCCGGTACCTGGAGGAGGCACACATCTCGCACGTGGGCCAGCCCATGCTCAACTTCTCGTGAGTGCCCGCATGCCCCGCCCCGCCCCGCCCCCAGGATGCGTGCCCACCCCGGGCCGGGCTGGAGACACTGACCACAGTCTGAGCTTGTTAATCCAGATGTGAAGCAGGCACTGTGCCCTGTGGAAATCAGCCACCCCAGGATTACTGGAGGTTGGGCCTGGCTTTCCTGTGGTCCTTCCTTGAGTCAGCCAGGGTCTGAGAGAGGCTGGGGAATCCCGGGTCTCAGATCTGACCGGGCCTCCTGCCGCTCTCGGGGTGGGGGGGGCAGGGGCGCAGCACACAGCTGGGTGCCTGGCGGGGGGCAGCGGGGGCGGGGGGGGGGGGCGCTGAGGCTATGTTATCTCATATCTTTTCATTTTATTCTTGACTGCAAGGGTGAGAAGAAAGAATATCCTGCATATGAACCGAAAGGTGGAAATGCTGGGTCGTGTAAAACAGAACTGAGTTACAGTCCTTTAGAGGAATTTACCACTAGCATTCATTCATTTCCTCTTAATGCTGGTTACTCGGTGACTAACGTTAAAGAAAAGTGAAGAGAATAGAAAATCGATGTTTTGGTCAGTGTAATAGTGTATTGTAGGCAGTAGATGTATTTCTCATGAGGGGTTGTGATTGCAAGAGGGTGAGTGAGCCGGGCCCCCCACGGCCTGTCACACGCGGCTGCAGCAGTGGATTCCCACCCGGCGCTGCTGAGCCTGCGCGGGTTGTGAGTCGTGAGCCAGCGTGCTCGGGCCGAGGCTCGGCGCTGCCTGCACACCACGGACCTGCAGCGGTGGGGGTGACGAGACGCGGACTCCGCGCCTTGTTTGTTACACGTGAACCGGTTGCACCCCGGAGTGGGATCCTAGCTCAGAGGCGAGAAGGCGGCGTTCGTGGGATGGACTTGACTGTGTTGGTGGGGGCCTCAGACTGAGGAGTGTGGGAGGTGCTGACATGCAGGGGGCACGCCCTTCGTGACGGAGAGCAGGGTCCCGGTCAGTCCCCACAGCGGGAGAGGAGACCAGAGGGGGCGGGGCTGTACCCGTGGTCCCCCGTGTCTCCGCTGCGTCCTTCACGGTCAGTGGGTCAGGAGAGGGTGGCCCGGCGTGCCTGCACGTGCTCTGGTGGGCATCGGGTACCCGGGTTTCCACCTGTCAATTCCCGGTCCAGGTTCAGCGCCTTCCACCCGGACACGCACAAGCCCATGCACAGGGAGTGTGGCTTCATCCGCCTGCAGCCCGACACCAACAAGGTGGCCTTCGTCAGTGCCCAGAACACAGGTACGCGCCTCCCCTGGGCTGCCTCCACTTGCCCCCTGCCAGGGCCTGTGGTGTGGGCACCTTCCCAGGTGGGGGGCGGCGGGGGTGGGCTGCGGGAGCCCCTCTGTGGGAACCTCTGGGTTCCTGTCTCAGCGCTCCTGCTCCCGTCTGTGTGAGCCCTGTTTTTCCCATGCGGGTAGGCCTCCGGGAGGGGGGTCTCGACCGGGGAGTGAACGTGCTGTCTGGCAGTCGGCTTGGCCCGCGGGGGAGTCCATCCTGAAGCGGTTCACCAGGCCCGTGAGCTCAGAGCCTGCCTGTGTCACCCTTACCTCGCTCACTGGCTCAAGTGAGCGCTCATTCCCTGGAACTGGTGGACCAGCAGGGCCAGCCGCGCTGCCCTGGGTGTCGGCGGCCTGGAAAGTGGTGGGGGGCAGCCGGGGGGGGGTCCCCTCCTCTGGCCACACGTCCCTCCTGTCAGATCTCCTGGGGAGCGGGAGGGCAGGGTCACCCCCAGAGGTCACCAGCCTTGGTGGTGAGAAGAGTGGTGTCTTCCCTCCTGGTGCCTGGGGGTCCTCGCAGGCGAGGGGCCGTGGCTGCCTCAGTGGCTACACTGTTCAGATGGGTTGAGCCCTGGGCCACAGAGAGGTGGGCAGTTGGCGCAGGCCGGCACGCCACGGGGCTGACATGTCCCCTTGCAGGCATCGTGGAGGTGGAGGAAGGCGAGGTGAACGGGCAGGAGCTGTGCATTGCGTCCCACTCTATCGCCAGGATCTCCTTTGCCAAGGAGCCCCACGTGGAGCAGGTGAGCCGCTGGGCCCCGTGGCTCCGACTGGAGCTGGTCTCCCCTGGCCCTGGGGCTGGGCCGTCCCCAAGCACCCTTCTCCTCGCACTCACACAACACTGCGATGTGATCACCCAGCCCCTGGTGGGTGCAGTCAGGTGTTTTGAACAGTTATGTGCCCACCAGCATGGCTGGGGACCTGCTTTCCTACTCCTCAGCCAGCACAGTGTTTTCAGGATTTCTGGTCTTTTTAATCGGATAAATAAAAGGTAGTGTCTTGTTTCTGTTTTAAGTTGTAACTTAGGAATGAAGGGGGCATGCTCACGCTCGTATTTCTTGTTCTGGTGCTTGGTGTTCAAAGTCGTTGTGTGTTTTTACGTGCGTCCTTTTCGTGTTGACTTGTGGTAGGTTTTTGGGTGCTGTGGACACCACTCTGTCGTTCGCTGTGTGTGGGTCTCACGTCAGCCTGATGTTTGGTGTGTCTGCACACAGGCTGCACGCTTCTCTCTGTAGTGGCCCCTCAGGGTCTTTTCCTAACGCCGTCTGAATTTGGGTTCTTGCTGAGGAAGGGGTTTTCTGTTCCAAAATGATAAAAATTTCCCTCCCATTTTCTGGTGCTTTTTATAGCTTTTCTTTTTCGCGTGTGGACCGCTCGTCTCTCTCAGATCTGTGGTTACATGGTGGGCGCCAGAGGCCCCCCAGGTGGCCGAGCACGCCAGCACGGGGATGCTTGCAGTGGGCTCGGACCTTGCTGCGCGTGTTCCAGTAGACCCCACAGCGTGCATCACGGAGGCTTCCACGGTCCCTGGGTGAATCCCGAGTGCCCTGTAGCTCATCGCCGCAGGCGCCCCTGCCGGCTGCCAAGCACAGGCTGCTGCCCCCACCCTCAGGCCGGGCCGCAAGCCGAGGCTGTGCTGCTGGCTGCCAAGTGGCCTTCCGTTCCCTTGTGGTGGTAATTACATTTTCCTGGTGACTAAGTGTGGCTCGTTCAGTCCGCGGGCTCCTTTGCCACTTGAACTTTTTGTTTCCTGACATGAGCATTCAAATCCTTTTCCTTTTTCTCCAGTGGGTTGTTTGCCTCATCTCTGAGCTGTAAGAGTTTGTGACATATTCTGGACACAAGTCCTTCATCAGGTAGATGTGTTAAGACTGTGTTCTCAGCGTAAGGCTTGTCACTTCATTTCTTTAACAAAATGTGTTGCTTTTGATGAAGTTTTGCTCCCAGGCCTCCCTCTCACAGGCGCAGACTTGCAGCTGTGTTTTCTTGAAGAGTTTTTACAGCGCTCCCTTTAACGTGAAGGGTTGATTTGGGCTTCATAGTCTGTACTGTATGAGGTAGGGGTCGAGATGCTCCTCTTTGTTCTCCAGTTGTCCCAGCACCTTGTCTCCCTGCAGCGCGCAGGCCGCATTCCTGAGAGCCCCCCACGTGTGTGCGCTGCCCCGTTGGGGTGCAGTAACCTCTGCGAGACCCGTGCACCAGTTCTCTGGGGCGTGTGCCTGGAAGTGGAATTGTGCAGTCAGGGGGCTAATTCTGCCTGTAACGTCTTGAGGACCCGCTGTACACGCTCTCCTTCGCCTGCACCGTCTCACACTCCCGTCGACCCTGCGCAGGGGCGCGTTTCTCTACATCCTCGTCAGCACTCACGGTTTTCTGGTGTCGCCCTTCCTTGTGGGTGCAAGGTGGCATCTCGTTGGAGTTTTGATTTGCATCTGCCTGATGATAGTGATTTATTTCAAATGACAGTTTGTTTTTTCTTCATTAGCTATAAATTGGTACCCAGGAAATCAGTGCCAAATCCAAGGCCATTAAATTTGCCCTGTGGTTTCGTCTAAGACTTTTACAGTTTTAGCTTTTCAAGGCTGTGATTTATTTTGAGGGTGTTTGTTGTATTACTGTTAGGTAAGGGTATGGTTTCATTCTTTTGCGTGGGGACATCCAGTTTTCCAGCACCGTTTGTTGAAAAGACTGTCCTTTTCCCATTGTATGGTCTTGGCAGCCTGATTGAAAATCATTTGACAGTATATGCAAGGCTCTCGAGGCTATTTCATTGGTGTGTATGTCTGTCTTTATGCCAGTACTGCACTGTTTTGATGACTCTCATTCAGTGTTAAGCTCTGAAATCAGAAAGTGTGTGTCCTCCAGCTTGGTTCTTTGTTCAGAATCATTTTTGTCTATTGAGAGTCACTTGAATTTACATATGAATTTTAGGATAGATCTTCTATTTCTACAAACCAATCATTTGCATTTTGATTTGAATTTTGTTGACTCTGTAGGTCTCTTTGGGTAGTATTTAGCATTAATGATATTAAGTCTTCCAATTGATGAACATAGAATGTGTTTCCAATTATCTGTGTCCTTAATTTCTTCCTGGAATGTTATGTAGTTTCCTTACACATGTCTTTCACCTCCTTGGTTTAGTTAATTCCTAAGTTTTCTCTTATGCTGTTGGAAACAGAATTGTTCTCTTAATCTCCTTTGTGGACTGTTCGTTGTTTAACCTGCAGAAACGCAGCTGATGTTTGTGTGTGGACTGTATCCTGTTACTGCTGAACTCACTTACGAGCTAATAGTTTTGTGTGCGAAAGCCTTAGGATGTCACGTATGGACCAGCTGCAGAAATCGTTCTGCTTCTTCCTTCCCCGTGTGGGTTCCTTTTGTTTCTTGCTTCGTTGCTCTGGCTGGACCCCAGTGCTGTGCAGCAGCGTAGAGGAGGCAGGAGTGGGCGTCCTTGCCGTGCTCCTGGTCTCTGGGGAAAGCAGGCAGCCTTTACAGGGAGCCCAGTGTGCCCTGTGGACCTTTCATGTGCAGCCTTATATCATGAAGGTATTAAATTTTGTCAGATACTTTTTCTGCATCAGTTAAGATGACCATGTGGTTTTTCTCCTTCACTCTATTTATGTGACATATCATATTGATTGTTTTTCATATTTGGAAGCATCCGTGCTTGCGTGTAAATCACACTTGGTCATGGTGTATAATCCTTTTGATACTCTGCAGAATTTGATTTGCTTATTTTGTTGAGGATTTTTGTTTCAGTGTGCATAAGGGATGTTGGTTTGTAGTTTGCTTGTTGTCTGTGTCTGGCTTTGATATTAGGGCAGTTCTGACCTCATAAAATGAGTTAGGAAGTAGTCCCTCCTCTTTATTTTTTTAAAAAATTTAAGAAAGGTGGATTTTTTTTTTTTTGACTGTTCCAGGTCTTAGTTGTGGCACGAGGGATCTTCGGTCTCGCTTGAAGCATGTGGGGTCCGCTTCCCTGACCAGGGACTGAGCCCAGGCCCCTGCCCTGGGAGCGCGGGAGCTTCCGCCGCTGGACGCCAGGGCTCCCTGGTGTCAGTCCTCTCCCCGGTTAGGTCACTCGCGTCTCACCGGTGAGCCCGTCAGACCTGGGGCTCTCCTTTGTTGTCAGATCTTTATTGCTGTTCAGTCTCCGTACACGTTACAGGTCTGTTCAGAGTTTTGTGCTTCTTCATGATTCAGTCTGGGTAGGTTTTGTGTTTTTGGGGATTTGCACATTTCATTGAGGTTGTCCAGTCTGTTCGTACTGCTCTTTTATAGCCCTCGTTTCTGTAAACTCGGTAGCAGTGTCCCAGTGTGATCTTTGAGTTTAGCAATTTGAGTCTTTGATGTGTTTTTCTTTGTCTGTTGAGCTACAGGTGTGTCAGCTTCCCTGATCTTTTTGAAGAACCAGCTTCTGCCCAGTTGTTACCCTGTCTCTGCTTTACCTTCCTCTGCCCTCGTCTTTATTATTCTCTTCCTTCTGTTAGCTTGGGTGTTAGTTTCTTCTTCTTTTCTAGTCCCTTAAGTTGTAAAGTTAGATTATTGACTGGAGATCTTTCTTCATGTTAAATATGTAAGCACTTTACGTATAAATTTCCCATTTGGCGCTGCTTTTGCTGCGTCCCTGAAGTATTGATATGTTGTGGTTTGGTTTTCATTCATCTCAAGTATGTTCTGATTTCCCTCCTTTGATTTCTTCTTAGATCCACTGGGTTTTTTGAGTGTTATTTAATTTCCGCAGATTTGTTTTTCTAGTTTTCCCTCTTATTGATTTCTAATTTTATCCCATTGTAATTGGAGAAGATACTTTGTATGATGTCTGTCATTTTAAATATATTGAGGCTTTGTTTTTGGCTAAACATGTGGTGTGTCCTGGAGCTTCCCTGGTGGCTCAGATGGTAAAGAATCTGACTGCAGCGCAGGAGACCCAGCTTCAGTTCCTGGGTCGGGAAGATCCCCTGGAGAAGGGCATGCCAACCCCCTCCAGTGTTCTTGCCTGGAGAATGCCATGGACAGAGGAGCCTGGCGGGTACAGTCCACGGGCTCACAAGGGTTGGACACGACTGAGCGACTGACGGCCCCTTTTCACGGTGTGTCCTGGAGAGCAGCCCCCTGCTCCCTCCGGCGGTTCTGTCCACTCTCAAAAGGGTGCTGCCGTCCCTGCTTCTGCCGTGCACTCTGTCCCTCTGTGCTTCTCACGCCTCCTGCTGTGTGAAGCCCTTATTCACATGCACTGTCCTCTGCTTCTTGTGACCTGTTCTGTCTGGCACTAGCACAGCCGCTCTTGGTGCCCCTTCATGGCTGTTGCGTGAAATGCTTTTCTCCATTGGTTCACTTGAAGCCTCTTGGTGTCTTTGGATCTCATGCCGGTCCCTTGTAGACAGCACGCTTTCGTCCATTCTTCCTGTCTCTGCCTTTTGATCGGAGAGTTTAACTGTTTACATTTAAAATAATTACTGATAACAGAGGAACTTACTTGTCACTGTGCCGTTTTTCTCCAGTGTGCCTTACGGCCTTCTTGTCCTTCATTTCCTGCATTCTGTCTTTTGTGTCCAGTCGATTTTCTGTGTGGAAATGTTTCGATTCCCTTTTCCTTTCCTTTTGTGTATATTCTGTGGATATTTTCTTTGTGGTTACAGTGGGGATCGCACGTGACGTGCTGTAACACTGATCTGAAGTTGCTGCGGTAACTGAGCTTTCGTACTTCGCCACGTGTGTCCCTTTCCTGACAGCTTTGTCTGTCTCTACAGGTCATGTCTGCTGTCCTTGTGTTTCACCTGCAGGACCGCAGGCCGCATTTCTCGCAGGTCCATCTGCAGGGGAAAAGCCCCTCGGCTCACTATCTGAGGGCGTCCCGATTGCTCCCTCACTCTGAAGGGCAGTTGTATTGAACACAGGGTTCTCAGGGGACAGTTTCCTGTGTCAGCTCACTGCCTTCTGGCCTCCAGGCTTTCTGACGAGAGCCTGCTGATGGTGAGTGAGGATGCCCTGTCTGTGACAAGTCGCTCTTCTCTTGCTTCTTCCGAGATTCTCTGGGCTTTTGATTTGATTATAACGTGTGTCCATGTGTGTCAGAGTTCCTCTTGATAGGGTTCCCTGAGCTCTCTGCAAGTTTCTGTTTATGGGCCCAGCTTGGAGAGGTTGCACTTCAGCCGCGACCGCCTCAGGAAAGTCAGTGTCGTGGTAAAGCAAGTCGCATGGAATTTCTGCTTTCCCAGTGCGCATAGTTATTCTGTTAAGGGTGCAACAGTATTATGTCTGAATGTATACATGTACCTTATTGCTAAAAATGCCACCATCTGAGCCTTTAGCAAGTCATAGCTGTGACATCAGAGATCGCTGATCACAGATACCACAGCAAGTATAATAGTAATGAAGAAGTTTGAAATGTGAGAAATACCAAACGGGAAAACATAGACCAAAGTGAGCGAATGTGTTTGGGGAGATGGCGCAGGGTCTCCCCAGGCCTGCACAGTGTGGGACGTGCAGCCCCTCCGAGGCGAGTGGACCGGTCTGCCGCCTCTGCTCCTCCAGAGCCGTTTCCTTTCCCGTCTTCACGTCTGCCGGTGCGTCTGCCTGTGCGTCTGCCTGCTTGCCCGCCTTCCAGGCCCCTCGGGTGAGCTCTCCGTCTTAGTGTCTCACTCCTCAGCCTCCAGGCCCCTCGGGTGGGCTCTCCGTCTCAGTCTCATACTCTTCAGCCTCAAAGCTTTTTCTTGGTTTCGTTTTTTGTGTCTTTGTCAGTATTTTAATTTTGTTCATACGCTACTTTCTTGACTTTGTCCACGTCTTCGTTCAGTTGTTGGCGCGTCTTTGAGATCCTGGCGTGTGTTTGCCGAGCCGTTTCTGGGGTTATTTTCCTTCAGATGGGCCATACGTCCCTGTTTCTTCATGTGCCCTGTGACTGTGCTGTTTCTGAAAACTGGACCTGTGGGTCTGACTGTGCGGTGACTCTGGAGATGAGAGTCCCTCTTCTGGGGCTTGCTGGCTGTGTTACTGGTCTTGTTGGATCTCTGGGCCTCGTGTAAGCGTTGGCCTCTCTGTGCGAACGAGGTGCCCACAGGGTGAACAGCGGGCCCGCCTGGGCCTCTCCTGAGCCGCCCACCGTGTGCAGCCGCTCCCTCACTTCCCCGTGTGTGCCATTGTTTCTGAGCATCCCAGCCTTTACCGTCCGGCTCCTGGAAGGGGGAGGGGGAAATATGAAGCAGGGTGAAGGGGCGTCGGCCTATGAGCCCCTGGAAGTCACTTTAGCTGGAGGGGCCTGGGCGGCCGCCCGCCTCTGTCTGCACATCGGCTCAGGAGCAGCGGCTGCAGGTCGGCGCCCAGGACTGTAAGGCCTGTGACGTGTCCTCACTGGGTTTGGGGGTGTCTAGCCGTTGTCTCTTCAGGTGTTTCCTGCACTATCACTCTGTCTTCCTTCGCAGCTCCTGCGAGACACGCAGCGGACTTCTCAGTATTGTTCCCTTTTCTTCATCAGTCTCCTCTGTCACTCAGGTGCCTGAATCTCTTCTCTGCTCTCCAGCTTGCTGTTTCGCACCTTTCTGGCTCTGGCCCTTCCTGTTTGCTTCCACTGCTTCTCAGCACTCTCCTCCAGTGACCTCCTGTCCCGTCGGCCTTGGGAGAGGGGGCGGTTAAAATCATGAGCTGTCTCCACGGCTGTAAAACAGATTTCTGCTCACCGAACCTGCTGGGGCAAGGGCACACCTTCACCAGGTCAGGAGCCCACATGATGCCAAGATGAGGAGACGCCTCTGCGTCCACAGGTGAGTGGATGACAAGATGTGGTGTGTCATCCACATGCCAGAGTGTGACGCGGCCGCGGAAAAGAAGGAAGTTCTGCCATTTGCAGCAAGACAGATGAACCTTGAGGATATTGTATTAAGTGAAATGTCAAGACAGGTGCTGCATGATTTCATTTATATGTGAAATTAAAAAAAGGAAACTCACAGAAACAGACAAGGTGGGAGAAGTGGACAGGCGTTGCTCAGTGGATGTCAGCTTCCAGCTGGGAGATGAATCGGCTCTGGGCATGCCGTGGACAGCATGGTGCGACAGTTAACAGTGCTCCGTTGCATTTGTGAAGTTTGCTAAGAGAGTGGACCTTAAACGATCTCACCACACCCAGGAAAGACGTGTTGACTAACCGTATTGTGGCAAACAGTGGGCCGTATACACATGTATCGAGTCATCGCTTTTAAATTTGAACCTATACAGTGTTACATGGCAGTTTCAGCTCAGTAAAGCAAGGGGAGACGGGGGGAAGGAGCGGGTATCGGGGCTCACCAGTGAGAGAAACGCTGGAGGCTTGCAGGAACCCTCCAGCAGCTGGTCCCTGTGTGTATCAGGCTGTGTGATACACGTGGCTCAGCCCCTGACTTACGCCTCACGCGTCATGTGGGGTGGCTTCCTGGTTTCTTTTAGGACCTAAAATAAAGTCAGATCTATCCTACTCTCTCCTGGCCTGTCCTTCTCCATCTCTTTTCCCTAGTGGACAAGACATTGGTGTTGTCATTCAGTCACGAAGTCATATTCAACTCTTCGCAACCCCACACACTGCAGCAGGGCAGGCTTCCCTATCCTGCACTCTCCCAGAGTGTGCTCAAACTCATGTCCATTGAGTCAGTGAGACCATCCCAACACCTCATCCTCTGTCGTCCCCTTCTCCTTCTGCCTTCAATCTTTCCCAGCATCAGGGTCTTTTCCAGTGAGCCAACTATTCGCATCTGGTGGCCAAAGTATTGGTTTCAGCTTCAGCATCAATCCTTCCAATGAATATTCAGGGTTGATCTCCTTGCAGTCCAAGGGACTCTCAAGAGTCTTCTCCAGCACCACAGTTTAGAAGCATCAGTTCTTTGGCATTCAGCCTTCTTTATGGTCCAACTCTCAATTCTGTATATGACCACTGGAAAAACCATAGCTTTGACTAGACAGACCTTTGTTGGCAAAGTGATGTCTCTGCTTTTTAATACACTGTCTAGGTTTGTAATAGATTTTCTTCCAAGGAGTAAGCATCTTTTAATTTTGTGGTTGCAGTTACCATCCACAGTGATTTTGGAGCCCAAGAAAATGAAGTCTGTCACTGTTTCTACTTTTTCTCCGTTTGCCATGAAGTGATGGGACCAGATGCCATGATCTTAGTTTTTTGAATGTCAAGTTTAAGCCAACTTTTTCACTCTCCTCTTTCAACCTCACCAAGAGGCTCTTTAGTTCCTCTTCACTTTTTGCAGTTAGGGTGGTATTATCTGCATTATCTTCATATCTGAGGTTGTTATTTCTCCCAACAGTCTTGACTCCAGCTTGTGATTCACCCAGCCCAGCATTTCACCTGATGTTAAATAAGCAGGATGACAATATATAGCCTTGTCGTACCCCTTTTGGAACCACTCCATTGTTTCATGTCTGGTTCTAACTATTCTTCTTGACCTGCCTTACAAATAGCTGAGAAGAGAAGAGAAGTTAAAGGCACAGGAGAAAGGGAAAGATGCACCCGTCTGAATGCAGAGTCCCAAAGAGTAGCAAGGAGAGGTAAAGCCTTCCCAAGCGAGCAGTGCAGAGAAGCAGAGAAACAGCAGGACGGGAGAGACTGGAGATCTTCAAGAAAATTAGAGACACCAAGGAACATTTCATGCAAAGATGGGCTCGATAAAGGGCAGAAATGGTAGGGACCTAACAGAGGCAGAAGAGATTAGGAAGAGGTGGCAAGAATACACAGAAGAACTGGACAAAAAAGATCTTAATATGACCCAGATAACTATGATGGTGAACCTAGAGCCAGAAGTCCTGGAATGTGAAGTCAAGTGGGCCTTAGGAAGCATCACTATGAACAAAACTAGTGGAGGTGATGGAATTCCACCTGAGCTATTTCAAATAATAAAAGATGATGCTGTTAAAGTGCTGCGCTCAATAAGCCAGAAAATTTGGAAAACTCAGCAGTGGCCACAGGACTGAAAAGGTCAGGTTTCATTCCAATCCCAAAGAAAGGCAATGCCAAAGAATGCTCAAACTACCACACAATTGCACTCATCTCACACGCTAGCAAGGCAGTGCTGAAAATCCTTGAGGCTAGGCTTCAACAATACGTGAACCAAGAACTTCCAGATGTACAAGCTGGATTTAAAAAAGGCAGAGGAAGCAGAGATCAGATTTCCAACATCTTCTGGATCAAAGAGAAAGCAAAAGAATTCCAGAAAAGTATCTGCTTCTGCCTCACTGACCACGCTAAAGCCTTTGTGTGGACAAGACAGAACAGGAAGAAAAGACCACTGTGAGGAAGCATTAAAACGTCGAGAAGTTCTGGCATCAGACTCGCCTTCGCAGCCGCGTCTCCCGGGTCTGTGCCGTGGAGGCCGCACTCGCTTGGCTGACATGGGCGCTTGCGTCGGCATCGCGCTGACCCTCTTCCTGTGTCTCTGAGGCTCCTGGGCCTCCTGACCTGCCATCTGCCAGCGGAGTTGAGCTCCCAGCTGGGCAGGCTTCTCTCCAGAAGGAGGCCTCCACGGCTCTGAGCACCCCGGAGCCCGAACAAGCTCCTCTTTGAGGCTGTAGAGGTGCATAGTTGCTTCCAGCCCCGCCTTGTTTGAAGGAGGTCAGTCTGTAGCCCAGAGGGATCCTCACCCTGAGCAGAGACGTGAGGTGACCACACGTTACTTGGCAAGCCCTGCGCTGGCCGTGGGGCATGAGAGATGTTACGTACAACCTGCCTCAACTGTGGATTCTTCCAAAGAACTTTGACTTGAAGAGGAAAACAGCACAAGAAATTTCATCCAAGGGGCCACAAAGCCCAGAGGAGCCAAGCAGGTGATCCCTGCAGACCTGCTTGGTGGCGGGGCGATGTAAGCAGAGCCCCGAGTGTGCGCCGCAGTGTGGGCAGCCCTCCCTCTCCCTCCTTGATGGGGCCTGGGGCTGGGGGCTCCCCCCAGGACTGTCTCTCACTTCCTGCTGCCCGGCGACCGGCTCCAGGGCGAGGTGGCTGCTACCGGGTGTTTGCAGATTTCAGCTGAATCCACGGGAGAGGCCACACTTGGGTCACTGTCGCTGAAGCGGGCTGTGTCCACGCGGCATGGCCACAAGCCATTGCAGCAGCATGGAGACAGGACCGCGGTGCAGGGCACCCCCGCCCCTGCTGAGAAGCCAGACTGTCCTCGGGGGTTGGTTTTCGGGAGGTGACCATTGCCTCAGCCCGTTGGGCAGGCTCCGCGTGACAGATCAGCAGAGGTCTCCCCTTTGCCCTGGAGAGGCCTGCAGCACGGAGCCCACCTTCGCTCCCCGGGGGGTGTCTCCTATGTCCCCCTGTGCCCTGCCTGCAGTGTGCCAGCGGGCGTCCCGCGGGGAGCCAGGGACCAGTGTCCCACAGCGCTCACGCGTATCCAGGGCCCTGGGGTCTGTGGATCTGGGAACGGGGCCGTTGTACTGGGGAAAGCGAGCACACGGTGTGGGGACTCGGGCTGTTCCTCTGCACCTGTCGGCCCTGCATCACGGTTCCAGGGCTTTAGGTCCAGACTCAGCCCTGTGCGGCCAGAGCCGCGCCCGGGGTGACAGTGCCCGCTGCCCCTGCGCCCTCTAACTATGGCTGAGCCAGGGCGGCCTCTGTCCCGCCCTCTGCCCCCTCATCAGCCTGGCCCGGGCGAGGACCTCGGGACGGGGGACACCGGGGGGCCGTGGTGACCCTGGGACGGGGGACACCGGGGGCTGTGGTGAGGACCCCGGGACGGGGGACACCGGGGGGCCGTGGTGACCTCGGGACGGAGGACACCGGGGGGCCGTGGTGACCCTGGGACGGGGGACACCGGGAGCCGTGGTGAGGACCCCGGGACAGGACACCGGGGGGGCCGTGGTGAGGACCCCGGGACAGGACACCGGGGGGCCGTGGTGAGGACCCCGGGACGGGGGACACCGGGGGCCATGGTGAGGACCCCGGGACAGGACACTGGGGGGCTGTGGTGACCCCGGGATGGGGCCGCGCAGACCGTGGTGCGGGTGTGGTGCCCAGGGCGCGGGGGGCCGATTCCGAGGCTGCACGGGTGAGTCGAGCCTGAAACCCTGCGTCTTCAGCGGCCTGGAAGGGGGAGGGGGCCTGGGCCCCCGACCGCGGAGCCTCCGGCCGCCGTCCCCACTGCCCTCACGCGCACGCGAGACCGCACAGGGGTCTGACCCTGTGTCACAGGGTTCCACGCGTCTCTTTTTAAAACCTGAAGAACTTCCTCTAGTATTTTCTTTAAGGAAGATGGGGATCCTGCTGGTGATGAATTCTCTGGACTTTTGTCTGAAAATGTCTGTTTTGCCATCGTCTTTGAAGGGTGTTTTGCACCTAGAACACCAGGCGACAGTCATTTTCATGGCTTGGAGGGTGTCCCTCCGTTCTCCTCTGGTTCTGTCCCTTCTGTGACTTCCCTGAACTGCACACATCGTGTGTGGGAACAGTGGGTGACATGAAGCTTTGCTTGATGCTACCTCCCGTAGCCGGCAGAGCCCTGCTTCTCGCGGTTGGGCCAGGAAGGGCAGCTCCTCCTCACTAGAGACGGGGGTCCCGACTGGAAGCCAGGGTGGGTTTCCACGGCCCCCCACGACCCGTGCCGTGCAGCCCCGGGGCTCGGGTGCCCCCGCCTGCTCCCCAAGGTGGCCTCCGCCCAGTCCTTGGGGGCAGCTACTCCAGGCTGTCTCCCCTGCACACCCTTCTGCCTGAGACCTTGGCCTTGCAGCCGGCTGGTTCTCTGAGGCCTTTAAATGGACTGTCTGAAATCTGGCTCTGCTGTTTGCTCTGTGGAGGGTTGGTGAGTGAAAAGCGGTTGTCTGGTCCGGCCAGCGCGCCTGTTCTGATGCTCGGGGGCCCCCAGCCCCACTCTGGGCACCAGGTAACACAGCTGGAGGTGCTTTCCCTCTTAACGGTCTTTTCCGCCTCCTGCATCGGCAGGCAGGTTCTTCACCACTAGCACCCCCTGGGAAGCCCAGTGGTAACAGACCTTCATGGCCAATGGGTTTCCCTGCCGGGGCTTGGTTGCCTCGGGTCTTTGTTCTTGTTGGAGATTTGGTGCTGGTGGAGCGGGGTCCCACCCCCGACTTCCGTGCCAGCTGTGGAAAGAAAGCAGGAGGAGCAGGAAAGGACACCCTGGGGTCAGCCTGTGGCCAGACAGCAGGACAGTGCCCGTGCTCGCCTCCAGTCTTCCGGGGCAGCTGGGGGACGGGAGAGGGCGCAGGCCGGGAGTCAGGACACCCGCCGGGGCTGCCAGCCGAGGGTGTGTTGACCCTGACGGGCACTGCCCGGCTCGCAGGCCCCAGACCGTCGAGGTGGGTATTGTGGCCACTGCAGGAGCGCATGGCCTGTGCTGGCCCGGCAGCCCTTGCAGAATCTTTGGACGATAAAAACCAAAGTGTTTGTTTTCTTCTGCTCAGATTACCCGAAAATTCAGGCTGAATTCCGAAGGCAAACTTGAACAGACAGTCTCCATGGCAACCACTACGCAGCCCATGACTCAACATCTGCACGTCACATACAAGAAGGTGACCCCGTGACCCCAGGTGGAGCTGCCTGCGTGGGGACGCAGCACCGCAGGTGTGGGTGTGGCCACAGGTCGGGTCACCATGGGCTCAAGGGTGTGGCCACGTCTCCTGTAATGGCATAGAGAAACCAAATAAAAGGCCTTTATTTTTATGGGTGAGCATTTTCAATATCATCACTTGCGTAGACTACATTTCTTTCATCTGCTGGTGATTATTTGCTTTCAGAGTCTTCCCTAAAATATTTAAAAGGGGTGACATTCTCTCATTCCTTCCTGCATTTTTGACAAGATGCTTCCCTTGTAGCTCAGTCAGTAAAGAATCCGTGTGCAATGCAGGAATCCATCTGCGATGCAGGAGACCTGGGTTCAATTCCTGGGTCTGGAGGATCCCCTGGAAACAGAAATGAAATCACTCCAGTACTCTCTCCTGGAACATCTCATGGAAAGAGGAGCTGGTGGGCTACAGTCCATGGGATCGCAAGGGTCGGACGCAACTTAGCAGCTAAACCACCACCAAAATACTTACAAGTCTTCAGTAGTCAGTAATAAGCTGAAGACATAGGTTATTTTTAAGAGCTGAGCGCATAAGGACCCCATTTCCTAATGGTCAGAGGGCGTTCCCAGGGCATGAGGGTGGCTGTGAGGCTAAGCATCGTTACGTGAATGTGACCTGATTCTCAGTAACACACACCTTCCTTTGTTCCTTTGTTCCCAGTGGGATTTCCCACACACACGCTGGCCCTCAGCGCTCGCCCCGTGTCCGCCAGCGCGGGCCCCACGCCCGTGGATCGTGCGCTGTCCCCCTTCTTGTGGCTGAAGCGTCTCCCGGTGCCCTTTGTCTCAAACGCTTCAGCCTGCGTGCAAAAGCAAAAAAAGCCTTTCTCTTTTTCTTAATGGCACGGTCTCCGCCACGCCCTCCTCTTTCCTATTTCGCCCTCTTAGAGGGGGCGGGGGCACAGCTGGTTTCACCAGGAATGTAAGTAGACACGGTGAGGGTGGCTGTGCTCGAGAGCAGGGGTTCGCGCTGCAGCCACACCCCGTCACACACCCGGGGGACAGAGGCATCGCAGGGGGATTGGGGGGTGCCAGTGCCTGGAGTGCGAGGAAGGGCTGGCCCGAGTGAGGACCCCAGCCAGCACCCCCCGTGCCTGGGGGCATGGCGGCCGTGCTGGGCTCCCTGGGGAGATGAGGTCTGCAGGGGTTCGAGGCGTGGTTTGTCCCAAGATGGCGTCCGTCCAGCTGGGCACCCGTGCAACTGGACACACCACATACCCCTGACAGGCGACCGCGTGGGGCGAACAGGATGGACCGTGCCCCTCCACAAGGGTGAAGCAGGAAAGAAGAGGGCATGACGGGGGCAAGTCCAGGAACTCCAGGCTGCAGAGGGAACCCCGTGGCCCAGGCCTGTCCTCCAGGCCTACACTGGTCCTGCCCCACAGCTGGGCCAGAGCAGCTCCCCCTCCCTTCACGGAGTCCTGTCCTCCCCATCCTTCAGAGTCCAGGGAAGGTAGCAAGGCCGTCCGTGGGGTCGCAAAGAGTCACAACTTAGCAGCACAACAGCAACCAGCAAGGCCCCAGGGCTGTTGCGTCCTGCATGCTGGCAGAGATGGTGCCTTGTGGGCACCAGACACTCCCTCCGGGGGGCAGCCACCTCTGCCGTCCACAGGACTATGGGGGACAAGCACAGCCTTATCCCCTGGGCCTGGTGGACGGACACCCCACTCCACAATCTCTGTAATGCCTTGGGAATCATTTCTCCATAGTCTGGACATCAGGCCCTGACTTCAGGCTGCCTGTCTCCCTGCCGTCTGGGGGACTTGCTTGTCGCTGACCAGTACCAACCTCCTTAGCAAGTTGGGCCACACTTTGTGATCTGTCTGAACAAGCTTTCTTATTACGTTCCACGTCAATAGGCTGAGGGTTTTCCAAATTTCAGGTCTGGTTCTTTCTGGCCGACAACTCTGTCTTCACATCTCCTTGGGCTCTAAGTGTCCGAGGGAAACAAGGCACCAGCACTTTGCCTGGAAACTCCCGGCCGGACACCCGGGTCCCTGTCCGCAAGCCTGGGACACACAGTGCAGCCCAGCTCTTGACAAGCTCCCGCTTCCATCTGAGATCTCATCAGACTGGCCTTTACAGCCCTCCAAGTTAGTGGACAGGAGCCTTGCTAAACTGGAGCTGGGAGGGGATTCCCTAGGGGCCTGTTAGTTAGGGGTCCACGGTCACTGCCCAGGGCCTGGGGCCAGGCCCTGGGCGGGAAACTAAAATCCCACAAGCTGCACAGCATGGCCAAAACACTATGTTAATTTCAAAAAATGTTGAGTGGGCAGGCCCCAAGGGGGCGCTCTCATACAGCCCCAATGGATGACAACAAAGGAGGGGACCACCCGGCTTCAAGCCGCTGACCACCAGCAGGAGGAAGAGTTTCTCCCTGCCCGGCAACAGCCCAGCCAATGAGAAGCCTCCACGCTTCAGGCCGCGGTGCCTCCACTGGGCTCTTGACAGCAGCCGCTCCGACCTCTGTCTCCTACAAAAGCTTGCTCTCTTCCCTGGGCTTGTGTATGGTTCACCACAGTGCCTGGCCTGAAACACAATTCTCTGCTGCTCCTGAATGAACCCACTCTTGATAAAAAGTTGGCTGTTCCATTGCTTCAGGTCAACACATCCATGTTCCTCCCCCCGTTCTGCTCAGCGCCGAAGGCTGAGGCTTCCTGCAGAGCTCTCCTCTCTTCCCGAGTCCCGGCATCGCCCCAACCGTCCGCTCACAGCACTCGACGCTTTCTGGCATCCATCTTCAAGCTCTTCCAACCACCGAGTTCCAAAGCCACTTCCACATGTTTAGATACTTGTTATGTCTCAGTAACAAGTTTCTGACTTGGTCCATTCAGACTGCTTTAACAAGAATACCACAGACTGGCTGGCTCTTAGGCAACAGGAATTTACTTGTCAGCATCCTAGAGAACCAAGACCAGGGTGCTGGTGGCCAGCTGACGTCACCATGGATGATGTCTCATGGACGGCTGCCCACTGGACCTCACGTGCAGAAGGGCTGGGCTGGCTCACCCTGGCAGGTACTTGTCCCAGTCACAAGGTGACTTTAGGACCTAGGTCCCCCACAAGGCTACAGCTGCTCCTCCCAGGATGTTGAGGTTAGGACTTCAACACATGAATTTGGGGGAAGACAGACATTCAGACCACAGCTCCAAGGGAGCCTGGAGGCTGAGGCCAGAGCCATCTCTGTTGCTGGAATGATGCTAAGAGGACCTGGGAGCATCCAAGAAGCCCACTCCCTCCCTCCTACACTGCAGGCTCCTCCCTCCTGCATCCCAGGCTCCTCCCTTCTCACAGCTGGGGGCAGGAGGGGTGAGCAGCCCCCAGCAGAGCAGGGAAGGTGGGGCATAAAACAGAGACAGAAGCAGATAACCCACACAGCCCTCTGGTTGTCTCCCTCTCCGAACCCATGCCGCTGACGGGCTGCACTCCCAGCCCCCTCTGGGGTCCTCCAGGTGTCTGACTCACTCCTCCGCCCTGCTTCCTGCAGCCTGGAGGGGGGATCAGCCTTCCCAAGGGCTGCCCGGCGGTTTACCCGTGCAGAGCCCGCCCGCCTCACAGGGCTGATACTGCAGTGCAGACGGAGGCAGCCTGCCGCTTCATCCTCAGTTTCTCTCACCCAACCCGCTCGGACCAGCCCCTCAGCAGAGCTGCCCAAGTGCCCGTCTCCTAAC
The DNA here is from genome assembly GCA_024291935.2 of Okapia johnstoni. Taxonomy (NCBI): domain Eukaryota; kingdom Metazoa; phylum Chordata; class Mammalia; order Artiodactyla; family Giraffidae; genus Okapia; species Okapia johnstoni. The sequence continues at coordinate 97,175,128 of CM044315.1, read as the reverse complement.
CCTGTCCTCACGTCTGCGTTCGGTGGCAGAATTCTCTTAGAACAACATCTTCCCTCCATCCAGTTAGGCTCAGGTTCGGTTCCTCTGAAACAGCTCACGCTGGAGCCAGTGGAAACGCTCGTCTCTTCCCTCTGACGTGCAGTGTTAGGGCAAGCGTGCAGGGACGCCGGCACTGGCCCGGGACCAGGCTCCTCACACCATGCCTCCCTCCACCCCTCCTGCTTCTGTTACAAACCCAACACTCGGTGTGTTCGATGCAATCTAGTCAAGTCCAGTCTTTCTGTGGCAGACAGAGGTGCCCACGTGACCCTACAGTTAACCGGACGGAGACCCTGATGGCCTCTGTGCCCACTTCCTGCCCCAGCACCTCCCTCCTTTCCAGTGGAGGTGGGAGTGAGAGGCTCGGGCAGCACCGGCTCCCTTTACAGTTTCCTCAGGTCTTCCCACTGAGCTATTTGCCATCACACGGCCCTTCCCTCCCTAGTGCTTCAGCATGGGATACGTGTATTCCTTACGAAAGAAAAAAAAATTGTGCATCCACACTGGTATTTCCAATTCTGATTCTTCGATCATAAATTTCCTACTTAAATCTTTCATTTCAGCTCTTTTAAGAAGAAAGTCTGTTCATCATTTGCTTTCTCCGACAGGATACATAGGACTTCCTGATGGCTCAGTGGTAAAGAATCCACCGCCAAAGCAGGAGACGCAGGAGATCCAGGTTAAATGCCTGAGTTGGGACGATCCCCCACAGAAAGAGATGGCAACCAGCTCCAGTATTTTTGCTTGAAAGATTCTATGGACAGAAGAGCCTGGCAGGCTATACTCCATGATGCTGCAAAGAGTTAGACAAGACTGAGTTACTAATACTAAGGGTTAGAGCCTGGGGCTGCAGTCCATGGGGTCACATAATCGGACACAACTGAGCAACTAAACCATCGCGGGACACATATGATTAATTCAGAATAGTAATATTGTCAGTAAGACTAACTGAAGTCAATTTTTTGCTATTGTTTTTACAGCTTTCACACTGAGTATATAATATTAAAAAGTATTACAGTTGGAATAACTAATTCCTCTGTGTGCTTGTGTCAACAAATCAGTATACATTTATTTCTACAGTTGACTCTTTTCTCTTAAGTTAGCTTTGCTTGTGCAAAACACAGTCGTGACCCTATTGTCAACAGTGTAAAGCAGGGACTTCCCTGGTGGCCAAGCGGCCGGGACTCTGCGCTCCCAGTGCGGAGGGCCTGGGTTCAGTCCCTGGTCAGGGAACTAGACTTCACGTGCTGCACCTGAGAATCTGAATGTTGCAACTAAAGACCGCACATGCCACAAGGAAGGTCAAAGCCCTCCCACAGTGAGGACCCAGTGCAGCCACATAAAGAAATTTAAAAAAAGAAACCATGTGAAACCAGGTTCGTTTTGCTTCATGTGGGTGCAGAGCCCCCACCAGGCGGCCCTGCCACGGTCTATCGGCAGACGCCCCGATGCTGGGCCTCTGGGCTGTTTCCAGTCTTCTGCGACCAAATATTGTCACAATGAATAACTCTGTGTACATGTCATTTGGGGCTTCTGCCACTGTATCTTTAGGACAGATTTCTAAAAGTGGGATTACCAGTCCGAGGGCAAACGCACACAGGACTTGTCCAGGTGTTGCCCTTCCCCGCGGGGACTGGGCTGTTTCGCCTCCCACGGCAAGTGTGAGGTGCCCTGCCCCCAGCAAGGGTCTGTGGTCAGATCTGGAAGTGGCCAACCTGGAAGGTGAGGGCTGGGGCCCTGGGGCCGTTTGGGTCTGCATCTCAGCTTTGTCTTTTCTTCTTGACGTTTGAAGCTGGTAAGTTCTTTTGAATTGTAAATAATATTCCTGATTTCCAACTGCAGCCTTTCATGGAGGTGAAATGCACGATCACAACATGAAGTTCACTGTTCACAGCATCCACGCGAGCGTGCGGCTGAGCAGCACTTGGTACAGGACGGCCTGTCACCCTCCTCCCTAGCCCACACACCACCCTCTGCTTCCTGTCTCAGGCTGCAGCGACTTTTGAAAATGTTAAATGTTATAAACACCTTTCACCATCAAGTATATTGATATATATCTCATAAACATATCTATAAATGTCATAACACTTTTCCCCATCAAGTATATTGTCTTTTCCTGTTCCTGGACTTTATTTATCATTATTATTTTTTAAATTTTCATGTCTTGTTTCATGGCTGCCCTGGGTCTCCCTCGCTGCACAGGCTCTCTCCTCTGCAGTGAGCGGTGGCTGCTCTCCATTGCAGAGGCCGGGCTTATCGTTAGGGCGGCTTCGCTTGTTGCGGAGCCCGCGCTCAGAAGCTGCCCTACCGCGGCATGTAGGATCCTCCCAGACGGGATCGGACCCCTGTCCCCTGCACCAGCAGGCGGAATCTCACCCGCTGTACCACCAGGGACATCCGCCTGTTCTCAGATTTTAAATCACGTTTAGGAAGGTTTTGCCCGCTCCCCAGTTACAAAGAAACGCACACATCGCTCCTAGCACTTGCTTCATGTTTCGTAGTTGGCTCTTGGACCCATTTGTGACTTGTCTCATGTCTGGTGTGACACACGGGCTCGAACTGGTCTTTTTCCGTGTGCTGACTGCTCGTCACGTTTGCTGATGATCTCGTCTCCTTCACCTCATCGTGGACTTGGTTCTCCAGGCTCCAGGGTCTGTCTCTGAGGCCCCGTGTCCCTGTGCCGTGTCTGCATGTGGCCGGGGCCTGGTGGTCCCAGGGCAGACCCAGAGGCAAGGGGGTCCAGACCTTCCTCCTTTCTCTTCTCGGAAAGGTTTTCTCGGCTGTTTTTTGCCCTTCCCCCTCCTCATGTGAACTTTATAATTAGCTTGTTTACATCCACAAGCGGAAACATACTCTAGTACTTTCTTAAGAGTAAGATGCTTTGCTCAATCATGTCTGACCCTTTTGTGACCACATGAACTTTAACCCACCAGGCTGCCCTGTCCGTGGATTCTCCAGGCAAGACTATGGGAGCGGGCTGCCATTTCCTTCTCTGGGGGATCTTCCTGACCCAGGGATCCAACCCACGTCTCCCACATTGCAGGCAGAGTCCTTACCGTCTGAGCGACCAAGTGGTTTCATAACGATTATGTTAAATTCATAAATTTACTTACCTGTAGAGAAATGGCTTTACGAGGCTGCTTTCTTCTAGAACCAGGGGTTTCCTCCGTCGGACCAAGTGTAAGGTGTCCTCGAGGAAGCCTCACAGTTTGCCTCCCATGGCATTCACGTTTGCTCTCCGCTCATCCCTCGCCAAGTCACCTTCTGTGCTGCTGGAAAGGGCGCCTCCCCCCGCATCTTCTGCCCTGCGCGCCCCCGCGGCCAGCCTCCCTGCGGGGCCTGAAACCCGCTGCTTTTCTGTCTGTGGCACCAGCTCCCGGTGCTGGAAACGTCTCAGGGGGCTGATCTGTGACGGGAAGCAGGGCGCTGGGGGACCCTTCCTCTCTCCTGCCCCCTCCAACCCCCAGACTTCCTGCCTCTGGCGCCCCTGGGATGCCCTCTCCCAGCGGATGGAGCAGGCAGAGCTTGGAGGTGGTGCTGGCCACTTGCCTGCTCCCCCAGGAAGGGAGCTGAGGAGAGCGGTCCTGGGGGGCCTGGGGCCGGGAGATGGGTCCCGAGGGAGGCGCGGGGCCGCCCTGTGTGCACAGAAGTCTGGCCTTCGGGCTCTTCCTGTGGGAGACAGGGCCGGGCAGCCGATGTGGCCGTCTGGTGCCCCCTGCCTTGTACAGAAAGGGAACCAGGGCAGAGAGGCCACGTCCGGCCGTATGCCTGTGGCTGGGCTGCGGGGGGATGCTCGACGGGCCGCCCCCATCAGGGGCAGGGGGCACTGCGGTGGGAGGTGATGCAGGGAGGCTGCCACCATGAAAGGCAGGGCTGCGTGCACACGAGTGCCAGTGTGTGCACATGAGTGTGCGGGTGGGCCTCGGCAAGGCACAGGGCAGTGTGAGGTGGCCTCCCTGAGGGGGCACCCGGGGCGGCTCTGCCCGTGCTGAGCCGTCACGTCAGGGCCACGGCCGTCCATCGTGGGAGGGGGCGTGGGCAGGCAGAGGGGCACCCTCCACGGCCACAGGACTTTATTGGGGTCGGACACACACCATCCTCCTCTCCCACGGGCTCTCAGGTCCACGGCTCCCTGCCACACGGGGACCCGACACACCCGTGGGGCACACATTCCCCCCAGAAGTGGATCAGGAGCCGCCACACCAGCCCCACGCTCGCTGTGCAGGGTCAGCCAGCCCACGGCGCCTCCAGCTTCGGCCAAGCGTCCACGGCCTCTCCCTCGAGGACCGAGACCAGCTCCGGTCCTGGCGCGGTCCCCGGCACAGATGCGGGTCCCGCTTCCCACTTCAGGGCCGGGACGCGGCGCGGTCTTCTGGCCCAGAAAGAAGGGGGCGGGCAGGGCTTCCGGGGGCAGAGAGGCGGAAGGGTCGGCCCTGAAGCCCAGCTCCAGGGCCGAGGGAGACCCTCACGCCTCCGTCCAGAGGGCCTGGGCTTCGGAGGAGGGGCTCAGGGCAGGGCCTCCAGCGTCCACTCGGGGGCGGCTCCGAGGGTCTTCCCGGCTGGGGTGGGGCGGAGGGCCCCCTGGGCCCCTGCCCGAGCCAACATCTCATCTCTCCGGCAACAGCATGAAGAAGGCAGCCTTCAGGAAGCGGCCAAAGCTGCAGAGCGCGGCCACCAGCCAGTGGGAGCGGAGGCCCGGGTCGGTGCTGACCACGCACTTGAGCACGTCCGTCTGGGAGGGGAGAGCGGACAGTGAGAGCGCGGAGCGCAGTCCCGCCCCACCCGAGGTGGCCCAGCTGGACGAAGGCCCGAGGCCGGACGCGAAGAGGCAGGGGGAGGCGGGCCGGGCGCCCGGCGTCAGGCCAGCTCCCAGCTCGGCCACTGCTGACCTCCCCGAGGCCCCTGCGGGTGCCGTGGGGGACAACCCCTTAGAACAGGAGCCCAGCGGGCAGCCACTCCTCACTTCCCTATTTCTCCCTGGTCCTGCTGAGGAGCACAGCCCCGGAGCCTGACCTCTGGCCGCGTGTCAGTCAGCGTCCTGGCTGCCCCGGTCCCCAGCCCCGCCGGGCCCCAGGACAAGTGGGAGACAGAGCTCCCTGTGTCCTGCCTGCCGTGAGTCAACCTGGCAGTGAGACCCTCCCTGCCCCCACCGCCCCCGCCTCCACCCTGGCTCCAACCCCAGCCAAGCGCTAACCGCTGTCCCCACGGCTGGTGGGCTGTACACACCTCTGCCAACACCCACTCTACAAAGAAGGCACCAGTCCCAGCAGCCCCGGGCTGGGCCAGCACTGGGCAGGTGATGGGGGATCCAGAGACAGAGGTGGGGACGAGGCTCTGACCCACCCAGGCGGGCAGCAGGCTTAGCTCTGGGGGGTGGGCACACCCCGGGAGCGCCGGGGACGGGTCAGCCCTGGGGAAGGGCTGAAGCCCCAGCTGCGACCCCCTCCAGCCCGTCACCCCCCGACCACGGGCGCCCAGGTGCTCGACTGCCCGCTTGCCCGGCCCTTTGCTCGCCCTCACCCATCCGCCACGCCTTCGCAGCCAGGTCGCCAGCGTCTTGCGAACAACCTCCCCAAGGCAGTCGACGAGGGCGTGCACCAGGGCAGGCTGGGCCTGCCGCACACAGTCCACGGCCAGCCCCGCGGCCACCGAGTACAGGGACACGACTTTGCCCCACGTGATGCCTGCAGGGAGAGAGACGGATGCTGGTCACCAAAGGCCACCAATACCTCGCTTAAGACCAGGCCACACGGTCACATGAAAGGGCTGAGCCCCTCGGACACCCCGAAGATGACCACGGTCAGCACCCAGGGCTAGCCTTGACCACCAGCTCCCAGTCAGACAGGGAGCTCGGTCACCTGGTTGCCGTGCAAGTGCCGGCCACCACCTGCTCAGGTCAGCTCTGCCAGCCCCATGGGCTGTTCTCAGATGTCCTAAGCTTCTGTTACACACCTGCGCCACAGCCTGGCGAGGACCCAGCCCACCTCTGCTGGAGAAAGCGATGGAGCAGAAAAGCAGTTCGGCAAAGAGGGAGCTGAGCGGATCAAGAGGGCTCAGTGACCTAGCGCTGGAGGCACCGAATGGCAAGCAGCTCCAAGCTGCACCTGCCCCAGCCTGTCTGTCCCCTGAACAGAGAGCAGGGCGCTCTCCATGGAAAGAAAGCTGAGGCCCAGGAGGAAGGACCTTCCCCAGGCACCAAGCTGCTGAGGGCAGAACTAAGACCGAGCCTCCCTGGGAGAAGGACAGACGCGTGAGAACCTGAGGATGAACACCTGTCAGTCATGAAAAGCTCCTTAACACACAAAGAGATGCTGTACATGGACGAAAAAAATAGAGAGAAAGACCCTTGAGGCAGGAAGACCCCTGGAGATGGGAATGGCCACCCACTCCAGTGTGCCTGTCTGGGAAGTCCCAACAGAGCAGGCTGGGGGTCTACAGTCCGTGGGGCCCCAAAGAGTCAGACACGACGGGGCAGCTAACACTTTCACTTTCAACACTTTCTAAAGAAACAGGAGCACAAATAAAGAAAAGCTGATCCACAAAATGAAAAAGACTGATAATACACTAGACATCGTCAATAAAGCAGAAGTAGACATTTTTCTGAAACTCTCTCGCTTTTTCGATGATCCAATAGATGTTGGCGATTTGATCCCTGGTTCCTCTGCCTTTTCTAAATCCAGCTTGAACATCTGAAAGTTCACGGTTCACATACTGTTGAAGCCTGGCTTGGAGAATTTTGAGCATTACTTTGCTAGCGTGTGAGATGAGTGCAATTGTTCAGTAGTTTGACCATTCTTTGGCATTGCCTTTCCTTGGGACTGGAATGAAAACTGACCTTTTCCAGTGTGGCCACTGAGAAATCTGTATGCAGGTCAAGAAGCAACACTTAGAACTGGACATGGAACAGCGGACTGGCTCCAAATTGGGAACGGAGTACCTCAAGGCTGTATATTGTCACCCTGCTTATTTAACTTACATGCAGAGTACATCATGAGAAACGCTGGGCTGGATGAACAATCTGGAATCAAGACTGCCGGGAGAAATATCAGCAACCTCAGATATGCACATGACACCACCCTTAAGGCAGAAAGTGAAGAACTAAAGAGCCTCCTGATGAAAGTGAAAGAGGAGAGTGAAAAAGTTGGCTTAAAACTCAGCATTCAGAAAACTAAGATCATGGCATCTGGTCCCATTACTTCATGGCAAATAGATGGGGAAACAGTGGCTGACTTTATTTTCTTGGGCTCTGAAATCACTGAAGACAGTGACTGCAGCCATGAAATTAAAAGACGCTTGCTCCTTGGAAGAAAAGCTATGACCAACCTAGACAGCATATTAAAAAGCAGAGACATTACTTTGCCAACAAAGGTCCATCTAGTCAAGCTATAGTTTTTCCCGTAGTCACGTGTGGATGTGAGAGTCGGACTATAAAGAAAGCTGAGCACCAAAGAATTGATGCTTTTGAACTGTGGTGCTGGAGAACACTCAAGAGTCCCTTGGACTGCAAGGAGATCAAACCAGTCCATCCTAAAGGAAACAAGTCCTGAATATTCATTGGAAGGACTGATGCTGAAGCTGAAGCTCCCATACTTTGGCCACCTGATGTGCAGAAGTAACTCATTGGAAAAGACCCTGATGCTGGGAAAGATTGAAGGCAGGAGGAGAAGGGGACAACAGAGGGTGAGATGGCTGGATGGCATCACTGGCTTAATGGACATGAGTTTGAGTAAGCTCCGGGAGTTGGTGATGGACAGGGAGGCCTGGTGTGCTGCAGTCCATGGGGTCACAAAGAGTCAGACACGACTGAGCTACTGAACTGAACTGAGCTGAATACAGTCGACATGTGAAGAATGCTTACCCTCACTGACAGTCAAACAAGCATAAATTAAAACGCGACGTAAAGGATAGTCTATCAGGCTGAGGATTGAAAGTGGCACGTGCAGATCCGGATGACGCCGCAGCCTGGTACCCGTGACGAGAGAGACAGCTGAGGGTGGGTGCCTGCTGGCACCTGTGAGAGGACACCCCCGGGGGCCCGGCCCTGGTCTGGCGGGAACAGCACAGGTGGGGACAGCAGGCCCCGGACCCGTGTTCCTGGGGACGGTGGGTCACAGGAGCGCAAGTCAATGCAGATGAACACTTGTTCACAGTCACCAAAAGGTGGAAACAAGACAGGAAGGGACGGTGAGTGGGAGAGCGGGAGGCGGCGCGTCTGCAGAACAGAAGGTCACCTGGCCTCCAGAGGCAGGAGCTCTGACGGGCCAGGGCCACCCCTGCCGAAACACCACGTCCATGAAGGACGCAGACTGAGTGTGAGCCCATTCCTGGCGCGGGCGGGGCCGGCAGGGACGGCTTAGCGGGCCTGGGCGGTGGTGGCTGTGCAGCACTGCGGGTGGACAAATGCCGCTGAATCGCACACTCTAACCCCCCAGGGTTCAGCGACCGAGACGCCGAGCTCCCAGTGCGGGGCCCAGGTTTGATCCCTGGCTGGGGAGCTCGATCACACACACCCTGTGGTGAGGTGAGAAAAGAAATAAAATGGTTAATCAGATATCACGTGAGCTTCACCTCAATTAAACAAAATTGTGAAAACCCCATAAACCAAGCTGTGCCGCGCCCCAGGCCCGCCTGTTGCTGTCACTCCCACCCCCTTCAAATTAATCCACGCCTGAAGCCCCCAGAGTCGGCCCCTGGCCCCCGGGGCCTCCCTCCTGCCGCCGGCCTTGGGCCCACCCCCCAGCCTCAGCGCCACCCGTGGGGCTCCCCCACCCTCAGGGCTCTGCTCAAGGGCCCCCCTCCAAGGGGCACCCAGGCCGCGAGGGCGTCGGGTCCTGAGGACGGCGCCATCACACCGTGCTCCCTGTTCACCAGCTGCTCGCGGGCCCCCCGGTCTCGGCACGCCAGGTGGACACGCAGGCTCCACGCGGCCGCCACATTTTACCTGGAGAGAAAAGCTCTGGTCTGGGAGGTGCCGGCAGGCTGGTCTCCCGTGTGGGTCTTGGGTATGTCCTATTTCCCTGAGCTCTCACTGTTACTTTTTATGGAGACACAGTCTTACTACCGGGCTTCCCTGGTGGCTCAGGTGGTAAAGAACCTGCCTGCCATGTGGAAGACCCGGGTTTCGATCCCTGGGTTGGGAAGATCCCCTGGAGGAGGGCATGGCAACCCACCCCAGTATCATTGCCTGAAGAACCCCATGGACAGAGGAGCCTGGTGGGCTGCAGTCCATCGGGTCGCAAAGAGTTGGACACAATCAAGCAGCTAAGCAGCCAGCAGTCTCACTACCATCAGTTCATCCTTTTGAAGTGTGAGATCCGAAAATTTTAAAAAGAAGACCCAGATGGGACTTCTCTGGTGGTCCAATGGCCAAGACTGCACTTCCAGTGCGGAAATAAATGAAAAAAAAAGTGAGACCCGGTGTTCTTAGTATGTTGACGATGTTCCACCACCACCACCACCACTGAATTCCAGGCATTTTTACACCAAATCCCTGTCCCCATGAGCGTGGTGTTCCTGTCATCCCAGCTCCTGGCAGTCTCTCCTCGCCTCATCTCTGTGGATGGCCTGTTCCGGACATTTCACATGAATCAGATCACACAGCAGGTCCCATTTGTGTCTGACTCCATTCATGGAGCAAAACGTTTTCCAGGTTCCTCGTGTTGTCCCGCGTGTCAGCACCGCGTTCCTTTTTACGCCGAGCAAGGCTCCATCGCGTGGACCGACCGCCCATCAGGAGAGGAACCTGGGCTGAGGGTCCCTCAGGCTGCTTGGCTGTGAGGCTCTGACGGCCCATGGACAAGCCCTCGTGTGGACACATGGCTTCCCTTCTCAGGGGCGAACCCCAGGGCGCGGAACTGCAGGGTCAGTGGGGACGCCATCCGTCACCCCACTGAAGAAGCGGGCAGGCGGTCCACCGTGGCGGCTCATGCGCGAGGCTCCCGCGTGCTGGGTTCCAACGTCCTGCCTCCACCCCCAGGGGGTGCCAGGCGGAGTCCCCTGGCTTGACGTGCACTTCCCTGGTGACTTCTCGCGGACCTCTTGGAAGAGACAACTACTGAGGTCCTTCGCTCGTGTTTAAATGAGGCTGCCTTTTTAGCATAGATTTCTGAGAATTCTTTATCTCATGTATTTTTTGATCTTTCCACGGTAAAATACTTTCTTCTTGTAATGAGAAGTAAACAAATGAAAATACTCGCCAACTTTATGTTTTCCCACCGAAGGGAGCCGAGAAGCCCCTTCAGCCAAGACGCAGCGGGAGCGTCACCCCCACCCCCACTGCACGTGGGGGGCTCCGCCGCACGGAGGGTGTGGCCACGTGGGGGGGGGGCCCCCAAGCCCTACCCTGCAGTCCTCGAGCCGCCCACCTCACCGGCCACAGAGGAGAGGGGCTGGCCCAGGAAGGCGAAGGGGACACGGGTCCAGCCTGGGGGTCGGCGGGCCAAGGCCCCGCTGCCGGGGAGAGGCCGCAGGGGTCCTGGGGTCCAGAGAGGTTTGAGAAACCACCTGCAGCGCACACAGCGATGAGGGGCCCGCGGGCGGGCTTCCGCAAGGCAGGGGCTGAGCTGGCTCGGGGCGGAGCCCGGCAGGGCCAGGCGCAGGGCGAAGGGCGAGCTCGGGTAGCCGGGGAGCTTGGGCCTCCAGGCCTTTTCAGACTGAGCTCCACAAGCCACCACGGACGTGCGCCCGAGCTCCATCCTGCGGTCTGTCCCCAGGGCACACCTTCCTCCGGCCCTCCCCGGCGCTCCCGGAACCCACAACCTTTCTGGGCTCTTCTCCGGTCGCCGGTCCCGAGCAGGCTGGGCAGGCAGGGCTGGACGCTCCGGCCGGCTCCCCACCCTCCCGCCACCGTCCTGGGCCCCGGCCCCCCGCCCGCCCGCCACATTCCCAGAGATGACCCTTCCTTTTAAAGCCAGCCCTCGGCTCATAAAACAACTGCCTGCCCGACAGCTCGGAGACAGACAGAGGCGGCCACCCACACGCTGGCGTCAGGCCGGGACGGGGCCCGGTGGGGGAGCCCAGAGCGGCGGTCAGCCCTGGGTGCCCACTGCGCCCCTTCCTGCCTGGGCCCTCCCACTGCCTTCTCCACCGAAGCCAGCCCGGATGCCCCCGAATCCCACCCGGGTGAGGGCTGTCAGGCCCTCCAGGGCACCCCGGTCTCTCCCCACCCCTAGGGGTCCTGCCCATGGTGACCACTGTGGGGAGACCAACGCTGACCCTGTGGAGGCTAGCCCCGCAGCTGGTGGTCCCATGTCCCGCACCTTCAATGCTGGCCTGCCCTCCAGGGGTCAAGAGGCCTCCTCAGAGAGGGACACGGGAGGGCAACACCCAGAGGATGGGGTCAGCAGACTGGGCCGCTGATGGGCCTGCAGTCTCTTCATCTGGCCCCCTATCTTCAGTGGGTGAATGGAGGGCCCCCTCAGGGCGGGGACGCTGGTCCTGACACCTCTGCCCCAAAGGCCTTTGGTGCTAAGCGCGCCACGCTGAGCAAAGGCGGGGTGTGCGCTGGGTCACACCACCGGTCAGCCAAGGGCTCGAGGCCTCCCGGCTGCCTAGGGCCCTCCTCTGCGGCAGGTTGTCCCCCCAAAGCCCCAGGGGGAAGGGGGCCTTCCCCACTCTCGATGTTACCTGGCCACTTACACCTGTCCTCCAGTCGAGATGCAGCCCAGAGCACTCTGCTGTGGGCCCGCATGGACCCCTCCCCAAGGCCGGGACCACCATCTGTGCCTCAGGGTCCCCGGCCAATGCGGCGCCAGGCTCCGGGGGGCACGCGAGGTCGGCCACAGAGAAGGTGCTGCCCCGGGCAGGGTTCTGCTCCTAGACGCCCGGCAATGCCTGGTGCCTGCCCCGTACCAGGACCCGGGACCAGGCGGGTGCCCTGAGCAGGGCACGGGTCACAGGTGGACCACAGGGAGCCCGCAGGCTTCCCAGGAGGGGACGTAGGGATGGGAGGGGCCGGGAGACAAGTCCGGGGGTCTCCCGTGAGCCTGGAGGCAGGTGTGCAGACAGGAGCAGCAGGAGCTGCCCTCAGGTGAGGGCACGGGAAGGAGGTGACAGGGACAGACGTCGCCCACCACCGGGGCCCAGAGGGAGACTCTGGGAAACCCATGGGGGCTGTGGGCCAGCCAGAGGACCCAGGTGAGGCACCCCTCTCCAGGGAGGCTTTCAGCCAGGCACCCCCTATACAGAGCGCCCCTCCTGTGGCGGGGGCTGGCTGGCAATGCGCCTCTGCCCAGCAGACTCCGGTGCAGCAACCCTGCGATTTTTCAGGTGCCAGGAGCCTGGCAGCGCCCACTCTGGCTGCTAGGGACTGGGCACCACCCTGCGAGAAGCCCAGGCCCCACTCCAGCCTGACACAGGCTGCCAGCCAGGGCTTCCGGCCAGGGTAGCCCGAGAACCCCACAAGGGGCCCATGCCAGCAGCCCCGCGGCCCACCGCTGTCGGACCCAGGGAGGTTCCCCGGCAAGCCCACCTGGTGCTGCAGGCCCGACCCCAACGACCCCCAGGTCCCAGGCCCCAGGCCCCAGGCCCCGCGGCACCATGGGTCCGTGGCCTGGACACGAAGCCTCACCTGCAGAGAAGATCTGGGTCGCCACAGCCAGGAACGCGTCGGTCACCACAGTTTCCGACTGCAGGGAGAGGTTCAGCTGGCGGGCCACGTTGCGGTATACACTGGGCCGGATCAGCTCCAGCTCGTCCGCTGCGGGGGCACAGGGGCGGGTCAGAGGGGTCCCACGGGCCGGGGGGCCAGCCCACGGCCGCAGCGGGGGGCCCTGATCCCAGCCTGATCCCTGACCTGTTCCACGCCCACCCACTTGACACCACCCCCAGGGTCCCCAGGGACAAGGGAAGGGAGGTGCGGTGGGCACCCCAGACCTGCCTGTGGGCTGCCCCTCTGACAAGCCAGCTACACACACACACACACACACACACACACACACCCCGGGGCAGAGCCGGCTGGGCCGGTGGGGCGGGAATCCCGGGCGTGCCCGCTCGGTGACTCAGAGCACACAGCGGGCTGCCTGGGCGGGCGGCCAGCCCCAACGTGGGCAGGGCGGGCGCCAGCGACCCCACACAGGTGGGCAGCCCGCGGCTGCCTGGGGGGGCAGCCTCGCCAGGCCCAGTGTCACTCAGGAAACCAGAGACCGAACCACTGCCCGCAGGCCGGTAGGCCTGGGTTCCCGGTGCCCAGCGGGGATGCCCGTTGGTGGAGGAACGCCCCCTCGGGGCCCCGTCTGCGCCAGGTCTGCAGGGACATGCCAGAACCCCTCATGGCCCGCGCACCAGGTGTCCCCCAGCCCGGCCGCTTCTCCAGCCAAAGCAAACAGGGAAATGCTTCCCACTGGAGGTCCCGGTGATAAGGGCGCCACGTCAGCCCTGGGGCCAGCTGCACTCCGTCCAATGCAGGAAGATCTGAAGCCAAAGTGGGACTGAGACAGGCTGGTGGAGCCATGGGGGCGGTGGCATGGAAACTCGCAGGGCGGGCCTGGCCAGCCATTCCCACGCACAGGCCCGGGGGGCCACCAGGGACTGGCCCTAAGAGACCAGCCGCGGGGGCGCACCCCCCGCCTCTTCCCGTTTGCTGCTGCTCCTGGAGCTGGGTGTCTGTGCCGGGGAGGGGCTGGGGGTGCTAGGGGCAGGGGACAGCTCCAGGCCCTGACAAGGAGCAGCTCACAAGGGCCACACACTGGGGGTCCAAGCTACCTCCCTCCGGGGCCCCCTTGGCTGCCTGGCAGACGCTGAGCCCGGGGACTGGCCGTGAAAGCAGCAGGGGGACGTCCTGGAGGCCTGGCCTCACAGAGGGCCAGCGTGGGGCACTTGGCTGGACTCTGCTCCCCCAGTCCAGGCCGGAAGCATCCCAGGCTCTCTGGATCTGAGGTCACAGTTCGGAAGGGACAGTGATTAGCGGAGCCCGCAGCGGGGCTTTCCAGACAAGTTTTAAACAACAGGGACCCTGGCCCTGAGGCTCTGCTCGAGGCAAGGACGTGGAGCTGAGGGCGAGCCGGGCCGCAGGGCAGGCCAGGACAAAGGAAGGACTTCCTCCCGGCCACTCCAGGGGCCTCTCAGCAGGCAGAGATACCATATTCTCCAGGGCCCTCTAGAATGTTCAGCTTGTCCCTACAGCCCTACTGCTTGAAGAAACGGTTCGGGCCCTGGCCTCAGGGGAGCACAGGCACTCGGGACCTTTGGCCGAAACCTCAAACCCCACGTGCTCCCCTCCCCCAAGACCCAGGCGGGACACCACCCTCCTGCAGCCCTCAGCAAAGCCCCTATGCCACGCCAACGCTCCTGGACAGACCAGGTCTACACAGCCCTGCCCCCAGGGCCCATAGAACACAAGGGCCAGTGGACACGAGTGTCAGCCTGAGAAGAGGCAGGCATCTCCTTCCACGGGGCTCCCTCCAACCCGGGGTCCTGAGCCAGTCTCTCAACACACTCTGTCTGGAGAGCCACCCAGTCAGGGTCAGGGTTCCATCTGTGCCCCCACGCCCCCCTGGGGGCACACTCCCCGAAGGGAACATCGTGCCGGGCGGTGTAGAACTGGGCAACCTTAGTCCCCACCGAGAGATGGGTTGAGTCAGCTGAGAGGGTCCCTCCCTCTCTGTGGTCCTTGGAGGAGATGGAGACAGTTAAGCCTGATAACCCCAGAATCAAGTACCACCCCCCATGTCTACACAGTAGGCCGTGCAGTAGGGGTTTGCGGCTGCCCAGCCTCACACGGTCTCTGCTCTCCTGGGCACTAATTTCCACAGAGCCCGAAGAAGCCTCCAAACCCAGAGAAAAGAGCAGCCCACGCGGAACTGCAGCCAGTTAACTGTGAGGACCTATTTTCCAAAACAAACATCAGGACACGTGGTCTGACAAAGGATTTTTGTGCCCAGCTGAGTACAAGGGTCACTCTGGAAATTTAGCCACGAAAACATCATTCCCCCAGGAGTTTTCTATTCTTTATGGCCAGAATGTGTGCAATCTGGGCTCAGCAGGCAGACTGGGGAGGTCTGGCGGGTGCACAGGCGAGCTGAAGAGGGAGCTAGGAGAGGGGGGTGCTGGAGGGAACCCCCGCCTGCCTTGCACGATATATTCCTCCGAGCACCGGGACCAGCCCCTTCCCTGCCCCAGAGGGGAAACTGGGGCCCGGCCACCCGGTGGGCGGCAGTGCAAGGACAGCTGTACCCCGAGGTGCTGCGTGTCCCTCCGACCAGCTGGAAGGGGCAGCCTGGGGACCCCGCCGGCAGGGGCCCGCACTCACCCAGGCGCAGCAGCACCGCACACACCTCCGCCAGGCGGCCGCCGGGGACTGGCGCGGCGCGCTCGGGCGCGCTCCAGGAGAGGCCAGCGCGCAGCAGCCGCGCGTGCACGAACTCTCGGCCGAGCGCCTTGGCCTGGGCCACCAGCTCCTTGTCGGTGGGCGAGCGGTCAAAGGCGTCCATGATCTCGGCGGCGAAGACCGAGGAGCGCCGCAGCACCTCCATGGCGGGGACGCGGGCGGGGGGCGCCGCACCTGCGGGCAGACGGCTCTCAGACGGGCCCGCCCTGTCGTCCCGGCCGGGATGCGAAGGGGAAGGCCGGCCGCGCGGAGGGCGGGCAGCGGGGCGCGGGGAGGGGGCGCGGCGCGCGCCGGGGCTCGTGGCCGAGCGCCGGGCCGGGGCGCACCGGGAGGCCGGGCGGGGCTGGGCTCCGGGGCAGGGCTCCGGCCGGCTGCGGGTGAGCGCTGCGGTTGGTGCTGCTCCAGATCTTTAAAAGCGCGGAGTCACATTCTTTCAGATGCCAAGCTCAACCACAAGGATCCTCGCGGCCGCCGAGGATAGGAGGGACCGCGGCGAAATGGCGATTTGCTCCGGGGCCGCCGCACTCGCGCTCGAAGACTAGCGCGCGGGCGACGGAGGCGTGGGCACGGCCCGACCTGCGCCCAGCCGGCGGCCGCCGGGACCCCGGCCCGGCCCCGCGTCCCGGGCCGCCCGCCTGCGCGCCTCGCGACCCTCGGTGCCTGTCCCCGGCCTCGCCGTCCCCACGGTGCCGCCCGCCCGCTCACCTCTCCCGCCGCATGTCTCGGGCGCGGGGGCCGGGAACGACTGCTGGCTTCAGGATCTGCGGGCCGCCGCCCGCGCCGCTCGGGATCCTTCCATTCAAACCGGCGAGGCCGCGCGCCCCGCCCCGGTGCCTGCCCAGCCTCCGCCGAGCCGGCTGGAGCGCCGAGTGCGCGGGGCCTCGGGCCCTCCCGGGGCCCTGGCGGCGGCGTCGGGGGCGAGGGGAGCGCGGGCAGCGCTGCGCGCCTCTCCGCCGGCGAGAGGCGAGGCTTGGGGCTTGGCCTTCTAAGGGAAAGGCAACCCCGGGGCGGAGCCGCGGCTGCAGCTTCCCCGCCGCCTCCCCGCTTAAGGAGGACCGGGCTCGTTCCCAGGGCGCGCTCTGGGAGGGCCTGGGGGCGGAAGCTGTCCCCGCCGGCCCGGCGAGCAGGACCTCCCGCGGGCCCCAGCCGCTCTGGTTCACACCCGGCTTCCTTAGCTTACTGATTCCTAGAGGTTCTTTATATATTCTGGGGGCTGTGTCCCTGATCTTACACATGGCTGGACGTTGTATCGATAGATGGATGTTTGTGTGTGCTTTGCATTGAAGGTATTGCCATTATCTTCAGCTATCTTTGCTGTTGTGTATGTTGAACAGTTTTCTCCGTATGACGTCCAATTTAGCACTTTTCTCACCTTCAGTGATTTTTCACTGGGACATTCCCCCCTGTTTTAGAAGCTTAATTGTTCTGACATTCACATTTGTATCTGTGATGAATGGCAGGTTAATTCTTGTGAATATTGTGGTAGCGGTCAGAGCTCGTCTCTTCCACATGGATGTCCAGTGGACCGTCATCTTTTATTGCAAGGACCAACCTCTTCCCACTGAACTGGAGACCAGTCCCATTATAAACCAAGTGACTGTGTGTGAGAATCTGTCCTGGGTGCTTTTCTGTCCCATTATTCCATTTCTGTCTTTTTTTGGCATGTGGGTTCTTAGTTCCCAGGTCAGAGATCGAACCCATGCTGTGGAAGAGTGGTTTTAACCAGTGGACAGCCAGGGACGTCCCTGTTTGTCTGTCCTTAAGTCAGCATCCCATAGTTCAAACCAAAGGACACACCCACTTGCCTGAATTCACACGTATACAACACTGCACCCAGTATCTGCGAACACATGTTCTTTCCATGTGCGCATAGGATGTTAAATGAAATAGATCATGTCCTGGGCCATGAAGTCTCAACAAATTTCAAAGGACTGAAATTATACAAGTGTGTCCTCTCTGAAATAAATTAAAACTCAAAAACAGGAAAACTACCTCAAAGCCTCCAAGGACTTGGAATTGAATATCACACTTCTAAAGCACCAATGAGCCAAATAGTAAATCACAGGAGAAGCTGTAGAATAATTTGAAATGAACAGTAATGAAAATACGGCACATTAAACGCTACGGAAGGCAGATAAAGCAGTCCTTTGAGGAAAACTTATAGCTTTAGAGAAAAGTTTGAAAATTAATGCTCTAAGCTGCAACTCAAGAAGCTAGAAAAAGAACAACAAATTAAACCCCAAAGTGAGAGGAAATAAAAGTAAAAGCAGAAATTGGTGGGAAAAAAGCAAAACTCAGGGAAAATCAACCAAGCCCAAAGTTGGTACTTTGGAGAGAATGGAGTGGATAAACCCTGGGAATAATGGATTAAAAAAAGGAAACACAAATTCCAACGTCAGGAATGAAGAAGAGGCCATAACCACAGGCATAACAAACACTCACAAGGCAGGAGACTTCCCTGGTGGTCCGCTGGTTACAACTCTGTGCTCCCAACGCGAGGCGCCTCAGGGGGGTCGCTGGTGAAGAAATCAGATCCCACACGCTGCAACTAGGACCCAGCACAGCCACATCATTGTTTAAAGGTAATAAGAGCATAGTATGAGCAACTTTATGAAAATAATTTGAAATGTTAATGAAACAATTTATCAAAACTGACACTAGAAGCAATAGAAAATTCTGGATAATCCTACAACAAATAAATTTAATTCACAATTTAAAACTTCCCGCAAAGAAACTTCTAGGTTCAGGTGGTTTCATTAAGGAGTTTCTCTAAACAGTTGAAACATCACTGACCTTGCGCAAACCTGTATGAAGAAGAGAGAATGAGGGAGCCTTTCCCATCTCACGTGAGGCCATCATAACACTGACACTGACGCCTGCTGGGAAGCTACTGAGCCTCTGTCGGCCCCGGCTTCCCCGTCTGTGGAGCAGAGAAAATAATAATACCTACATTTTGTGGACAGAATTAGTTAATCCATGTGTGAAAGAACTTGTCATATAGTAATGACTCAGGAAATTGGCCCTGAATACTCATTGGAAGGACTAGTGCTGAAGCTGAAGCGCCAATACTCTGACCACCTGATACGAAGAACTGACTCACTGGAAAAGACCCTGACGCTGGGAAAGATTGGAGGCAGGAGGAGAAGGGGACGACAGAGGACGAGATGGCTGGATGCCACCACCCAGTCAGTGGATATGAGTTTGAGCAAACTCCGGGAGATGGTGATGGACAGGGAAGCCTGGTGTGCTGAAGTCCATGGAGTCGAAAAGAGTCGGACACAACTTAGCGAGTGAACAGCAGTGGCTCAGTAATTGTTAGCAGTTTTTTCAGAAAAACTCTAAAATGTGAGTGTGCATTTTAACACACTCTTTAATACAGAGCCTGGAGCAGGACAGAGTCTGCCTCTGGCATTTATGAAGAGCCTAAGATTTGGGTGGAGAAGGAAATGGCAACCCACTCCAGTATTCTTGCCTGGAAAATTCCATGGACAGAGGAGCCTGGTGGGCCCCAGTCCATGGGGTTGCAAAGAGTCGGATATGACTGAGTGACTGAGTGTACAGTAAGACTTAGGATTACCTGTATTTTATAGATGAAAATACGGAAGCCCAGAGCGGGAAGGGGACTTGCCAAGGCATCAGTGCAGGACTGGGCATAGCCGGACCGTGATCCACAGGCCAGTAGACCGGACCTTTGGCCGGGGAAGACCCAGTGCCTTCCCCAGCGTGTGGCCTCGGGCAGCTTCCTGCCCTACTCGCAGCCTGTTTCCTCCTCCTGCCAGAAATGGGATCCTGAGGAGAGACGGGGACCCTGACCCGGGAGCTTTGGGCACGCCTGTGCAGCATGGCCCCTTCAGGACAGGAGCCGCGTGCCCGGGGATGGTGGATCCCGACCCTGAGCTTGTTCACGGCATCCTCGAACCCTGAGACGCTTAAAGAATCACAGAAGCAGGAGGTGTCAACCCCGCTGGCCTCTGACAAGGTCACCCCCACCCCGCTGTCCCGGCAGATCCAGCCCTCCCGGGAGGCTCCTGAGAGCCTTGGAGGGGACACGCAGGGTTGCAGGGCCAGAGTGGGCTGGCTCTCAGAGGTCTCCTCTTGGGCCTCTGTGGCCCCCACCCACCCCAGGGACTAAAAGGTGGGAGCTGCAGCCTGGCTCCCATGCAGCTCCCGGTGTGGGGGGGTCCCACCAGTGACGCTGGAGTCCGGACCCCCCACTGCTCCCTCCGCAGAGCTGTGTGGGCGCCGGGCAGGCCCTGGGACAGGGGCCCTGCTCCTGGGGACGCTGTCTGGTGGGTGTGCAGTCCCGCTTTCCCAGGGACCTGACGGTCTGATAGTGATGTGGCTGCCCCATGGGGCGGGGGTGCCTGGGGGCGTCAGCACCACTGGCTCAGAACTGTCCAGGGCCAGCCCCTCCCCGTCTGTTTTCCTCCCAAAGCTCGTTCTTCATGAGGAATCAGAGCCCAGGCCAGAAGGGTTTTGTATAAACTTGGATGAGAGCGAGATAAACAACCTGGGAGCCCGCACCATACGGGCCAGAATGGCCAAGGGAGGGCTCCATGTGCCCGGCTTTCAGTGCCCCCCGCCGTGCGCAGTGGGGGCTGGCAGGGTGGGCTCCAGGACGGTGTGGCCTCCTGTCCAGGGGCCCCTGGACCAGCCATGCCGTTCCTGCCCCTTCGGCAGCACCCTGGGGTAGTTGTTACAAGCGGTGAGGTGAAGTTCTGTGTGTCTGCAGTGTGGACGGGCGTCGGGTTCTGTCAGGGGCTTGCAGGCCCCCAGCAGCCGGTGGCGCCCAGCACCTTCCCTTCCATCCAGGACTCCTCCCTATAGGGGGTTTGCTCGGTTTCTCCAGGCTGACCTCTTTCTCTTATTGGCTGAGCCCTGTTCTTTATATTCTGGGTGTTAATCTCTTGCCTGCAAATGTCCCCCACCCCCACCCCGCCTCCAGGGCTCCTAAGCTTTGTTCCTGGCCTTCTGCTGTGCTTTTTAAAAATCCATTTTTGTGACTGTTAAAAAGACGCTTGTTTCTTTTTCTTCCCCAAACCAGGCTGGCAGTTGGTCTTGTGTTTCCTGCTGGAGACGCCTGTGCTTTTCCAGGACTTGACGCCCCGAGCTGAAACCCGTCTGTGTGTCCCAGACCTACCCTGGCTCCAGGCCCTCACCCTTCCTACTACTTTATTGTGTGAATTGATACCTGGCATAGGAATTTCAACTCGCAAGCATTTTTGTGTGCATTTGTTGTGCATTTTAGCCAAAATGATGCATGTCCATAATCGAAAGAATCCAGTGGTTTGGGGGGGTTTTCCGTGAACAGCAAGTGTCTGGAGACCACCTCCCAGGTGAGCAGTTTGCAAAGCATGGCTCATCCAGGTACCTGCTCTGAGTGACTCCTCAGCGGGGCGCCTACAGGGCTGGGTGCGGGGTGGGGAAGGAACTAGCTCCCCAGCCACACTCCTACTTCCTGGCCCCTTTCTTTCTTAGGAATATTTTATCGGGGGACTTCCCTGGTGGCCCAGTGGCTAAGACTCCATGCTCCCAATGCAGGGGTCCTGGGTTCAGCCCCCGGGAGCTAGATCCCACATGCCACAGCTAAGACCCAGCACAGCGAAATACATAAATTAAATAGTTTTTAAAAATGTATTGGTGTATAGTTGATATACAGTGTTCTCTTATATCCTTTTCCATCACGGTTTAGCACAGCACACTGCATTGTTCCCTGTGCCTTACAGTAGGAACATGTTTACAATGTAAACAATGTTTACCCATTCGCTATATAATAGTTTGCACCTGCTGAACCCCCACCCCCTTGGCAACAGCAGTTCTGTCTGTGAGTCGGTTTCTGCTTCCTGGGGGAGATCTTTCCTGTCATATTTTAGATTCCTCATGTAAGTGATGGCGTAGGTATTTTTCTTTGACTTACTTCACTTAGTATGTTGCTGCAAATGGCGTTATTTTACTCTTTTTGAATGGATGAGTAATATTCCATTATATATATTTATATATGTACACAGAAAACCACATCTTATTTATCCATTTATCTGTCGAAGCATAGTTAAGTTGCTTCTTTGTCTTGGCTATTGTAAACACTGCTGCTATGAACACTGGGATGCATATTTATTTTTGAATTCTAGTTTTGTCCAGATATATGCCAGGCCTCCCTGGTGGTTCACACTGTAAAGAATCTGCCTACAGTGCAGGAGACCCGGGTTTGATCCCTGGGTCAGGAAGATCCTCTGAAGAAGAGAATGGCAACCCATTCCAGTATTCTTGCCTGGAGGATTCCATGAACAGAGGAGCCTGGCGGGCTGTAGTCCCTGGGGTCACAAAGATGCACCGAAGGAGTGACTGACGGACAACAACAGCAACACACACCCAGGCGTGGAGCTGCCAGATCACTTTTGCTGTTTATAGACTTTCTAATGATGGCCACTCTGACCGGTGTGAGGGGGTAGCTCATGGTAGTTTTGATTTGCATTTCTTTAATCATTAGCAATGTTGAGCATCTTTTCATGGGCGTCCTATTGGCCACCTGTATGCCTTCTTTGGAGAAATTCTGTCAGGTCTCCTGCCCATTTTTCAGTTGGGTTGTTTTTCTGTCCCTGAGTCCTATGAGCTATTTGTATATTTTGGAAGTAAGCCTTTGTTGGTCACGTCGCCACCTGCTTACTTTCGCTTTTATCTCTGTTGCCTCGGGGGGCTGAACTCAGCCAGCCTCGGTAGATTTATGTCAGAGCATGTCTCGCCTGTGATCTCCTCTAGAGTTTTATGGTGTCTTGTCTTATATTTAAGCCTTTAACCCATTTTGAGTTTATTTTTGTGGATGGTGGGAGGGAGTCATTGGCTTACATGCAGCTGTCCAGCTTTCCCAGCACCACTTGCTGAAGAGAAGGTCTTTTTCCTCTTGTATATTCTTGCCTGTTTGAGAAGGACTAATTGTCCGTAGGTGTGTGGGTTTATTTCTGTTTGGTCTCTGTTTCTTTTTAAAGTTTCCAGGTTCTTCATTCCAGTAGGCTGCTGGAGGGTTCTGCTCTCTGTAATAGGTTTGCAGTCATGTTCACAGTTCTAATTTTCTAGGGGCCTTCCACACACCTCAAAGTCCCCTACAGGCACATCCAAGCACCTAGGCTTCCCTGGACTCAGGTGTTCCCCCCAGATGATGACACCCAGTGTTCATGGGCCCTGATCCCATGGCCCCCTCACTCCCCCAGGACTCCATGAGGGCCACAGTGTTGTGGGCTGCTGTTACCCCATCGTACTTTTTCCCCTAAGATTTGTTTGTGTGTGAATTTCTTGGCTGTGGGGGGTCTTCGCTGGTGCACAGGCCGTCTCTCCCTGTGGGGAGGGGAGGGCTGCTCCTCCTCGTGCTGAGGAGGCTTCTCATTGCAGTGGCTTCTCCGGTGGAGCACGCGGCTTCCAGGCCTAGAGCACAGGCCTGTGGGGTCCTCCTGGAGCAGGGATCAGCCTGGTGGCCCTGCCTTGCAAGGCAGATGCTCAACCCCTGGGCCACCAGGGAAGCCCCTTTCCTGCCCATGAAAGACAGGGCAACACAGAGCAAGCATGTGCACTGGCGCCCTTTAATCATCCAGACTGAAGGTGTCCCTTTGACAGCAAGGAGATCCAACCAGTCCATCCTAAAGAAAATCAGTCCTGAATATTCATTGGAAGGACTGATATTGAAGCTGAAACTCCAATACTTTATCCACCTGATGCAAAGAACTGACTCATTTGAAAAGACCCTGATGTTGGGAAAGATTGGAGGTAGGAGGAGAAGGGGATGACAGAGGATGAGATGGCTGGGTCGCATCACTGGCTTAATGAACATGAGTTTGAGCAAGCTACGGGAGTTGGTGAAGGACAGGGAAGGAAAGGAGGCCTGGCGTGCTGCCGTCCATGGGTCGCAAAGAGTCAGACATGACTGAGCGGCTGAACTGAACTGAAGGTGACAGCCCCCCCCACAGTGGGAGGATGGAGTCTCCCCACCCACCCCACGTCCCCCGTCCTTCTGGGGCGACCACGTCCCCATCAGCCTTGGTGCCGCTGAGCAGATTAGACGCGCTTCCCGCCCGGGGGTATAGTCGCCACTTCCCTCACTGTGTCCATGTGGCAGGCACTGATATCCACGGCACGGCACGGCCCTGCAAAAACGTATCAGCCGCTCTTCCAGATGGTCGGGCAGCGTCGCCTCCTGGAGGCCTCCCCTGCGCCCTCCCGCCAGTCCCCGCAGGTCCCCAGGTCAGGAGAGCGCTTTCGCCCTGGCCCCGGCCTTTCCCCTGGATTCTGACCTCCTCCTACTCCTTGACTGCTGCCTCAGCAGAGGACCCTGGGCTCCATTCTGGGGACACCGTGTCAGTCTCCGGGGACTGTGGTTTCAGGGGCTTGTTCGTGGCTGGTATCCCAGGTTTCCTGCTTTGTCCCCATTCCTCCAGCTCTTCTATGTGATTTGGTTCCTCCCTTCGGGGGCTGGGAGTGGCTCCCTTGGCTATCCTTCCATGAGAACAAGAGGGTGCAGCAGCTCCCCGCGGGGTCTCAGCAGAGCTTGGGGATTGGCGGCCTCTTTCTTAGGGACCCCGAAAGGGGGTCCTCTTCCTCGGCAGCTCGAAAGCTTGTGGCTAGAGCAGAATTGGGAGCGTCCTCCCCTGGCTTCCCACTCCAGGTGTACCTGCCAGCCTCATCTTGGTGCCCTCTCCCGCACACCCGCCCCCACCCTGCCTGCCCATCACCCCTTCCTCAGTGTCACAGAGCACGAGCCTGCTGCCCAGAACGACAGACACCTGTTCCCCAGTTCCAGAGACCGGACGTCCGAACACCCAGGTGTGGCAGGGCCCTGCCCTGAGGGCTGTGGGGCGGGGGTGTGCTGTGCCCACTGCCGTGGCCTGGCCCTGAATCACTGCCCTGTCTGCCTGGCTCATCCCGTGGCCCCTCGGCGTCCTCCTCACGAGCACGCCAGTCACTGTATTTAGGACATCAGAGCGACCCCATCCTAACTCGGTCACATCCACTAAGTCTCCACTTCCGAATGAAGTCATGCCCACTGGTGTTGGGGGGCTAGGGCTGCAGCTTCCTTGTCGTGGGTACAGCCTCCAATCCACAGCACCCATCTCCAGTTTGTAAAATGTTTTTGGCCCAGCCGTCTGGTGTGTGGGATCTTAGGTCCCTGACCCCAGATCAAAGCCACGTCGCTGCATTGGAAGGGGAGAGTTCCAACCCCTGGGCCACCAGGGAAGCCCCCTCCTCCATTTTTAAGATTTGTCTTTATCTTTGGAGTTGTGACATTTCTCTATTGTGTGTCAGGTCAAGAGTTTCTAACCGGAAGGCCCACATTTCTCTTCAGTTTTGGGGGGAAACTTCTCCCAGTGTGTGCGGGGTGCCTCCCCGCCCTGTCCTTGCCCCTGGTCTCCTCCTGGAAGGCCGGACACCTCTTCTCCATGTCCTGTGACTGGGCTTTTCTGGGCTCTGCCTCCTGCAGCCCCAGAGTGTTTACTGCAGAGTCACAGTTCCTTCCGCTGGGCCTCCCCACCTCCGGGGTCTCCCCTGGCCGCTCCGTCAGTTGTGTTTCCCAGGCTTGGGGAGCTGGTGTTTCCTGCCGTCGTGCCCACGGAATGACACCCCCGAGGGTGGCCTTGTGTGGATTCCTGAGATGCCCACCTCCCCTGGCCACGGCCACGGGCCCTGAGCAGGTGGGATTGAATGAGGGTCTTGAATGGGAGAGCATCCTGATTGTCACGTGGGCCCAGGACCATCGCAAGGGTCCTGTGACAGGGAGGAAGGGTCGGCTCAGAGGGCAGGAGGATGTGTGATGGGGTCTTCATCACAGGCGGGGGAAGGGCACAGACCGGGGGACGCTGGCACTTTTAGAAGCTGGAAGAGGCAGTGAGCAGACTCTCCTGGAGCCTCCAGGAGAACTGACCCTGCTGGCAGCTGTAAAGCCCCCAGACCTCTGCCCTGGATGGCTGTCTGATAAGGCTGGCTTGTCTTGGTCTTGAGCTCAGTTTGCGGTGATTTGCGACCCCAGGACGTGCAGGAAACACACGCCTGCACTGCAGTTTCATCTTGGGGTTTAGAGGCTGTGGCTCTGTTCCCGTTCCTCAGCCTGCTGGAGGAGGGGGCCTAGGGCCCTGCACTGCCGGCCGCTGACCCCAGGATCTTACTCGTAAAACTCACACTGCTTCATTTGATACATTCTGGAAAATATAGAAAAAATGTTAAAATTTTGTGCTGAAGACTCATGCTCTGGCTCACAGGCAGCCACGGTGGGGTGGGGGGAGGGGAGAGGGCGGGGGGCGGGGGGAGGGGTTCTGTTTCCCCCGCGGGCACTCAGCCTGAGCCTCACCTACTGTCCCAGCAGCAGCTTGGCGTCTGCACCCCATCCCACTGGACTGGCCTTTTCCTCCCTTAGTAATGTCACTGGGTTTTGAAATTCGCATTTTTTCACGATTGAGCTAAATCATGTGTCTTTGGTCATTTTCTTGGCCTTGATGCCCAGACTCAGCGTCCCTGCGCCAGCAGGAAGGGGAGATTTGAAAGCTCCACCTCTGGGCCGTGTCGTGGGGCCCCCCTGGGAGGTCTGGTACCAGGATCTGAGCCAAAACAGGGCTGAGCAGGTGGGGCTCTGTCCAGCAGGTACGGAACAGCGGGCCCTCGGGCTGGAGCCCGACTATCTCTCTCCAGAGAGACGGTGCTGGCAGCGTTCAGGAGGCAGATGCTGGTGCCAGTCAGGAGGCACCAGCTTCACCAAACTGGGTTTGACCGTCTCCAAACATCCTTCGATACTTTGGCCACCTGATTCGAAGAGCTGACTCATTGGAAAAGACCCTGATGCTGGGAAAGATTGAGGGCAAGAGAAGGGGACGACGGAGGATGAGATGGTTGGATGGCATCATCGACTCAATGGGCATGAATTTGAGTAAACTCCGGGAGATGGTGAAGGACAGGAAAGCTGTATGTGCAGCAGTCCATGTGGTCACAAAGAGTCAGACACGACTTAGCAACTGAACAACAACGTTCTTCAGAGTTAGAAGGTGAAGCTGGCTGCCTGAGGCTGGAGAAGGCGGCCCAGGCTGCAGGGATGCCTATGGGAATGGCCGTCGGGGCCGCCTGCCCGTGGCCATCCTGGCCACTAGTCCTGACAGGTCTGCAGGCCGCCTGCCCAGGGGAGTACTCCCTGGGGTGCGGACTCAGGAAGCACTGCGCGCCCCCAACTGCGGCCGCGGCGGCCGCGTGGGCAGAGAGGAGCACGGCTCGGGTCAGCCCCGGTCGCCAGGAGGCCAGGCTGTCCCCCGGCACCCTACCCGTCCTCCAGCTTATTCTGGGGTGATCTCCGAGGGCCAGCTGAAGCCGGTGGGGGAGGGAAGACCTGCCCTGGGGACCCTGCCCAGCCTGGAGGTGTGAGGGGCTCGCCTGCCCAGGGGCAGCCAGGGGCCCACAGCCCGCAGCGGCACAGAAAGCAGCAGGGTCCTCAGGCGGCCCCGGCGACAGGGGCAGGCATCAGAGGGCCGGACAACCACTGGGCCCTCTTCCTCCTCTTGGGATAATCATTTTTCCAGACAGAAGTTCTTTTTCTTCCGTTTTTCTTCCCTCTTCCTGAGGTCTGGAGGCCCTCTTTATGCACAAATATGCTATTTTGAAGCACTCTGCATTGTTCTGAGATTTCAAAGTCACGGCCAGCAGCCAAAGACAACATACTTTTCTGACTGTAACAGTAAATCCTGGTCAGTAAGTATACTTGGAAAACGAGGAAAGTGCACAGAAAGAAAGGTTTCAAGCTGTGTGGTGTAGAAACCAGGACTGCATTCGGCCCACTTGCCCTCAGTTGGGAGCAGGACACACACTTGCCAGCGGCTCTGAAACCTTGCTTTGCCCTCAGGGCTCCAGCTCCTCTGGCGCCCCTTTGGCCTGGAGGCTGTGGGCTTCCCGTCCCATAACCAGGGGCTTCTGCCTCTCCCACGAGGCGAGCCTGCCTGGGAGACCCCTGCCTTTGCAGGCACTGCCCCCTCCCAGCTCTGGGAGTCGGGGGGGCCATATCACACTTGGCAAGGCCAGGTCCACCTGGGGTTTGCACTTGGGCTCCAAAGAGAGAGAGCTTTCCGGTCCAGGGACCCACCAGGCTGCGTGTGGGTGAGAGACCTCTTCTCTCGGCCAGGGGTCCGCTCATCGTCCCCGCTGGAGCAAGGGGAAGCCGATGCTCAGCGCGGGCGTGTGTGGGCAGCAGGGTCAGAGTCTGCAGGTGGGCAGAGACCCCAGGGGCCTGCGGGGCTGCAGGCCTGTGTGCTGGCCGGCCGGGGTCCCAGCAGTCCTCTGCCCTGAGGTGCCTGCTGCCTGGCTCCGTCCTGCGCCCGCCCAGGGGCCACTCCGCCTGGTGCCCCCTGCTGCCCGTCACCCAGACTGTCCCCGGACACCCCGGGATGGATGGCCCCTGCGGACCCCGTGGTGCTGGCCGTCGGCGTCACGCCTCCCCACGCGCGCTGTCTTCTGCTCCCATAGCACCCCTCCTCCTGCGTCCCTGCATCCAGGGAGTGGTGCTGGGGGGACCCGGGCATGGCTCAGCCCTCTGCACCCCCACCCACGGCTGTGCGCATCCTTGGAAGAAGCCAGAGGGGCAGGTTCAGCCCTGGAAGAGGAGGCCAGGCCGGCCCCACTGCCGCCCGCCCAGCACCACCTCAGCACCCTCGCTGCCCTCTCTTCACAAGGGCCCACCTCCAGGTTCAGCCCTAGGCCTGGGGATTTCCCTCAGGGACCTGCTCCTGGGGCCGAGAGGCCCCACTGGCCACCAACTGTCCCCACTCGGGATGCACGCCTCCAACACCCCGAGGTGAGCCGGGCGGACCCCAGTGTGTCTGGAGGAGGCCACCCTGTGGAGCAGAGGCTGGGCACCCACCCCACCCCAAGGCCCCAGACCCAGGGTCCCTGCAGAATTCTGAATCCAGCACCAGGCTCACCCTGCCATTGGAGTCACGCAGGCCATGGGGAGCCCAGACAGCCCAGGAAGGGGGCGGCAGGAACAGGAAGCTTGGGGCCTCCCAGGCGTCGCCAGGAACAGCACGAGCTCTGGCAGCAGAGGAGCCCCCGCCAAGAGGGTGAGCCCTGGGCGGCTGCCCCAGGGCACCTCCCTGGTGACCGTGGCCTTGTGCGGAGGCCCAGGTGCTGTCCCAGCCTTCCGTGGAGCTCAGGAAGACTCACCAGCATTTTCCCACCCGCACGTTCAGAGCCTGCTAACTTCCAAATGCACAAGCTGGGTTTAGAACAATGAATTGGTTCAAAATTGGGAAAGGAATATTTCAAGGCTGTATATTGTCACCCTGCTTATTTAACTTATATGCAGAGTACATCATGCGAAATGCCGGGCTGGATGAAGCACAAGCTGGAATCAAGATTGCAGGGAAGCCTGGCATGCTGCAGTCCATGGGGTCACAAAAAAGTCGGACACGACTGAGTGACTGCAGAACAACAGCAGTCATTCTGACTCAGGGTCCTTCCTGGTGGCGCAAGCATCACTCAGCCAGGAGGGAGTCCAGAGGAGGGTCCTGGGAGCTCGGTCATCCCCTCCCTCTCTGGTCCCTCCCGAATTCTCCTGGTGAGTTTCCTCACGGGTCGTCCTATTGAAGATGACTCAGGCCAGTAGGGCTGGGCGAGGCAGGAGGTTTCTGTCAGTGGATCCCTAACAGTTCCTCACTGTCGGGCCTGGCAGTCTAGACGGCGGGGAGGAGACCCCCGGCCACAGCACCTTCCCCCGAGTGGCCTCGCTGCGGGCTCAGGCTGTCCCCTGCCCTCCACGCCTGCCTGCCCACCATTCCTCTAGAATCTTGTGGATGAAATTGTGCCCCCCAAATTCATATGTTGAACCCCAACGTGGTGGTGTTTGGAGATGGGCTCATGGAGGTAACGAGGGTTAATGAAGTCCCCGAGATGGGACTGGCACCCTTGCAGAGACCCCAGAGGGCCCCAGTTCCATCTGTGTGCCTGTCCGTCATGTGAGAACACAGCGGAGCCGCCTTCAAGCTGAGAAGAGGGTTCCCCCAGGAAACACCCTCCTAGCCTGGGCCTTGGCCTGGCTGCCCAGCCTTCCGATGTGAGAAATACACGTCCACCCTCTGAGCCGCCCTGGCTGTGGGTCTGTCTTGTGAGTCTGGACCCAGCCGTCATCTGGACTCACTGTTTCCGCATCACCATCACCCAAGCGTGCTGTGTGCCCCCCAAACCGGAGGCTGAAGCCCTACCCCCAGGAGGGGCTGGCTGGGCTCCAAGCTTCAGGTCTGCCCCTCCAAGATGTAACCCCCGGCGGCCGGTGTGACATCCCCTGTGCTGACGCACTCAGGGCGCAGACGACAATAGGAAAATGGAGCGAAATGATCAAGACGAGATGCGTCGTCTTCTTTTCTAGTTTCTCGGGGTCCCTCACAAAGAGGCCCCGGGGGGTGCACCCTCCCCAGCTACACTTCTGCACGACCTCAGGGCAGCGCCATGCGGCTGTGGTGGGGCTGGCCTGGGCGGCGCAGCAGGGCTGCGCGTCTATGGGGGGTCCTCAGCACCCCGGGCTCAAGGACTTCCCAGAGGGACATGTTGGGTCCCCTCCGCTTTGTGGGGGGTGTGCCATCTGATAAGGGTGACCCACACCTGCTCACGGAAGCAAGGGGCCTGGAGTCCCCCGTGAGGTCCCAGGAGGGGACAGCAGCAGGCAGGGCGGGGGGCAATCAGCAAAGTGCAGCCTGGGAGCCTCCACAGAACAAGGGGCCCCAGAATGGCAAAGGGAAAGGAGCCCAGAGGCAGGGCGTAAGGCGGGGGCTCACTGGAGCTTGATCTGAGCAAACTGTGTGCGGTCACATACAGGAAACCACATTATATGGTCACACACATGTCTGTGAAATCTGAACACTGACTGTATATTTGATGTTAAGGAGTCAGTCAATGTAAAAAATTTATCTGTGAACAAATACTCTAGCATGGGCTTTCTTGGCGTCCAGTTCTCCGTTCTCTGAGCTTCTCTCACAGACGTGAGTATGGATCTGTGTTACCTCCAGCACAGGCAGGACACGGAGCAGTTCCACGGCCCGGATCCACTGCTCGGTGCTGTGTCACCTAAATGGAGCCCTGTGCCGGGTCCAGAGCCTTTAGCCACTGGCTCCCTTCTCTCTCAGGACGCCTGTGGTTCCCCAAGGTGCTGAAGTACCGGTGCTTAGTTCCTGCTTCTTGCCTGGACGCTCCATGGTGGGGATGGACCCCAGTCAACGTGCTCACTCCATTGAAGTCCATCTGGGTTGTTTCCAGTTTGGGCTGATTATGAAGGTATTCAGTAGACATTTACATACAAGCTTTTGTGTGGAAGTAAGCTTTCATTTCTCCAAGATAAATACCCAAGAGTGGCAATCTGGATCACATGCAGAATCTCTGCCTGACGTTAGGAATTGCCACACGCTCTTTGGGGCGGCCGCACCATTTTGCATTCTCAGCATTGACGGCCTGTGTCCCAGGTCTGCGTCCTCACCCTGAGTGACCGACCATCCTGCCTCCCCAGGACCTAAGGGTTTCCTGGGACAGGGGACTTTCAGTAATGGAGCTGGGAAACCAAGATGGTTGGCTGCCCCGTCTTCGTGAGCACTGGGTATTTTCAGTGATTTGTATTTGGTTGTTGCTGTTGCTGTTCAGTCGCTCAGTCGTGTCTGACTCTTTGCGACCCCACGGACGGCAGCACACCAGGCCTCCCTGTCCTTCACCATCTCCCGGAGTTTACTCAGACTCATGTCCATTGAGTCGGCGATGCCATCCAACCATCTCATCCTCTGTCACCCCCTTCTCCTTTTGCCTTCGATTTTTCCCTTTCTCTTCATCAGGGCCTTTTCAAATGAGTCGGCTCTTTGAATCAGGTGGCCAAATTATTGAAGCTTCAGCTTCAATACAGTCCTTCCAATGAATATTCAGGGTTGATTTCCTTTAGGATTCACTGGTTTGATCTCCTTGCAGTCCAAGGGACTCTCAAGAATCTTCTCCAACACCACAGTCCAAAAGCATCAATTCTTTGGTGCTCAGCCTTCTTTATAGTCCAACTCTCAGATCCATACATGACCACTGGAAAAACCATAGCCTTGACTACATGGACCTTTGTCAGCCAAGTGATATCTCTGCTTTTTAATACGCTGTCTAGGTTGGTCACAGCTTTCCTTCCAAGGAACGTGCATCTTTGAATTTCATGGCTGCAGTCACCATCTGCAGTGATTTTGGAGCCCAAGAAAATAAAATCTGTCACTGTTTCCACTTTTCCCCCTTCTATTTGCCATGAGGTGATGGGACAGGATGCCGTGATCTTAGTTTTTTGAATGTTGAGTTTTAAGGCAGCTTTTTCACTGTCCTCTTTCACCCTCATCAAGAGGCTCTTTAGTTCCTCTTCACTTTCTGCCATTAAAGTGGTATCATCTGCATATCTAAGGTTGTTGATATTTCTCCCTGCAATCTTTTTTTTTTTTAATCCCAGCAATCTTGATGGAAGCTTGTGCTTCATCCAGCTTGGCATTTCGCAGGATAAACTCTGCATATAAGTTAAATAAGCAGGGTGACAACATACAGCCTTGTCTATTCCTTTCTCAATTTTGAAACCATCGTAGTAATGCTTCCTAAGGCCCACTTGACTTCTCACTCTAGGATGTCTGGTTCTAGGTGAATGACCACACCATCATGGTTATCTGTAGTTATTTGAACTTTTTTTGTACAGTTCTTCTGTGAAGTCTTGCCACCTCTTCTTTCTATTCTGCTTCTGTTAAGTCCTTACCATTTCTGTCCTTTATTGAACCCATCTTTGAATGAAATGTTCCCTTGATAGCTCTGATTTTTTTGAAGAGATCTCTAGTCTTTTCCACTCTATTTTTTCGTCTTTCTTTGCTTTATTCATTTAGGAAGCTTCTTATCTCTCCTTGCTATTCTCTGGAATTCTGCATTCAGTTGGTATATCTTTTCTTTTCTCCTCGCCTTTCACTTCTCTTCTTTCCTCAGCTATTTGTAAAGCTTTCTCAGACAACCACCTTGCCTTCTTGCATTCCTTTATCTTTGGGAAGGTTTTGGTCACTGCTTCCTATACAATGTTATAATCCTCCACACACAGTTCTTCAGGCACTCTGTCTACCAGATCTAATCCCTTGAATCTACTTGTCACCTCCACTGTATAATCCCTAAACTCAGATGGTAAAGAATCTGTCTGCAATGCAGTTCAGTTCAGTAGCTCAGTCGTGTCCGACTCTTTGCGGCCCCAAGAATCGCAGCACGCCAGGCCTCCCTGTCCATCACCAACTCCTGGAGTCCACCCAAACCCATGTCCATCGAGTCAGTGATGCCATCCGACCATCTCATCCTCTGTCATCCCCTTCTCCTCCTGCCTTCAATCTTTCCCAGCATCAGGGTCTTTTCAAATGAGTCAGCTCTTCACATGTTCAGTTCAGTTCAGTCACTCAATCGTGTCCGACTTCTCGCGACCCCATGAATTGCAGCAGGCCAGGCCTCCCTGTCCATCACCAACTCCCGGAGTCCACCCAAACCCATGTCCATCGAGTCGGTGATGCCATCCAACTATCTCATCCTCTGTCGTCCCCTTCTCCTCCTGCCCCCAATCCTTCCCAGCATCAGGGTCTTTTCCGATGAGTCAACTCGTCGCATGAGGTGGCCAAAGTATTGGAGTTTCAGCTTCAACATCAGTCCTTCCAATGAACACCCAAGACTGATCTCCTTTAGGATGGACTGGTTGGATCTCCTTGCAGTCCAAGGGACTTTCAAGAGTCTTCTCCAACACCACAGTTCAAAAGCATCAATTCTTCGGCGCTCAGCTTTCTTTACTGTCCAAATCTCACATCCATACATGACCACTGGAAAAACCATAGCCTTGACTAGACGGACCTTTGTTGACAAAGTAATGTCTCTGCTTTTTAATATGCTGTCTAGGCTGGTCATAACTTTCCTTCCACGGAGCAAGTGTCTTTTAATTTCATGGCTGCAGTCACCATCTGCAGTGATTTTGAAGCCCCCAAAAATAAAGTCTGACACTGTTTCCACTGTTTCCCCATCTATTTGCCATTAAGTGATGGGACCAGATGTCATGATCTTAGTTTTCTGAATACTGAGTTTTAAGCCAACTTTTTCACTTTCCTGTTTCATCAAGAGGCTTTTTAGTTCCTCTTCGCTTTCTGCCTTAAGTGTGGTATCATCTGCATATCTGAGGTTATTGATATTCCTCCCAGCAATCTTGATTTCAGCTTGTGCTTCATCCAGCCTGGCATTTCGTATGATGTATTTGGCATGTAAGTTAAATAAGCAGGGTGACGATATACAGCCTTGATGTACTCCTTTCCCAATTTGGAACCAGTCTGTTGTTCCATGTCAAGTTCTAACTTGCTTCTTAACCTGCGTACAGATTTCTCAGGAGGTATTTGATCTGTATTTTACCACAACTAAAAATAAAATGAAATGAAAAACAAGTTAAGTCCTGACATACGCTACAACATGGATGAACCTTGAAAATGTCATGTTAAGGGAAATAAGCCCATTACAAAGGAACAGACGCTGTAGGCTTCCATTTAGGCATGTGCCCTCAGTTGTTGTTGACTCGTTCGCAACCCCATGGACTGTATCCCACCAGCCTCTTCTATCCATGGGATTATTCCGGCAAGAATACTGGAGTGGGTTGCCATTTCCTAATCCATCCACTTAGGTGAGGTATCAAGAATAGACCAAGAGACAGAAAGTAGAATTGAGCTTCCAGGGGCTGGGGGAGGAGGAAACTGGGAGATACCGCCTAGTGGGTACCGAGTTTCTGTTTGGAGTGACGACACAATTCTGGAAATAGACAACGATCATGGTTACACAACATGGTGAATTTACTTAATGTCAGTGAATTGTACACTGAAAAACGGTTAAAACAACATATGTTTTGTTATCTATATTTTACCACAAATTTTTAAAAAGCAATGATGAGTTGGATTTCATCAAAAACTTAAATTTTCCTTTCAGAAAAACATTTTAAGAGAATGTAAAGACAAGGTATAGAGTGGGAGAAAAATGGCAAATCATATCCGACTATAAGTACTGAAAATGTATAATGACCTCTCAAAAATCAACAGTTAAAATAAACCTTGGACTTCCCTCATGGTCCAGTGGTTAAGAATCCACTATGGAGTGCAGGGGACAGTGGTTTGATCCCTGGTCAGAGAACTAAGATCCCACACGCTGCGGAGCGCCCAAGCCCGTGCCGCTCAGCTCCTGAGCCTGCACGCGTCAGCTAGAGTCCATGCCCCCCGTGAATTTCCACGTGCCGCAACTAAGACCAAAGGCAGCCAAATAAATAAACACTTTTTTAAACCCAGTGGGAAAAAAATTGAAAGTAGTTGAGTAGACACTTCACTAGGGAGATACATGGATGGCAAACAGCTCGTGAACAGATACTCAAATCATAGCTCTCAGGGAAATGCCAGTTACGTCCATAATGAGATACTAAGTACTCACATATTAGAAGGGCTAAAATAAAAATCAATCTGATTTCAGTAGTGACCATCTGGTCATGTCCATGTGTAGAGTCATCTCTTGTGTTGTTGGGAGAGGGTGTTTCCTATGACCAGTGAGTTCTCTTGGCGAAACTCTATGAGCTTTTGCCCTGCTTCATTCTGTACTCCAACACCAAACTTGTCATTCCAGGTAACTCTTGACCTTCAACTTTTGCATCCCAATCCATTATGATGAAAAGGACATATTTTTTGTTGTTATTGCCAGTTCTAGAAGGTGTTGTAAGTCTTCACAGAACCGTTCAGCTTCAGGTTTTTCAACACTAATGGTTGGGGCATAAACTTGGAAAGTATTGTGATGTTGAATGATTAGCCTTGGAAATCATTTGCTGAGTTCATTCTGTCATTTTTCTCCCCACACTCGTGCTTCGCCTTTCTGTCTCTATGAATCTGGCCGCTCTGGGGACCTCATACAAATGGAATCAAACCGTGTTTGTCCCTCTGGGTCTGGCTTCTGTCACTCAGTGCCACGTCGTCAAGGTCCACCCAGCCGACCTGTGTCAAAAGCGCCTCCCTTTTTCAGACTTAATAACATTCCAAGACACTTCTACGCCCGCTCCACCCTCCCAAGCCTGGGCGCCGCAAGGGGTGGG
This sequence comes from Okapia johnstoni, assembly GCA_024291935.2. Taxonomy (NCBI): domain Eukaryota; kingdom Metazoa; phylum Chordata; class Mammalia; order Artiodactyla; family Giraffidae; genus Okapia; species Okapia johnstoni. The sequence continues at coordinate 97,139,645 of CM044315.1, read as the reverse complement.
GCCTGAAGCACCGGGAGGGAGCCTGGGGCCAGGTCCGCCCAGGTGCGGACGGGCGGCGGGAGGGCGGAGCGGCCCCACCCCGCGACTGCCCCGCCCCGGCGCGACTGGCCCCGCCCCGCCCCGCGGCCTGCCGGGAGACGTAGGGCCCGCGCCCCTCAGGAAGCCGGACTCGGAGTCCCAGCGCGCCCCGCGGCGCGCCTGCGGGCCTCCGCTGCGCTCCATCCCGTAGCCTGCCGGGATTTGTAGTCCCGGCGCCCGCGGGCTCCCCTGCGCGGGCCGAGAGAGGGACTCGCTATCCCAGAAAGCCCCGCGTTGGGCCGCGACGCCGCGTGCCCTCGCCGCCGCCGCCGCCGCCGCCGCCGCCGCCGCCGCGCCGCCGCCGCGCCGCCGCCGCCGCCGCCGCCGCCGCCGCCGCCGCCGCCGCCGCCGCCCGCCGCCGGACTTTCTCCGGCCGCCGCCGCCACTGCCGCTGCTTTGCCAACTGAGGGCCCAGGCGTCTGTGGGCGAGTGGAGGCTGCGGGTGGGAGCCCTCGCGGGCACTGCGGAGCGGGCCGGGGGAGGCCGGGATGGAGCCCCCCGGAGGTGGGCGCGCCGCCGAGCTGGCCCGCCCCTGGGCCGGTTGGGGAGGGGGCCGGGCGGCGCGGCCGTGGGGCGGGGCCCGGGGGTGAGGCGGGGCGAGGCGCCGGGGGCGAGCTGGGGGGCCCGGGCCGGGGTCCGGGGAAGGCTGGGCCGGCCGGGAGGTGTGCGCGGCGTCGGGGGGCCGGGTGGTCGGGGGAGCTCTCCGGGGAAGCAGGGTCGGGCGCGGCGGGGCGCGCGGCGGGAGCCCTTCGAGGGACCCGTCTGACTCCAGCTGGTCCCCAGATGGTTGGAGGAGCGGGCTGGCCCCGGGGGGCGGGGAGCCCCGCGTACCCGGAACAGGGCCCCGAGCCGGTCTGCTCTCCCTCCAGTTGACTGAAGCGGCCTGAAGCTGGTTCCAGAGCCTCCAGGCGGGATCTCGGGGCCTCCCGGGGGCGCGGCGGATGGTCTGAGGGCCGCGCAGACATGGCTCACCTCAGGGGATTTGCCAACCAGGTAAGAGAGGGGGCGTCTGGGAGGTGCGCGGGTGTGCACACTCGTCCGGGACGGAGCGCCGGCTGCAGAGTTCGAGAAAGGCCGTTTCAGCAAGGACTGCCTTTTGAATAGTGGTCTGGGGGTCTCAGAAGAGCAGCCCCTCTTAGGCCCGTGTGGGAGGAGGGGTGGGAGCCCTGTGATGCACAGCCCTGGGCAAACCCGGAGCAGTCTCCAGGTGCTCAGACTTGGTGGGTGCAGGGCTGACTGGGGTTGGCCCGTTGGCAGCGTCTTGTGGGGCAGGAGCCCACCAGCTTGTCAAAGTGTAACCTCAGTGCAGGGTCAGCTGCGGGTGTGCAGAGACCGACGCTGGCACAGGGCTGGGCCGCAGGAACCGGGTCTGTGCACCTGGAGGGCTGTGGAAGGTCAGGGTCCACGAGCACCTCGGATTGGCGAACAGGGGCCTCGTTGGTCCTGGCAGCGGCTGTGGGGGGCGAGGGGGGCTGGGAATATCTGTGCAGGGAAGGCAGAGGACACGCGTGTGCGTTTCTCCTGAGGGGTGGAGAGGGCTGCCACTGGGCTGGGGGTCCTTGCCTGGGAGATGCCCACTCTTTGGCTGGTTGGTTCGAAATTACCAACACCAGAGCACTTTGAGGCATCTGGCTTTGTGCATTAACTGCCTGAGTCCAGGGGACCCTCCACAGTGAGCCCTGACGTTGACGACTGCAGTTGGGGGGGGCGGGGCAGCCACCGTCAGGGCTTGTGGTCCACGCTTGCCCCCCCTTTTCTGTTACTGCAATGCAGGTGTGACTGGAAGCTGCTGTGAAGTGAACCCCCCAGCTGGTCCGGTGGTCCTTCATCCTAGCCGTTGGGTTTTGCTCTTAAGTGGTCAGCTCGGGTGCGGCTTAGGCCGGTTGCTGTGAGGTGGTGGGAGCTCCTCTCGAAGAGAATTGAGCCCTGAGGCTCACTCCCATCAGCCCAATTTGGGAGGACTGGGTGCCTGGGAGGAACAGGAAGTGCGTGTCCTCATGGGGGAGGAGGAGCTGGAGTCCGGTTGGCTCTAGATGTCTGGACTCTTTGGAGAACCCCGGAGCGCCTTGCCGTTGCTGGGCCACGGCCGGGGCTGCAGGTGGGCGGCTGACGTGACCGACGGGGCCGCAGTCGTCTTGGACCGTGTGTCTTCTGAGTCCCTTGACTAAGGTGCTGGGAGAGAAGTCTGGCTTGAGGTCAAGAGCTGTAGGAACAGCTCCCGTGTGCGGACGTGGAGTTGTGAGCTGCCCCTTACCTGGTTGCTGGTGGTGCTCCAAGTGGGGCCTGGCTGTCTGCATCTTGCTCGTGCACGGAGCGGCGCTCAGAGGAGCTCAGGAAGGGACCCCAAAGGAAGGAAGCCCCTTTTGTCCTTTTAGGGGTGGAGACGCTTGGTCTTTGTTGGTGGCAGGAAGCCTGACAGGACGTTGTTTTCCTTGAGATGGTTGTCACCGTGGCCCTGCGAGGCAGTCCCCGTGTGCGTGGGACAGTGGGCCTGCTCCCCACGGGGGAACCTGGGGCATCAGGCCCCCACCTGGCCGACCCCTGCCCAGGGTCTGTGCGGCTGCGGAAGCACCCTGTGTGCGTGACTGCCACCTGTCATGGGGCAGGTGGAGGCCGCTGGACACCGCTCACGTGGGGAGTGATGCTAACGGCAGGCGTGTTGCTAAATGGACATGCAGACCGCTGAGCGGTGGCCGCAGACCGGGCAGCCCCAGGGCTGGTTCAGGGAACAGAAGTCTGGGCTGAGCGCGCAGCCTGCGTGGTTGTCCAGGCCCGGGTCTTGGAAGGGCCGCTGGGACCCAGCCCCAGGGTCCTGTCTCTCCTGTCTCCGGCGGGACTGCAAGCAGGCTGCCCCGGGATGGGCCGTGGGGCCCCTCTGTCCACTCAGGTGCCCGCCCTGCAGCCATAGGGACCCGAAGAGACTGAGAGCTGGGCCAGGCTCCCCGTTTCCCTGCCAGGCCTGGCCTCTGGTTAGGGGTCCGCCCTGTCCCCTCCCCCCGCCCGGGGCCGTGGAGGGCTGGGTGCCCCTCCTGGGGCGTTTCTGGTCAGGACACTGAGGGACCAGACCCGGCTCTGGCCTGGCCTGGGGGGGATGTGTCACTGGCAGAGGAGCCGTGTCCTTGGAGGTGGAGGTGTGCTCAGCAGAGCCAGGGTGGGCTTGGGCGGGGCCGGGGGGGGGGGCAGAGTCGGCAAGAGGCTGCGTCCTGGGCTCCCTGGCCCGGCTCTCTCCTGAGACCGTCGCCTGCGCCTTCTCCCACTCGCCTGGCGCTCAGAGGTTGGGTGAGTCCTTCCCTGCTGGTGACAGGCCCGGAAAGGCAGCTCTTGGCCATTTTGGGTTGACATGTCTTCTCCGTCTGGAGCCAGTGGGCCCTGAACAGTGCCCTGCCCGGGGGGAGCCATGTGCCCCCAAGACTGCTCAGAGCCTGTGAGCAGCTGCCCCAGCCTGGCCCCCCCTCAGCACCAGGCCACTCGCACAGGCAGGTGGGCATGGTGCTGCTTTAGGGGGGCACCCAGGCGCCCTTGGGGTGGTGCTGCGGTTTGGAGGGAGCTGTGTCCAGTGGACTTGAGGTCCAGTGAACTCGGGAGACCCTCTCTGCCCCTGTGGGGACCAGATGCTAGGCTCCCTGCCAGGCTACCAGTGCCATTGGGGTCCTGGGTCTCCAGTGCCTGCAGTGGGGGAGCAAGGTGACCTCAGCACAGGGGGCCATGCAGGAGGGGTGAGGCATGCCTGCTGTCCTCCTCGCAGCCCCATGCTGAGCTGTCTCAGGCCTGGACACTGAGGGTCAAGGTCAAAAGCCAGATTGCTCTGTGGACGCTCCTGAGCCTACGTGTCCTGGTGCTGAGCCTGCCTGAGGCTCCGCGCCTTGTCGGGCGGGTCTGTGCTCCAGTCTGAGGATCAGGTAGGGAGGGTGGTGTTCTGTCCGTTTGACCATCCAGGAGAGCGTTGGTTTTCAGCTGCAAGCTGCGGTGAGGGCATTGCTGTCTTGACGACTCTAAGGGGCGTGGCTTCCAGGTGTGCAGGGAGAACTCAGTTAATACCTGTTGAGTTTTGTTTTTATTCTTTGATGAATAGGCTTTACTTTTTAGAGCAGTTTTCAGTTTAGAAATGTGAGTGACAGAGTTCTTTGCATCCCTCGACCCTTCTTTGGAGTTTGTTATGATCGCTGGCCCAGCATGGTCAGGCTGTTGCTCACGAAGCTGGCAGCCTGCGAGGCTGGCCCTGTGTGGTCACAGGCCTCGCCTAGGCCCATTGTCCAACTGCCCTCAGCTCCCTGTGCTCCACTCACTCGTCCCTCCTAACCCATGACTTGCCTCTCTGGGTCCTCCCCACGCCTGGGCTGTGGGCATGGAGGGGCGACCTGCTTGGCCGCTCTACCTTCCCCGTGGCCCTGGTTTCTTGGCGAGAGCCCTGGCCTCTCAGCTCTCTCTGGGGACGTTTGCCCCTGTGTGGAGGTAACTAGGTTTTCTGAATGAAAAGAGGTATAAGAAGTGAGGAGAGCACCTCGGGGTGCGCCCTGGCCTTCCGCCCTTGACCAGGCCGCTCGTCCATGTCTCCAGCACTCGCGAGTGGACCCCGAGGAGCTTTTCACCAAGCTCGACCGCATCGGCAAGGGCTCTTTCGGGGAGGTGTACAAGGGCATCGACAACCGTACCAAGGAGGTGGTGGCCATCAAGATCATCGACCTGGAGGAGGCGGAGGACGAGATCGAGGACATCCAGCAGGAGATCACCGTGCTCAGCCAGTGCGACAGCCCCTACATCACGCGCTACTTCGGCTCCTACCTGAAGGTGCCGCAGGCAGGGGCTGGCTCCGGCCACCCCGTGACGGGCACCCCGCCATCAAAGAGGGGGCTGCCCAGGCTCCCTGTGGCCAGAGTGGGGATGGTGCTAGTGGGCCCTGTCTGCTCAGGAGACCTGACTGGGTCTGCCCCCTGTAGGCCTGGTCTGCAGGGTGGGGTCCCCACAGGAGGACACAGACCCAGCTCAGCATGGACCGGGCTCCCAGGGAATGACCGCACCCAGGGCCGGGGGCCCGGCCTTGTCCTGAGGGGAGCCCGAGGGTGGCAGGACGTGAGCAGGGACTGGCTGGCTCTGGAGTGGCCCATCTGTGCCCCTCCCGGGGCAGGGTAGGCCCCCTGGAGCCCGGAGCCCTACCCAGGGGCTTTGGACCAAGTGGGCTCGGCCGCCATCGCGAGGGCATGGCCTGTCTGCAGCGTCTGCGCAGGGCTGTGGCGAGGGGAGCCAGGCAGGCTCCTGCAGCCGCTCCCGGTGGGCGTCCTGGCTGAGTCACCGCAGCTGGGCACGTGTCGGGGCCCCATGCTGCCTGCTGCCACCTGCTGACACACTTCTCTGCCCCAGAGCACGAAGCTGTGGATCATCATGGAGTACCTGGGTGGTGGCTCCGCCTTGGACCTGGTGAGCTGGGGCAGGGCCAGACTGAAGAAGTTGGGGGTTGTCCTTGAACCTTGGGTTCCTGTGGCTCCCCCTCCTTCGCTGTCTCGGTGACTGGCTGTTCCTCAGGACCCAGCTGGTGCTGAGGGCTCCGGGTCCTCTGCTGGCCTGTGGGGTAGGAGGTTAGTCCCCCCGGCAGGCAGGCTCTGGAGTGTGGCCAGGTCCCCGTTCTCAGCTGTTACATCCCCCACAGCCATCTGAAACTCTAATTTCAAAAGTGGGTAAAGAGGGCTTTCCTGGTGGTCCAGTGGCTAAGACTTCACACTTCTGATATTGGGGGTCTGGGTTCAATCCCTGGTGGGGGAACTAGATCCCATGTGTCGCAACTAAGAGTACCCATGGTGTAACTGAGACCGTGCAGTCAAAACACAGTGGGTTAGGAGACAGGAGGCTCCCACCATCCAGAGGGTCCCCCCCTCCCCTGGCGCTGAGGCGGGGAGCTCAGTGTCAGTGCTGGGTCTGGGGCAGTGGGGAAGGGGTGGGTGGGCTTTGCGGGGAGGCCTGAGGCCCTGCTGGCCCCTCGTTTGCAGCTGAAGCCGGGCCCCCTGGAGGAGACCTACATCGCCACCATCCTGCGGGAGATCCTGAAAGGCCTGGATTACCTGCACTCGGAGCGCAAGATCCACCGAGACATCAAAGGTGCCTCGAGGCACACGGTGGCGGGGGCCGTGGGCGTGGAGCCTGCGGTACCTGGTGCCCAGTGCTCACCGCGGCCCCGGAAACCTGGCAGTCCCGCTGTTTCCAGTAACAGATGGGGCTGGCTCAGTGCTGTCTCCCTGAACACGGGCAGAGACAGCTCTGCTCGTAGGGTAGGAGGCCCCTGCTTAGTCTGTGAACGTGAGGTGTGTGAGAGCACCCATGCTGGTGTCTGTGAGTGGCCAGGCCAGCCTGGAGGGATGTGACTGGCAGAGCAAGGAAAAGTCAGGGTCCCCTGCACCTGTTGAGTGATTTGGGAGGGAAGGCAGTTCCTGTGTGCGCGGGGCTTTCAGTGGTGGGGACCATCATGGGGGCACTGGGCGGGGGCACTGGGCGGGGGCACTGGGCTGAGGGCGTGTGCGTGGGGCCCATGGGCACCCGCCGGCAGTGTTCTGTGGCCTTGGGGCTGAGGGTGGACCTCGCTGGTAGGAGACCGGGCGGAGGCTGGGAGGGGGCGCTTCCTCGGGCGGCACTGAGGGTGACGCCTCCTGTCCTGTGCCGCAGCTGCCAACGTGCTGCTCTCGGAGCAGGGCGACGTGAAGCTGGCGGACTTCGGGGTGGCAGGGCAGCTCACAGACACGCAGATCAAGAGGAACACATTTGTGGGCACCCCTTTCTGGATGGCGCCCGAGGTCATCAAGCAGTCGGCCTATGACTTCAAGGTGGGCTGGGCGGGGGGCGGCGTGTGGGCGTGGGGGCAGCGGGGCTCAGGCAGCCTGGGCTGCAGTGGCCCCGTGGTTCTCTGTCCAGGCTGACATCTGGTCGCTGGGGATCACAGCCATCGAGCTGGCCAAGGGTGAGCCCCCCAACTCTGACCTGCACCCCATGCGTGTCCTGTTCCTGATCCCCAAGAACAGCCCACCCACGCTCGAGGGCCACCACAGCAAGCCCTTCAAGGAGTTTGTGGAGGCCTGTCTCAACAAGGACCCCCGATTTGTAAGCACCTTCCGCCCCCAGCTCTGTGAGTGGTGAGGAGGGGCCTGCGTGGCTGAGCATAGTTGGGGCCCCTGAAACTGGGCCCCAGAGGACAGCGGGGGTGGGTGTGCGCACGTATGTGTGCGCGCACGTGCGTCCGTGCATGGAGGGGTATGCTGTCTGTAGTGGGAGCTTGCAGGTGGCAGGGCCGGAGGCCCCTCCGCTGTGCCAGGGCGGGCTCCTCTGTGCCCCCTGTCTAGGTCAGGAAGGTCTGGAGGGAGGCCCTTCCCCTGGGGAGGACGGTGTGCAGCCACCCAGCCTCCTGGGGGCCCCTGACCAGGCTCCCAGCAGGGGTAGCGATGCTGAGGCCCTGGCTCTGCCCAGGCCTCCTTGCTCTGAGCGCCAGGGGCTCCCCGGGCAGCACTCGTCTGCCTGGCGCCTGGTGACCCGTGTGCGTCCCTGGCAGCGGCCCACCGCCAAGGAGCTCCTGAAGCACAAGTTCATCACGCGCTACACCAAGAAGACCTCCTTCCTCACCGAGCTCATCGACCGCTATAAGCGCTGGAGGTCGGAGGGCCACGGCGAGGAGTCCAGCTCCGAGGACTCCGACATGTAGGGCCTGCTCATCCCACGGGGCCGAGGCGGGCTCCCCGGGGGCAGGGGTCGGCCTTTGGGGCCGTGAGGACCAGTGCACCTCGGGGCCTTCCTGACCCTCAGGCCCCGTGTGACTCTCCGCCGTCCTCCTCAGAGACGGAGACCCCGAGGACGGAGAGCAGGGGCCCATCTGGACGTTCCCCCCCACCGTCCGGCCGAGCCCACACAGCAAGCTGCACAAGGGGACAGCCCTGCACGGCCCCCAGAAGGTCGGCCTGGCCCCGGGCGCGCGCCGTAGGGGAGCGGGCTGTCGGGGGCCCGCCTCCTGGGCACGCCCGCTCCCCCAGGGTGGCTCTTCAGGAGACCAGGATGGGGTGTGGGGGGGCTCGCACCTGCCCGAGCGCCGCCACCTCAGCCTCGCTCACCTCCGCACGCTCTGCGTTTGTAGTCGGCGGAGCCCGTCAAGAGGCAGCCGAGGTCGCAGTGCCTGTCCACGCTGGTCCGGCCCGTCTTTGGAGAGGTGAGGGCCAAGCTGGGGCGGCACAGGGTGTCTGGGTCCTTCGGGGCTCGTGAGGTTGGCCCCTTGGACCCGGCGTTTTGAGTGGAAGGACCAGAGAAGGCTGGGATAAGCTGGCCTCAGGTGACCCTCAAGATCCCGAGCCTGCTAGGGTCTTCTGGGACCCCAGGGTGGCTTTGAACATGAACTGCTATCCTGGGACCTTTTATTTTGAACCACAGACATGGGGGGATCCTCAGCCTAGAGAGAGGATCCTCAGTCTAGAGAGAGCCTGGGAGATTTCGGTCTTGGGCATCAGGCCCTGGACAGGGAGCCCTTAAGGGCCATGCCCCAGTGGTCACGTGACCCGGCGCCTGTGTCGCTTGCTCAAGGGCAGACAGTAGCATCCCCAGGAGTGAGTCACCAGCAGTGGGCTGTGGCCGGGTTCACACCCAGGGTGACGCTGGCCTGGGAGCGGGGGTGGACGTGGAGAGAGGAGGCAGGGAGCCGCGCCAAGGGAGGTGGGGGTGGGCAGGCTCCTACCCAGGGGCCCGCGGTGCCCGGGCGGGGAAGGGGACCGGCAGGGAGGAGCTGGCGGGGGGGGGCTGTCCCTGGGCATGTGGGCTCCTGGGGCCGCACAGCAGGGTTCCTGGGGCTGGCACCTTTGGGTTCTGAGGTGGGTGGGAGGCGTGGCCACACCCCGGCTGGCTGGGCCCCCTTTGGGTTCTGGTTTTATGGGCTGGGCCTGAGGTCAGGCTGCCAGGTGGGTGTCCGGGGAGGTGTGCGCCCCTCGCCCCTTGTTTGTGTGTGCTGGGCGAGCAGGCTGACCAGTCTCCAGCCCCCCGGCCAGGCTGTTTCCTCATGGGGTCTCCACAGCCGGGGGGTGCGAGTGGGCCCCTAGTCCCAGCGGTCAGGCTGAAGGGGCTGGCCGAGCCGCTCACACGCGATCTGGGCTGTGGGCTCCGGGACCCGGGGTCAGGAGGAAGGCTTGTGACTGGAGGAGCGACGCCCGGTGGGTGGGGCCGGCTGGGAGGGTGACCCCCAACCATCCTGGGAGCCCCTGCTCGGTGCTGGGGGGCCTGGCTGGCCTGGCTGTGTGTGGAAGGACCCTGGGGCAACACTGCCTCCTGCTGCGAGGCGCAGGCCGGGTGGGGCTGGGAGGCCGCCACCCTGGTCCCCAGTCAGGCACCTGGGGTGTCCATGCAGCTCAAAGAGAAGCACAGGCAGAGCGGCGGGGGCGTGGGGGCGCTGGAGGAGCTGGAGAACGCCTTCAGCCTGGCTGAGGAGTCCTGCCCCGGCATCTCGGACAAGCTGATGGCCCACCTGGTGGAGCGGGTGCAGAGGTGAGGGCCTGGGGGCGGCAGGATGCTGTGGGTCCTCGCCAGGCAGGGCTCGGCTCTGCAGGGCCTGTGCCCGCGTTCCAGGGCAGAGCAGTGACCTGGTCTCTGGTCTGCAGGTTTTCCCACAGCAGAAATCACCTGACGTCGACCCGCTGAAGCCCTGACTGCATCCAGGAGGAGGGCCTCCGTCTGGAGCTGAGTGGTCAGGACTGTGCTGACCAGGGTCCTGTGCCGTCCTGGCCTCGGCCCCGTGGGCCGTGCCCCCGCCCAGCAGAGGGCCATCCATTCCCACGTCCCCTCCCAGCTGGGCCGAGGCCGCGCTCAGCAGCAGAGGCTACGGGCTTGGTCTCCTCGAGGCCTCAAGGCCCTGAGGCCGGGCTGGCCCCCGGGGCTCTGCTCACTGCCCAGACGGAGGGGCAGAGACACGCGGGGCAGCCCTGCTGCCTCCCGCCTGGCCCGACCGCCCTCGGAGGCTGTAGATTGGCCTCATGCTGGTGGATCAGGTACCGTGTCTTCTCATAAGTACTCGTGTCAGCCAGATTGTTGTTTTTTTTTTTAAGAAAATCAAACTTCCTTGCTTCCCTAAGTATTCTGAGGTTAAGGTGTTAGTTTTCATACTCTTGAGAGGCTCCTGCCACTTTCAATAAAGACCTGAACTTAGATGTGCTGTTGGTGGGCGGGGCACTCAGGCTCCCGAGTCCTTGTCACCCAAGGTGAGCACGCGGGGGAGCGCAGCACACGGGACCAGGGGGAGACCCTTTATTCTCAGCCACTCGGTGTGCGAGCACTGTATACTCCTCAGGACCGATAAGTTCCTGGGGGCTTGCTGTCCACTTTGCAGAAGTGTGGGCTGGCGGGGCACCAGAGAGGCTTCTGTGCCTGGAACCACCCCCATCACCCAGCCTGATGGGAGGCCCTGCCTGGGAGGAGGAAGGCAGGTGGGTGAGGGCGGGGCAGTGCCAGCCTCGCCGCACAGAGCCGGCCTGCTTCCCCCATGCGCGTCCTCCCGGGCCCCGCAGAGCCCAGGCACTGGCTGCGTCCTGGGGGAGCACTCCCTCCGGGGTGTCGCTGGGAGGCCCGCCTGCCGCCAGTGTCCTGGGGGGACGAGCAGTCTTGGGGTGCATGCTGGCCCTGCTTGCTTGCTCGGCTGTCTCCATCTGGGCAGGTGGGCCTCAGGCCTCCTCCTCGGGGGTCCTGGCCCTCCCAGCTGAGGCGCCGGCTCTCTGTATCACCTCCATCCACCTGAGAGGAGGTGCAGATGTCAGAGCCGCCCCACCGACTGCTCGTCTGGGAGGCAGGGCGTGCTCTGGCCGTCAGATCAGCGGGCTTATGCCCCAACATCTTCCCAAGAACGACCCCAAGTCAAGAGGGAAGGGCTGACTAAAACCCCAGCAGCAGCGCTCAGCACCCCCTCCAGACCCAGGGAACGAGCGTCCTGTCCTCAGCAGGTGTGGCCGGCCCGAGGCCGGACTGGGGGCCCCGGGCGCCTCTGCAGTTACCTCCCGAATGTGTATCTACTCTCGGCCCGGAAGAAGTAGACGTGGGACTTGAACTGGAGCTTGAAGACATGTTCCTTGTGGATGCCGTCCGTTTCCCTGGGGAGGCTCACGCTGTAGCCCAGCAGCGGGAGGCTGGCGAGGGGTTGATCGTCCTGGAAGGTGGCGGGGTGTGCTTACTTGGCAGGCGCCCAGGCCCCCCTGCCCACGCAGAGGCAGTTCCGTGAGGGCGCAGTGCCCACAGGCGGAGCCCCTTCCTACCTGATGAGTTTTGTAGAAGAACAAACAGAAATTGGTGAAGACCACCCAGAGCTTCTGCCAGCCGTTGCTGTTCTTGAACTTTCTCAGCAGATATCCAGAGAGCTGGTTCTGAAAAGAGATGTCTGCAGACATGAGTGTCCCAGGACCGCTGGCCCCGGAGGGCCGCCCCCAGGCTTCCCTGTGCTCTGCAGGGCAGGGACGCGGCGCCTCCCCGGGCCTGCCCCCGTGGTCTAGTGGTCCAGCGGGTGGGGAGAGGCTGGGTGAGCCTGGGCGCTTCCTGTCCCCAGTGTCCTGTGATAGGCACGGGGACAGGCCCTCAGTGGTGTCCACCCGGCAGGCTGGGGGCAGCGCTCCGCTCGGCGTGGAGCCCACATGCCCTTTTGCGGCGTCCCTCGTGCGCCGTCCCTCTCTGGACATCACAGGCGCGGCACCAGGTCTGAGCCCATGGACAGCACGGGCTGCTCCTCGGGCCAGCCCTGGGCCTCTGACCCCAGGGCTGGCACAGATGGCTGAGGGGCATCCGGGTCACCTCCTGTCCTGTGGGTCCCCATGAGCTGCCCGCTGCCGCTTGCTCCCCGGCCTGGCTCCCATCTGCTCTGGGGGGTGTGCTGATAGGCCTGACAAGCCTGGCTCCACGCTGCTGCAGGGAGGGAGGCAGAGCAGGGGCGCCCGCGCGCTCAGCCGTACCTCGACGGCTGCAGTGTGGTCGGCCCTGGACACGCTGGTATTGCGGCTCCAGCACACGTGCACAGTGGTGTTGGCGCGGCGCTGGCCTGGCCCCGCCATGGAGCCCCGGGCCCTGCCAGCCTCGTCCTCGGGCTCCTGCGCCAGGGAGGCCTTGTCGGGGGACCCTGGGGAGAGGTGGGCCCTGGCTGAGGACACGGGAGCCCCGGCCACACGCGGCCCTGCCAGAGTGCCCATGCCTGCCGCCCCCCAAACGTGCCCCGTGGAAGGAGGGCACACAGGCGCAGTGCTGGGCTGGCCCAGCGACGCCCAGCCCTGCCCCCAGAAGGCTTCCCTGTGTCTCCAGGGGCTCGGCCAGCACTCACCGCGGGGCAGAGGGCGCAGCACACGGGCCGGGGGCGCCGGGGCCATGGCGCTGCTGGTCTTGGCCGCGTTGATGGCTGTGTTCAGGTCGTGCATCCACTTGGCCTTCTCCAGCTGGGTGCTGCGGGCAGGCCTGAGGCTCAGCCGCTGGGCAGGGCTCCCTCCCTCGGTGGGGCAGGGAGTCAGGGGGCCTGTTTCCCCCACCCAGGCACCCTGTGCTGCAGGTCCTGAGGGCTGGCAGGTGCTGCTGACGGCCCAGCCTGACCCCACCATGTAGGCTGGGGCTGGTCCACATTGTGTTATGTTCCTGAATCACGGGATTTTTTTTTTTTTTTTTTTTTTTTTTTTTTTTTGTTGTGGTGAGGGAAATGGGCACCTGCAAGCAGCCACGGCGCCCTTCCCTCTCCCCACCGCCGGGGACCCGCGTGCGGCAGCGGCGACAGGCGCGCCACCGGGCCCCCCGGCCCCACGCGCCCCCCCCCTGGGACAGGGGACGGCGGAGCCGCCCTGCGACGTCTCCCGACTCTCGTCCGCGCCGCGCCTCTCCCCCGTTCCCCCGTCCCAGCCCCGGGGAAGCAGAGGAGGCCGCGGCACCCCGAGAGGCCGCGAGGGCCGCGAGGGGCGCCCCCCCCTCCCTTCGCGACTGCCTCCGCGCCCCCCCTCCCCCCCCCACGCGGCCCTGACACCCACCATGGAGAGGCGGAGCCCCGCTGAGGGAAAGCGGGGCACGGACCGCCGCCCCCGCCGGCCCGCGGCACACCCTTGTTCGAGGGCTGTTCGCAGCGAGGGAGCTGCTTGCCGTACGAATCACGGGATTTTAAGTTCTGGTGTTGTGGTGCGGAAATGGGCACCTGAAGCCTGGGTCACAGTTAAGCCACCAAGGTCTCCTGGTGGGAGGCTAGTGCCCCGTGATGCCAGCCAGGACCCGATGGGGTGTGGCAGGACCCAGGCCCCTCCTCCAGGAGGCAGTGCCGATCCCCACGGAGGCCCGCACAGGCCATCAGGAGCATGGGTCTCCTTCCCGGGGATGTGACCGGGGGCAGGGAAATGTCCCCTGGTCCTGCGCTGTGGCCCAGGCGGCCTCCTGCCCAGCTCTGGAGCAGGAGCAGCCCGCGGGGCCGGGCCGTCCTGGGGACGGTCTTAGAAGCCACGCTCTCCCACCGAGGGTGAAGCTGCCCCCCTGAAGCAGTGCTCGCCAGGCCGCGTGTCCCGATGACAACGACACACACAGCACGGGGCCCATGACCAGATGTGGGGGGACGGCCCTTACCTGGCCGCCACCACGATGGTCTTCGGAGCCGCGTAGATGGTGAAACAGTGCGGGATGGACCACTCACTCTCCCGATCCTCCACCTGTGGGCAGAGAGCAGGAGGGCTCAGGCCAGGAGCAGAGCTGGACACAGGTGCGCACCAGGCCCCCGCTGACTCTACCAGGGGCTACGGGGGGCACCGGGATCCCTATGGTGGGGCCCTGCCACCCAGGTGGATGAGCTGAGGGCCATAGGCACCCAACTACTCACCGGTGGGTCCAGCACTATTAGCTGAAAATCAAGCACAGGAAAAGACGTTGAGCATTTTGTTGAAAAAAGAGTTGGACAATTCATGATACAAAGTGGTACCAAAACCTAACAAAGACTCAAAAACCACACAGACTGACCTCGATGATAAGGGATTAAATAACTCCAGAAAAAAAGCATTCCCTAATTGGACCTAAAGGCAGGGACAAGACATCGTCCTATACCAAGCCAGGTGGTTCCATAAATGCAGGACGATTTGACGTTATGAAGCTGACTGACAGAATCCACTGTGTCACCAAGACAGGGAGAAGAGTGACCGTCTCCACATGCTGGAGCGCCTCTGCCCAAGTCCTGCGTCTGATGAGCAGACCTCTCAGAGACTAGCAGAGGAAGCCGTGCTGACAGGCAGTGACTGGCCACCAGTCGGGAGCCGCCATCCTTCCCTCCACAGTTAGGAGCGAGCACGGCGTGTCTGTCCCCAGGACTCGCCAGTTACAGGTGACCGCCCCCCCCCAAACACACGGGACGCCACCCAGGGAGCCCCACGCTGGACTTACAGGCCAGCAGGACAAGGTGTATCAGGATGGCATCTCCTCTAAGTTAAATAGGTTTAATACAGTTTCAACAGAAATCTCAACTGTGTTCCTTGAAGAAATTCATCCAAATGATTCTAAAGTTTACTTAGAATTAAATACTTGAGATTAGCAAAGAACTTTTTAAACAGAAGGACAGATACAAGAAGGAACTTAGCGATGTGGTGACCACTGATGAGTGTAGACAGATGTTGGGACAGACAGAAATGGAGCAGGACCTCCAGAAAGAGTCCAAGTGTGAAGAATGTTTTATATGATGGAGGCAGCCCCGGGGTCAGGGAGAGAAAGGGAGGGTCCAACAAGTAACGGGAGAGGCGCCTACAAGAAGCAAGTGTCGCACCTCAATGTAAAAACACCCAAAACAGCACATTTTAGGCAGATTAGGTATAAAAGAAAAGTAGAACACTCCAGTGTAGCAGGAAAGAAGCTGGCCACACAGTCGTGGTGTGGGCAAGACTCTCCGAGCCCGTAGCAAGGACGGAAACCCCAGAGAAAAAGATGGGCAGGCTGACCGACTGAAAACGGCGACGGTCACTCCTTCAAGTGGGGCCTCCGTGCCACATGCAGTTCTAGGAGCGAGACAGACGCTCTCCGTCTGGGTGGAGTTTAAATTCTCCAAGGTAAAACCAAACTGAAGGCAGGGTGAAAGGAGTGACTGACCTGGCAAGCGCCCGAGGCCTGGAAGGGTTTAGAAACACTTCACAAACTGCATGAACCGTGCTCCATGCTGTGAGAGGTGGGGCGATGCCAGGGCTGGGGCAGAGGCAGGTGCAGACGCAGCTGGTGGGAAGGTTACCCAGCCAGCTGCTCCTACGGCCGCGTAGCGTTAACGGTCAAGAGTGCCCCCAGCTGACATGATTTATCTCAAGGACGTAACTAAGGATGTGTCGAAAGACAAACGGTGGTGCTGTTCCTCATCCTGAAAATCTAGACACAGCAAAGTGTCCAGTGCAGGGAGGTGGTTAAACGAGCAGGGGCCTGGCTCCCTGGTCCCGTGCCCAGGACTCCGGAGGCAGCAGTAAGAGCAGGGGCTGCTGAGGCGCGCTGCCGAGCGAAACCGGCACAGGTGGCGGCCGGAGGCCCGCAGCGCTCACTGCTGCGCGGCGCGGGGAGCAGTGAGTTTTCATTTGGCATTTTCAGCCTTTTCTAGAATGAAGACGTCACTTTTATACTTTAAAACAGAGGGGGATCTGCTTCCAGGGATGGCGGGTGACGTCATTCAAACTGACCGCTTCATGCTGAGAGTTGGAAAAGCTGGACAAATGTCAGAGACATCTGCGGAGGTTCTGGCACTGTCTGGAAGGAGATGTGTGCCCGGCGTGCAGAGGGCGGCGAGAAGGGCCAGACGCCACGAGGGAGAACGTGGCGGAGGACAGAGCAGGCACCTGGGGAGGCGGGCACGGGGCCCACCCACCGCCCGCAGGGGTGGGGCCTGGCGGGGCCGCAGCGAGGGGCTCGCTGACCGGCAGCACGTCTCCACGGCAGAAGCCTGAACTCGGGCCGCCCATTGTTTGCTGGTCCCCAGGTGGGTTCCAGGTTGAGTCCAGGTTTCACACGGGAGGGAGTCAGTGTCTGCGGGGGTGTCTCACCACAAAAATTAGTGATCACAGAGGGGACAGACTGCATCTCATTAGGACGAGGCACCTTGCTCATCAGACAACGCCCATGCCCCGTGTTTCCCTGTGACGGCAGGCGTGTGGCGTGGATGGACGACACGGTGCGGCCCAGGCCTACAACAGCACTGGGCTTGGAGCGTGTGCCTCGTCACCTGGGGGCACAGCAGGACTCGGGGGTGGCCGCCGGGCACGTCCCTGAGCCCAGTGCTGGCCTCAGCCCACCCTTTCCACCCATCCAGGTGGTGGTGTCTGTGTTACCACCTTAAAGCTGTGTGTGTGTGAAATAGCAAATTATGACGCCATAAGGAATCAAAATTGTCCGTTTGAGAGAAGAAATTTACGAATAAAATCAAGGAGGTAAAGCATGCAGCGTCTTAGGGATGAGGGGTTTGGCTCTCTCTCTTAGACGCAGTGTCAGTCCCAGCCCTGCAGCAGCACTGTGGCCCCAGCGCCTGCCCCAGGCTTTTTGTGGGGTCTCCCGCCAAAGGACAGGGCTCCCTGGGATTGGCAGGTGGAATCCTAGAGGACCTGGGCCTGGGCCTGTGGGTGCTGGTGGGCATGATCAGGGGGCGCGGAGGGGCCGTGTGAGCCCCAGGGACGGGAGCCACAGCGAGGTGAGAGGACTGAGAGGGGCTGCTGTGAGCCAGGCCCCGACCCTGGCCCGGCCTGCCCAGTGGCGCGCACTCACCAGCATGCCGTGCAGCGGGAGGAGGCCCCGGATCTGGAAGTGGCTGCTCCCTGAGGCGTCTCTGCTCGTGTACAGCAGCATGTCTGAGAACTGAGAGGCCAGAGCTTTAGGTGAACGAGTTCTAAAAACAAGTGTCCACAGTCAGACCAGTTTCACTCCCAGGGGTCCTGTGTGGTTATTCAGGTTGCTGGAGATTTTTGCTAAAAAGGGATTTTTTGTTCTACTCCGTTATCATTTTTGACCAGAGGTGACCAGTAGCCACGTGAACAGCAGGCCTGTTGGGCCAGCGCCTGCTGTGCCAGCGGAGGAGTAGGGTGGTGGTCCTAACAGAGGCCCTCCCCCAGGGAGGGGTGAATCCACCAACCGGGCAAGAGGGAGGGACTGATCAGCGGGAACGGGCAGCAGGGACTCCCTGAGGCCTCAGACCCTGCGGACTGGCGTGAGCGGCGTGAGCAGGGCGTCCCTGCCGCCCCAGCTGTGTGGGTTTCTCTACCTTCCTGCTTTTGCTTGGCCTGCAGACAGGTGCCCAGAACCCAGAACCAGGAAGGGGGCTGGCCCGGGGCGTCTCTGCGTCCCTCACGGGCCCTGACGATACCCGGCGTGTCCATGCGTCCCTCACGGGCCCCCGACGGGTCAGCCCCGCCCGGACAGCGCCTGCCAACCTACCAGGAAGAACATCCTCTGCTGCAGGCCCTTCCTGGTGAGCTTGTGGAGGCAGCCCTCGCGGATGAGCTCCTGGAAGACAGGGGGCCCTAAGGGCCGGGCAAGGGCACCGCAGCAGACGGCTCCTCACCCTCCACGCTCCCCCGAGCCCCTTGCGGGCCCCGCCGGCCCTTCCACAGCGCCTTCCTGCCCGGGAGCCCACCTGCCGCTCCAGCCTCCCCCCTCCTGTCTGGTGCCCCATGTCTGAGCCGCGGCAGGCTGCCTGTGCTGAGGGCTGGCACTGCTGTGCTTCTGGAAGGTTCTGCCATGGAGATGACCTGAGTTCAGCTTTGGGGAAAGCTAGGCAGGGCACTAGAGAATGGCAGGGAGGAGGAAGGGACAGCTGGTTCCCACCAAAGATAGCAGGGGACTCGTGAGCGGCCGCCCTGGGGCCTGACCAGAGGATCCCTCAGACCACAGAGGCGCCATGCTGGGGCAAGACCTTCCAGTGGTCTGAGCTTGGCGGGGGCCCCCGTGTCCTGCAGCCCACTCCCCCAGGACTCGGGCCCCCTCACCGCCAGGCCAGGCCCCACACCTGCCTCGGGGGCACAGGCATCAGACAGCCCTGACTGCCTGCACCGTGGCTGGAGGGTCGTCCTGGGGACCCTGGACAGTCGCTGTGGACTATTTCTGGAGGCAGTGTGGGCTGGTGACCCGAGACCACCCCAGAGGACTCCGGCCTCAGCAGCCCTCAGATGCGCTGAGCAAGGGCGCAAGAAGGAGACCTTGACCCAGAAACCCTGGCCCAAGCCAAGGGCCAGCCCCACGGAGGAGGGGCCCCCAGCAGGCTCGCCTTCCTGCCCGCAGAGCAGCCCCGTCGCCCCACAACTCCAGCACCTGTGCCCCAGCCCTGGCGGGCGGGCCTGCCACAGTCCTGCGTCCTGGCGCTTCGCTTACCTTGGGGCCTCATCGGCCACACCCAGCCCACAGCCCTGCTCCTCAGATAAGTGATGTGCTGTCCTCTGGGGAGGCCAGGCACCCCGGTGTGATGAGAGCAGGGCTCTGTCAGAGCAGCAGTGACGGCAGCAAGGCCTCGTCCCCGGGGAGCCCGCCCTTGCCCCGGCTCTGAGGGGCTGCTCTTGCTGATGTGTCTGTCTGGTGACAGCTTCCTGGGGTCACGCGAAGAACCCACAGAGTAACAGGAGCTCCCAGCCCTGGGGAGCCGGGTGGTCTGGGCGGGAGAGGAGACAGGCCGTCCTGGCTCCAGTCAAAGCCCGGCTCCAGGAGGGCAGGACCTTCCTGCTTCAGTCTCGTTTCTTAGGGTCATGGTCCTACATTCTCAGGACCTTCTTCTAATAAGACTAACGGCAAATAGGACTTACACCCCCGTACTCTCACGTGTGTGTGGAGACAGAAAACCCCCCATGCAACCCTGAAAGCAGTTTTCTTTTGTTGACAGTACTGTGAAAGTGAAGATCGTGTCCAGCTCTTGGCGACCCCAGGGACTGTACCGTCCATGGAACTCTCCAGGCCAGAATACTGAAGTGGTAGCTGTTCCCTTCTCCAGGGGATCTTCCTGACCCAGGAATTGAACTGGGGTCTCCTGCATTGCAGGCAGATTCTTTCCAAAGCAAAAGCTATTAATGACAAAAAGTAAGCAGCCCAGTAGACATAGAGACCCATGGAATTAAACTGAAAGTTCAAAAATAAACTCACACTCCATGGCCCATTGATTTTTGACTAAGGTACAAAGACAGTTCAACAAAGGTGCTGGGACAACTGTACTCCCACCTGGAAAGGGGTGAAGTTGGACCTCTATCTCATATCATATACAAAAGTGAACTCAAAATGAATCACATCTAAATGTAAGAGCTAAAATGTAGGCAACTTTTAGAAGAAAACACGGGTACATCTTCATACCTTGGATTAGGCAATAGTGTTTTAGCTACAACACCTAAAGCACAAGTGACCAATTAGACATCAGCTAAATTAAAACCTTCCATGTTGGCACTTCTCCAAAGAAGGCACAGAAATGGCCAATAAACACAAGGAAGGATGCTTGATGTTAGCCATCAGGGGAATGCAGATCAAACCATAATGAGATGCCACTGCATACCATCAGAACGGCACGGCTAAGTCAAAAAAATAAGATATGGAGAAATCAGAACCTTCACATACTCCTGGTGGGCGTGTAAAACGCTGCAGCCACTGGGGGCAACTTGGGCAATTTCTCAAAATGTTAAACACAGAGTGACCATGTGACTTGGCAATTTCACTCCTAGATAGGTACATGTGTGCCCAGGAGAACTGAAAACACATGTTCACACAAGGACTTGTACACGGTGTTCACAGAAGCACTATTCACCATGGTCAAAAAGTGGAAACAACTTCAAGTGTCTATTAGCAGATGACAAACAAAATACGCCATCTCCAGAGATGGGACACGCTACTCAGTCACAAGAAGGAATGAAGCCTCTACCCCCAATACGAACGAGCCTTGAAGACAGTGTGCTGAGTGAAAGAAGTGAGACGCAGAAGGCCACGCACTGTGAGGCTCCGTGTGTGTGAGACGTCCCGAGTGGGGGATCCAGACAGAAAGCCGATTAGCAGCTGCCGGAGCAGGGAGCAGGGGTGGGGTGACTGTGAACAGGGATGGGGATTCTTTCAGGGAATGAAAATGTCCTGGAATTAGTGGCGATGTGGCACAACCTCATGAATACACAAAAAACTATGGAATCACACACTCTGCATTATGTCTCAGTCAAAAACAGTGAAGTAACCAGCTCAAAAAACATTCTCGAATGAAGCCACTCACCCTGCCGGGAGCGACGAGACTCTCTATGCCGACCAAGTCCCGCTGCAGCTCCGTCAGCTTCTGCAGGTTCTCCAGCTGGGCCAGGCTGTGCTGGAGCGTGGAGGTCACCTCCGTGATGGCCTGGAGGGCATCTGTGTGGAGAGGTCCCTCAGTATGGGCAGGGGCAGGTGGGCTGGGGTGCAGGGACAAAACCCTCCCCCACCAGCTTGTGACATTTCAAAGGTGTTTTTAATTCCAGGAACACTGCGCTCAAACTCTTCACAGGACTGCCAGGGACAGCAAGTGTGGGTCCTGAACCCTGGACTCGTGAAGCCCAAACTGCTCCCGGCCAACACCCAGGCTTGGTGAAGAGACAGGGCCGTCTTTGCCAAAAGCTCTTCAATGTTATGGGCCCTCATTTGACACGGGCTCTTCTTTCACGTTTCCCTTAAAATGCACTCACCGCGGAGGTCGGCGCGGTCCTGGCCTTGCGGGCCGGGCTCCCCGGGCCCCGGGGCACACAGGCGGCGTAGCAGCAGGCGGTAGTGGTGCAGGCGCTGCAGCGGCTTCAGCAGGAAGGCGTTGAGCGGCAGGTAGCAGACCTTCTGCAGCTCGAAGTCGCGGCGCAGCGCCTCCAGCCTCCGCAAGCGCCGGCTGGCCGCCTCCAGCTCCGTCCGGGCCTCGGGGGCGGGGCCTCAGGGCGGGGCCTCAGGGGGGGCCTCAGGGCGGGGCGGGGTTTGGGCAGGAAGCCTCCAAGATGGAGCACACGGCTGGGCCGGAAGCCTCCAAGAGGGAGCACACGGCGTGTCGCGCAAGAACCAGAGCCCCAGCGCTGGGAGCGCAGGCGGCGCAGCCGCAGGGGAAGCTGGTACCTCGGGCTCCCCGTCTTGGGGCGCGAGCGCAGCGGGAGCAGCTGCACCGGCCCCACGGCTCTGAGGGGCGCGGGCTGAGGGAACCCTGGCCAGGCAGGAGGCAGCCCTGGGGGGCGCTGTTGATCCTGAGGGGCGTGTGTCCTGAAGAGAATGCCTTTGGGGTGGAGGAGGCAGCTCCGAGAGGACCTGGCCTGAAGGGAGCTCTGCTCTGAGGGGGCACTGACCTGAGGAAAGCCCGTCCTGGTGGAAATAGCACTCTGAGAGGAACTGGCTCAGAGGGGCTCGTGTCCTGACCTGAGGGCAGAGCTGACCTGAGGGGAAGTCTGTCCTGCCTTTTGTCGTTCTAAGGAGAACACGGTCCTGAGGAGGAAGCTGGTGTCCCCACCACCAGCTGCTAGGCCCAGAGCCTCACACAAGCCCATGCTACCTTTAACTGAAGCATGTTCCTGAGCAGGATGTCCCCAATGCGCTGGTGACTGCCTGTGGCCTGGGCGCTAGAAGATTCCTCCCTGGAGCAGAGGGACAAATGAGGTCAAAACCTTGGACAGCTTGTGAGAAATTCTCCTCTCACTGCTAGTGTGATGGCGACTCCCAGGCTCATAACAGCACCCAGAGGCTCTGAGGGGGAGGCCATACTTGACAGAGGCTGTTGTCATAACTCGACCATCCTTGAAATGGTAGTGACCAGGCAAAAAAGGGATCATCTCCTGAGACTAGAGATCTCTTCAAGAAAATGAGAAATACCAAGGGAACATTTCATGCAAAGATGGACACAATAAAGGATAGAAACGGTATGGACCTAACAAAAGCAGAAGATATTAAGAAGAGGTGGCAAGAATACATGGAAGAACTATACAAAAAAGGTCTTCATGACCCCGATAACCACGGTGGTGTGATCACTCACCTAGAGCCAGACATCCTGGAGTGTGAAGTGAAGTGGGCCTTAGGAAGCATCACTACAAACAAAGCTAGTGGAGGTGATGGAATTCCAGCTGAGCTATTTGAAATCCTAAAAGATGATGCTGTTAAAGTGCTGCACTCAACATGCCACCAAATTTGGAAAACTCAGCAGTGGCCACAGGACTGGAAAAGGTCAGTTTTCATTCCAATCCCTAAGAAGGAGAATGCCGAAAAATGTTCAAAGTACCACACAATTGTGCTCATTTCACATGCTAACAAAGTAATGCTCAAAATCCTTCAAGCTAGGCTTCAATAGTACATGAACTGAGAACTTCCAGATACACAAGGTGGATTTAGAAAAAGCAGAGGAACCAGAAATCAAATTGCCAACATCCATTGAATCATAGGGCTTCCCAAATGGTGCAGTGGTAAAGAATTTGCCTGCCAATGCGGGAGACACAAGAGCTGTGGGTTTGATCTGTGGGTCAGGAAGATCCCCTGGAGAAGGAAATGGCAACCCACTCCAGTACTCTTGCTTGGAAAATTCCATGGCCAGACGAGCCTGGCGGCCTACAGTCCACAGGGTCACAAAGAGTCAGACATGACTGAGTGTGCACCAAAGCATACAATATACTATAAAAAGTATAGTTGGATCATAGAAAAACAAGAGAATTCCAGATAAAAACTGCTTTGCTGACTGTGCTAAAGCCTTTGATTGTGTAGATCACAACAACCGTGGAAAATTCTTAAAGAGATGGGAATACCAGAGACCTTACCTGCTGCCTGTATACAGGTCAAGAAGCAACAGTTAGAACTGGACTTAAAACCACAGACTGGTTCAGAATTCGGAAAGGATTACATCAAGGCTGTGTTGTATATTGTCACCCTGCTTATTTAACTTCTATGCAGAGAACATCACGTGAAATGCTGGACTGGATGAAGCACAAGCTAGAATCAAGATTGCTGGGAGAAATACCAATAACCTCAGATATGCAGGTGACAGCACCCTAATAGCAGAAAGTGAAGAGGAACCAAAGAGCCTCTTGATGAGGGTAAAAGAGGGGAGTGAAAAAGCTGGCTTAAAACTCAACATTCAAAAAACTAAGATCATGGCTCTGGTCCCATTACTTCATGGCAAATAGATGGGAGAAATGGAAACAGTGACAGGCTATTTTCTTAGGCTCCATAATCAATGTGGATGGTGGACTGCCACCGTGAAATTAAAAGATGCTTTCTCCTTGAAAAAAAGCTATAATAAACCTAGACAGCATGTTAAAAAGCTGAGATATCACTTTGTCAACAAGGTCCATACCAGTTCAGTTCAGTCGCTCAGTCGTGTCTGACTGCGACCCCATGGACTGCAGCACGCCAGGCCTCCCTGTCCGTCACCAACTCCCGGAGCTTGCTCAAACTCATGTCTATCGAGTTGGTGATGCCATCCACCAACTCATCCTCTGTCTTCCCCTTTTCCTCCCACCTTCAATCATTCCCAGCATCAGGGTCTTTTCCAGTGAGTCAGTTCTTTGCATCAGGTGGCCGAAGTATTGGAGCTTCAGCTTCAGCATCAGTCCTTCCAATGAATATTCAGGACTGATTTCCTTTAGGATGGACTGGTTTGTCTCCTTGCAGTCCAAGGGACTCTCAAGAGTCTTCTCTAACACCACAGTTCGAAAGCATCAATTTTTTGGTGCTCAACATTCTTTATTGTACAACTCTCACATCCATACATGACTACTGGAAAAACCATAGCTTTGACTAGATGAACCTTTGCCAGCAAAGTAATGTCTCTGCTTTTTAATATGCTGTCTAGGTTGGTCATAGCTTTTCTTCCAAGGAGCAAGCATCTTTTAATTTCATGGCTGCAGTCACCATCTGCAGTGATTTTGGAACCCAAGAAAATAAAAGAAAATAAAGTCTCTCGCTGTTTCCATTGTTTCCCCATCTATTTGCCATGAAGTGATGAGACCAGATGCCATGATCTTCATTTTTTGAATGTTGAGTTTTAAGCCAGCTTTTTCACGCTCCTCTTTGACTTTCATCAAGAGGCTCTTTACTTCCTCTTTACTTTCTGCCACAAGGGTGGTGTCATCTGTGTATCTGAGGTTACTGATATTTCTTCCAGCAATCCTGATTCCAGCTTGTGCTTCATCCAGCCTAGCTTTTCTCATGATGTACTCTGCATATAAGTTAAATAAGCAAGGTGACAATATACAGCCTTGACGTTGATCCATATCTGGTTCTAACTGTTGCTTCTTGACCTGCATACAGATTTCTCAGGAGGCAGGTCAGGTGGTCTGGTATTCCCATCTCTTTAAGAATTTTCCACAGTTTGTTGTGATCCACACAGTCAAAAGCTTTAGCATAGTCAATGAAGCAGATGTTTTCCTGGAATTCTCTTGCTTTTTCTATGATCCAGCAGATGTTGGCAATTTGATCTCTGCTTCCTCTGCTTTTTCTAAATCCACCTTGTACATCTGGAAGTTCTTGGTTCACATATTATTGAAGCCTGGCTTGGAGAATTTTGAACATTACTTTGCTAGAGTGTGAGATGAGTGCAATTGTGTGGTAGTTTGAACATTCTTTGGTATGCCTTTCTTTAGGATTGGAATGAAAACTGACCTTTTCCAGTTCTGTGGCCACTGCTGAGTTTTGCAAATTGTGTGGCATATTGAGTGCAGCACTTTCACAGCATCATCTTTTAGGATTTGAAATAGCTCAGGTGGAATTCCATCATCTCCATTAGCTTTGTTTGTAGTTGATGTTTCCTAAGGCCCCTTTGATTTTGCACTATTAGGAGGTCTGGCTCTAGGTGATGGATCACATCATCGTGGTTATCTGGGTCATTAAGATCTGTTTTGTTTATTTCTTCTGTGTATTCTTGCCACCTCTTCTTAATACCTTCTTCTTTTGTTAGGTCCATGCCATTTCTATCCTTTATCTAGCCCATCTTTGCATGAAATTGTTCCCTTGGTATCACTAATTTTCTTGAAGAGATCTTTAGTCTTTTGCATTTTACTTTTTTCCTCTATTTTTTTGCACTGATCACTGAGGAAGGTTTTCTTATCTCTCCTTACTATTCTTTGGAACTCTGCATTCAGATGGATATATCTTTCCTTTTCTCCTTTGCTTTTCACTTCTCTTCTTTTCTCAGCTATTTATAAGGCCTCCTCAGACAACAATTTTGCCTTTTTGCATTTCTTTTTCTTGGGGACGGTCTTGATCACTGCCTCCTGTACAATGTTATGATCCTCTCTCCATAGTTTTTCAGGCACTCTGTCTATCAGATCTAATCCCTTGAATCTATTTGTCTCTTCCATTGTATAATTGTAAAGGATTTGATTTAGGTCATATCTGAATGGTCGAGTGGTTTTCCCTCCTTTCTTGAATTTAAATCTGAATTTTGAAATAAAGGAGTCCATGATCTGAGCCACAGTTAGCTCCCAGTCTTGTTTTTGCTGACTGTATAGAGCATCTCTGTCTTCGGTTGCAAAGAATATAATCAATCTGATTTTGGTATTGGCCATCTGGTGATGTCCATGTGTAGCATCGTCTCTTGTTGGGAGAGGGTGTTTGCTATGGTCAGTGCGTTCTCTGGGCAAAACTGTTAGCCTCTTCCCTGCTGCATTTTGTACTCCAAGGCCAAACTTGCCTGTTACTCCAGGTATCTCTTGACATCCTACTTTTGCATTCCAGTCCCCTGTGATGAAAAGGACATCATTTTGTTCTGTATAGTCAAAGCTATGGTTTTTCCAGTAGTCATGCATGGGTGTGAGAGTTGGACCATAAAGAAGGCTGAACGCTGAAGAATTGATGATTTCAAACTGTGGTGCTAGAGAAGTCTCTTGAAGTCCTTTGGACAGCAAGAACATCAAACCGTTCAATCCTGAAGGAAATCAACCCTGAATATTCATTGGAAAGGCTAATGCTGAATCTGAAGCTCCTATACTTTGGCCACCTGATGCGAAGAGCCAACTCATTGGAAGAGATCCCGATGCTGAGAAAGATTAAGGGCATGAGGAGAAGAGGGAGATATATGATGAGATAGTTGGATGGCATCACCAACTCGATGGACATGAGTTTGAGCAAACTCTGGGTGACAGTGAAGGGCAGGGTAGCCTGGTGTGCTACAGTCCACGGGTTGCAAAGAGCTGGACACGATTGAGTGACTGAGTGACAACAAAATTCTCTCTTCTGGAACAGGATGAATGAGAGCAACTTATGTATCTACTAACATCTGTTTCAATGAAATAATGACTCCTGTGAAATACTTCCCGAAGCTGGAAAGCTCTTGAGAGCAGTGATGGTGGGAGGGGACGGGGGGGTTGTGCAGGGCATTACCAGAGCGCCAGTCTCTGCTCCACCTCACGAAGGAAGCCTCTGTGGAACTCGTAGATGGGGTCGATGTTGGAGAAGAGCAAGGTCATCAGGTCTGCAGGCATGGCGTCCGCCTTGACCACCGCACTCCGGAACCACTGCCGGGAGAGCTCAGGGTGACCCAGGAACCTCACACCTTAGGAGACGCAGCCCTGACCGCAGAGCCCCCACGAGGACAGCTCAAACCAGTGCTCGAGTCAACCTGTCGGCTGATCACCCAGTTTTCACGATATAAGAAAACAATTCTATATGAAAAGCTTCAAAGGAATATGTTGCCAGGTTTACAAAAATTGGACCCAGTATTGACCTGACTAGTCATGTTTTAAGGCAGATATATTTAACAGGACATATATGCCTCAGCCCGTAAAGAATCTGCTTACAATGCAGGAGACCTGGGTTTGATTCCTGGGTTGGGAAGATCCCCTGGAGAAGGGAACAGCTACCCACTCCAGTATTCTGGCCTGGAGAATTCCATGGACTGTATAGTCCATGGGGTCGCAAAGAGTTGGACACGACTGAGTGACTTTCACACTTCGCACACTTCACACACTTAGACATCCATACACAGATTTCATGACAGCCAAGAGCAGTTTATCAGGAGAGATTCTATCTCTGACTGAGATTTAAGAAGCAGTCATAAAATCAAAGTAGCAAAGGATTTAGGTTTCATACCACGGTAATAACTTCTAAATCCTTCAGGTATGTTCGTTCTGTAGCGAGAATCTCCTTTGCTATGAAATACGCCTCGTCCGCAGGCACACACTGCCAGAAGCGCAGACGGTGTGAGTGTCTGTCTCCAGCCGTGCCACCGACAGTCCCAACATGCCATCTCTCCTGCTGAAATTAACACTGTTGTGCGATCGTCACATGTAATTCCTGAGTCACTTCTGAGTAAAAATAGAAGCCCAGTTTTATCTCCCTCAGACGTTTCTCTCGTATTAAGTTATTCTTTTTGAGAAAATAATTGCTGCTTACACAGCGGCATACACGAAAACTACTTACTTATTTTGTGATGAAATTATTGTTCCGCTATCACTCCCAGGACTGCAGCTGGTTAACACACAAATATAGGCACATTGCAGAGAAACTGTGGGTTGGGTTCCAGACCGCCACAATAAAGCAAACATTACAAGAAAGTGGATCAAATAAATGTGCAGGGGCCAGTCCACGGTGACAGAACTCTCTGGAGCGGGAAGGGCAGGGCTGCATCCAGGGTAGCCCAGGCCTGGTGCTCGCCTGGGCCGGGGGCTGCGTCTTGCCCCTGCAGGGCCCCACTGCACCCTGAGCAACTCAAGGTCTGCCTGATGGCCCCTCCTCCATGCTTTCCCACCGGGCGCTCGCCCGGTCCTCCCGTTTCTGCACGCTCACCCCTCTGCTCCTCCCCCAGGTGGAAGACTTGGGGCTGACCCTCCCGTGTGAACTGTGGCCACAGGTACCTGGGACGTGCCAAGTGCAGAGGTTCCCGCCCTTGAGTGGACAGCCTCCCAGGAGGAAACAGGTAGGAAGCAACTCTAGCTACTGAGGAAGTGACCTATCTGGGCAGCCAAGTGTACAGGACGAGGGAGCAGGTGGGGTGGAGGGTGGGCGGTCAGGGCCAGCTCAGAGGTCGAGGGTGGGGGCGGGGTATGAGGTGAGAGAAGTCGTCAGCGGCAGGAAGGCAGGGTCTTTGGGGCCTATCTGAGCATAGACGGTGTGCTGGCCCCAAGGTGAGTCTGGGGGCTGGGGCTGGTCAGGAGGTGCAAGGGAGGTGAGCCAGGGTGAGGGGGGGCCCCACACACCCTGGAGGTCCGGGCCCAGGCGGGTGGAGGAGGTGAGTCTACAGAGAGAGAGTGCGGGAAGGGTGAGAGTCCAAGGCTGCAGGTGATCAGCTTGGGGATGAAGCTTGGTGGGCCCTGAGGCATGCTGGGGAAGGGAGGCCAGGGGCCGGGGCTTCCTGGGGCCTGAGACCAGCTTCTCTGAGGGCAGCGAGTCAGGGCGAGAAAGCCTGGAGGGAAATGCCCCATCCAGGAGGGCGTGCCACTGGGAGGTGGAGGTGCCTGCAAACAACCAGGGCAGCATCACTGCCAAGGTCACGGTTGTACAGCAGGTGTCACCAGTTAGTGACAAGGGGCTGCCAGCAGCAAGGTGGTCAGCAGGTTCATGGACGCCAGCCTGGGTAGCCAGGGCCAGCCCTGGATTTCCAGATCAAATAGCACTTTCTAGGAAACTCAGTGGGGAGAAAGCAAAACGTCGGCTGCTCTGCCAGCCACGCCCCCAAGGTCAGGGCCCAGGTCAGGGCAGAGGGAGGGGCCAGGCTTTGTTCCCGCAGAGCCCGAGCCTGGAGCCCGCCAACAGGCAGAGGAGCACCCGTTAGAATGGGAGCACCAGCTCTGTTTCAGGCCATCCCTATACTGTGGGGCCTCACCAGTTCCCACACAGTTAGTGGGAGACGCTGGTAGGGAAGGGGTTTCAGGCAGCAAGCTGGCACTGGACTCCGGGGGAGGACTGGGCAGCTCCCCACCCCCACCCCACCCCCCAGCTGGGCAGTCAAACGCTGACGCAGGGAGCCCAAGGCCAGGCCGGTGGACGCCAAGGCTCCTGGACCCTGCGCTCCACCGCAGGGCTGAGGAACATGGAGGCGGCCCCAGCCCTGCTGGGGGGGTCATCAGGGAAACTGGGGCTCCCTGCGTAAAGCTGGGGGGCCCAGAGGCCAGGGTGCCCCTGCTTCAGGCCACGGCCTCGCTCATGAGCAGTGTCTCTCCTCGGTCCCCAGCTCTGACTGCCAACCTCACTCCTGCTCGGCACTGAACCTGCAGGCGGGGGCCTCCCCTTCTGCCACATGCCCAGCTCCGGGACGCCCCTCCAGGATGACCTCGGCCACCAGCCCCTGCTCCCCTGACCCCTGGGCCTCCTCCCAGCTCCTCCACTGTTAAACTGAAGCCAGCAGTTTGGGCAGTGGCGAGGCTGAGGTCTCCAGGATCTAGCCCCACACTCAGAACCGACGGATGCCAGGAACCGTGAGAGCAGCAGGGAGGCCCATCGTGGTGCGGGAGCCCCCGGAGGTGAGGGGAGGGTCTCAAGACTGGGGCACCCCCCTCTTCCCAGCAGCAAGCCCCCCGGGGCGCCCACCTTGCGTCTCGGCTCCTCCCGGTCGTCTGTCCCAGTTCCAGCAGCGTCACTGAGGATGGGGCCCAGGAGGGGGCTGGGACCCTGCGCGGCAGGGCCCGGGGGGCTCAGGCCCAGCGGGCTTCTCTGGGTGGAGGGAGAAGGCTGAGGACTCTCCGCTGAAAGGCCTGGAAGTGAACGGGCGATGGGGGGTGATGAGCGAGGGAGGACCCGAGGGGCAGCCCTTCCAGGGGCCGCGGCGGCAGGCATGGCTCGGTGTGACCCAGCTTCCCCAGGGAGCCTCCAGGGCGGCGTGGCCCGGGGCTCGGGGCCCCGGGAGAGATATGGCTGCCAGAGAGCGGGGAGGGGTCTGCAGGTGCGTGAGGAGGAAGACAGGTGTTCTGAGGCCGAGTCCCTAACCCTCCCTTCACCCAGAAGGCTGGGTCACACGGAGTGACCCGTGCGGTTTTCTACATCCCTGAATTGTTCATTAACAAGGACTTTAATTTGGTTTTCTAGAATTATACCACGAAAGCAACTGACGTTTTTTTTCCCTTCTTCAAGTAATGTTTGCTCGTGACTAGACTGAGGCCAAGTTTTGACCTTGTTCTATTTCACCCAACATTTTGTAATACAAAATTATCTTACCTATTTAAAAAAATCCTCAAAGGCTTATAATGCTTTCCTATGAGAAATTGGTCACTATTAAACGCCAAATTTGACAGTTACCTCAAAGCAGAGTTTCAGAGAAGATGCTTAACTGGTGATTGAAAGCACCTTAAGACACCCTGACACGCGCAGGGTGGAGGAAGCGGGCGCGGAGAGCCCCACACAGCAGCCCCCGCGGCGCGCTCCTCCCCGCCGCAGCCCGAGTGCGGGAGGCAGCCGTTTTCACATTGACAAGCTCAGAGCCCGGGGGAGCCTGAGCCGGGACCCCACCCAGGGCTTCTGGGGACGGGCTCCCCAGGCCAGATGGCAGAGCTGACCTCTGGGGTTCTCACACCGCACTGATTTCAGACATGGAGAAATCTTCACTGACATCAGAAAACCCGGACAACGTAAGAACAGAAATAGTTAGAACCAGTTTATTAAAACCTGCTTTTATTACACGTTTAAAATCGGCTAAGCCACCTTAAAATAACGTGACTTCCCCACGTCCCCTCCCACCACGCCAAGCCCACGAGGTCACGTCTGCCCAAACACAGCTGCTTCGACCGGAGAAGAGGCTCGCTCCCCAGACAAGCTCTCAGGATCACACTCCAGAGGCCCTTCTGTCCCTCCTTACCCGGAACCGCGTGATGAGACACCACAACCCACTGAAAACCCAGAAGAGAGCACAGCAGCGGAGGCTCGAGAAGGAGGGGACACGTGAGCACTGATGGGCGACTCACATTCCCGTGCGGCAGCGACCAACAAAGCGCCAACTGACCAGCCGCTCTTCAATCCAAAAACCACCAAAAAGCGGGTAGAATCCGCTCGCAAGGGGCATGCGCGTCCCCCAGGCCCGCCGTTCCCGGGGTGAGGGCCGACGCTCAGGCTCCCTGGTCCTGAGAGCGAGCTCACAGGGCAGCCCGGCGTCCTCCCGCCCCACGCGGCCCTCCTCCACGAGGGGCTGCCCATGGGAAGCTTGTCGTGCCGTTTACCAAAAGATCTCGCACAAAGACTTTAAACAGCAGAAGGTGACAGGTGAGGAGCTCGTGGTGGCGCTGAAGCCACCTGCAGACGGGCCAGGGTGGGCAGGGGTGGGCTCGGGGGGCGCCGACTGGCGGGTGGCTTGTTTGGAATCCACTGTTTGGCCTCTGGGGGTGGTGAGAGCCACCATCCGGTCCTGTCACTGTGGGCACGGCTGCCCGTGTATCTTTGTGCTCCACATCTGAGGGTTCAATCAGCAAGGACTGAATTTATTCGGGGAAAATGTTCCAGAAAGCCCCCGAAAGCAGCACATGAACGTGCTGCCCAGGCAGACGTCTACACTGTTCACACCTGTTCACCGAGCGCTGCCAGCGCAGGTTTACAGTGTCCAGGCACGTGGGTGGGCCGTGTGCCAACGCCACGCCATTTCTCAGAAGGGCCCTTCCTGTGGGGGGTGTGCTCTCTCGGGGTCCTGGAGCCACCCCTGTGACTGCCGGGCGACGCCTGTGATTCCTATTCTGCAAAAACTGCCAGCTCATCCTCTAGTGACCTGATTGACAGGCACCACAACCTGGCATCAGACGGTTATCTGTATTCGATCTGTCAGCTACAGTAAAACGGTGTAGGTCATACCTACGTTGGTTTTGTCAACACAGATGCCAGGAGATGAGGTGAACACATCTGCGGGGAGCTGTTCTCAGGCACGTGGCGGGAAACGCGTAACCACCCACACTCGCGGCTCTGGAGCGTGCGGGCCACTGTCCGTCGTGGCGTCCCCGTGTGGGGCTGTGGCTCCTCCAGCCACTTCCAGGAGGGCCTGGGGGGTGTGAACACTGCTCTGGACCCTGTGATGACATGACAGGCACTGAGCATGGAAAGTCCTGTCCACGCAGACGACCTGCATCAGTGCACACGCTGACGGGCAGACGGGCGGCTCAAGCGTTCTTAAGGTGCTAAACGTCATGTTTTAGGTGCCACAGGGTATGTGTGGCCCTAACTGATGTGGTAAAGAATCTTAAACATCTGTAAACACCAATCCCTGCGTGCAAGGTCCTCTATTGGGAAACAGCCAGGCCGGGGCAGTGCAGCTGAGTGACGGGAGTCCTGCCCCCGGACCAACTGCTCACACAGGGTGCACAACCGTCCCCCCGCGGCCTCGGGGCCACTAGATCCTGCAGACAGGCCACGTCTGCAAATGGCATGTCATGACAGGGTCCAAAAGCAAATGATGTGGAACATGCGGACAGCTGCTGTCCACCCAGAGGTCACGGCAGACTCTGCTCTCAAAGCTGCAGGGCCTAGGCCTGTGTGTCTTCAGAAAAACCACTGAAAATGTAAAACTTCCACTGAAAACGGTCAGCAGGAAACCACTCTGGAAGCATTTTCTCTGTGGACTCTATTTCTAGTGGTTCCTAAGAATCCTCTTTACAGTGTCGACGCTGTTTTGAGAAGCACAGTCGTCTTTTCCTGGAAGCTTCTCCTGACCATCTGACCGGGTGACAAAAGAGAAATGCCACATTTAGATGGGAAGCTGAGCTACTTTTACTTCATAGCTTTAAATTCTCTTCTTCAAAACGCTGTAATAAAATTATCTTGAAACCTTGTGCCTAATAGTGGAATAAGAGTCTGCTCCGGTTTGGAAAAGTTAAGGTGAAGCTTGAAGGTTAAGATGGTGGAGCAGTGCAAGCTGCAGCAGCGCCTCAGTGGCTGGAACGGTGGCCACTCATCCCGGAAGAGAAGGGGAGTGCCGATCTCCCAACGCTCCTGGGAGACAGGACCCTGGGAACTGGTGGAAGCCAGGCCTGGCTCCACGTCTGGCCCAGGATGTTGTGAGTCACTTTCATACAAAATCCGGCTCATAAAGTAAAAGCTCTGAGGGGTCCGAGCACCAGCTCCCCTTCTTCCTGCACTGTGTCCATCCTTCCCCAGGCTGAGACACCGCAGTCTGCCCGTGGCCCGATACTCGGAGGTGACATCCATGCGCACGGCCTGCCCGGGGGCATCTCCTGGAGTTTCCTTCTAAGTAAACATAACTCTTTCCTTGTTGAGAGAAGCGAGCACCCCAACCTACAGCTCAGTCCCACTCTGGGCCGACTGTCCAGCCGATGCCTGCCAGGTGTGGGGTCTTCTCTGTGGGACACTCCGGCTGGCCCAGGGAGCAGGCTCTAATAAACGACACCTTCTGTCTAAAGCTTCAGAAGCTGTGACTTAATGATCTTCTGGACCACTGGAGCACTGGAGGCAAGGTTCCCGAAACAAAGCATTCCCGACAGTAGGCGGTCTGCAGGGATGTTCATCGGGAGGGAGCTGCAGCCTGAGTGGACGTTCCTGGAGAGCAAGGCCACACGGCTTTTACACTCCTGACTGGTCACCCTGGGGACCGACCAGGCTCACCCCTGGGGGCGCTGGCACGGAGGCACCAGTCAGGGCTGGGGCCGGAGTCACAGAGGGACCTATGTCCTCTCCTCTGAGGGCCGTGACCGCCCGCCGCAGGCTCCCGGGGAGCATGGGCCAACAGGGGCCGGTCCAGAGCTGCCCGGCGCCCCCCACACTGGGTGCCAAGTGCCCCCAGGCCCTGGAGCGGAGGCGCCCCTCCCCAAGGCCTGTGCTGCCGGGCACTCTCTTCAGCCAGACCCTGGGAGCCGCTGCGTGGGACGCTGGGGGCTGGAGAGGTGGGCGGCTCCTGTAGGTGCGGAGAGCTCTTGGCGGCCAAGGGGGGCCCAGAATCTGAGCAGCTGCCTCATTTCGGCCCAAGGATCGGATTGTGGGGGGCGTCTAGCTGACTGTGGGGAGGCAATAATGGCCTCATTTTCAGAAGACGCCAACAGCACATGTTCTGTGCCCGAGGACCACGTGTTTCCTCCCCACCGTGGAGGCTCGTGTGGGCCCAGAGCAGCGGACCATGGGCCCCTACGCCCCCCTTACGTGCTGATCACGGGGCCACGGCAGGCCGAGTGGGGCTGCTCAGGAAGGCGAGAGGCTCCCCCGCTGGCCTCCCACAGGGAGTCACCACCCACGGCCGCAGTGAGGCAGGCCGAGGGCAGCGTGGGGCTGGCTGGCTGCAGTCATAGACGGAGGCGACACGGGCCGCTTCAGGGGTGGGCTCGGCACACGAGACGACCTTCAGTGCATGTAAATCAAAACCACAGGCGAGCAGAGGAGAGGAAGCTAAAAAGGCACTAAAATCTGTAGCAAACGCTCCCTTATTTTATTGAGTAAACAAAAGATTTCTGAGTCAGTACATATCTGCAAATGCATAAAAGGCAATTTCAAAGGGAAACAAACTTTCAAGAACCACAAGCCAGGAAATGTCAACATGTCTTTCAAGAATAAGCAAGTTCAGATTCACAGGGAAACGCCAGCCCTTTCCTCCTCACTCCTGGGGACGTAGACGCGTTCATGCAAAAGGCGGCACCAGGGGACGCGGCTGGCAGGCAGGAGACCTGGCCCAGAGCGAGGCTGGCACGGCCCCTGTGCCCCTCCACAGCCTTGAGAACAGATACGAGAATGCCCGTGTCGGGCGCCGACGGGACCTGGCTGTGTCCCTCCCTGTTCTAAGGTTTTGTGACTCTGAACCAGGCGAGCCCTGCAGATGCAGACCTGGTGTCCGCGTCACACGACGCGGGGTCGCGGCCCGCATGCCCAGAGGACCGAGCGCAGCCCGCCTGGCGCTCAGCCACCCTCGTGGCATCGGGAGACGGTGCCGGCGCTGGAAACCTCCGCGCTGGGCCCCAGCACCGGAGGACTTGGCAGAGACGACCGCGGGGACAGCCAAGGGCTTTCACAGCAGGCTGTCTGCGCGGCTTTTACTGCCCACACCTCGGTCACTACCACAGTCTTAGAGTCACGGGTTCCCTGGGAGAGGGCTGCGGGGACTCCCACGACACGAGGAGGCACAGCGTGGCCGGCCAGGGCAGCGTGAGAACGACGGAAGGGGGCCGACGCCCCTGCACGCGGCCACGTGCCCGGCAGGAGTGTGGAGATGAAGCACCGACACGTCAGTGGAGGCCCCGCCGGTGCCAACCGCCGCCAGCGCCGGGAGGCGCCCACGCCTGCAGAGAAGCCTGGGCAGCTCCTCACGGCACCGCCAGCAGGCCCCTGCCCACGGGGGGAGTCGACTTTCAGAATTAAACTGACCTTTAAACACAGCTTTTCCACCAGGTGCAGCCAGAAGGGGGCAGCAACTCGGCCATGGACCCAGTGACGAACCCAACGCCGCGGTCTCTCCCCGTGGCCAGCCACGTCCTCGGGGTGTGGGGCGCGGCCACCTCACCTGTCCACACACACGCCCGGCCTGGCCTCAAGACCGCGTGTCGGGGGGAGCTCTGGCAGAACCGGAGCAGCTGTGTCCGGCACGCACCCGACCCGAGGGAGGAGCTGGCATCCGTACAAAAGGTCGAGCCCCCACGGCTCAGGGAGGCCCCGGGCGCCGGGTCTCCACAGAGAGCAAGTCCCGTCAGCCCTGGCTGCCGTGCCTGGTTCTGCCTTCCCTGAACCGAACACAGAGCGCCCCCCAAGGAAAGCGGAGAGGACACGGCCCCGTTTCCGTCGCAGGCTAACCCACCGCCTCCCCCAAGCAGAGCCCCGGGGTCAGTCACAAATGGTGACTCCTCAGGCACCAGGCACCCTGGGCCCTAAGGCCGCAGCACCCCCGCCCCAGGACCGGGTCTCCCGCGGCTCCCGCAGGGTCTCGCGCAGTCAGATCAGACAAAACCACGAGCTAATTAATCCTGGGCAGCGTCTCAACTTAAAAAGCAGCGACAGGCATAAGGCACGTGTTCCACTAAAGGCCAACGCGAATCCGAATCACTCGAAATGCACGGTTCAGCCGAATGAGAGCGAATGCTGGAGAATAAAGCTGCAAAGACAGAGTGGTCCCGAGGGGTGGCAGGGGACACGTGGCCATCCTAACTCTGCTGCACAGCCTGCAACACCGTAACAAGCGCATCTTTTAACTTCTTTACTTTTAAAATGGAACAGTCAGGGAATCAGGGGATGAAGAATACCCAGCCGTGACCACAAAATCACTTCCTACACCAAAGCCGACAGCCTGAGCCCTCGCCCCGCAAGTGGGCAGGGTCACCCCGGAAGGGAGCCCGGGAACGGTCAGGGCAGGTTTTCATCAATTCGCTCTCCAGGAGTCAAATTCCTTATCTTATTCTGCAAATCAAAAATGACTCTGTCCGCCCTCGCCTGTGCAAAGGGGTTACCGAAGAAAAGGCTCACGTCTAGGGGGACCTCGGCCTCGGAGCCCCACGAGTCCGTGTCTGAGCTGCTCGAGTCCTCGGCCGTCGTGGGCGGGTAGCTCAGCTGCTCCAACTGGTCCACAATGTCGGAGAACTGGAAGGCCGAGCTGGCCTCGGAGCGGACGGAGCAGGCGGGGAAGTTGGCCATGGAGCTGGCCCCAGACTGGG
Organism: Okapia johnstoni; assembly: GCA_024291935.2. Classification (NCBI taxonomy): domain Eukaryota; kingdom Metazoa; phylum Chordata; class Mammalia; order Artiodactyla; family Giraffidae; genus Okapia; species Okapia johnstoni. The sequence continues at coordinate 97,103,145 of CM044315.1, read as the reverse complement.
GGGCAGAGCCGGGCATGTGTGCGGACAGGCCGCCGGGCAGGGGCGTGTTGCTCAGCGAGCTGGCCTCGGACTGGTTGTTCCGGAGCGAGCTGGTGTCAGATGGGCTCAGCAGGCGCTGCATCAGGCTGGCCTGCGCCTTCACCTCCAGCAGCTCCGAGGTGTCCGAGGGGTGCGCATCACCAAGGCTGCCCTCCTCAAACTCAAAGCCGTGCTCCCCGTCGCCGGGGGCCACCTCCGGGGAAGACCCTTCAGGGCTGGATGGGCCGGAGCCTGGGCCCAGCCCCCCGTAGGGGAAGGAGAATGCCTCTGAGCCCCCAGCAAAGAAGGAGATGTCTGCAGGGTCGTCGTCTATGAACTCCTCAGACACCTGCAGCTGGGCACTTGTCAATGTGAAAACCGGGCGCCCCGCACGGCCCAGCAGGCCGCACAGGTGCCCCTCCCTGGAGGAGAAGCCCCTGGTCAGGGGTCCCTCACTGCGGTCACTGCGCCCCGCAGCCGGGCGCTCCCTGCCCGCGCCCCCTGAGTCTGGGCCTGAGGTGGGGCAGCTCAGCCCCTCAGGACTGCGGGGGCCACAGCTCCTCATGCCCCAACCGAACCCGACACCTTGGTGAGGCTGGAGTGCAGGCGGCCTGGGGGGCTGGGCCGCGGCCACGGAGCTCCTCTCTGTAGCCGGCCGCTGGGCGCCAGGCGCAGGGGGCCCCGTCTCAGAGCTGCCGCCGCTGACCTGGGAATCGCGCAGGCCCAGGGGAGCTGGAGGGGACGCGGGGGCCGAGCAGAAGGAGGCAGCTGTGGGCGACGGCATCACAGGCGTCCTCACACCCTCGGAGAAGGAGAGGCTCTGGGGCAGAATGAGAAGAAAGAAGTGCGTGAGACGACAGGGCACGTTGGAGAGGCGCACGGCCGGCCAGGCTCAGACGAGCCCACGACGCGCTCCTCTCACGGCCCCTACAGGGGCAGCGGTCAGACCGTCCCTCTACGAGTAACAGAACGGAAGCTCTGTGAGCGCCGCTGAGGGCTGAGGTTGGCTCAGGAGCGCCTGTTTACGGTCCCTGGGACCCCACTGTTCTCTGTGCGCTCGGGGCCACACCACTTCTGTCACCAAAGTCCCAAGTTGCCTTGGCACCCGGGTCACCCTGAAGTTCCCTGGGGCGTCTCTGGACACCGGCGTCCCCTGGGGCTGGGTGGCTGGAGATGGGCTCAGCCGCCCCTCGCAGCTAGCAAGGTGCCCCCGACCCGCCAGGGCTGCTGGGGGATGAGACGCGTGGGTGCATCCAAAGATAAGCTCTTTTAATTTCAATGATTTAATAAGGAATTCCTAAATAGAAAACATACCCAGAAGAATCAAAGAATGTTTTTATTTAAAAACCCAATTTAAAAAAATTTGGGACACAGAAGTGTTAATATATGAGGTACCACTGTAGCTCTGTAAATACTATTAGAGTATAAAGGATAAATCTGCAACAAAAATGAACACTGTGCAGCGATAAAAAATTATTAACATGAAACTATACAGCTGCCCCCAGAGGACTGTGAAATACTACTACATGAAAAGAGCGAGAGCCTGCACACAGATCGGCTCGCACGTGGCAGTCAACACGCAAACGTGGAGACAGGGAGAGACGGCGAAGCAGACCGTCCCGGAGTCCGCGACGCCCCGGACTCACGGCACAGAACTGCTGTGGTTGCGTCTGGCACTGTGGCCACATGCTTCCTGTGGAGCGTGTGGGGGGGCCTGTATGCGCCTGTTTTAGTAGCTGTGGTCATGTCAAACACTCCGGTGCACACATTTGCTCCTTGCTTTTTACCTTTAACATAACAGCAAAATGTCCAGAGTGAACACAGCTTCACTGAGCAAATCGCACCCCCCCACCCCCGCAAGCTGGCATTCTCATCACTTCCCACTTTTATAAAAGTTGCATTTCTCAGCTGTTTTCCTGACAACAAAAAGCCTGTGCCCACTGCAGAAAACCAAGTCAAACGAGAAGCATAAGAAGATAAAGCCGCCCAGGACCCAAGCACTGGGAGGGAACATCTGCTGCTGTGAGGCTTAGTCCCTCGTGCACCCAGCTGTCTCTTTCAATCAGGAAGAGGGTTCTCCACGGGTCACTGTGCACACTGCCAGTGTCACTGCTAATGCTTCCTGAACATGTCCCGCTCGGGCTCCACTCTTCTGAAACGGGATTCTTAGTGGCTCTTGAGTCATCCGACAGGTGGCCACATCCAGACCAGCCGGTGGCTCACCAGCATGGACGGTGGTCGCTGGGGTCTCTAGGATCACAAGCGACACCGTGACATGTGTCTACCCACAAAGCTTCCTCTTCACTCAGGACTCTTTTCTGCAAACAGGGTCCCAGGACTGGAATTGCCATGTAAATGATGAGACTAACTTTAGGACTCTTGTTACAACCATGCCAAGCTATTTCCTACAAGGGGACCGGGAACTACACTGGGTACGTTTACGCAGAAGGACTAACCTGCCGCGGTAAGTCCACTTTGAGGGCACGGAGAGACATCCGGGTCTTGCTGTGTCTCCTGCAAGCAAAGGACAGGCTGTGAGCCCCACGCCCTGCTTGCCTGACCCCCCTGCTTTTTTTTCATCTTCAGTGCATTTTACTAAAAATGCCATCATCAGAGGCACACAGCATTAGGGTGCCGACCCTGTTTCTAAAGCAGCTTGTGCTGCACCTGTGAGGACTCACATGAAAACATGGTCAAGGGTTTGTAACACGCCTGAGGCATCTAACTAGAAATGGCAGGATGACGGAAAACAAGGATGCAAACAAAAATACACGTCCAGAAGAGGTGAAATTAAGGACGAGACCCACATTCACAGAAACAGACCCCAAGTTTAATACCATGAAAACCATGCTCTGTAAAAGCACCGCGTCGGCGTGGAGTGAGGCAGACTGGAAGCAAAAAGGGTCATCTGAGTCTGAACAACTTAAATGACGTAAAACGCAAACCATCAACGTTAAATCAAAGAGAAGAAACGGAACTCAAGTGTCAAGACACACATTTACACAGCAGAAGCACCTTTTATTCAAGCAAAGGTTAAGACACTTAAAATGCTAATTTAAAAGCCCACACTCTGCATCATGAAGATGAGAGAATTTACCTTTCATACGGAACCCTCTTCATCCCACCGTCTTTGACATAATCAGCAAGTTGTTTCTGAGTTCTTCCACTGCGAATAAAATTCAGATTTTACAGGAGAGAATAAACAGAAATACACAGCACTAATTTTTCACAGAAGCAAAGGAAAAGTAAGACTTGCCCAGCCTCTGTCTTAAGTTTACACGTGCATTTAAAAAGCATGCTTTGCATTAATGAGCATAACCAATATTCCAAACAGCCGTCAGCAGGCCTATCTCTCCACTGCTGTATTTGCTGTGCTTCTCCAGTGGCTCCGTGGCCGCAGCCTGTACGGAATTCTCTGTACATGAACCACCCTTATCCTGACTGGACGTTTGGGTTCTCAGCGCCACGACAAGGCCAAGAGCTGCCCGTTGCGGCCGCCCACCTGTATCTGAAGGAGGAGCCTCTGCTGAAGAGGACGGCTTTAGCTTTCGGCTTTGGCTGATCAACGAGTCTAAAGAAGCTGTGATGCTCCACACAGATCTTCCAGAAGTTCTTACATTCATCTCTGCTACCCAACACGAACTCCAGGGTGTCCTGGTAGGGCCCCTGGGAGGGAAAGGCAAAGGCTCGAGGAACTGCAGCAGGAAGAGAATCTAGGAAGATCACGGGCTACTCCAGAGTTCAAACCCGGAAGACTGTCTTTCGGGAAGTTGTGTATAGACTTCTGGTTGCATTTATATTTGAGAGGAGAGAAATATAGTGGTATATTTCTTTGTAGAAATACCAGAGAAGTGTGGTCATCTAAATCACAAGGGCTAACGTTTTGAAGTTTCTCTTTGAAACCTTTTCCCATGTTAGAGGAAACCAAGGCATCTTTTTGTGCCGGCTGACACATTTACCTGTCGTCACCCAGTCACCTTCCTGTGGGTTTTCTGAGGGTGTCTGGGATGAGCAGGACACAAAGGTTTTCAGGCTCACAAACATCGCCATGAAGAAACTACTGCCTTATCTCTCGTGGTTATTCCTTAGGATAAATTCCTAGAAACGTTATACTGAACTCAAAAGCAATGTCCATTTTTGGACGCTGTGATGTTTATTACCAAATTACCTTCCAAAAGAGTATAATATCAATACTCTAACTCCTATATTTAATCCTAAAAATCTAAGTGCTTAGGACTCGATATAAAACATAACCTTGCCAGGTGTAGAAATAGACACAGTTCACAATTTTGCACTAATTCTCTTATTTCCCTGTCTCTGTGGAATAATTGCCAAAAACATTTAACTTATAGAGGAAAAAAACCAGCCTTTTACTTGCATTTTGTACGTGTTCTTGGCATTCTTTATACTTCTCTTTCACTCTTAGAAGAAATATTTGAATAACAAACAATGAAGCTATCTGTCCACACTTTCTGCACAAAATAAACACACTTGCAGGTCATGGTGACCCTGGTTTGACAAAGCCCCTGCTAATCCAGTGCCTCTGAGAAGCTTAGGGGCGGCCCCTCCCCAGACTGGCCCAGGCTCTCGGGCTCCGGGGTGAGGCTGAGCTGCAGCCCCCAGGCCCCCCTCCCACAGCGGCTGGCTGATCCGCCTCCCAGCTTCCTGGCACAGTGGACATGTAACACTGTGAGCATCTTAGAATTGTCTGAAGCATTGGATTTTTCCTCCCATCAGACTCTATAGACGTTTTTCCCTTTTTACTAATTTCAGTAAATTTATATTTAATTATTAACTTACGGACTCACAAAAGAAAGGAACATTTATTTTCTGAAAGCCAAGGCTTCCTCAGTTAGAAATATAGAAGGGTCAATTTCTGAGTCAAAGACACTGGAAACACACTGGACAGAAGCCCCAGCACTGACTTGCTGCGGGGCTTCGGACCACAGCTACACACTCTGTACTTCAGCTTTGTCACCCAAAGGAGGAGCGGCTGCAGTGAAGCTACAGTTCTCAGCAGCCCGGGAGCCTGTCAGCCGTGGACGCGCTGAGGCCACTTGGCCACCCCTGGCTGCCGGCACACCCTGCGGGCCGGCCCTGCTGGGCAGGTCTCCCCAGAGCCCCGTCCCAGCCACCGATCCTGTCCTGCGCTCTCGTGCGCATTATGCTGAAATGATACACAAGGAACTGACAATTGAGCAGAGGGAATGCTCCCTTAACTTCACGAGTTCTCGTGCTGACACTCACATGGACCTCCGGGTGGAGTTTGATGAGAAACCTTTTCCTCTTGAAGCTGAGCTTTCGGAGCCTGGACCAGTTGAAAGTGTTGATTCTGGTGCTGCTCTAAAATCCAAGAGATGCACACTGAGTAACGACACATGTGTAATCCAGATGCACACACACGCTTTCTCATGAAACAGGGGTTTGAGTTACATCCTTGCTAGAAAGCCCAATGTTATAGTCAGAAGCAAATTATATTGAGAACTCATTATACAGTTGTTACATTCGGCATGACTCAATTAAAACGTCAATACTAAACATACTAATCTGTTTCAGGAAGAATACTTTATTGCTCCGATAAAGCTTTGATACAAACTCTCTTTTTTTGTCAGTGTTAACAGTGAACACTTTGAAGCCACCCCAGCGAGGGGCCTGGGGGTGGCTGGGCAGGGCCGGAGCAGAGCTGAGCTGCTCAGCGAAGGAAGGCGAGGAGGATGCAGTGACCCCGGGGATGCCCGACGGGACCTGGAGCTGCGGCTGAACTCCTGACTCTCCAGACAGAGCGAGCGCCGGGGTCAGGACCCTGGCTGCTAAACACTCTTCGCCGTGGAGACTGGGACTCTCTGCTCTTCTGGGGGGGCAGGCAAGGAACAAAGGAACCTCGATCATGCTATTGTGTGAGAAAGGAAATAGGTGCTCAGAAAGGACGGGGAGGTGTCAAAAGGGCACAGAAGTTACCTGAAGGGACTCCCAGATGGGGGGCAATTTAAAGATCAAAAGAAACACCGACAGCAGACCGTCTGTCGGATCACAGCCTGAATCACACCTCGAGGGACAGTGTGATCACAGCCTGAATCACACCTCGAGGGACAGTGTGATCACAGCCTGAATCACACCTCGAGGGACAGTGTGATCACAGCCTGAATCACACCTCGAGGGACAGTGTGATCACAGCCTGAATCACACCTCGAGGGACAGTGTGATCACAGCCTGAATCACACCTCGAGGGACAGTGTGATCGTGAGACAAACCCACGTGTCCACGGTGACGAAATAAAACAAATGAGAAACCCGCCCCGGAGCCTGAATCATGGAATTTAAAGAGCGGCCTTTGGGCGACCGTGCGGGAAATTCACAGTCGTCAAGTATCTCTCCACAAAATACTAATCACAAAGGATAAAAAGTCTCCTTGCGGCTTCCCCGGTGGTGCAGTGGATAAGAACCCACCTGCCAACCTAGGGGCCATGGGTTCCATCCCCGGTCTGGGAAGATCCCATAGGCCACCGAGTAACTAAGCCCATGCACCACCACTCCCGAGCCCGGGCACAGTGGTGAACCGGAGCCCCGCTCACCGTGGCTAGAGAAAGCCCAAGCGCAGCAGCAGAGACCCAGTGCAGCCAACGAATAAAGACACAGCTTGTAAAAATCACCTTGTAGCAAAGAAGCCTGTCCATGCCTTCCGACAGATGCCGTCCCCAGCAGGGACAGACGGCACTGCGGGCCGCCGCGTGGCTGCCCCGGGCACAGCCTCCCTCCCGTGACTGACCGCCCGAGCAGCTTCCTCTCGGTCTCAGCAGCAGCCGGGCTGGGCAGGCCCACGTCATGAACGACTGGCCTTGGACCTTCCGGAGCACCCCAGCCGTGGGGACAAGCAGAGAAGGGAGACAGTTCCCGCCGATGATCACAGGCAGACCCTGACCGGGCGGAGCAGCTGACCTCGGGTGGGAGCGTCTGAAATCAGTGAGGCGGGGGCGCCTGGGGAAGCTGGGTGGGGGTCCCCGGCGAAGGGGCTCACGGTACGTCCTTGTACTTCTCTAAGCTTGAAAACGTTTCAGGATGAAAATTCTGAATGTATGGAAGCACTTTCTGGCATTTTCTTTTCTGTCCTTGGCCTTCATGACCATTTACTCTTTTCCACAAACTCAGGATGGGGGCACAGCAAGATGCAGAATGCTTTCCCGCCAGAGATACTAAAAAGAGAGTATTGATACTAAGAACACTGAATTATACTTCTGAAGGGTGGACGTCACATTCTGTGAATTCCGTCTCAATTCTTTGCATTCCTGAGTTAAGAGATGTCCTTGAGGTCCTGACTCAAATGTCAGCCCCCACCTCCCGACGCAGCCGACATGGAATCACTCCACCTGCGGCTCAAAGTGAGACACTGGAGGCTTCTCAACTGCATCCTCAAAACCAGCAAACCTTAAAACAGCAACAGAAGGAAAGGCTGCACCTCAGCTCCTGGCTCTGGACCTGGGGGCTCAAGAGAGGTAGGAAGAGGGCCTGTCCGCCAGCGCCTGCGCGTCCACACAGCTCGCTCACACTGCTGTCTGCCTGGACCGCACACCATGGGACCTCGCGTCCACCGCTCCCCCGGGGCCCCCCGCCCCAGTCTGACCTGTGCTGTTGATCATGTGAGTGCTGCTCACAAACCGGGCAGGGGTGAATTACAACTGTATTTTCCTCCTTTACCTGTAATTCTCCCAGGGTTACTAACTGCCTCTTTCCATTTGCTTAATTTTCTATGTACCCATCACTGGTTCAGCTCAAAACTTCCCTGCAGACCTTTAAAACTCTTCAGTATGATCTCACCCATGACATCACTGATAGGCTTTTTTTTTTTGGTTGTGTTGCAGGGCTTGCAGGATCTCAGTTCCCCGACCAGGGATTGAACCTGGGACCCAGGGATCAAACAGGAGATGCGGGTTCGATTCCTGGGTTAGGAAGATCCCCTGGAGGAGGAAACAGCAACCCACTCCAGTATTCTTGCCTGGAAAATCCCAAGGACAGAGGAGCCTGGTGGGCTGCAGTCCAAAGGGTCACAGAGTCGGACACGACTGAGCACACACACACGCCAGTGGTCCTAACCACTGGACCCTCAGGGAACTGTCTGGTCAGGTCTGTTTCCTTCCTGGCAGCCTTCCCTGGAGCCCCTGATGTCCTTCTGCTGACACAGGTTCTCCGCATCCGAGCATGGCGCACCCTCCCCCCACAACACGTTGCCCTGTGTCCTCAGCTCCCGCCCGGGGCCTCTCCCGCACCTTCGGGCTTCTGAAGGCTGCGTGGGGACTGAGTTTTCTGAAAAGCGGCATGTCTGGAAATGCTTTTATTTCCTTCTTGTATAGGAGTCCGGCTGCACAGGCGCAGAATTATGGGTTGGAAATGATTTTCTTTAACATTTAGATCCTCCATCCTTCAGCGTCCGGCCCGGCAGCATTTCACGCCTCCCCGCCTCTCCCCAGGAAGCCCTCTGATCTCTGTGTTCTGACGTCTCAGACAGACAAATCCTGCCCATCTTCATTCACTAGGAATAAAGCCTGTGGGCACCTTCCATCTGGAAACCCGTGCCTGGAGGTTTGGACACTTCTCCTCCTGGCATGTCTGTAACAACTCCTCCACTGCCGTTTGGGTCCTGCTTCTAGAATCCTGGGATGCTGGGCCTCTGGGACGCTGCTGGAGTTCCCTCTACTTCTCTCTCCGTCTCTCATCCTTTGTCTCTTCCTCTGCTTTGCGGAGCTCTCGGCCGCATCTCCCAGTCCTCCTGCCGCCAGCCTGCGTCTGTCTGGGCCCCTGTGTCCCTGTGCCTGCCTGGCTCTTGCTTCAAGGTGTGGGCTTTTCTCCTACTTCTGAGGCTTCTTGGAGAATGTCTTACAGACACACTGAAGGTCAGTGGCAACCCTGCACTGAGCAAGTCTATGGGCACCGTTTTCCCAACAGCATTCACTCACTTCTCTGTACCACACTTTGGTAATTCTCACAATATTTCAAACCTCTTCATTATTCTATTTGCTAAGGTATTTGTCATCAGTGATCTTTGACATTACTACTGCAAAGGGATTATGACTCTGAAGGCTCAGATAATGGTTAACACTTTTAGCAATAATGTACTTTTAAATTAAAAAAACAAAGAGCATGCAGTGCAGTAATCCACTAACAAGGCACCGCAGCGAGCCCCGATTCAGCGCGGCCTTCCCCCCTCTTCATCTTCCCCGGTGGCTCAGACGGTAACGCATCTGCCCGCAATGCGGGAGACCCGGGTTCAATCCCTGGGTCGGGAAGATCTCCTGGAGAAGGAAATGGCAACCCACTCCAGCATTCCTGCCTGGAGAACCCCATGGACAGAGGAGCCTGGTGGGCTGCAGTCCCTGGGGTCGCAGAGTCAGACCTGACTGAGCGACTTCACTCTCACTTTCTTTCTCTTCTCTTCTGAAAGCCTGCTGACTCCAGTCACCATCCGAGGGGTGGTCAACGCCAGCTTTTCTGTAGTGAATAAATTGTGTGTGGGTGTGCCTGTGTGTGATTTCCTCTCTTTTCCCCACAAGTGGCAGCAAGTCACACACACAGCTCTTGGTACTCTTTCCATGTAACAGCACACCTCAAAGATTGCCTCATTTATTAGGACAGAGTCTGCATCCTCTGGACAGGTGGCCACTTACCCTGTAACACAGATGCCGGCACCACTTGCATAACCAGCCTTCTAACGGTTAATTACCAGTATTTCACTATGACAAACCCGGCCAGAATAAAAACTCACGAGAGAGAGCTGACGCGCGTGCTGAAGCTGTGCCCTGCTCCTTGGGCATGAGGCGTGGGGTAAAGGGGCCTTCCTGCTTCTGCACCTCCTCCAGCCCCGAGTTTCTGCTTTTCTGAGTCTCTTCTTCCCACAAGGTTGGCACCTGCCCTGCAAACACCATCTTCCTCGGAAAGAAGGCTTTCCTCAGGTTCCTGGTTCTCCCTGTCACCATCTGAGTTTAGCAGGGGGCCCCCGGTGTGCCCAAGTCAGGGACCAGCTGGCAAACCCTGGCCAGGCACCGCCAGGGGATGCTAGTCTACGGGGCACTGGACAAGGTCCAGCATCTCTCCAAGGATGCTTCTTGGTTGAAAGAGAAAGGCCAGTAATGATACAGTGGAAGAACCAGAAAGCACAGGGGTCAGCGTTTGCATCACCAGGGAGGCCAGGTGGTGCCCAGGTGATGCCCGAGGGGGTCACATGTCACCTGCATGTGGTCCAGCTGGACACCGTCACCTGATTCTAGCCACAGGAAAACAGCCCACAGAGTTCCATGTTCAGAGTTACAGTGCTCCGGGTCACAGGCGGCTGCAGCATGACAAGTGAATGTTACGGCTGCTTCTAGACTGGCCCGTCCTACAGGAAAACGAGCTGCGTGGACATGACTGACCGGGTGACGACACTGGGGACAGACCCGTAGATTCAAGAATCAGGGGCCTCAGTGACAGCTGCACAGCAGTCATGACAGGGAGCGGTATCTTCCCAGGGAGCACACGCAGAAACTTCAGAAAAACGCGCGTGTCTGTGCATATACATGTGGCCTGTGTGTCTCTGTGTGTGTCTCTGTGTGTCTGTGTGTATATATGTGTCTGTGTATCTGTGTGTACATGTCTGTGTCTGTGTGTGCCTGTGTGTATATATGTATCTGTGTATCTGTGTGTACATGTCTCTCTCTGTGTGTATATGTGTGTCTGTGTATATATGTGTCTGTATATATGGGTATACATGTCTCTGTGTGTATATGTGTGTGTCTGTGTATATCTGTGTACATGTCTCTGTGTGTATGTGTGTGCCTGTGTATATATGTGTCTGTGTATATGTGACTACATGTCTCTGTGTGTGTATATGTGTGTGCCTGTGTTTATATATGTGTCTGTGCGTGTACGGCTTACCAGGAACTGTTAGTGGTGAAGAATCCACCTGCCAATGTAGAAGACCTAAGAGACATGGGCTTTATTCCTGGGTCGGGAAGATCCCCTGGAGGGGGGCATGGCAACCCACTCCAGTATTCTTGCCTGGAGAATACAGTGGACAGAGGAGACTGGTGGGCTACAGTCCATGGGGTTGCACAGTCAGACATGAGGGCAGCAACTTAGCACACACACATGTATGTATATGTGCATGTTTCTGTGTATCTGTGTGTGTGTCGTGTCTATATGTTTCCCTCTGTGTGTCTGTGTGTATATATGTGGTCTGTATGTGTGTGTCTTTGTGTGTGTCTCTCTCTGTGTATATGTGTGTGTGCCTGTGTGTGTGTATCTGTGTATATATATGTATTTGTATGTATGTGTGTCTGTGTGTATGTGGTCTGTTTCTGTATATGTGTGTGTCTCTGCGTATGTGTTATGCACACACTCTCTTCCAACAACGCAAGAGAAGATTCTACACATGGACGTCACCAGATGGTCAACATCGAAATCAGACTGATTATATTCTTTGCAGCCAAAGATGGAGAAGCTCTATACAGTCAGCAAAAACAAGACCGGGAGCTGACTGTGGCTCAGATCATGAACTCCTTATTGCCAAATTCAGACTGAAATTGAAGAAAGTGGAGAAAACCACTAGACCATTCAGGTATGACCTAAATCAAATCCCTTATTTACAGTGGAAGTGAGAAATAGATTTAAGGGACTAGATTCTGCTAGAGTGCCTGATGAACTATGTACAGAGATGTTCGTGCTTTTTTGGTGAGTGCCTTGAACTATGTACAGAGGTTCGTGACATTGTACAGGAGACAGGGATCAAGACCATCCCCAAGAAAAAGAAATGCAAAAAAGCAAAATGGCTGTCTGAGGAGGCCATGAAAATACGGGAAGCGAAAAGCAAAGGAGAAAAGGAAAGATATTCCCATCTGAATGCAGAGTTCCAAAGAATAGCAAGGAGAGATAAGGAAGCCTTCCTCAGCGATCAGTGCAAAAAAAATAGAGGAAAACAATAGAATGGGAAAGACTAGAGATCTCTTCAAGAAAATTAGAGATACCAAGGGAACATTTCATGCAAAGACGGGCTCAATAAAGGACAGAAATGGTAGGGACCTAACAGAAGCAGAAGATATTAAGAAGAGGTGGCAAGAATACACAGAAGAATTGTACAAAAAAGTTCTTCACAACCCAGACAATCACGATGGTGTGATCACTCACCTAGAGCCAGACATCCTGGAATGTGAAATCAAGTGGGCCTTAGAAAGCGTAGAGGTGATGGAGTTCCAGTTGAGTTATTTCAGATCCTAAAAGATGATGCTGTGGAAGTGCTGCACTCTATGCTAGTAAGTATGGAAAACTCAGCAGTGGCCACAGGACTGGAAAAGGTCAGTGTCAGTTTTCATTCCAATCCCAAAGAAAGGCAATGCCAAAGAATGCTCAAACTACCACACAATTGCACTTATCTCACACGCCAGTAAAGTAATGCTTAAAATTCTCCAAACCAGGCTTCAGCAATACGTGAACCGTGAACTTCCAGATGTTTAAGCTGGTTTTAGAAAAGGCAGAGGAACCAGAGATCAAATTGCCAACATCCGATGGATCATCGAAAAAGCAAGAGAGTTCCAGAAAAACATCTATTTATGCTTCACTGACTATGCCAAAGCCTTTGAATGTGTGGATCACAATGGACTGTGGAAAATTCTGAAAGAGATGGGAATCCCAGACCACCTGACCTGCCTCTTGAGGAACCTGTATGCAGGTCAGGAAGCAACAGTTAGAACTGGACATGGAACAACAGACTGGTTTCAAATAGGACAAGGAGTACGTCAAGGCTGTATTTGTTTTTTTTTATATGCAGAGTACATCATGAGAAACGCTGGGCTGGAGGAAGCACAAGCTGGAATCAAGATTGCCGGGAGAAATATCAATAACCTCAGATATGCAGATGACACCACCCTTACGGCAGAAAGTGAAGAAGAACTAAAGAGCCTCTTGATGAAAGTGAAAGAGGAGAGTGAAAAAGTTGGCTTAAAGCTCAACATTCAGAAAACTAAGATCATGGCATCCGGTCCCATCACTTCATGGCAAATAGATGGGGAAACAGTGGAAACAGTGGCTGACTATTTTTCTGGGCTCCAAAATCACTGCAGATGGTGACAGCAGCCATGAAATTAAAAGACACTTCCTCCTTGGAAGGAAAGTTATGACCAACCTAGACAGCATATTATAAAGCAGAGACATTACTTTGCCAACAAAGGTCCATCCAGTCAAGGCTATGGTTTTTTTTTTTTGGTCATGTATGGATGTGAGTTTTTTTGGACTATGAAGAAAGCTGAGCATTGAAGAATTGATGCTTTTGAACTGTGGTGTTGGAGTAGACTCTTGAGAGTCCCTTGGACTGCAAGGAGATCCAAACAGTCCATCCTAAAGGAGATCAGTCCTGGGTGTTCATTGGAAGGACTGATGTTGAATCTGAAACTCCAATACTTTAGCCACCTGATGCGAACAGCTGCCTCATTGGAAAAGACTCTGATGCTGGGCAAGATTGAGGGCAGGAGGAGAAGGGGACGACAGAGGATGAGATGGCTGGATGGCATCACCAACTTGATGGACATGTGTTTGGGTAAACTCCGGGAGTTGGTGATGGACAGGGAGGCCTGGCGTGCTGCGGTTCATGGGCTCGTAAAGAGTAGGTCACGACTGAGCAACTGAACTGAACTGAACTGTGTATGTGCGGTCTGTGTGTACGCGTGTATGTCTGTGTGTGTATATGTGTCTGTGTATATATGTGTGTCAGTATGTATGTGTGTGTATATGTGGTTTGTAGGTTTGTGTGTTTATGCGTCTGTGTGTCCGCAGATATGTCTGTGTATATATATATCTCTGTGTTTGTGTGTGTTTATGCGTGTATATGTGGTCTGTGTGCATACGTGTCTGTATGTGTATATGTGTCTCTGTGTGTGGATATGTGTGTGTATGTCTGTGTGTATATATGTGTGTCTGTGTGTCTTCTGGATGTGTATATGTGTGTCTGTGTGTGGATATGTGTGAATATGTGTCTGGATGTATGTATGTGTCTGCGTGTGTGTGTATGTGGTCTTTTGTGTTTTTTTATTTGTTTTTTTTTTTGTGTGTGTTTTGTGTTTTTTTGTGTTTTTGGTTTTTTGTATATGTGTCTTTTTTGTGTGTTTTTTTTTTGTCTTTTGGGGGTTTGTATGTCTGTTGTGTATATGTATGTTTTTTTTTGTATGTATGTGTTTTTGTTTTCTTTGTGTGTTGTGATTTTTGTGTTTGTTTTTTTGTGTTGTTTTATATATGTGTTCTTTTTTTTTTTGTTTTTTTTTTTATGTGTGTATATGTGTGTCTGTGTGTATACGTGTCTGCATGTGTATATGTGTCTCTGTGTGTGGATATGTGTGTGTATGTCTGTGTGTATCTATGTGTGTCTGTGTGTCTATGTGTCTGGATGTGTATATGTGTCTCTGTGTGTGGATATGTGTGATATGTGTCTGGGTGTATGTCTGTGTGTATATGTGTCTGTGTGTGTGTATGTGGTCTCTGTGTGTATGTTTACGTGTCATCGTGTGTGTGTTCTGTCTGTGTATGGATGTGTGTGCTGGTACTTGTATATGTGTCTGTGTATATGTGTCTGGATGTATGTCTGTGTGTATATGTGTCTGTGTATATTTATGTGTCATCGTGTGTGCGTGTGTATATTTATGTGTCATCGTGTGTGTGTTCTGTCTGTGTATGGATGTGTGTGCTGGTACTTGTATATGTGTCTGGATGTATGTCTGTGTGTATGTGTCTGCGTGTGTATATTTATGTGTCAGCGTGTGTGTGTTCTGTCTGTCTGTTCATGCACACGTGTGCTGGCCGTTGTATATGTGATCTGTGTGTGTGGAGGGGCGGGGGTGAGAGCACACGCTGGGCAGAGCCCGTGTGACCAGCACGTGGGACTCCGGGAGCTCTTTGGATTCTCGGTGCTTTCAGGCCGTCGGAACGTGTCTGCGATGCGTCTTTAAGGAGGAGGCTCTGAAGGGCTGGCCAGCAGCTCCCGGGGCTGGAGTGGGGACCCCGGGGTCAGAAGCCCAGGCGCAGGCGCCCCGCTCCACCTCCACGGGGAGGCCCTCGCCTGGGGAGGCGGCCACTCGGACTGCCCCGCCGCCGGCCCTCGCCTGCCAGCTCCCAGACTCCGCGGACAGCCCCTGCTCGCTGCGGTCTCCTCTGCATTCTGGCTCTTGCTTGATGTCAAGTTTTAAAAAGTCCCTTCACTGTTATCCCAGTGGGCGTTCCGAGGGAGGGGAAATGGATTCAGCCGGCCGCCGTTAGCCCCGAGTCTGGTCCCGGATGACTTGTCCTTTTCTGGAAGGACAGCCTCGCTTCCGAGGGAGGGCCGCGCTCGCGCGGGGCGCCGGGCAGGGGCCGCCGGCGGGGGGCGCGCGGGGCCTGGACGCCGCGAGGAGGCCACCCGCCGACCAAGGGCCACCCCGACCTTCTTTCTGACAGGAAGGAAGAGAAGGAGAAACGGGGAGGCGGGCTCCGGGTGGGGGCCCGTCCGAGCGGCGCGAGAAGGAGGCGCGGGCTCCGGGACCGAGTCCAGGACAAGGAAACGACCCCTCGAGGGCGCTCGGGCCGCATCGCACGGGCCGCAGCGCAGGGAGGCCAGCCCCCTGCCCACGTACCTGGAAGACCAGGACGCCCGTGTGGCACACGGCCAGCTGGATCTTGGCCCCCTCGCGGTCAGAAGCCGAGTGAAACCTGATGCCGTACATTTCCAGCTTCCGGGCGATCTCCAGCACCTGGAAGTCCGACTCCGCAGGCGTCTGGCCCCTGCAATAAAAGACAGCGCGTCCACAGCGCTCCTGAGAGCCGGGAACGGGACGGGGCGCAAGCAGCGCGGGGCTCCGGCCTTCGGGGGGCCGGCTGCGCCCCTGCAGATACTCGCCCCCGACAAACAGCACCGCACACAGGCCGCGGAACTGCCCCTTCCTTCTGCTCTGTCATCCCCAGGCGGCGAGTAGTTTCTTTGCACTCGAGAGATGCTCAGCCTTATAATTTTATCTTAATGCGGACCAAGTGATGTGCGAACATTACAGGCAGAGGCGAACCCTGAATACAGGGCAGGCCACGGAGAACCCTGGTACCTCGTTAAACCCGCTTCAGAACTTGAACGTGTGCAACTGTAGCCACTAGAATCCACCTTTATAAAAGTTAAACTGTGCAAATGAACCGAAACAGAATCACCAAAGCGACTGGCGTTGCCCTCGCCTGGCACGCGGTCGGCGACCCCGAGCGGCCCCAGGGCGGGCGCTCAGGACAGCCCAGCGCCCCCACGAGCAACCTCCATAAACAGCTCTTTTCCCTCGTGCTTCCGAGAGCCTGCGGTTTCGGATCTTTTAGGAGCAACACGACTGCTTGGTTTACGCCATTCCTGTGATTTCCATTCTTTGACGAAACGTCCGTCCTTTGAAGCTGACTAGGCGCTTACCAGCTGACACTCCAATAAACCGCATGGACACGTCTTCGTCAGCCGCGCGGCTCCTGACGGGCACTCGGGGCGGCCGTGCCCTGGCTACCGTAGGACGCTGCTGCGCGCGGCGCGTGCATCCGTTCCAGTCGGCGTTTCCTCTGGGTAAACACCCAGGAGGAGGATTGCGGATCACATGGCAGCTCAAGTTAAACTTCAGTTATTTAATTTCAGGCTTTTTAAGTTGGACTTGATTTACTATACTGTGTTGGTTTTGGGTGTAGAGCACAGTGAATCTGACACACATATATCTGTCCACTCTTTCTTAGATTCTTTTCCCACATAGGCCACAGAATAGAGTCGATTTCTGTTTTTAGAAGAACCTCCATTTTGTTTTCCACGCCTACTGCACCGATGTACGTTCCCATCAACAGTGCACACGGCTTCCCTTATCTCCACATCCTCACCAACACTTATTTCCTGGCTTTCTAAAAAGTGAAGAATAGCTAATGTATAATATTATATAAGCTATAGGGGTGCAACAGGATTCATAAGTCTTAAAGGTTATGTACTGAGGCCTGGCGTGCTGCGGTTCATGGGGTCGCAAAGAGTCGGACACGACCGAGCGATTGAACTGAACTGAACTCCATTTATAGTTGTTACAAAATACTGGCTATATATTTAGAAATCAGTGAACTAAAATGAACTGGAATGGGTGAATTTAATTCAGATGAGCATTATATCTACTAGAGTGGGCAATAATTCTTTAGAAGAAATGGGGTAGCCTCATAGTCAACAAAAGAGTCCGAAATGCAGTACTTGGGTGCAATCTCAAAAACGACAGAATGACCTCTGTTCGTTTCCAAGGCAAACCGTCCAGTATCACGGGAATACAAGTCTACGCCCTGATCAGTAATGCTGAAGAAGCTGAGGTTGAATGGTTCTATGAAGACCTACAAGACCTTCTAGAACGAACACCAAAAAAGATGTCCTTTTCATCATAGGGGACTGGAGCAAAAGTAGGAAGTCAAGAGACA
Source organism: Okapia johnstoni (assembly GCA_024291935.2). Taxonomy (NCBI): domain Eukaryota; kingdom Metazoa; phylum Chordata; class Mammalia; order Artiodactyla; family Giraffidae; genus Okapia; species Okapia johnstoni. The sequence continues at coordinate 97,085,689 of CM044315.1, read as the reverse complement.
CCTGGCGTAACAGGCAAATTTGGCCTTGGAGGACAGAACGAAGCAGGGCAAAGGCTAACAGAATTTTGCCAAGAGAACACACTGGTCGTAGCAAACACCCTCTTCCAACAACACAAGAGAAGACTCTACACATGAACATCACCAGATGGCCAACACTGAAATCAGATTGATTATATTCTGTGCAGCCAAAGATGGAGAAGCTCTATACAGTCAGCAAACACAAGACCGGGAGCAGACTGTGGCTCAGATCATGAACTCCTTATTGCCAAATTCAGACTTAAATTGAAGAAAGCAGGGAAAACCATTAGACCATTCAGGTATGACCTAAATCAAATCCCTTACGATTATACAGTGGAAGTGAGAAATAGATTCAAGGGATTAGATCTGATAGACAAAGTGCCTGAAGAACTATGGACAGAGGTTCATGCCATTGTACAGGAAGCAGTGATCAGAACCATCTCCAAGAAAAAGAAATGCAAAAAGGCAAAATGGTTGACTGAGGAGGCCTTACAAATAGCTGAGGAAAGAAAAGAATGGAAGGTAAAGGAGAAAAGGAAAGACATACCCATCTGAATGCAGAGTTCCAACGAACAGTAAGGAGAGATAAGGAAGCCTTCCTCAGCAATCAATGCAAAGAAATAGAGGAAAACAATAGAATGGAAAAGACTAGAGATCTCTTCAAGAAAATTAGAGATACCAAGGGCACATTTTATGCAAAGATGGGCTCAATAAAGGACAGAAATGGTATGGACCTAACAGAAGCAGAAGATATTAAGAAGAGGGGGCAAGAATACACAGAACTACATAAAACAGATCTTCATGACCCAGATAACCACGATGGTGTGATTACTCAGCTAGAGCCAGACACCCTGGAATGTGAAGTCAAGTGGGCCTTAGGAAGCATCACTACCAACAAAACTAGTGAAGGTGATGGAATTTCAGCTGAGGTTTTTTGAATCCTAAAAGATGATGCTGTGGAAGTGCTGCACTCAATATGCCACCAAATTTGGAAAACTCAGCAGTGGCCACAGGACTGGAAAAGGTCAGGTTTCATTCCATTCCCAAAGAAGGGCAATGCCAAAGAATGCTCAAACTGCTGCACAATTGCACTCATCTCACATGCTAGCAAATTAATGCTCAGAGTTCTCCATGCCAGGCTGCAATAGTACGTGAACCAAGAACTTCCAGATGCACAAGGTAGTTTTAGAAAAGGCAGAGGAAGCAGAGATCAAATTGCCAACATCCGCTGGATCACAGAAAAAGCAAGAGAATTCCAGAAAAACATCTACTTCTGCTTCATTGACTATGCTAAAGCCTTTGACTGTGCGGATCACAACAAACTATGGAAAATTCTTCAAGAGATGGGAATATCAGACCACCTTACCTGCCTTCTGAGGAATCTGTATGCAGGTCAAGAAGCAACAGTTATAACTGAACATGGAACAATGGACTGGTTCAAAATTGGGAAAGGAGTACGTCAAGGCTGTATATTGTCACCCTGCTTATTTAACTTATATGCAGAGTTCAGTTTAGTTCACTTGCTTGGTCATGTCCAACTGCGATACCATGGACTGCAGCACGCCAGGCTTCCCTGTCCATCACCAACTCCCAGGGCTTGGTCAAACTCATGTCCACTGAGTTGGTGATACCATCCAACCATCTCATCCTCTGTCATCCCCTTCTCCTCCTGCCTTCAATCTTTGCCACCATCAAGGTCTTTTCTAATGAGTCCACTATTCTCATCAGGTGGCCAAAGTATTGGAGCTTCAGCTTTAGCATCAGTCCTTCCAATGAATATTCAGGACTTATTTCCTTAGGACTGACTGGTTTGATCTCCTTGCAGAGTACATCATATGAAATGCCGGGCTGGATGAAGCACAAGCTGGAATCAAGACTGGTGGAAGAAATATCAATAACCTCTGATACAGAGATGACACCACCCTAATGGGAGAAAGTGAAGAACTAAACAGCTTCTTGATGAAGGTGAAAGAGGAGAGTGAAAAAGCAGGCTTAAAAATCACATTCAAAAACTAAGATAATGGCATCTGGTCCCATCACTTCATGGCAAATAGATGGGGAAACAATGGAAACTGTGACAGACTTTATTTTCTTGGGCTCCAAAATCACTACAGATGGTGACTGCAGCCATGAAATTAAAAGATGCTTGGTCCTTGTTAGAAAAGCAATGACAAACTTAGGGAGCATATTAAAAAGCAGAGACATTACTTTGCTGACAAAGGTCCACATAGTCAAAGCTGTGGCTTTTCCAGTAGTCATGTATGGACGTGAGAGTTGGAATATAAAGAAGGCTGAGAGTTGAAGAATTGATGCTTTTGAACTGTGGTGTTGGAGAAGACTCTTGAGAGTCCCTTGGACAGCAAGGAGATCCAACCAGTTCATCCTAAAGAAGATCAGTCCTGACTATTCATTGGAAGGACTGATGCTGAATCTGAAGCTCCAATACTAATACTTTGGTCACCTGATGTGAAGAGTCGACTCATTAGAAAAAGACCCTGATGCTGGGAAAGATTAAAGGCAGGAGGAGAAGGGGACGACAGAGGATGAGATGATTGGATGGCATCACTGACTTGATGGACAGTAGTTTGAACAAGCTCCAGAAGATGGTCAAGGACAGGGAAGCCTGCCTTGCATGGGGTCGCAGAGTCAGATACGACTGAGTGACTTCACAACAACTGGCTATGTTCCCTGTGTGCACAGTACATCCTGTGGCTGATCTATTTGATACACAGCAGCTTGTCCCTCTTACTCCTCTACCCCATCCCACCCCTTCCCCACCCCTCTCCCCACTGGTACCCACTGGTTTGTGGTCTGTATCAGGCATCTGTTTCTTCTTTGTTCTACCCACCAGTTTGCTGTATTTCTAAGGTTCCATATGTAAGTGAAATCATGTAGTATTTGTCCTTCTCTATCTGACTTATTTCACTTGGCACACTACCCTCCAAGTCCATCCACATTGTTGCAAATAACAGGATTTCTTTCTTACTGTGACTGAGTAGTATCCCATTGTGTGTATACACACACACACACACACACACACTGTATGTATACACACACACACACTGTATGTATACACACACACACTGTATATACACACACACACATATTGTATATATACACACACACACACTGTATGTATACACACACACACTGTATGTATACACACACACACTGTATACACACACACACACTGTATGTATACACACACACACTGTATGTATACACACACACACACTGTATACACACATATTGTATATACACACATACACACTGTATGTATACACACACACACTGTATACACATACACACACACACACTGTATGTATACACACACACACACTGTATGTATAGACAGACACACTGTATGTATACACACACACACACACACACACACACACCTCATCTTCTCCTATGTTGATTTATTTCTTGTATTTTATGTAACAGCCTCTGACAGGTGTCAGCGGATCTGGGATTCCCATCTCTTTAAGAATTTTCCACAGTTTATTGTGATCCACACAGTCAAAGGCTTTGGCATAGTCAATAAAGCAGAAATAGATGTTCTTCTGGAACTGTCTTGTTTTTTTGATGATCCAGCGGATGTTGGCAATTTGATCTCTGGTTCCTCTGCCTTTTCTAAAACCAGCTTGAACATCTGGAAGTTCACGGTTCATGTATTGCTGAAGCCTGGCTTGGAGAATTTTAAGCATTACTTTGCTAGCATGTGAGATGAGTGCAATTGTGCGGTAGTTTGAGCATTCTTTGGCATTGCCTTTCTTTGGATTGGAATGAAAACTGACTTTTTCCACTCCTGTGGCCACTGCTGAGTTTTCCAGATTTGCTGGCATATTGAGTGCAGCACTTTCACAGTGTCATCTTTCAAGATTTGAAATAGCTCAACTGGAATTCCATCACCTCCACTAGCTTTATTCATAGTGATGCTTCCTAAGGCCCACTTGACTTCACATTCCAGGATGTCTGGCTCTAGGTGAGTGATCACACCATCGTGATTATCTGGGTCGTGAAGATCTTTTTTGTACAGTTCTTCTGTGTATTCTTGCCACCTCTTCTTAATATCTTCTGCTTCTGTTAGGTCCCTACCATTTCTGTCCTTTATTGAGCCCGTCTTTGCATGAAATGTTTCCTTGGTATCTCTAATTTTCTTGAAGAGATCTCTAGTCTTTCCCATTCTATTGTTTTCCTCTATTTCTTTGCATTGATCACTGAGGAAGGCTTCCTTATCTCTCCTTGCTATTCTTTGGAACTCTCCATTCAGATGGGTATATCTTTCCTTTTCTCCTTTGCTTTTCACTTCCCGTATTTTCACGGCCTCCTCAGACAGCCATTTTGCATTTCTGCATTTCTTTTTCTTGGGGATGGTCTTGATTCCTGTCTCCTGTACAATGTCATAAACCTCTGTCCATAGTTCATTAGGCACTCTGTCTATCAGATCTAGTCCCTTAAATCTATTTCTCACTTCCACTGTATAGTCACTGCAGATGGTGATTGCAGCCATGAAATTAAAAGACGTTTACTCCTTGGAAGGAAAGTTATGACCAACTTAGACAGCATATTAAAAAGCAGAGACATTACTTTGCCAACAAAAGTCCATCTAGCCAAGGCTATGGTTTTTCCAGTGGTCATGTATGGATGTGAGAGTTGGACTATAAAGAAAGCTGAGCACCAAAGAATTGATGCTTTTGAACTGTGGTGTTGGAGAAGACTCTTGAGAGTCCCTTGGACTTAAGGAGATCCAACCAGTCCATCCTAAAGGAGATCAGTCCTGGGTGTTCATTGGAAGGACTGATGTTGAAGCTGAAACTCCAATCCTTTGGCTACCTAATGTGAAGAGCTGACTCATTGGAAAAGACCCTGATGCTGGGAAAGATTGGGGGCAGGAGGAGAAAGGGACAACAGAGGATGAGATGGTTGGATGGCATCACCGACTCAATGGACATGTGTTTAGGCAGACTCTGGGAGTTGTTGATGGACAGGGAGGCCTGGCATGCTGCGGTCCATGAGGTCACAAAAAGTCGGACATGACCGAGTGACTGAACTGAACCAAACTGACAGGTGTGAGGTGGTATCTCATTGTGGTTTTGATGTGCATTTCCCTGATGACTAGTGACACTGAGCATCTTTTCACGTGTCTGTGTGTTTCTTTAGAAACATGTCTCTTCAGGTTCTCTGCTCAGTTTTCAATCAAGTTTTTTTTTTCATGTTGAGTTGTATGACTTCCATGTATATTTTGGATACTGACTCCTTACCAGACATATTTTCTCCTATTCAGTAGGTAGCCTTTTGTTTTGTTGATGAGTTTCCTTTGCTGTGTAAAAGCTTTTTGGTTTTATTAGGTCCCATTTGTTCATTTTTGCTTGTTTCCCTTGCCTGAGGAGACAGATCCAGAACGAGAGAGGTGACCCTTGAACAAATTGGGGGTTAGGGGCCCCAACCCTCTGCACACACACCCCGTCGGCCCTCGGTATCCATGGTTCTACATCTGAGAATTCAACCTGCCTCAGACCACCCCATGTAGCACCTGCTACTGAAACAGCCCGTGTGTGAGTGGACTTGCCCAGGTCGAGCCTATGTTGTTAAGGGGTCTACCGTATTGCAAAAATCCATGCCCAAGAACACACTGCCTGTTTTCTTCCAGGAGTTTCATGGTTTCAGGTTCTACAAGGCTTTTTCTGGCTCCATGGCTTAAACGAGGACTAGAGCCTTGGGTGCTGGTTGTCCCTCCATCCCAGGCTGTTGCCTCAGCCACATCCTGTGGCTCATCTTTGCGGTTCATCCTGTGGCTCATCTTTGTGGCTCATCTTTGCAGTTCATTCTTGTGGTTCACCCTTGCGGTCCTCTCAGAGTGGGCTCCGCCCATCACTCTAGCCCACAGGTCACAACTGACAGGTCTGGAAGCCAGTGCCACCCAACCAGACATGCAGGAGGCTCCTCTGGCTGCGAGCAGCAGAACACGTGGGCAAGCACAGCCTTTCAGGAAGGGGAGGGGATCGTCAAGGGTCTGACCTGGGTCTGCAACACTCAGAGCCACCCCTACCCTGAGCCAACAGCAGGGCCTGCAGCGGAGCTTCACCTGCAGGGCATCGGTGCGCCTGCATCTGCAGGCTCCCTCCCCAGGGCCAGGCCTCCAGGACCCTCCCCGCCAGCGGCTCCCCAGCCCGTCCCAGCCTCTCCATCTCTCAGCCCCTCCTCGGGTCGCCCTCACCTCACCCCAGGGCCAAGTCTCAGGGAGCCAGACGACAGGGCTGCGGCACGGATGACCCCACCCCGGACACCGGACCCAGCATGGCCGCCACAGGACCAGGTCTGCCCTGGGGAGTGGGCGGGGGCGAGCGTCTCGCCCAAGCCTGATGAGGCCCCAACTCACGCGAGCTCGCGGTGAAACGCCAGGATCCTGTGCAGGGCGCGCTCCTGCCGCGGCACGTACTCGTGGGCGCGCAGGTGGTCCCGGTCCAGCGCCTCGTCGTAGTCCCCGACTTCAGCTGAGGTGAGAGAGAACAGCAGGCAATCTTAGTGCTTACGTAAAAATATAAGCATGTAAACGCACGAATTAAAAGCAAAAAAATTATCCTAATTCTGTAATAAAAGAATATACCCCTCAAACAAAATCTTGTACTAGATTTTCCCAAATACTTTGTGCTATTAGAAGCAAACACACAGGCAGGTGAAGGGAATTTCTCCTGAGTCTTAAACAGGAAAGATGCTGGCGAGCAACTCGGGCGGCAAATCCCGAGCTGCTGTCGGCTACATTTTCATCCACACTTTCTCTGTCAGCTGTCTCAAGACCACTGCACCCAGGATAAGGTCCTGTGCTTTGTTTTGGGATAATGTGTTTTAAGTTGTTTTTTCCTTCAGGACTTCTCAAAGTCTCAGGAAACAATGACTGTCTCTCTAGTTTCATGTATTTTAAGGCTCCACTTATTTGAAAAACAGTGGTTCAAGCCCAGTCATTTTAGGCAACATACTCTGTTGGGAGACAGTCTCACACTCGGAGAAGAGCTGCAGGCACAGGATCACACCTTGGCACAAGTGTGTACACAACAGGACCTGCTCACCCCACCCCGCACCCACCACCCAGGCCAGGACCACCTGCTGCTGCGTCTGAGCCTCAGCCCCGGGCACAGCTTGGCAGCTGCCTGACGTGTCTCTAAAACCAAGGACCAGGTCAGAACCCTCCGGGACATCTGGCTGCGTGCGTCTTCACTGGCCTCCAGTCTCCACAGCACAGGCCCGAGGTGGCCAAGTCACTAAGGGACACATGAGCTGCACACACAGCCCTCAAGCAAGAGGCACCGCCAAATGGCGGCGTGCACCGAAGGCCATGTTCCGTCTGAGAGGACCCCGGACAGACAATAACCACAAGACTCCTGAGAGTCCCTTGGACTGCAAGGAGATCCAGCCAGTCCATCCTAAAGGAAATCAGTCCTCAATACTTATTGGAAGGACTGATGCTGAAGCTGAAACTCCAATACTTTGGCCACTGGATGCGAAGAGCTGACTCATATGAAAAGACCCTGATGCTGGGAAAGACTGAAGGCGGGAGGAGAAGGGGACGACAGAGGATGAGATGGTTGGATGGCATCACTGACTCAATGGACATGGTTTGAGCAAACTCCAGGACATAGCGAAGGACAGGGAACCCTGGTGTGCTGCACTATATGGGGTCGCAGAGAGTCAGACACGACTGAGTGACTGAACAACAATAAAGATGCTCCAACACTTGTGTTGCCAACCGTGAACAAGACCCACCTGGCAGGGTGGCAAACCTCTGAGAACATTTGCTGTTTGGAGATGGTGTGTCAGGGAAGGACCAAGGAAGGGCACATACCCTGTGGTCCTCACGTGCTGGAGCCTCTCTCCGCCCTGCTTCCTGAGCCTCCACTCCAGAGCCCCCATTCTACACAGGAAGACACGGTCCCATCCAGGGGCCTTCTGGGTCTCCTCCCTTCCGTCCTGCACAGGGGGAGCACACACCTGCTGCCCATAGCCTCCCCTCGCGCTCCTCCCAGCTCATGTCTGAAGTCACATAATGCTTCATGCTCTGAAGCATCTCCTGCTGATACCGGAGGGTCTCCTCTGTCCTTCAGGAACTGATACCTGCCTTGTCGCAGGGGCTGTGATGTCACCCCAGAGTCAGGGTACAGCCTGGAGGCCAAACTGGAGGTCTAAGGCCAAGGGAGACCATTGGGGGCTCACATGGCCCATCTCCCTCCCAGGCAGGAAGCTAACCTTTAGCTCCTCAGAAAAACCTGGGCACAATGGGTCCCATGAGTGTGGATCGTGTGGGGACACTCACCCTGCAGGAGGTGGGATGCGAGGAGGGCGGCCGTGGTGTCCGTGCAGGTCAGACGTTCCTCCAGAAGGTCTCTCTTAAGCTGCAGGGCAAACAGGTATCTAGGAGAAGGTACAAGCACAGCAGTCAGCCCCAAGGCTCCTGGGACACACGCCCCCACGTCGCAGGAAGACACACAGCCCTGCCACACAGAGTAGACGGTGCCCAGGAGGCCTGGCCCCACAGAGCTCGGCATCCACACGGCGGGTGGCACACCACAGCCCGGGCACCAGACTACCGGAGCCACGCTTTCAAGGGGGAGGCTCACAAACTCGTGCTCCTTGTGTACGGTTTTGTAGGAAGTAGCAGAAACAGCCAACAAGGACATAGCGTCAGTGCGGCTGTGAGTTTCAGAGAGATGGGTAATATCTGGTCTCGGCTAGAGGCTGAGACACAGGCATCCTGAATTAACGGTCAGAGTGCAGCAGGGGTGAGCTGGCACGATTTACACACTCATTCACTCCACCAGTGGGCAGCCCCGAGCACAAGGGTGCCCCAGGTGCTGGAGACACAGGGGAGCGGGACAGCCTCCCGTCCTTCCTGGGGCTCACACCGGAAATGTGCGTCCCCTTCTCAAACAACGCCACCCCGCGAACTTTTCTACAGAATCGTTCCCAGAGCTCGCGAAGACGTGTGCAGAAGGGGACTTATCTGCCACGCTGCTGCAGAGACCAGCTGGAAACAACCCGCACCCGCACCAGCACGAGGCTGTCAATCCGACCTGGAGGCGGCCACACACACGGACACGGAGGGACGGCCACGGCAGGCAGCGGGCACGCAGGCAGAAAACGCAGCCCACCCGCGGCTGCGTGTGCAGTTTGACGCTGTTTTGTAAGATAATCATTTAAGGCCCCAGGTCTGCGGGACTCCACCTGGAGGACACGCCCCCACGTCAATCCTTCAGGGACGGGGGTAGCATGCAGTGAAGAGGCATGCCGACTTTTTACTCCACGTAACTTTAAAGCTTTTTTTCTTTCACCACAGATATGCCATTTTTTAATAAATAAAACAAGGACCTTCTGCACAAACCCGGCTCGGCCCCAGGACAGAATTAGGCTGACACTTCCTGTTGCTCACAGCTGTCGAGGTATATATATTTCAAAGCGGTTCCCGAAAAGGGAGTTCTTGGTAAATGTCAGGTATTTAATGCACCGTTAAGAGAAGCTCTGTGCGCACTCATATTTTCTGCTGTCCCTGGGGTCAGCCTCCCTCTTGTGAAGACTTGAGGCTGGAGCCACATGGTCTAAGCTTCCCTGCAGCCCAGCCTGGGGCTCTATGACGGTGGAACAGTCGGCAGAGACCCAGGCCGAGGGCCCAGGACCCAGGGGATTCGGGCACAAATGCACGCTGGGCCAGGAAGCTACTCTGTTACTATTGCCTCGTCTCTGTGGTCCTTTCTTACGTGTATCCGACTCAGGGTTTTCACTTGATTTTTAGATTTATGCTTTATTCCTTGTGATAAAATCAGTACATAAAACACAAGGGAAGAAACCACCTCCATCATCTTATTACCCAGGTGAAGTGACTGCAAACACTTTCAATCATTTCTACAAAGAATCAATCGTGGGTTTAAACAGCACTACAAAAGAGGTTCCCTGAAGAATTTCTGCTCTGTACACTCCTAAGGACTCTCACACTGGTCCTTCTCCCAGTTAGAGTCATTTTGTTGATAAAGTAGTAAAGGAATGGGCAAAATTCCTACAAACTTTGTGTGAGCGTGCTAAGTCGCTTCAGTTGTGTCTGACTCTGTGCAACCCCATGGACTGCAGCCCACCAGGCTCCTCTGTCCATGGGATTCTCCAGGCAAGAACACTGGAGTGGGGTGCCATGCCCTTCTTCAAACTTTGTGCATACACACAAATCTAGGCTCATCTGGAGAATATTCGTTCAGCAGTACCCTAATACCCTAACCCTAACACCCCACTTTTAATTCTCAAATGTGTACCACAATCTTTCTTCTAAATCCTATTTGCATTTGGGTCCGTGAAGAGTTAACTCCAACAATGCTTCTTTTAGCTGTGACACTCTGGTTCCAGCTTGGACATGGACACTGGGCTTGTTCTCTGTGTGAAGGACCTGGACCAGGCCCCCAGGGGACACACAGGTGCTGCAGAGGACGTGGATGAGCGGGACCCTGCTCACGGCGGCTCTTGTCAGGCAGGCTCTTTACCGTGTATATTCTTCTTGCAACTGACCCGGATCCGGTGGGAAAAACTTCACCGCCAGGCGAAGCACTGCATTCTTTGGTCCTATAGAAAGAAAAATTTAAAGTCCACAAATAAGTCACTCTCTGTATTTGCTATCTCTCTGCATGTTCTGGCATAACTGAGCTGGTGCTTTCAAATGGACTGTTAGAGCAAATCTTTTCAAGTAAGAGGATATTAAGACACTTCCTGTGCATGGAGCTATTATTAGTCCTAAGTACCAGTCACACGTAGCAAAGAAAAAAATGAAAAACTTTTGTATTAAGCAGGGGTTACTAAAAGTTTGAAACCCTAAAAAAAAGGACTGCACATTAAAATCTTAAAATATATTCTGTTTATTTTAGGAGTAAAAAAGTGATAAAAAATTACAGTGTTTATATTATAGGAGTAGCAATAATTTAAAAAGTCTGGGAGCTTCCAGGTAGCCTGGTAACTATGATTCCGGGCTTTCACTGCCAGGGCCTGAGTTCAACCCTTGGTCAGGGAAGTGAGATCCCATGAGCGGAGTGGTAAAGCCAAAAAATAAAAATAAATAAAAAAATTAAAAGGCCATTATTCTTTAAACCCTTATACACTTTAGTGAAAGAAAAATGTTATAAAGGAAAAGCATAAGATATTAGCTCATCTGAGTATTTCAGCTTTACTGAAATTTTATAATAACACAGTCATGTAATTTTCACCAACAGAAAAGAGGAACTGCTTTGCTAAAATGCTATGGCAATTGAAATGGCCTTGGCTTCTAAGTGAACAGAAATTCCTTCCATAATCCTCTGCCCCTCAATTTAGTTCTAAGAAAGTTACAGGTGAGTTTACTGGAGATGTCACCCTGAATGTCCTTTCATAATTAGAAGCTGCACACTTATTTTGCATATTGGCTAAAAATGGAAGCAATATTGACCAGCATGTCTTATTTCTCCCACAGGTGAGGTAGGTATCCAAGAACTATCTGAGTTAAATGGTGCCCCACCCTCCACCCTTAAAGCTAAACGGCAAAGCGCCCTCTAAGTGCTCCTGCGGCTGGTGCTGCTTCACTGCCGCCCCGAGGGAGACGACCATGATCGGCTGTGCCTTGAATTTGAACAGTCAAGGACAAGGCGCCTTAAGTGAACAGAATTTTAAAGAGTTAAAAACAGGACTTACTTCGTACTTGTCTAAGGATGGGTTTCATAGGTTCAAGCCAGATCTAAAGAGAATTTAAGGAAAGACATCAAATTCATGAACTTACTTCTCTATTTAATAAGTATATTACAAAACACAAAAATATTTATACATAAGACAAATATTTAAAGCAGGAACATCCCCCCATGTCGAATCTTAATACAACAGACGCCAAGTCCCGCAGGGCCGGCTGTAAACCACCGAGTCACAGAGTGTGCTATCGCTGGGCAGAGTAGAGACAGAACTGTGTGTGTGTAGGTGTGTGCATGGCGTGTGGTATGTGTGTGGTGTGTGTGTGTGATGTCTGTGTGTTGTGTGTGTGTGTGATGTGTGGTGTGAGTGTGGTATGTGTGTATGGTGTGTGGTGTGTGTGGGGGTGTGGGTGTGATGTGGTATGCGTGTGTGATGTTTGTGAGGTGTGTGTGGGGTGTGTGTGTGTGAGTGTGTGTATGGCGTGTGATGTCTGTGTGTGGTGTGTGTGTGTCTGAGTTTGTGTATGATGTGTGGTGTGAGTGTGGTATGTGTGTATGGCATGTGGTGTGTGTGTGTGATGTGGTATGTGTGTGTGATGTTTGTGGTGTGTGTGTGTGTGGGGTGTGTGTGTGCGATGTGAGTGTGGTGTGTGTGTATGGAATGTGGGGTGTGTGTGTGGGTGTGTGTGTGATGCGGTATGTGTGTGTGATGTTTGTGGTGTGTGTGGGGGTGTGTGTGTGTGCGATATGAGTGTGGTGTGTGTGTATGGCGTGTGGGGTGTGTGGGGTGTGGGTGTGATGTGGTGTGTGTGTATGTAGGGGTATCTGCTAGGACCAAACACACGCCAGGCACCCGCTGCCTCTGTAAAGGGCAGGCTGACGCGAGGACCCCCGTGTGATGGGGCGGCCGTGGCTCCACGATGCTGACGTGCTTTCTGAACTAACAGGTGATTTGGTTTCTTTAAAACATTTGCACCTATAAACACTAAAGCTCCACACTTGGGTGGTTCATCTATTAAGCAGAATGAGCATAACCAGTTTAGTAAAGCAGTTTGCTCAAACCCACCCTTGAACCGACTCATTGGAAAAGACCCTGATGCTGAGAAAGACTAAAGGCAGGAGGAGAAGGGGACGACAGAGGGTGAGATGGCTGGACAGCATCACCGACTCGATGGACAGGAATCTGAGCAAACTCCGGGAGTTGGTGATGGACAGGGAGGCCTGGCGTGCTGCCGTCCATGGAGTTGCAAAGAGTCGGACACGACTGAGCGCCTGAACAACCCTTGAAAAGAGTATCACAGAAGACCTGTGCCACCTGCTTTTGTAATTTGTGCAGAAGCGGTTCCTCTGTAGCTGTACAGAGGACATTTCAACGGCACAGTCTGAGGATCACAGTGTGCCCTGCCTGCATCGTGCCAGCAGGTCCCGGGGCACTGGCCCAGGAGCACCACCGTCAGCATCCCGCAGCTCATCCAGAGCCCGTTTTCAAAAACACACCCCGGGCACGTACCCAGCAGGACTGCACGTCCTGAAACTCCAGGCCGAAGTAGTCGCATTCTATCAGATTCAAGCGCTTCCACAGCTGCGTCAGTAAGACCTGGCCATCGCGCTTAGGCTGTGATGAGGTAGAGGAAACGGGAGCAGGATTAACTACAGGATCTTCAATAACAAAGATTTATGAACTATGAACGCTGGGCGGGAGTCCCTCCCCACAGGCAGAGCTTTGTTACCTTGACTTCTTGTTTCCCTCTCCCTTCTGATGAGGCTCACAAACTGTCACAGGGCGAACACGTGAACAGGCCCCCCCTTCCCAGAAACTGACAGGCAGTGAAGCTAAAAGGGCCTCGATCTGACATTGTCAGTGTGTTTAGTTACATTCTTTCCTAACTTTAAGGTTACAGGAACCACTTTTAGCCTCAGTAAACATTTCATCAAAGGATTCTGACGTTTACTGAAGAGGTGAGCCTCGTGTCCATGCCTGCAGGGGACCCCAGCGGTGAGGCAGTGTCTGGCCGCCCCGCACAGCGTGAGAGGGCAGCCCTCACTCTGCTCCCAAAGATGGGTTCCCGCCGACTAAAGGCTGGAAGAACACAGAGGAGGCTGTGTCTGTGGCCTCGGGGTGAGGAGAGCCCCCGAAGCAGAGCACGAAGGAGAGAGAGATTTGATGAAACAAACCTAAACATTTTCTGAAAAGAAAGACACCGAGCAAAGTTACAATCGTGAATCACGCTGAAAAACTCCTGTCTCATGCTGCTCTTACGAACTGTGTGAAGAAATATGCGCGGCTTCAGGCAAACGAGGGACTCAAGCCTCTGGTAATAAATGAAAACAGCGAGGTCTCCCTTTTCGCCCAGCAAACAGGTTATGACGATGCTGGCAGCGCGCGGCGTGGCTGCGGGGAGACCACATCCACTGCCCGGATGACGTGAAAACACCTCATACGTGCACCTTTGCCCCAGCAACTCCACTTTCGCTTCCTTCTGCAGATAACCCAGAACAGCTGCAGAGCTGACATGCAAGGACGGACGCGCAAAGAACTGTAACATGAGTAGTGATGGGCGCATCCATAATTAAGTGACACATCCCTTGAGAAGAACACGGAACTCTGTACGGACCATCATGAAACAGAGTCAAGACAACAGTTCAGTCAAGAAAGGAGTTTCCGTCTCCATACACTGTGACTCCCTTTCATAAAACAACCCTACCCACGCACCACAGAGACAGCGCTCCCTACCAGCACACACCAGAGACAAGTCATGAAGGCCGTGTGCTGCATCTTCAAGGGGCTGAGCGGAAGTGGGGGACGGGGTAAGGCCTGCCACGCTCACCTCAATTATTGACGAGTCCTAGACATTAAAGTCTAAATTTCCCATCAGCAGGCATGTCATTGGTGCAGTTAAGATAAAATACACGTAAGTGGAGTGAGAGGGACACATCCACATTTAACCACCAGATTATTTCCCTGCATGCTTGGGAGATGCTGAGGCTCCTGAAATGAGAACTGTTATTTGAAGGAATAAAACCCTGTCCTTCATCCTAGCAGGGATGTTCACGGAGAACCACAGAACGAGCACCTTGTCAGGACAGAAAGGTGAACTCAGTGATCTCCCTGAAGATACAGCTCACAGAGCACAGACGCAGGCCTTCCAGGTCAAGGTCCTGTGACACCAGCCCTACGAGCTTCACAGCACAACATCAGCTAGAAAGGCGCTACACAAAGGCTGGGATTCAGGTAGGAGATGGGAAATCACTGTACAGATAGCAGTGGCCTTTTCGGGACACAGACAAAGAAACCACCACGTCTGGAATAGCAATGGAAAAGCTGAGATATCTTGCAATAAACTTCCAGTAAAAGAGAGCCTTATGGAGAAAAGTTTAAAAACATGATTACGAGACAGAATCAGGGGCAGAGGTGGACAGCATCCGCCTTCCTGCAGAGATACCCGCAGGGGCGTCAGACCCACAGACCCCTGGCACCCCTAATAAAAGTACCAAGAGGGTTCTTTAAGGAAAGGATTGGCCCATTCCACAGCTGACGTCTTACACTTTCTAGAATGCAAGGACGGTCAAGAAAATTCTGAAAAAGAAAAGTAAGAGAGGATGAGCCTTAGCAGATACTCAAATTGCTGAGAAACCATGGTAATGCAAACATCTGGTGCACGTCCGTACAGATGAGTCAGGGAAACGCAGCGAGAGGTGAAGGAATAAACCGGAACACATACAACGGGTGAATGTCTGGTAACAGTGACGTTTCAGATCAACCAGTGGGAGGAAACAGACTATTCAATAAACGTTATTGCGTATCCATCTGGAAAAAACTAGGCGTATCCTTATCTCACATACTAATTTCAAGATGAAAAAAATATCTAAACACATAAGCACCTACCCCTGTAAGTCCTGCGGGGAGATGAGCCTGTTTTGCACTCCGCGTGGGGGAAGACCACTGCAGCAGCTAACAGCCATCACAGGAGGACTGAGAGACTGACCACCAACGTAAAACATCTGCACACAAAGGAACGCCGCAAAGTCAGAGGCTGTCTGCAAAGACAGCTGAGAAGCCTTCAGAGCTCTCACCGCAAAGGGCTGATTTCCCTCAAACAAGCAAACTGCAGCCGAATAGGAAATGGGCAAAAGGACAGGCTGTTGACAGGAACAGAAGCCTAGGTGACGTTTAGGCAGAGTTAGAGAAAGGCAGATGAACCACACCAGACCCACCTTCTGTCTATCAGACGAGCGGAGAGTCTGAAGGCGCCGAGTCAGGGAGCAGAGGACACAGGCCCCCCGTGGGGCCGGGCAGCAAACAGGACCATCTCTGGAGCCCACGAGGGCGCCAGCCCCTAGGACTGAAGTGTCCACCGGGCTCGTCAAGCCCCCACTCTCAGGAGGCCTCTAGGGACTTCCCGGTTAGGAGGACTCCATGCTCTCACTGCTGAGGGGCACGGGGCCAGCCCTGGAGGGGGACTAAGATCCCACAAGGCATACGGAGTGGGCCCAAAAGAAGCATTTCACAGGTGCTAAACTACACATGTAGAACAACCTTCGTCACCACAGTGATTCTCATAGCAGATGGTTAATGTACCCCAAAGCTGCAGCACAGGCCAGGCTGCTAGACCATTCTCTGCACAGAAGTTGAGAAGACCACCAAGGTAAACTGTGAGGAGAACACAGCCGGCTGCAGAAGAGCGCACGTGCGCCGCGGCGTGGAGACATACATACACATACAACCTGTAAACACACGTGCGGGCTGCAGTTGAAAGCAGGCAGACCCTCCTCGGAAGGGGCACAGTGAACTAACAGTGACCGTTGGTTCTGGAGAATTGAACCACGCGACACAAAAGGCACTTAAACCACAGAACAATGGCTGGATATATGGACCACCTGAAAACCAAACTTCTGTACCTCAGAGGACACTGGTAACGCATGAAAATGGCAAGTCACAAACTGGATGTTTGCAACACAAAAGTCCAACAAAGGTCCACAAATCATAAGGGAAAGGTAGACAGTCCATCTAAAGAGAAGCGGGCAAGACATTTGAATAGGTACTTTCAAAGAACATATTTAATGGCCAATACACAGTAAGAAGGGGGCTTCCCAGGTGGCTCAGTGGTAAGAACCTGCCTGCCAATGCAGGAGACGCGGGTTCAATCCCTGGGTCAGGAAGATGCCCTGAAGGAGGGCATGGCAACCCACTCCAGTCTTCTTGCCGGGAGAGTGCCATGGACAGAGGAGCCTGGCGGGCTACAGTCCACAGGGTTGCACAGAGTCGGACACGACTGGGCGACTGAAGACCAACACAGAGAAGAGCTTCCCTGGGCGGCACAGGGTGGCCCTGATGCACCGGAGCCCCCAGGACCCAAAGCGAGGGGCCGGCGGCACCGGGGCTGGCACGGACACACCGGCACAGGGGTGGGGACGTGAGGCTGCGAGGCTCTCGGGGAAACGCTCCGCCGAAGCCCCGCACGTCCTCGTGACGGTGCAGTCAGCCCGGGCACACATGCCACAGAAACGCCTGTCCATGTTCAGTACAAATAGAAGACGTCAGCACGGATGCCCACACAGCTTTCAGTTCAGTTCAGTTCATTTCAATTGCTCAGTCGTGTCCAACTCTTGGCAACCCCATGAACCGCAGCACGCCAGGCCTCCCTGGCCATCACCAACTCCCTGAGTCCACCCAAACCTATGTCCACCGAGTCGGTGATGCCATCCAACCATCTCATCCTCAATCTTTCCCAGCATCAGAGTCTTTTCCAATGAGTCGGTTCTTCACATCAGGTGGCGAAAGTATTGGAGTTTCAGCTTCAACATCAGTCCTTCCAATGAATATTCAGGACTGATCTCCTTTAGGATGGACTGGTTGGATCTCCTTGCAGTCCAAGGGACTCTCAAGAGTCTTCTCCAACACCACGGTTCAAAAGCATCAATTCTTCGGCGCTCAGCTTTATTCACCGTCCAACTCTCACATCCATACATGACCACTGGAAAAACCATAGCCTTGACTAGACGGACCTTTGTTGGCAAAGTAACGTCTCTGCTTTTCAATATGCTATCTAGGTTGGTCATAACCTTCCTTACAAGGAGTAAGCGTCTTGTAATTTCATGGCTGCAATCACCATCTGCAGTGATCTTGGAGCCCAGAAAAATCAAGTCAGCCACTGTTTCCCCATCTATCTGCCATGAAGTGATGGGACTGGATGCCATGATCTTAGTTTTCTGAATGTTGAGCTTTAAGCCAACTTTTTCACTCTCCTCTTTCACTTTCCTCAAGAGGCTCTTTAGTTCTTCTTCACTTTCTGCCATAAGGGTGGTGTCATCTGCATATCTGAGGTTATTGATATTTCTCCCGGCAATCTTGATTCCAGCTTGTGTTTCTTCCAGCCCAGTGTTTAAGTTAAATAAGCAAGGTGACAATATACAGCCTTGATGTACTCCTTTTCCTATTTGGAACCAGTCTGTTGTTCCATGTCCAGTTCTAACTGTTGCTTCCTGACCTGCATACAGGTTTCTCAAGAGACAGGTCAGGTGGTCTGGTATTCCCATCTCTTTCAGAATTTTCCACAGTTTATTGTGATCCACACAGTCAAAGGTTTTGGCATAGTCAATAAAGCAGAAATAGATGTTTTTCTGGAACTCTCTTGCTTTTTCGATGATCCATCAGATGTTGGCAATTTGATCTCTGGTTCCTCTGCCTTTTCTAAAACCAGCTTAAACATCTGGAAGTTCACAGTTCATGTATTGCTGAAGCCTGGCTTGGAGAATTTTAAGCATTACTTTACTGGCGTGTGAGATGAGTGCAATTGTGCGGTACTTTGAGCATTCTTTGGCATTGCCTTTCTTTGGGATTGGAATGAAAACTGACCTTTTCCACTCCTGTGGCCACTGCTGAGTTTTCCAGATTTGCTGGCATATTGAGTGCAGCACTTTCACAGCGTCATCTTTCAAGATTTGAAATAGCTCAACTGGAATTCCATCACCTCCACTAGCTTTGTTCGTCGTGATGCTTTCTAAGGCCCACTTGACTTCACATTCCAGGATGTCTGGCTCTAGGTGAGTGATCACACCATCATGATTATCTGGGTCATGAAGATCTTTTTTGTACAATTCTTCTGTGTATTCTTGCCACCTCTTCTTAATATCTTCTGCTTCTGTTATGTCCATACCATTTCTGTCCTTTATTGAGCCCATCTTTGCATGAAATGTTCCCTTGGTATCTCTAATTTTCTTGAAGAGATCTCTAGTCTTTCCCATTCTATTGTTTTCCTCTATTTCTTTGCACTGATCTCTGAGGAAGACAGCAGCTTTACTTACAGGCAGAAACGGAAACGTCAGATAGGGTGGATAAGTAATAAGTGGTTTTGTTGACACAATGAAATATGACCCAGGAATGAAACAAAAAGAAACACTGCTTCGTGCAGCGATGTTGATTACTGAAAATGTCGGGGCCCACACTGTACGATTACATTTGCAGCAAACTGAGGATCTGCAAAACCACTTTATGGTCTCAAGATCAAAGCAGTGGCTCTGTGGGGGCTGTAAGGGCACAAGGGGGCCTCTGGCAGTCTCCCCGGGGAGGGAGGCAGGTGCACACACACGTCGGGTCACCAGTCTGCACTCCAAGGGCTGTGGGCCCAACTGTGGTAGGCGACTCCTCAGGACAAAGGTCACCACAGGGAAAGCAGGACTCAAACAGCTCTGGGAGTTCAGGGAAAGCAACCTTTCACCTTTTACATTGATCCCTCCAGAGATGCTCTGAGGCATCACTCCTGCCCGATGGCATCAGGACGCACAGCTCCCGAGGCACCTGGCTCCACTGCTGGACACTCTGCCTGGAACGCCTTCCAGCCCTGGGCCCAAATACGTTGCCCTAAACCTTGCCCTGATCAATCTCCTCCAGACACGGTCCAGTCAAGGGCTTTTTCAGCAACGTGACCCAGAACACAGCACACCCAAGAAGCCCAGGGCCAGCGCAGGGCTCCACCTAGAATGGACTCCCTGGAGGCTGTGACCTGAGCAGACACAGGTCTCTGGGGCAACATGATGCCCAGGCACATGCCAGTCCCCTCCAGTCTGTAACAAGCACTGCACCAAGTGCCCGACATGAGGGACAGAGAGGTTCCTTACATCACAGGCTCGCAGAGAGCAGAAACCGTACTCTGAATCGTGCTCAGCAATTAACAACTCATCACACACGCAGCCATGAAATTAAAAGACACTTGCTCCGTGGAAGGAAAGTTATGATCAACCTAGACAGCATATTAAAAAGCAGAGACATTACTTTGCCAACAAAGGTCTGTCTAGTCAAGGCTATGGTTTTTCCAGTGGTCATGTATGGATGTGAGAGTTGGACTATAAAGAAAGCTGAGCACCGAAGAATTGATGCTTTTGAACTGTGGTGTTGGAGTAGACTCTTGAGAGTCCCTTGGACTGCAAGGAGATCCAACCAGTCCATCCTAAAGGAGATCAGTCCTGGGTGTTCATTGGAAGGACTGATGTTGAAGCTGAAACTCCAATCCTTTGGCCACCTGATGTGAAGAGCTGACTTATTGGAAAAGACCCTGATGCTGGGAAAGATTGAGGACAGGAGGAGAAGGGAGCGACAGAGGATGAGATGGTTGGATGGCATCACCGACTGAATGGACATGGGTTTGGGTGGACTCCGGGAGTTGGTGATGGACAGGGAGGCCTGGCGTGCTGCGGTTCATGGGGTTGCAAAGAGTCAGACACGACTGAGCGACTGAACTGAACTGAACTGATGCATGCAGACTTTCAACAGAACAGGCTCTCTTTGGGGACAAATGCTGGGTGGTTCCTGATACTTAAATTACAAAAGCATCGCCGGGGGTTCTCTGTGCAGAGTCATTTACATGACAGGCACTCAGATGTCTGTAAATGAATAAATCACATAATAACTGGGAAAACACCTTCAGTTCAGTTCAGTTGCTCAGCTGTGTCCAACTCTGCAACACCATGGACTGCAGCTCACGAGGCCTCCCTGTCCATCACCAACCCCCAGAGCTTGCTCAAACTCATGTCCACTAAATCGCTGATGCCATCCAACCATCTCATCCTCTGTCATCCCCTTCTCCTCCTGCCTTCAATCTTTCCCAGCATCAGGGTCTTTTCCAGTGAGTTGGCTCTTTGCATCAGGTGGCCAGAGTATTGGAGCATCAGCTTCAGCATCAGTCCTTCCAATGAATATTCAGAACTGATTACCTTTAGGATGGACTGGTTTCATTTCCTCGCAGTCCAAGGGATTCTCAAGAGTCTTCTCCAAAACCACAGTTCAAAAGCATCAATTCTTCGGTGCTCAGCTTTCTCTATAGTTCAACTCTCACATCCATACATGACCACTGGAAAAACCTTACCCTTGACTAGACGGACCTTTGTTGGCAAAGTAATGTCTCTGCTTTTAAATATGCTGTCGAGGTTGGTCATAGCCTTTCTTCTAAGGAGCAAGCATCTTTTAATTTCAGGGCTGCAATCACCATCTGCAGTGATTTTGGAGCCCAGAAAAATAAAGTCTGACAATGTTTCCGTTGTTTCCCCTTCTATTTGCTACGAAGTGATGGGACCGGAAGGCATGATCTTCATTTTTTTGAATGTTGAGTTTTATGCCAGCTTTTTCACGCTCCTCTTTCACTTTCAGGAACAGGCTCTTTACTTCCTCTTCACTTTCTGCCATAAGGGTGGTGTCATCTGCGTATCTGAGGTTATTGATATTTCTCCTGGCAATCTTGATTCCAGCTTGTGCTTCATCCAGCCTGGCATTTCGCATGATGTACTCTGTATAGAATTTAAATAAGAAGGGTGACAATATACAGCCTTGACACACTCCTTTCCCAATTTGGAAACAGTCTGTTGTTCCTTGTCCAGTTCTAACTGTTGCTTTTTGACCTGCATACAGATTTCTCAGGAGACAGGTAAGGTAAAGTGGTCTGGTATTCCCATCTCTTTAAGAATTTTCCACAGTTTGTTGTGATCTACACAGTCAAAGGCTTTGGCGTAATCAATGAAGCAGAAGTAGATGTTTTTCTGGAACTCTCTTGCTTTTTCTATGATCCAAGGAATGTTCGCAATTTGCTCTCTGGTTCCTCTGCCTTTTCTAAATCCAGCTTGACTCATCTGGAAGTTCACAGTTTACGTATTGTTGAAGCCTGGCCTGGAGAATTTTGAGCATTACTGTGCTAGCGTGTGAGATGAGTGCAATTGTGTAGTAGTTTGAATGTTCTTTGGCATTGCCCTTCTTTGGGATCAGAATGAAAACTGACCTTTTCCAGTCCTGTGGCCACTGCTGAGTTTTACAAATTTGCTGGCATATTGAGTGATGCACTTTCCCAGCATCATCTTTTAGGATTTGAAATAGCTCAACTGGAATTCCATCACTTCCACTAGCTTTATTCGTAGTGATGCTTCCTAAGGCCCACTTGACTTCACATTCCAGGATGTCTGGCTCTAGGTGAGTGATCACACCATCGTGGTTATCTGGGTCATTAAGATCTTTTTTGTACAATTCTTCTGTGTATTCTTGCCACCTCTTCTTAACATCTTCTGCTTCTGTTAGGTGCATACCATCTCTGTCCTTTATTGTGCCCATCTTTGCAGGAAATGTTCCCTTGGTATCTCTAATTTTCTTGAAGAGATCTCTAGCCTTTCGCATTTTACTGTTTTCCTCTATTTCTTTGCATTGATCACTGAGGAAGGCTTTCTTATCTCTCCTTGCTATTCTTTGGAACTCTGCATTCAAATAGGTATATAGTTCCTTTTCTCCTTTGCCTTTAGCTTCTCTTCTTTTCTCAGCTATTTGTAAGGCCTCCTCAGACAACCATTTTGCCTTTTTGCATTTCTTTTTCTTGGGGATGATCTTGATCACAGCCTCCTTTACAATGTCACAAACCTCCATCCATAGTTCTTCAGGCACTCTGCCTATCATATCTAATCCCTTGAATCTATTTGTCACTTCCACTGTATAATCATAAGGGTTTTGATTTAGGTCATACATGAATGGTTTAGAGGTTCTCTCCACTTTCTTCAATTTCAGTCTGAATCTGGCCATAAGCAGTTCATCATCTGAGCCACAGTCAGCTCCCAGTCTTGTCTTTGCTGACTGTATAGAGCTTCTCCATCTTGGCTGCACAGAATATAATCAATCTGATTTCAGTGTTGACCATCTGGTGAGGTTCATGTGTAGAGTCTTCTCTTGTGTTGTTGGAAGAGGGTGTTTGCTATGACCAGTGCGTTCTCTTGGCAAAACTCTATTAGCCTTTGCCCTGCTTCATTCTGTCCTCCAAGGCCAAACTTGCCTGTTACGCCAGGTGTTTCTTGACTTCCTACTTTTGCATTCCAGTCCCCTGTGATGAAAAGGACATCTTTTCTGGGTGTTAGTTCTAGAAGGTCTTGTAGGTCTTCATAGAACCGTTCAACTTCAGCTTCTTCAGCGTTACTGGTCGGGGCATAGACTTGGATTACTGTGAAACTGAATGGCTTGCCTTGGAAACGAACAGAGATCATTTTATCATTTTTGAGATCGTACCCAAGTGCTGCATTTTGGACTCTTTTGTTGACTATGAGGGCTACTCCATTTCTTCTAAGGTATTCTTGCACACAAGATATAATGGTCGTCTGAGTTACATTCACCCATTCCAGTCCATCCTAGTTCACTGACTCTAAAATGT
Source organism: Okapia johnstoni (assembly GCA_024291935.2). Classification (NCBI taxonomy): domain Eukaryota; kingdom Metazoa; phylum Chordata; class Mammalia; order Artiodactyla; family Giraffidae; genus Okapia; species Okapia johnstoni. The sequence continues at coordinate 97,062,321 of CM044315.1, read as the reverse complement.
TGATGTTCACTCTTGCCCTCTGCTGTTTGACCACTTCTAATTTACCTTGATTCATGGACCTAACATTCCAGGTTCCTATGCAATATTGCTCTTTATAGCATCGGACTTTACTTCCGTCACCAGTCACATCCACAGCTGGGTGTTGTTTTCCCTTTGGCTCCGTCTCTCCATTCTTTCTGGAGTTATTTCTCCACTCTTCTCCAGTAGCATATTGGGCACCTACCGACCAGGGAAGTTCATCCTTCAGTGTCCTACCTTTTTGCCTTTTCATACTGTTCGTGGGGATCAGGAAGCTTCCATAAGCCTCTTATCCTTATCTGTCAGAGGGCAGACAGAATGAAAACCACAATCACAGAAAACTAACCAAACTGATCACATGGACCACAGCCTTGTCTAACTCAATGAAACTATTAGCCAAGGCGTGTAGGGCCAGCCAAGATGGACGGGGGATGGTGGAGAGTCCTGACAGAATGCGGTCCACTGGAGAAGGGCATCGCAAACCACGTCAGTAGTCTTGCCTTGAGAACCTTCAGTTTTGACCATAAACACTGACATCCAATCCAATGTCATTTGTTAAAAGATGGGGCGACCCACCATGAACAAGAGGGCAAGAAATGCGTGAGGGACCACGCAGGCCGCACACAGATCGGGAAGGGAAGCAGGAGGCAGACTCGTGGCGTCCAGGCTGCTCCCAGGCGCCCTAGGGCCCTCCGTCCTGGCATCGACAGTCAAGACAGTGAAAGGAAAAATAATCGCTGTGCTGTCGGACCAGCTCCGAAACGGCAGCCAGCCCCCGACCCGGCTGTGCCCTCTCACGGCTTCCACACTCAGCGTTCACCTTCTGTTCCTAAAAATACAGACACTGACCATCAGTTGGACTGTGGTCCCCACGGTCTGTGCCTACAGGGGCGGTCAGGGGGAACGGGGCTGCCTGACCACGTGGAGGCGCCCTGAGAAGCTGCGCCCCCAACAGACACGACCAAGACTGACTTCACAGCCTGAACCAGGACTGGGATGCGAATGCCAAGCTGGAGAGACACGGCGCTAACAACATAATATAGAAAATACAGGTTATGAGTGTGTGGTGCAGGGCTTCCGTTTTCCCAATTGGTCTCCACAGCAGAGCTCGTCTCCAAGCTTAGACATAAAGCATATTGTTTAAAATTTACATCAACAAAAGCACCATTAAAGATTCTGTCTGGATGGAAACGGGCTACAGAAGCTTCACTCACAAAGCACTTCCCTACCCTTCGTGTGCACGGTGTGGGAAACGCTTCTAGAAAACGCTCGACGCCGGCCTTGCGCTCGTGTGTTCCACGTGCCCTTTGCCGCTCGTTTGCCGAATGGCAGGACCTCCATCTCTGCTCCTGTTACCAAACCCACGTCTCCACTGTGAGCCTCAGGACGGACGGGTTTGCCATCTAATAATTAGATCAGCCCCAGACTTCTACTTGTGAATCACACGGCGCAGCAATGGTGACTTCATGAGCCCAGAGGCAACTGCAGCCACCGGCACTGCACACCCTCTGAAAGGTCAGCAGCGCTTCTACCAGGCGCTGAGCCCTTGCTCCGAAGCCCGCTGGAGCCCGAGGGTCTCCGGGTTCCCCAGGCGCTGTGTGAGCAGGGCCCCTGCCCCCTGCGCTGCCGGCTGCCAGCCTGGAGCCCCGCTGGAGCGTGAGGACAGGGCAGCTCCGCCTGCTCCTCAGGGAGGGAGTGTGTCTCTAAGGCCGGGCACACGTGTCCTCAGAGACCACCCCGAGAGCGCTCGCGCCCGTGGGCCCGCTGGTGCCCCGGCTCCTCCTCTGGCAGCTCCTCCAGCCACTCAGAGATGGGCTCCAGACCCCAGCCCCGAACCTGCTACCCAGCCGTCAGTTCCGGCCGGGCCGCCCGCCCGCTCCCAGCCCGCCCCCCCGCCTGCTCTGTGACCCAGATGGACCTGCGGGCCTGCCCTCTGACCAGCCGGGGGCCGCACGGGAAGAGCGGGCCCTGTGTGGGGTGGGCCGGGGCCGCCCTCCGCCTTCCCAGTTCGTCTCCGGGACTAGTGAGTCATCGCACGTCTCCCAGTTCACACAGAGGGTGTGCTCGGGGCCCTGACTGGACGGCGCCCAGACAGCACAGCCTAGAGCGGAGAGCGCTTAAACAGGCGACGTCAGGCCCACAGCAAGCCCCTAAGCCCAAGCGCGGGCGTCAGCACGACGCTGCTGGCCCAGGTGAGGCTGAAACCTGGCCCGCTCAGACGTCTGCTCCGGGTCCCGGCTGGGGCCCAGCCACCTCCCGGCAGGGCCACGAGCGGGGCAGGGGCGGGGCTGAGTGTCCTGCCGGGCCCCGAGGGCGGGGGGCTGCGGTGGGCGCAGGCAGGAGCGAGAGGGGAGCCCCTCTCCCCCAGCAGAGGCTCAGCACACGGTGGGGGGCGGCGGCCGAGGCCGGTGCTCCCCCACACCTTCACGCCTTCACGTGGGTTATGTCAGCGGCGGCAGCCAAGGGAGCGACCTGCCGTCTCTCCGGTGGGTTCAGTCGCTGGGCGACCCACCCGCTATGCTCATTCCTTAACTCGGCATCAGGGAAAATAAGACGGAGGGTGTGCCCAGCTCAGCCGAGGCTCTCCCAGCGCAGTGAGGCCCTTGGGCGCGCCTCTTCTTTCTTCCGCGTCCGCGGGAGGTCCTGCCGCGCGCGCACTTGGGGAGCCCGCCTGCTCCCCGGCCAGGGCCCTGCTCACCCCCACGGCCCTGCAGAGCAGAGGCCTGCTTGCAGTACCCAACCGTGGCCTTTAAAGAGGTCCCTGGCACCGATACCTGTCAGACTGGAACTTATGCACTGACAACCAGGAATGAGCAGACGCCTAACGCCAAACTCCTGAAACAGAGGCGTGGGCCGAGGAAGCAGCAAGGCGAATGCCCGATGGACAGGGCGGAGGTGGCAACCAAACCCTGAACAACTTCACATGAACAAAAAGTGAAGACCCTCCAAAAGGTCGACAGAAGAGGTCAATGTGTTTATAAGATGAGGAGATTTCGAAGAAAAGAAAAACCACCAAAGAGTAAAAGGGAAATAAAGGTCCCTCCAGAGATCAGACGCCAGCAGGCAGCCCGGACTGAACGGGCGAGGCCCGCGCGGGCATCGGGTGGGCGACGGACGCGGCATTCCCGCGGAGCTGAAGTACAGCTCAGATTCAGGGCCTCGAATGAGGACCCAGCCACGTCCAGGAGGGGAAGGTGGGAAACGCTCTCCTGAGGGCGGCAGAGCAGACTGGCATTTCCTCAGCCTCTTGGTGGAATCATTGAGAATCAAGAAAGAAAACTCCTTTAATTTTCACAGTTAAAGTTAAACTAGCACGATTTTTTGAAAAAATGAATCCGATTTATCTGTTTTTCTTTTGCCACTTGTGATTTTGGTGTCACGCCTGAGAAACTACTGTCTGACCTGGGGGGCGTGAAAATTTACTTCCAGGTCTTCTCCCAAGAGTTTTACACTTTGATTAGTAAGTCTGACATTGAGGTCACTGACCCATTTTGAGGAGTTCTTGTGTGTGGTGAGGCAGAGGTCTGACTTCACGGAAGGATTTATTTCTGGGCTCTCAATTCTACCCCACTGCTGCCGTCCCTGGTATCCATGGACCCTGTGGATCCGCAGCCGCTCAAGGCCCCGGGGGGCCCTCCGGGCATGCAGGTTATGCGCCCACGGCTTGCCCGTGGCTGAGTGAATCTGTGGACACAGAGCGTGGCCTGGGTGGCTGTCGCAGTCCAGCCACTCAGGTGAAATCTCCAGCTCTTCTTTTTCGTGACTGTCGTTGGCTGTTCTAGGTCTCTGAATTTCCACATACGTTTTAAGACCAGCTTGTCAAATTCTGTGGCACAGAGGGGATTTCACAGGGTCACGTTCAGTCTGTAGGTCATCGGTGGGCACTGCCCGGGTAACAATGGTAAGTCAGCTGATCCACAAGACGGAACGTCTTCCCACTGACTGATTTTGGTCGTTCATTTCTCTCAGCGCTCTTACAGTTTCCAGTGCCCACGGCTTTGTTTCGTTTTTAACTACCAGTCTCACTGCAGCTCCGATGCGTTTGGGACTGCGCTGAACTGGCCCTGGTGATGGTCAGGATCGGGCCGCCCCAAACGGAATGGGTAACGGGGGGGTGAGACACAGGGCAGGACCCCCGGGCTCCCACAGCTGAGCTGCAAGCTCCCTCTCCCTGCCTTCAGCTAGAAGCACGAGGAACAGCTGCTAATAACCAGTTACAAATAAGTTACAATTGCAAATAAGCAGTCACAACGACACTGTAACAAACACTATCCTATTAATACAATGCCAGTGAATACGCTCTCTAAACCACATCTTTAATTTTAATCTTTAGCCATTCATTGAAGGCAAAAAGAAAACCCAGCTCAGTTTCTCCTGACATTTGATTCTGGCATTTAAAATTCAGCTTTAAAGATCATGTTTTTCAGAGACACAGAGTGAGATTCATAGAATTTGTTTGTAGTTACATACAGGCATTTCCTGCCCCACAATTAATAGAGCTTTTCAAAGAAAACTTCGCTCTTGTTCTGTCACAAATCAGTACTGCTAGTAGACAAACACAAATGCAACTGGACAGACTCAATTGTTTCAGGACGTTACACATATTATTGTGCTTAGTTTTTAGGAAAAAATGCAATTTTAAAAATGATGAATATGTTTATAGCTGGATTCAACATAAATACCACTCTGATTTAAGTTTTAAAATGTAGGAAAATGAATAGATAATACAAAAGCGAGGATAATTTGACCACATAAATTATTAAAAGATTACTGGATGGTAATTTAACTAGAAACTTATTGTGCTTGAGAATTTGCAATTTTTTAAAAAATTTATTAATTTTAAAATTTCTGGCCACACCTGGTCTTTGTTGCTGCTTCTGGGCTTGCTCTTGTTGTGGCGAGCAAGGGCATCCTCCAGCTCCGGTGTTGAGGCTTCTCACTGCGGTGGCTTCTCTCGCTGCAGAGCACGGGCTTCTAGAATGCTCAAGCTTCAGCACTTACAGCTCCAGGCTCCAGAGCATGGGCTCAGTAGCTGTGGTACATGAGCTTGGCTGCCCCGCAGCATGTGGAATCCACCCAGACCAGGGATCAAACCTGTGTCCCCTGTGTTGGCAGGCAGATTCTTAACCACTGGCCACCAGGGAAGCCGCTCACTGGCTTTTCACAACTGATTTTGTGGGTTAAAACTAGATTTCCCCTTTAAGAAACTAGTAGTTGACCACCAAGGAGCATGTAACTTTTCAGGTTCTTTTTATTTTTCCCCAAGAATTTTATTCTTTTTTGATACTGTTGTAAATTCAACTGTTTTCTTAATTTCATTTTGGGATTGTTCATTGCTAATGTGTTTAAATATAATTAATCTCTGTATATTGATCTTGTATCTTCAGCCTTAACGAATTTGTTTAACAGTTTTAATTAAGGAGAGTGAAAAAGCTGGCATAAAACTCAACGTTCAAAAAACTAAGATCGTAGCACTGGTACCATCACTTCATGGCAAACAGATGGGGAAACAATGGAAACAGATTTTATTTTCTTGGGCTCCAAAATCGCTGCGGATGGTGACTGCAGCCATGAAATTAAAAGACGCTTGCTCCTTGGAAGAAAAGCTATGAAAAAACAAGACAGCATATTAAAAAGCAGAGACATTACTTTGCCAACAAAGGTTCATATAGTCAAAGCTATGGTTTTTCCAGTAGTCATGTATGGATGTGGGAGTTGGAACATAAAGAAGGCTTAGCGCCAAAGAATTGATGCTTTTGAAGTGCGGTGTTGAAGAAGACTCTTGAGAGTCCCTTGGACTGCAAGGAGATTAAACCAGTCCATCCTAAAGGAGATCAGTCCTGAGTGTTCATTGGAAGGACTGATGCTGAAGCTGAAACTCCAATATTTTGGCCACCTGATGTGAAGAGCTGACTCACTGGAATAGACCCTGATGCTGGGAAAGATTGATGGCGGGAGAAGAAGGGGATGACAGAGGATGAGATGGTTGTATGGCATCACTGACTTGATGGACATGAGTTTGGGTAAACTCTGGGAGTTGGTGATGGACAGGGAGGCCTGGAGTGCTATACGGCCCATGGGGTCACAAAGAATCAGACACGACTGAGCAACTGAAATGAACTCACTGAAAATTACTTCAATAGGAAAAAAAAAAGCTTTTCTTCTGCTACAAAAATGTAAGTTCATCAGATTCAAATATCAAAATATGCAAAAAAGCACAAGGTCACATATTAGTGGATTAAACATATGCAAAAAAATATAATTATGAGAAAACCCTATAAATATCTACAATTAGAACAGTAAGAAAGGATGTATTTTTCATAATTAGGAATGTTAGAGTTACTTTAAAGAAAGATATCTTAGGCTGGACAGTGAAATTGGGACAGAAGTCTACACAGAGGCTCCTGAAGAGAGCTCAACCCAGGAGGGAGTTTGGGACCAAGGGCTGAGTAAGAAAATGTCAGTTTGATTTTCACCAGAAAAAAGCCCTCGCGGGCTGGCTGGGATCCTCACAGCCACGGTGGCAAAATCAAGTCGAGTTATATCAACTACACAATTATACGTGCAAAACCACAACATGTGTGCAAAGAACACCCCAAATTTACATAAACTACAGAATTACATGCTTAAAACCACAACATGTTTGCAAAGAACACCCCAAATTTACATAAACTACACACACGTGCAAAACCACAACACACATGCAAAGAACACCCCAAATTTACATAAACTACAGAATTACATGCTTAAAACCACAACACGTGTGCAAAGAACACCCAAAGTTACATAAACTACACACACATGCAAAACCACAACACGTGTGCAAAGAACACCCCAAGGCAGTCCCACAGCAACAACGTGGAGGCACCTACAGCTGCTCTTTGTGTCCCTCTTTAATGACTGGCCAAAATCTTGCTAAAAATAAAAGCCTGTAATTACTGCAACCCAGGAGTCAAGGCGGGGTTTAAAGCGGCCTCCGTGGCCCACAGCCCAGACGACTGACCACCGTGCTTCCCTGCGAGGAGCTGGGGCTGCCAGCATGGGAGGGCCAGGACCTCCCCGGGGACCCACCCGCCAGCGCCCCGCGCACACTCGTGGCCCCGCAGTGCCCGTCTGTCCCCAGGCCTTGCTGTCTGAGGTGGACCCGCAGTCCTGCCCCATCCCCAGTCTCTCTCCTGAGCACGAAGGGCTCAGCTGCCCTGGTGAATCTTTGAGCTCCTGCTGCAGCACAAGCAGGAAGAAGGCGGCTCACCGTCCACTGAGAGCGTGCAGCCGGCCTTCCACAGCGTCAGCCTCCCGAGGGCCAGGGGCCCCGGGGCGCGGCGCAGAGCCACGCCGACGGCCTGGGTAGGTGTCCGGTCCTGCTGGGGACGCGCCGTGTGTGTCCGGCCTTCACTCCTGTTTCCTCACTGAAAGCTGTCTGCTGCTGGGTCTCCGGCATCCCCTGACTTGTTCTTTTTACTTCAAATACAAGATATTTAGCATTCCCCCAACCCTCAAATTCCTGTTTGTTTTTTAAACTTCTAATATGATGTAGAAAAATTTGCAAATCATGTATTTGATAAGGGGTTAAGATCCAGGATATATACAGAACTTTTAAAATCAACAACAGAAAAACAAACAACTCAATTAAAAAGTGGGCAAAGGACTTGAATAGACATTTCTCCAAATAATATAATATATACACACACACAAATAATACACATATGCACACATATAATACATATACACACAAGTAACATTGTATACACACAACATAACATATACATACACAAATATCACATGTATGCACACAAGTATACACACACACACAGACACACAAATAATATATATACACACACACACAAATGGCCAATAAGCCCATGAAAAGATGCTCAGCATCTCTGATCATCAGGAAATGCAAACCAGAGCCACAGTGAGATACCATCCTTGATCTGTCAGGATGGCTGCTATCAGAAAAGGAAGGAGGCGGAGAAAGCGTGCAAGGGAACATCTGAAAGAAAAATAAAACAAGCGTTGGCACAACGTGGAGAAACGAGAAACCCTGAGCACCGTGGCTGAGAGAGCGAGACGGCGCTGCCGCCGCGGGCACGGTGCGGAGGCCCCTCCAACACTTCCCTCACAGCTCAGCTGGGGAAGAACCCGCCTGCAATGCAGGAGACCCCGGTTCGATTCCTGGGTCGGAAAGATCCCCTGGAGAAGGGAAAGACTACCCACTCCAGTATTCTGGCCTGGAGAATTCCATGGACTGTATAGTCCCTGGGGTCATAAAGAGTCAGACATGACTGAGTGATTTCACTTTCACTTTCCAATGATGAAGGTAGAACCATACAATCCAGCACCCCCACTACGGGGGAGGCACTCAAATGAAATGGAAGCAGTGTCTCGAGGTGACGTCTGCACCCATGTTCACAGCAGATAAAACACGGAGGCTGCCCAACTGTCCCTCAGCACCTGACCAGCTCAGCAAAGTGTGGTCAGTCCACACAGCAGGACACCATCAGCCCTGAAAGGAGCAAACCTCAACCTCACGTGCAGGGAAACCAGCCGCTCGCTTGAGAGCAAACGTGTGATTCCACCTACACTCAGGAGGCGTCACAGATGGGGGGGCGGGGGTGTGTGAGCATTTCCTGGGGACAGAACCTCAGCGTCACAGGAGGAAGTGTGACGGGGATGACAGCGGTGTGCACAGACCTGGTCCACCAAGCTGCACACTGAAAAACGGCAGACATGGTGCATCTCTGATGTATGCATTTCACTGAGAAAAAAGTGCTGACCACACACACCCATACACACATACACACGTACACATACACACATACACACACACATATGCACACCCCCACCCACACACATACACACCCATACACCCATACACATCCACACATACACACACGTACACATACACACACCCATACACACACACACATCCACACCCATACACACACATACACATACACACATACACACACCCACACCCATATACACATACACATACACACACACACATACACATCCCCCCACATACACACACACACATACACACACACACCCATACACACATACACACACACACCCACATACACACACACACATACACACACACACATACACACACACACACATACACACACATACATACACACACATATACACACACACACACACACACACATGCACACACCCCCACACACATACACACCCATACACACACATGTACACACACACACACCATACACACATGCGCACACACATGTACACACACATACACACCGATACACACACATAACACACATACACACACACAGACACGTACACCCACACACACAAACTTCCGCTGTGCTTAAACCAGGGAGACTGCGGTTCATTGAAACCGTACTAGGCACCCGCTGCTGGGCAGGGGTGTGTGAGGGGCTCCTGCTCTTTGTGGCCCTGGGGGGCACACAACACCAGCTGATGCAGAACCTCCACTCCAGATACTTATCTCAACGGAAAACCCAGAGCGTGCATAAAGATTCATTAAAGAAGCTGAGAGCCAGAAAGCTACAAAGGCATTAAAAACTTCAGGAGAAGTTACACAGAAACACGCTTGTACTATGTGAAGTTTAAAGACAGACTACAAGCGTGTGTGGTCTGATTCCAGGCGTGTTGAGCTAACGTACATGAAGAGGCTGGGAGGACACCCAGGACACTGCACATGGCTGTCCCCCCCGCCCGGGGTAACCCTTGGCTGTGGGCCTTTCAACATCCTTTGTTTTTCTACAACGAACACATACGATTTGCATGAATTTGGTCTCGGCTGTGACCCAAACAGGCAGTGTCAGGAACCCTGCTTGCTGTCCTGGCTGGTCTCAGAGGTGCCAGCTGTGAGGGCTTCACCAGGGCGAGGCCGCGGTTCAAGGTTAATACTGGGGGACACGCTAGTCAGGAAACAGTGAGAGGAACTCGAAAACCACAAGTTCTAAACATTGTACAAGCGGAGACCCAGCATGCGCTCTGCGACAAGACACGGACAACCATCACCCTACACTCAGCTTTCTCGAGAAACTCGTGACTGCCTTCAACTGAAAGTGATCAGTGACTCAGAGTTAGGTCCCTTAAGACAGAAACTGAATCATGGGCCCAGCATGACCTAGAAAAGTCCACCAAGAAGCAGATGAGGAACACTGCACCTCCCTGGGGAGGGGGGGAGAGGGGGAGGGGAGGGGAGGGGGGAGGAGGGGGAGGGGGGAGGGGGGGGAGGGGAGAGGGGGAGGGGGGGGAGGGGGGGGGGGAGGGGGAGGGGGAGGGGAGGGGGGGAGGGGAGGGGGAGGGGGGGGAGGGGAGGGGGGGGGGAGGGGGGGAGGGGAGGGGAGGGGGGGGGGGGGGGAGGGGAGGGGGGGGGAGGGGGAGGGGGGGGGGGGGGGGGGAGGGGGGGAGGGGGAGGAGGGTGCTGGTTGTTCAGTCGCTCAGTTGTGTCCGACTCTCTGTGACCCCACGGACTGCAGCACGCCAGGCCTCCCTGTCCATCACCAACTCCTGGAGTTTACTCAAACCCATGTCCATCGAATCAATGATGCCATCCAAATCATCTCGTCCTCTGTCGTCCCCTTCTCCTCCCACCTTCAATCTTTCCCAGCATCAGGGGCTTTTCCAAGGAGTCAGTTCTTCCCATCACGTGGCTAAAGTATTGGAGTTTGAGCTTCAGCATCAGTCCTTCCAATGAATATTCAGGACTGATCTCCTTTAGGATGGACTGGTTGGATCTCCTTGCAGTCCAAGGGACGCTCCAGAGTCTTCTCCAACACCACAGCTCAAAAGCATCAATTCTTCAGCGCTCAGCTTTCTTTATGGTTCAACTCTCACATCCACACGTGACCACTGGAAAAACCTTAGCTCTGGGAGAGGGAAAGGGAGGAGAGGGGCGGGTGAGGAGGGAGGGGATGGGGAGGGGGTGTGCTTGTTTTGCTCCGGGACAGAGTGAATGGGCAGACGAGGAAGGCAGGTCAGGAAGGACGGGTCAGCAGAGGCAGCCCGCCCGCTCGGGAGGGCGCACATTCCAGAACCTGGCGGCTCTTCTCCAAGCCACCGGCTGCCCGTCCTGCCCAGGGTCACCTGAGGATGCCTCAGCAACACAGGAGTTTTTAAAGGTGCCCTTGGCGACCCGGATGTGCAAGAGGTGAGCAGGGCCCACTGGAGGCTGGGTGGGGGACTAGGAGCATGGCAGTGCTCTCAGCAGAGACGACCTGGCCGGGGGCAGAATCAGGACACGCAGGCAGGAGACGGCCCGGCCCCAGCAGCAGCCCACACTGGGCGGCAGCCCCGTGGACGCGGCGGCGGGACAGCCAGAGACTCAGAGGACAGCCGGGCAGCAGTCCCACGTAGCCAGCGGCAAGGGAGACAGGCTAGCCCGTCCCCAGAGTGATTCACGGACCCGGGCAGGGCAAATACGGGCACACCCACAGCCACAGAGACCATGCTGGGAACACAGCATGGGGAAACCTGCGAACGTGCACACGTGTGTGCAACACACTCAACTTCCGCAGCAGCCCTGCTCCTAACATCCAGACACTGTCCACCCTGAGCAGAACAGGCTCCAGCTCAGGTGGGGCGGGGGAGGGTGCCGGGCAGCTGAGCAGAGGCCTGTGGGGTGGCCCCGGGCCTTCCTGCCCCAGCCGGCCCACGCGGCCCCCACAGGAGTGGACAGGCGCCCACACGTCAGGACGGGCCCTGAGCAAAGCTGCGCCCAGACTCGGAAAAGGCGCTGCCTCGAGCCACCCAGGCTGAGACCTACTACTTGGTCCCAACCTGCCCCACCCGGCGTCCTGAGGGAGAGAGGGCAGCTCGCTCCCCTTAGGGAAAGGGAACTGCGGGGGGGGCGACAAGCTGCAGGCCAGGTGACCCCGCGGAGGCCCAGGCGGCTGGGGCGCCCACCCCGGGCAGGCAGGCAGGGCCTCCTTGCGGGCAGCTGGGGAGGGAGGGGGGGAAGCTGAACAGGGCGGCAACTTGGAGAGCAATGTGAGACAGCGTCAGCTCAGCTCTCCTGGGCTCCCACAAACAGAGCACATCAGACTCTTCCTGGTCAGAAATGACAGGACCACATGGGTAGCAGTGAGGGTTCTGGGGGCAGTGTGTGGAGCGGGGTGGGGGGGTTGTCACGGGCCAGACGCGTCACTGGGCGGCCAGGGACACAGGCCCACCGGGTGTCTCAGGTTCTCAGGGGACAGCTCCCAGGTGCAGACCACCCATCAGCACGTGTCCTTCCTAGGACCCTCTGCAGAGACCCTAAGACAGTGGCTGTTCTCCAGAACACAACGTGGGGACGGGTTTTCCCTGGGTGACGTTTCCTGCTTCTCTTCCATTTGTCATCAGTCGTCCTCGCTGGCTCATCCAACAGACTGTACATGCCAACCCGCAGGTGTGCGCGTGTGCAGGCATGTGCGTGTGTGTGTGTTGACGGTACGATGCCACAGCTGGGGAAACGTCCACACCTCTGGCCCATCTCACCCTGCCACATTCCTGGGCTCCAGGGTCAAAAACGGAGACCAACTTTCTAAAACCAAATGACAGGTTTCCAGAGCTGGGCAGGATCACATAGAGGCTACGTGGGCTGGAGACGCAGGGCTCTGGGCGAAGCCTGCATTATCCCCAACCTCAGAAGCTGAATTACTGACTTCTCCTGAGATCAGACCAAAATAAGTTCCGAGGCGGTTTCTCTGCCATATTAAGGATGCTCGTGCCAGAGCAGTGACAGACGTCTGGCTATGACACTTTCTGGAATCCTGGTTCTGTCCTCCTGGCCAGAAAGAAGACACTAAGTTTTTACTGGCACAGCAACTTCAAGTCTTCCAGAATGGGACTTCATGACCAGGGTCTGTCCTCCTACTTGGCACATATTCAAGCCAAAGCTTTTGCAATTCACAGAAAAGAAAAGGAAGCCCATTCTGGAAATTCTGAGTGTGTTAGGAAACGGGGGAACGCACACAAGCTTCGTGTTTGCTGGGACCCCAGCCCCGGCAGCAAAGGCAGGACATTCACTCCGAGGAGAGGTCCCCCCGCCCAAACCACCCCAGATGGTTTTCAGTCACCAAGTAGCACTCTGTCCACAGATCGGCTCCAGATAACAGGAAAGCAACAGCTGACCTCAGTCCCTGACCAGCCAGCGAAGGGCCCGCTATGTGCCCCCTCCCCGACGCCGCGCCCTGTGGGCCAGGGGAGGCCCCTCCAGGGGGCACAGGCCAGGCACGGCCCCACGGGGCTCCCACCGACAGGGCGGGCTCTCCACTGCCTGCCTCTGCGCACAAGGCCAGGGGGCCGGCACAGCCTCCAGACAGCTTCTCTCACGGATCAGAACAAAGACTTTCCAGAGCTGAGGCCAGATCTCTAATTTAAAAACCATGGAATTCATTTAATTAACTGAAAACAAATCATGAGTTTGCTAGATCAAAAACCTGGCCGCTGACCGACCTAAGAGCTAAGAATGCCATCGATAAATGCCAAACATCACTTAAAATAGGTCACAGTTGAAGCTGCACCCTGCATCCGTCAGAAAGACTTCTCCCTTCCCTTCCCACCCTTCCACACAAAACAGAAGTGTTTCAACCAGTGATCAGTAAGAAGAACCATAAAGTACATCTTGCTCCATCATCGTACCTGACCATGATAAGCTTAAGTTTGTTGCACAAGTGAGCAACATGTGTGAAGCTACTCATAGACACTGGCAGCTATTACTTACAATAAGACACATGAGCTGAAAATACGGAGTCAGTACATGGCCCCGCTGCGATGAGTCTGCGTGACCTCACTAAATGGAACGTCAGTGTTTTCAGATATCACACAAGGCGGCCCCCGCTGTCTGCCAGCCTCAGTGCCCAGGCCTGCAGGCCCTGCCCCTGGCCTGCTTCCCCGGTAGTCCTCACCACTCTGGGGTGTAGAGACGCTCACTCCACATGAGGTCATCGGGCTCAGTAAGACGCTTAGTTTCACAATGACTCACCGTCAATCCAAAGAACTACCCCAAAAGGGGACTTCTTAATAGTACAATTCTCTTATTTGGGGCTCAAAACCTTCCTTTCTTAAGCCATTAAGAATTTAAAAAATTTTAGCTGAAACCACAATGAGACACCACTTCAAATACACCAGGATGGCTAGACTCAGAAAGTCAGGTAATAGTGCAGGTGAGAATGAGGAGAAACCACAGGTCTTGCTGGTGGGATGGAGACGGGGAGCCCCCAGAAGGCAGTGGGCCTGCCCCCCGAGCGCTCACACATGGGCGTCTGGTCCAGACACACGGACACGGGCACCCCCTAGACGTGCACACGGACGTTCACAGCAGCAGTGTCCACTGCAGCCCGGGGGAACGGCCCCAGCTGATGGTGGAGGAGAAACGTGGTCTGTCGGTACCGTCTCGCTGTTCACATGGCTCGCTGAGCCCACGGTAGGCAAGGCGCGAGCGGGGAAACAGGAAGGAAACTGGAGGGGCCGTAGGGATGGCAGACATGCTGCCTTCTCTCGTGGCTGACCAGCAGACACGGCCACAGGGCAACCGCAAGGGCTTCTCAGGCAGAGCTTGTATGTGTTTACAGAGCAAATGTGGCCCGTGGCCAAGCGAGGAGGTCGTGACATGCACGCACAGGCTGTAGCGGGCTCAGCCGTCACATGAGCGTGTCTTTACTAACGGCGGGCGGGAGCAAGAGGCCGTGCCGCCAGAGGGCCTGACCATCGCCATTCGGCTACTTTTCTCTCGGCCCACAGGCACCACGGAGTGTGATTCTACCAGCAAAAGGGAAACAGTGCTGAACACTGCGCTCCACAGAGGAAACCCTAACACACCACGCTTAGGGGGAAGCCAGCCACAGAAGGCCACGTGCAGCTCCTCACAGGAAAGCCCACGGCAGTCACGTCTGTGCGGACAGGACGCCGGTCCCGGACGCTCAGAGGAAGGACACAGACTTACGTCTGGGCGGACAGGACGCCGGTCCCGGACGCTCAGAGGCCGAGGCGAGGGTGGAGCACAATGGTGGCGGGGGGCGACATCTGAAAGGTGTGGGGGTCCCCGTGAGGATGAGACACCGGGGAGCTGACCGCAGTAACGGCTGTGCACGTCTGTGACCACGTTAGAGCTGCTGCCTTGTATGCTCTACGTGGGTGACCGTGTGGCCATGTGTGTTACACCTCAGTGAAGCTGCTCAGCATGTGCAACGCTGCTCCGGAAAAAGCGGGCCTACCTTTGGAGTGGCTGACTGTGGGGCTCTCGGGTGGCAGCAGGGGGCCCGGGGACGTGCAGGTGGCCCTGTGGGCGGTGGGAAGAGCCGAGGCTCCGGGGGGAGGGGACGAGCTCGGACCTGGGGGGCAGGGGCCGGGGCGGGGACGCGAGGGCTGCCAGTCAGACTCAGCCCGGGGGGCTTCTCACAGAGGCAGAGACAACGCTTCAAAAGTAACCAAACTACTAACTGCATCCTCGGCCCTTGAGAAGGGACCTTCAGGGTCTCCGTGGGCCTCCCCACGCTGCACCACCGTCTGCTCCAGGAGGGAAGGTCAGCACATGGAACCTGTGGGCTCACAGACGCGACCGTGGAACACTTAGTGGAAAGTAAACCAAACGAGCACACGCAATAGGCGTGGGTGGCCAGAGAGCCCCCCACAAACAGCAAGTGAGCCCCTAAGGGCAGAGGACGCTGCCGCACGAGGAGAAACAAAGACCCTCTGGGAGAGAGCATGCCCCTGTCCAGCTCGCCTGCACCCTGCCCAGCCCTGGGCCACACTGGGCCACACGTGGACATGGCCTCGCTGCCCTGACCTGCCTTCAGGAGCAGAGCCTGGCTCCAGGCCCATGAGACCTCCTCTGAACTACCGAGACAGGCCACCAGCCAGGGGCCTCCCGCCAAGCACCTGTGTCCACACCAGCCCCCAGCGCACAGCAAGCACCAGGCCACAGCACGCCTCTCGGTCCCAGCCTCTGGACGAGGGGGCAGTGCTGGCGGGGACAGAGAGGCGGTGATGGGGGGCGGGGAGGGGGCCCGGGCGGAAGCCAGCCTCGACCCTGCATCCAGGATCTGCGGGAGAAGGGGGCAGCGGGCACACCTTCTCTGCAGCCCTTCCCGAGCAGGCCGAGAGGCGTCACCAGCCAAGACACCGACACCAGGGCTCCGGGACAGTTTCTTCGCAGAGATTGCAGTCCTAATTGCTGGCAACGGCTGCTGGGAAGGCCTCACGAGTGCTCCAACTCGGCACACCTCTCTGCCCCGGAGCCCGGCTGGCTGGTGGCCTGCCTGAGCAGGGTGATGCAGCGGAAGCTGCAGGGGTGAACCCTAGCCGGGACCTCACGGCTCCCACCCCGAGCACTCATCCCCATGCCAACACGGCCACACCAGCTCGCTGGAGGGCGAGGTCCACACGCAGACAGCTTCTGGCTGGGCCCAGACTCACAAGTGAGGCTGTGCCAGCCGCTCAGCCCTCTGAGCCAGGCCAAGCCAGGACACCCTCCAAGCCAACACTAAGACGTGCAGGAAGTATTAAAGGTTCACTAAGGTCATCAAGTCTCGGGGTGGCTTGTTACTCAGCAAAGCTGACTGACACAGCTGTGGAGGACAGAGCACTTAGAATACGAGTAATTTACAAAATTATCTGTTGAGTTTGAGCTTCTCCTGAAAGGCAGACATCAGAGACCTCAGGCACCACCTAAAAAAGTGCCCTATCCAACTCATGATACGCAACAGCAATTTGACTCTTAATTTCTGGACTCCGCCAAGTATCTCAAAGTACCAAACATGATGGTTCTATCTGATTAAAGAAAACAGCAATTTCAATCTATTAAAACTTTGACAAGTTCAATATATTCTGAACCTTTATAAAATGGTGTTTCTGATTTACAAGAGAATTTCCCAGAGAAGAATTACACCTTATTTGTGACTCGGCAATAAATGTCTGCTTTTCTCCTTTTTTGAGCCTAGGTTTAGTTGATAAAGACTATTCACCAGGACCAAAAAAAAGATGCTCCAAAAGTAAACCCTAAATAATGCAATTCTTTTTTCTTCTTCCTTCCTTCTTTCCTTTCTTTCAAAAAATCTGTATCTCTTCTAAGCCTGTTTGCATGCTAGGTAGCTTCAGTTGTGTCTGACTCTTTGTGACCCCATGGACTGTAGCCCACCAGTCTCCTCTCCATGGGATTCTCCAGGCAAGAGTACTGGAGTGGGTAGCCATGCCTTCTCCAGGGGACCTTCCTGACCCGGGGATGGAACCCGTGTCTCCTATGTCTCCTGCACTGGCCGTCGGGCTTCTCACCACTAAGCACCTGCGAGGCCCCTCTGAAGCCTGGACCACAGCAAGTGCGTTCACCGCAGGGCAGCTTCAGGGTGGAGTTTCTCCCCAAGATTGGGCTGGAAGAGACCTGGGAGCCCAACTAATTCTCAGACTTTAACCGCTTCCTCCAGGTGACTCATCAGAGGACAGTGAGAAGGTGAGAGGGAACGGAGAGCCGCCCGCTGCCTGGGGCACAAAGGTGCCTGCTCCAGACTCCCTGTCCTGCAAAGGCAGTCTCTTGCAACACAGGAGTGTTGCTAAAGGTGGACGGGCAGGTCCTGCCAGTTTCAGTTACCTGCCTGATTAAGTGATACTTGCTTTCTTCCTCAGGTGAGACCTAAGAACCTGCAGGGTCCTCCAGTCCAGACATTAGGGACCCAGGCACTGGATACCTGTCATGGAACACGTGAGCAAGAGAGGCCGGCAGGCCCTGGGCTCCGCGCTGGAGGGGGGCACCGCTCCTCCTCGCAGCCCAGCCGGCCTGCCTGCCTCCTCCCCATGCTCACCTTCCTCACCTCTGCTCTCACAGCGCTTTCTGCAGGCAGGCTCCGGCCTCCTCCAGCCCCTTGACACCCGGCGCCCGCCCACGTTCTGTGCGGCCCCCAACCTCCCCCCAAGCACACGGCAACCTCTGCTCAAGTTAGAGTTCACTCTCTCTCTAGTTTGTCACGTTAAGAGCAGGGGGACACTGCCAAAGGTATTACTTTAAACCAATAAAAAATATTAGAAACAATAATATATTTCTGCAGTCTCTGGTGGCTCAGCTGGTAAAGAATCTACCTGCAATGCAGGAGACCCCAGTTTGGTTCCTGGGAAGATCCTCTGGGGAAGGGATAGGCTACCCTCTCCAGCATTCATGGCCTTCTCAGGTGACCCAGACCGTAAAGAATCCACCTTCTATGCGGGAGACCCGGCTTTGATCCCCGGGTCAGGAAGATCCCCTGGAGGAGGGCACGGCAAGCCCCTCCAGTATTCTTGTCTGGAGAATGCCATGGACAGAGGACCCTGGTGGGCTATAGTTCTTAGGGTCACAAAGAGTCGGACACAACCGAGTGACTAAGCACACACACACACTTACGAAAATAAGAAATTTTTATAAAGACCATTCATTCTAATGCTATGTAGAAAATCAGAAACAATGTTTCAAACATTTGCTACATTCCGTTGTTTTTGCCAACATTATCAGTGCAAGCTACTACAGGGAATTTTCAAAGTAAAAACGTTCTTATTGTTGACCCAGAAAATGAGCTCTACGCCAGGCTCCTCATGTGCCAGGGCTCAGCCCTCACCCAGCCACCCCGAGAAGCGGGGCCTGGAGTCGCCCCCACATGCAGACAAGGAAGCGGACACACGGCGAGGCTGAGGGGTGCCCCTCACGCGGCGGCTTGGCCACCCAGACCGGGGAGCGGGCCAGCTGGTTCCCACCCGCAGCACACGGCACTCAGCCAGCCTCTCGAACGACCACATCGCGTCAGAAGCTTCAAGGAAAGTCAGGAGAATGTCACTCTCCAGGCTCACTGTTTCCAAGCATTTTGTTACCAGCCGCTCGAGGCAACTTGATAAACAGGCAAAGTCCACCAGCAACATGGAACTCGGCCTCTGACTTTCAGAGAACACGAGGCACAGGCCCGCGGGCTTCTCACCTCGACGTCAAACACCTCGATGGAGTCGTCCAGCAGCTGCACACGGAGGTGGGTCCTGGCTGCTGGCCGTGCCGCCCCAGGCGGGCCCAGCCCAGGCTCCAGGGTGCTGACGCCCACGGGGGCCGCGGTGCCCAGGCGTGTCCCCGGGGTCTGCAGGACCCTGTACGTTCCTTCCAGCTCCCCCATTCTTCAGCAGCTGAGAGGGAGGGGTGTGCTGAAACAAACAAAAACCCCCCAATTACCTTCAGTTATTTCCATGTTAAAACAACATAAGAAAATTACTGGGCAGATCAGAATTCTCAGCACTGATTTTGTACTTCGGTGAGTCTTAAACTACCTGCAAACAGCTTAGAAAGATTATCTTTTCCTCATACACGGGCGGGTGGAGCACAGAGCCAGCCAGCGGCAGCCCCGGGACCAACGTTTCCTGGGTCTGCAGGCCGGCCAGCATGCCAGCTGACCCGCAGCCCCGGGAACGGGGTGGCCCACAGCCACCGGCCTCTCCTTCCAGCCTCCTCCTCCTGCCCCGGCCCAGAGGTTCAGGCGCTTCCCACACGCTGTGTGCGCTGCCCAGAGCCTTTTAGCAAAGGTAGGTGGGTACGCACAGCTTGGGTCATGGGTCCCTGTCCTGCCAGCATGGAGGGGACAGCGCAAGGAAGATGGATGGACATGCTGGGTCTGCCTTTGCCAGCCCTGCAAGCCCTGGTCTCTCAGCTGCGTCTCCAGGCTACAGAGGCGTCGTCGGGGGTCCGGAGGAAACTCCAGACCCGGCACCCGACAGCAGCGTGGCACAGCCGCGGGGAGCCCCCGGCCCCGGACGGCAGCGTGGCACACGCCATAGGGAGCGCAGGCCGCGGGGAGACCCCGGCCCAGAACGGCAGCGTGGTACACGCGGCGGGGAGCCCCCGGCCCTGACAGCAGCATGGCACACGCCGCAGGGAGAGCAGGCCGCAAGGAGCCCCTGGCCCTGATGGCAGCGTGGTACACGCCGCGAGGAGCCCCCGCCCCAGACGGCAGCGTGGCACACGCCGCGGGGGAGCTCCCGGCCCTGACGGCAGCGTGGCACACGCCGCGGGGAGCCCCCGCCCCGGACGGCAGCGTGGCACATGCCGCGGGGAGCTCCGCACACCGCCGTCGCCCACACTGCCCCGCCCCAGCCCTGCTTTAACCTCGTTATCTCCGCCCTCCTCAGCGGTGAGGACGCTGAGGGTCTGAGAGGCTCAGGGAGCAGCCCCAGGAGGTGCCTGCGCCCTTCCAACCCTTCCTGCTGTGTGGGGAAAGGCCTCCAGCTCTAAGCTGTTCAGCTGAAAAGAGCCCAAAACATCACTGTCTTTACCAATGAAAGAACAGGCTGAGTGTCGGCTGAAATCGGGTGATACAGACGTGCTTTCATTTGTCCTGACTAATAAAGTTACCTTCTGCTTATGGCAAATCCCCTCCTTAAATGTGCCTATTCATGTACAGGCTGCCGTCTATGGGGTCGCACCGAGTCGGACACAACTGGAGCGACGCAGCAGCAGCAGCATTCACGCACAAAAGTCAATTTAAAGAAACATACTTGATGGTTAAACATGGTAAGACAAAAACAAACACCAGATGTTTAATCAAGAAAGAACGCAGATGCCACAAAAATCATATTATTTTGCTTAATCATCTGCGAAAAGTCTTCAACTAGTTCGCAGTAAATATTTTGGAGAATTAATCTCACTGGACTCCTGGTCCACTCCGTTTCATGCTGAGCTCCCTGGCCTTCTTCTCTCTTTCAAGCTAATTTTGTTATCAAGATAAACTAGCTCACAAACTTTTTATCTCTTGAATTAAGATTGAAAAGCTTCTCAGTGACCTGCTGCCAAGCGCCTCCTGCTTCAGCCCTGCTCAGCTAAGGCCTTCCCAACTGTCTGGCTGAGAACTGACTTGCACGTCTGGTTTATCAACAAGCAACCAGAAAACGAGCCAAGACCGCTGGGAAAGTGAGACGTGCACAGCACAAGCAAAGTGATGAGGCAGCTGGTCATCCTGCCAGACGCAGCTCCCAGCCGGCCTCCGCACAAGCCAACGGCCGACCCCGTGAGGGTGGTTCAGGCTGACGGTCACCCACCGTCTTCAGAGCTCTCCCCAGGCCGCATGGCCCTGGGAGCAGCAATGTTTACTGTGGCTAACGTCACAGGCATCAAAGAGCACGCACTGCGTCATGACGCGAGGCACTGCGCAGGCCACAGTCGTGATCGACGCAGCAGAAACCCGCTTCCATGTCACTGAGCGTGAGATCCATGAGGCGCCGAGAACCATGAATGTCAGTGCTTTCACTCCAGCTTCACAGACGTGAGAAGCTGCTGTGGAAGCAAGGGTGTGAAGGAAGACGAGCCCATCTGCCAGGGTCCCAGGTGTGCAAACAGCTGAGAGGGAGACGCGGCTGGCTCCCAGCACGCACCCACCACCAGAAGGGGCCCTTCTGAAACAAGCTGTGGCCTCCAAACGATCCTTCCCTTTTAAGGAAAGCTGCAATTCTGAAGCAATATACACAACCAAGGCATTTTTTAATCACCTCTGCTGTGTACCCCATTGTATAATTCTCACTGATGTTTTTCCATAAAAATTTCAGATGGAAAAAATTTCTCCAGGTTCTTCCCTCTGACTTATTGTAAGAAAGTCACGTCTAAACACCTACTTCTTAAAAAAAAGCAAAACACCAACAGAAAACCCAAGCCAAACAAGACTACCCTACTGTATGCATTCAGGTGAGGAACGTCAAGAAGAACGTGCAGGGAGGCTGTTCCCAGAAGAGTCAGGGCTCGGGCCCCCTTGGGGGGCTGCCCCGGGGGCGGGCGCAGGGGAAGGGCTGCAGGTGTGGCCAGCACAGCTCCATGGCCCAACTGGACACTGTTCACTCAGCTCATTAAGCTGTGCATTTGATTCATGCAGTTTTAACAGGACACTTTTAATCAACCGCTGTTTCATCTCTCCTAAGAACAAAAGACATGTTAGATAAATGGAAAAACACTTTTCCTGGATCAGGGAATTCTAAAACATGGCCTTTGCATGTTTATATGTCTTCTGAGCAGCAAGCTTCTGTCCCAGTCATTTCCACCTGGTGAAAGGAAGACACCCACCCAGCTGAAGCCGAGACCGAGGACCACAAGACACCCTCACAACCCGGAGGCTCACCTGGGGAGGACGACTCTCCTGAGAGGACTGGAGGACCCCGGGCACCCTCCTGAGGACGCTCCAGGAGAGCTCTGCTTGCTATCATGCATCAGCAATGCACACATACCTCCTATTTAATGATTACTCATCTTTTAGCTTCAAGAAAATTAGAGGTACCAAGGGAACATTTCATGCAAAGATGGGCTCAATAAAGGACAAAAATGGTATGGACATAACAGAAGCAGAAGATATTAAGAAGAGGTGGCAAGAATACACAGAAGACCTGTACAAAAAAGATCTTCACGACACAAATACTCATGATGGTGTGATCACTCACCTAGAGACAGACATCCTGGAATGTGAAATCAAGTGGGCCTTAGCAAGCATCACTACGAACAAAGCTAGTGGAGGTGATGGAATTCCAGTTGAGCTATTCCAAATCCTGAAAGATGATGCTGTGAAAGTGCTGCACTCAATATGCCAGCAAATTTGGAAAACTCAGCAGTGGCCACAGGACTGGAAAAGGTCAGTTTTCATTTCAATCCCAAAGAAAGGCAATGCCAAAGAATGCTCAAACTACCACACAATTGCACTCATCTCACACTCCAGTAAAGTAATACTCAAAATTCTCCAAGCCAGGCTTCAACAATACATGAACCACGAACTTCCAGATGTTTAAGCTGGTTTTAGAAAAGGCAGAGGAACCAGAGATCAAACTGCCAACATCCGCTGGATCATCAAAAAAGCAACAGAGTTCCAGAAGAACATCTGTTTCTGCTTCATTGATTACGCCAAAGCCTTTGACTGTGTGGATCACAATAAACTGTGGAAAATTCTGAAAGAGATGGGAATCCCAGACCACCTGACCTGTCTCTTGAGAAACCTGTATGCAGGTCAGGAAGCAACAGTTAGAACTGGACATGGAACAACAGACTGGTTCCAAATAGGAAAAGGAGTACGTCAAGGCTGTATATTGTCACCCTGCTTATTTAACTTATATGCAGAGTACATCATGAGAAATGCTGGGCTGGAAGAAACACAAGCTGGAATCAAGATTGCCGGGAGAAATAGCAATAACCTCAGATATGCAGATGACACCACCCTTATGGCAGAAAGTGAAGAAGAATAAAGAGCCTCTTGATGAAAGTGAAAGAGGAGAGTGAAAAAGTTGGCTTAAAGCTCAACGTTCAGAAAACTAAGATCATGGCATCCGGTCCCATCACTTCATGGGAAATAGATGGGGAAACAGTGGAAACAGTGTCAGACTTTATTATTTTGGGCTCCAAAATCACGGCTGATGGTGATTGCAGCCATGAAATTAAAAGATGCTTACTCCTTGGAAGGAAGGTTATGACCAACCTAGATAGCATATTGAAAAGCAGAGACATTACTCTGCCAACAAAGGTCCGTCTGGTCAAGGCTATGGTTTTTCCAGTGGTCATGTATGGATGTGAGAGTTGGACGGTGAAAAAAGCTGAGTGCCGCAGAATTGATGCTTTTGAACTGTGGTGCTGGAGAAGACTCTTGAGAGTCCCTTGGACTGCAAGGAGATCCAACCAGTCCATCCTAAAGGAGATCAGTCCTGGGTGTTCATTGGAAGGACTGATGTTGAAGCTGAAAGTCCAATACTTTGGCCACCTCATGCGAAGAGTTGACTCACTGGAAAAGACCCTAATGCTGGGAAGGATTGGGGGCAGGAGGAGAAGGGGACGATAGAGGATGAGATGGCTGGATGGCATCACTGACTCGATGGACATGGCTTTGGGTAGACTCTGGGAGTTGGTGATGGACAGGGAGGCCTGGTGTGCTGCAATTCACGGGGTCGCAAAGGGTCAGACACGACTAAGCTACTGAACTGAACTGAACATCTTTTAGCTTAACAAAGTTCAGGAAGAAAGGAACTTAGAAAATCAGATGGAACCGCTGTGTTGCAAACATCAGTGACAGAACTCTCCCTGTAGGAGCATGAAGTTGCTTGTTCAACAGTCTTGCCTCAGCCTGATTGCTTCCTCTAGTCTGACCACAGGAAGAAAGGAAAAATGTATGCACTGAATCTGCTTTACATAAATTACAGCCTAACAGAAATTACTGTTTTTCTCTGTGTGCTTATAAATAAACATTAAAAAGGCAAGAGTATGCAAACTAGACGTGACACACAGTAAGCACTTCCCAGTCCTGTGGGCTCTAAAGGGCAGAGGGCAGCTCCTCTTCTGCCAGAGACCTCTCCAGGGAGACCTCTCCAGGGAGATCTCTCCAGAGGACCTCTCCAGGGAGATCTCTTCAGGGAGATCTCTCCAGAGGACCTCTCCAGGGAGATCTCTCCAGAGGACCTCTCCAGGGGGACCTCTCCAGAGGCTCTCTCCAGGGAGATCTCTCGAAGAGGACCTCTCCTGGGGGACCTCTCCAGAGACCCTTTCCAGGGGGACCTCTCCAGGGAGATCTCTCCAGAGACCCTCTCCAGGGGGACCTCTCCAGAGACCCTCTCCAGGGGGACCTCTCCAGGGAGATCTCTCCAGAGACCCTCTCCAGAGACCCTCTCCAGAGGGATCTCTCCAGGGAGATCTCTCCGGAGGACCTCTCCAGGGGGACCCAGGGAACCTCCTCAGGGGGACCTCTCCAGAGACCCTCTCCAGGGGGACCTCTCCAGGGAGATCTCTCCAGAGACCCTCTCCAGGGGGACCTCTCCAGAGACCCTCTCCAGAGGGATCTCTCCAGGGAAATCTCTCCGGAGGACCTCTCCAGGGGGACCCAGGGAACCTCCTCAGGGGGACACTCTCCAGAGACCTGGAGGGAATCAATCAAACTCCAGGGACTTACAAGGGACTCCAGTTCATTTTCCTTTCTTCCTCTATGTGAACGAAGTGTTTTGCAGTCTCATTCCTAAGCTGCTCCTGGTGGCTGGATACAATTTCCACCACTGACATCTAGTGCTACAAACTTGGCTCCTATATATTCTCATTTAATAAAAAAAACTTCAAAGCCACCTTGTGATGTGTAATTTCCATTCTAAAGTTGGAACAATTCAGCTCAAAAGTCTGCCGAAGCTCTGGGTGATGACGTGTCAACGCAGGTTTGTAACAGAGGTACCGCTGGGGTGGGGCAGTGACGACGGAGAAGGCTGTGCGTGTCCGGAGTGGGGGGCATACGGGAAACCTGTGGAACTTCCACCCAGAGTTTCTGTGAACTTAAAATTGCTCTATAAAAAGTCTATTAAAAAAAAATGGGCTGCTCCCAAGTTGCCTCCCCCTTGGCCGGAAAATGAGCACATGGCTCAGTAGCAAGCACAGCCCTCCGTCCACAGCAGAGGCGGCTGCTGGAATGTCTATCATGAGAAGCAGGTCTCTATGCACTTCTCTGGTGTGAAGGAGGATATGAGTCAGGTCAAAGCGGGTGCGTGGCACATGAATTCTGGTTAAGAGGAGGACCATGAACACACGCATTTCTTTCATTCAAACAAGCACTATGGAGGATAAACTGCCCAAACCACCACCTCTGGCTAGTGCTGGGAGGGCAGCGCTGGGAACCCTGTTTCTGGAGTCTGCGGTGCTCACGTCTCAGGTCAACTAGGGAACCTCGTCGATGGTCTCACATTTGCAAAGTGCTTTTGCCACATAACATAACCTGTTCTCAGAAGTAACACTGGGGGTGATGGCCTTAGGGGACAAAGTTCTGCCGACCACAAGGTCTTTGTCCAGTAATTCCAATGTCCGCGTCATCTTAGCTGTAGCCTGTCTTCTCTTCTGTGAGCTGGTATTTCCCTGGTTCTATGTATGTCGGGTAATTCTGGATTGTATCCTGGAGAGTTGAAATACTATGTTGGACTTCCCTGGTGGTGCAGTGGGTAAGAATCCACCTGCCAGTGCAGGGCGCATGGGTTCGATCCCTGGTCCAGGAAGACTCCACACGCCATGGAGCAATTAGGCCCACAAGCCATTACTACTGAGCCTGCACGCTTCAGGGCCCACAAGCCGCAAGGTCTGAGGCCTGAGCATCTGCAGCCTGTGCTCTGCAACAAGAGAAGCCACTGCAGCGAGAAACCCACACACCACAACGAACAACAGCCCAACTAGAGAAGACCTTGAGCAGCAATGAAGAGCCAGCGTGGCCACAAATAAATAAAACAGACAAAACATTGCACTGTGAGTCTCTGGCGTCATTTAAATCCCACGAGAACGTGGCACCTCTGTTTTAGCTACACTGGCCTTGTCAGGGTTGGGTGGAGGCTTCAACATCAGCCTCACCTGCAGAGGCTCCACCCTCCTTGGGTACCATCCCCAGTGCCCGCCTGGCTCCCGGGCTGTGGTCTCCCCCTTAGCTGAGTTCCCACAGGCAAGCGGTGCAGAGTCGGCCCCGTGTATGCATAGCTCAGCGCTGAGCCCACAAATTCATCAGCTACTCTGTGGTCATCCCTTCAGGCCCCTTCTCCACGGGGGTCACCCCCTCTGCCCCTGTCCACAGCTCCCTGGCTTACTCCTCAGTTCTCCAGCCAGAAGCCTGCAGCTGACGCCCTGCTTGCTGGGGGCTGCCCCAGCTGCAGGAGAGAGTAGAGTGCCCTGGAGGCGCAGGCGTTCACAGGCCCTGCTGCCACAGGCCCGGCTGGAGGACAGGGAGAGGGAGGCGCGGGTACGGTGGCTGTCTCCCAGTCTCTGTGGAACCCAAACTGGGCAGCTCCTTCTGCAGCCCTCCCGGTTTGCACCTGGAGCCCACCTCTGGGTTCTGGCTGCCCGGGGAGCAGTCTGGGGAGGCGGAGGAGGAACAGGAGTCTCACTGCTCGTGTGGCAGTGTTGCCCGCCGTTTCCTCACGGCTGCTCTGTGAAGCCGTCCAGCTCTGCAGCCACGGGCGGTGAGCGAGCTGGGGCGGAGGGGGCTTATGCCTCTTCCCAGAAACAGAACTCGACATCTGGGCACCTAGAGTGCGTCTGCATGGTGTTCTTTGGGAAGAGGGTTGATTTCTATTTCCTTCCTTCAGAGGGTCTGTAGTTTTGGAGCTGCCTCCAGGGACGAACACACGTTCCTTCTGAGATCAGACGGTTTCTGGGTGGAGGACAGCAGGGGTCCTAGAGCTGAGCGCGGCTCACTTCCAAGGAGAAAGCAGGGGACCTACCCTGTGTCTCCTCCTCTTAAACAGTTCAGTTACAGTAAAAATGATCATTTTTAAACAGTCTCTGGAATGGGTTTCTTGTTCAGGTATTGAGACTTGTTCCCCCAACATGCATCTTATTAACTGTCACCAAGGCAGCCGGGATCCAAAGGCCGCTGGAGACAAAAGATCTCCAGTGATTTGTAAAATGACCCAGTGTTGCTTCCTCCTTCCAAACACGTCCCACCAGCTGGCGGAAGAGGTGCCAGGCACCCTCAACACATGCGTCCCAGGCACCCTCAACACATGCGTCCCAGGCACCCTCAAGCAGCTGGCCACACCCTGCCTTTGTGCTAGCCATGTGACTCTGAAGCCTGTCTCCCTCGTTTCTGGGCTCCTCGCTGCCACGGCCCCTTCCAAGGTCCTAAGAAGGGGCCCTTGGTGAAGCCTTCTAGGAAGCTTACACACATATTCCAATGGCAATCGGCTGAGACTGCTGTCCTTTCCACCCTGATGCTGCCTCTGTTCTCCGTCCCCAGGTCACGTGGCTCAAGAAAAGACCCAGCTGCCTGCACAAGGAGCAGAACACACACCGAGTTTGGGCTTAACAGAACACGTCTCGGTTGTTCACACCGAGGTCATCACCAGCCATCACGCCGCAGGCCTGGCTCTGGGAGCCCCGCTGCTGCCGTGCACTCGTGCCCGGGGCCGGGGGACCGCATGCAGGCCGGATCCCGTGGCAACACTGACAGCCCAGCAGCGCCTGGTGCAGGGGGCGTGTGCGCCTCAGAAAGGAGCAAGGCTGGCGGTGCAGGGAGCCAGACACTGGAGTCATCGTCAGACGCGTGAAAAGGCGAGCAGAGCTCGGCGCTCAGCGGCCAAAACCGCACCACCCGCCTGTCAGAAAAAAGAACGCACACCGCAGCAGTGTACTTTAAATACGCCATAGATTTTTAACTGTTTTGAATGGAATTCTGCAAAACAGAATTTATCAGAACTCTTACTGTTCCAAGACACAATCTGTAGCTATGCTAGAAAGAGCAAGTGTGAAACCATGTTTCATATCTCCTAACAGTCAACAATAAAGATTTCTGATCAACCACGCTGGAGGAGTCGCTGAACTCATTCTCTTCTCTGTCACATGAATTAAAAAGTACACGGCCAAACGAAGGGCGGTACAGAGGTGTGTCGAGGGCTCAAGACGACAACACCAACTCCCATCTGCTGCTGTTAACTTGCTCAGTTGTGTCTGATTCGTTGTGACCCCATGGACTGTAGCCCACCAAGCTCCTCTGTCCATGGAATTTTCCACGCAAAAATTCTAGAGTGGGTTGCCATTTCCTTCTCCAGGGCATTTTCCAGACCCAGGGATTGAACCTGGGTCTCCTGTGTGGCAGGTGGATTCTTTACCACTGAGCCGCTGGGAAACAGAGGTGTGTCAGGCAATTAACAAAGAAGCTATTTTTCTGGATTTTTCTGGCTGTTGTATTAATGGTCAGCTTTCTCAACTCTCTAACGTGTTTACTTTTTCTCATTCTAAATAAATACTTGCACTCCAAGTTAATTTTTGTTTCTAACACTGTATTTCTTAAAGAGGCTTCCTCCCCCATACTGGGTAAATCTCAAGTCCCATAAAAACTGCCATCCACTCTGCCCCGATGAAATCTGACTCGTCCAAACGTCCAGCAAGCACCTTGCTTCTGAACAGAGCAAGTCCAAGTCCCTAAAAGCACAGGAGCCTCTGAGAGAAGAAAACCCCTCCCATCACAGCAGGGAAGACACAGGAGCCAGTCTCCTAAGTGCTGGTAAGAGCTGCAAGGAGTGAAGCCAGAAGCCGCCAGGGATCTGGTGGGTGGAGAGGAAGGGAGGAGGCCTCAGCGAAAGATGGGTGTCTGTGTCAGATCCCCCAAGAGTCCCGAGGGGCCGCCATGTCTGCACCTGGCTCACAACCCTTGCCACACAAAACAAGTAATTCAGGCTCAGAAAGGTTAGTGACTTGCAACGCGTGTGACCTCAACCTTCACTCCACCCCCGACCTCACGGTGTGCCATCCCCTCTTGGGCTTAAGGGACCTCATGTGCCAAGTATGGGATGAGCCAGAAGGAGAGACGCCGTGGAAGTGGCCTGGACCACAAGGCGGAGTGCAGGCAGCACCAGGGAGCACTGAGGAAGGGGTGCGGCCGGCCTTCCCCAGCCGCCTCTCCAGGATGGAGTGGAGCTGGGCCCACAGGGGAACGGAAGGCCGGCTGGACAAGCAGTGCACACGGGCGGGGCCCTAAGGGCGCCCACGAGGCTGGGCTCTGGGGGTCCTGAGAGCCCACCTCAGAGGTCTGGGTGGAATCTCACCACCTGGTACTCTGCTGCTAGGGGCGACAGGTGAAGATGGGTTCATCACTGCATCCGACGGCATCAGAGGGCCTTTCTGGTCTTGAGTTTTAAAATGACTGTAAACTGGAAAACAGTCCTGTGACCCTAAAATAAAACTACTTACATCACTCCACCTTCTCCTCCAATCCTTGTCCACATTCTCACATATTTTTAAATTAGTATAATTGCTGTGTACAAACGGCTTCGCCTTTTTGGTTAAGATGTGTTTTTGAACGTATTTTCAGGGATCAGAATGGTTCAAATTTTGTTGGGAGGGAAGCGTAAGAAGGGGATTGCTGGAGAGTGTCTGCAGGCTGCGGAGCGCTCTATCACTCTTACATGCAGAGTGTATCCAAGTTTGTTTTCAAAACCGGGGTTCCAAAATCAAAACCTTTTATCACTTATTGCTAGCTGCTCTCCAAAAAGATTAGACCAATTTACAGAATCACCAGAAAGCCATCACATTCTGGCCTCTATTATCTTAGGCTCTGTGGAGCCCTCACCTTTGATGCTCTGTTGCCAAGGTAAAGCCTGGAACTGACAAATATGCTTCAGTCCAATGATGCTCCACACATGGCATCTCAGAGAGCAGGACTGGGGTGACTTCGGCTCAACACTCAACTTTACAGGGGTTTTCCCACACAGAACGCCAAGTGTGTGCAGGAAACTCGCGACCCACTGAGCAAAAGGGGAGGTGGCAGGTTTACAAGAGGGTGCGTGAAGGAAAAGCAGGAAGTAACCTGAAAGGATAAGCAGCAGGACCAGCCATCTGCTGCCTGCTCAGGACAGAGGACGCACTGATGTGCAGAGAGCAAACTGTCTGGACAGGAGAGGAGGGGCCTGATGGATCTAAAAGCACATGCACAGAACTATCCATGCCTCCATCTTTGCTTTGTCAATGCAGGGCATACCCTTCCCCCAAGCAGGACAACTCTGCGTAAATACGACCTCCTTTTCTCTTGACTGTGCACTCAGACTGCTCTTCTACCTGAAAACATGACGGCCAACACCGATTAAGCACTTAGTGGGTCCCAGGCATCTAGCTACTGATGCTTAATCCTCACAAGAAGTCTATGAGGCAGGTAAACTGCAACCTTATTTGTTGATAAGAAACCTGAGGAGAGATGCATGAATGTATCATATAAACTCCCCTTTTGGGAAAGGAATTAGTATAGAAGGAAGCAGGAAGTCTACCAGGAGAGGAGGTCCAAGCAGGTAAACAAGCCAGCAAAGTTCTGCAGCTCTTGCCAGCATCTGGTCCAGACAACTCAGTGCTCACTGAGGGTCTGCAACAAAGCAGGAGTCCCACCCCAGGAAGCAGGTCCAGGCGTGATCCAGTACCGGCCACCCACTCCGCTTCCAAATGGGGCCAGGGCCCGGCCACGTCATCTCTGCAGATTTTGAGACAACTTGACTGCAGCCATGAATTAAAAGACGCTTGCTCCTTGGAAGGAAAGCTATGACAAACCTAGACAGTGTATTAAAAAGCAGAGATACCACTTTGCCGACAAAGGTCTGCATAGTCCAACCTATGGTTTTTCCAGTAGTTATGTACGGATGTGAGAGATGGACCTAAAGAAGGCTGAGCGCTGAAGAATTGATGCTTCAATCTGTGGTGTTGGAGAAGACTCTTGAGAGTCCCTTGGGCTGAAAGAAAATCAAACCAGTCAATCCTAGGGGGAATCAACCCTGAATATTCACTGCAAGGACTGATGGTGAAGCTCCAATACTTTGGCCACCTGATGCGAAGAGCCGACTCACTGGAAAGATTGAGGGAGAGGAGGAGAAGAGGGCGACAGAGGAAGAGACGGCTGGATGACAACAGCCCCTCAATGGACATAAGTTTGAGCAAACTCCAGGAGACAGTGTGTGGAGGAGGATAGAGGAGCCTGGTGTGCCACAGTCCACGGGGGTGCAAAGAGACACGACTTGGTCTTAGAGAAAGACTAACAACGAAACAAAATACAAATATCGGGTGTGAAGCGCTTCATAGCCCCTCACAGAGAGTTAGGTCTCCGGTGGAAGGAACTCACAGAACTTTCAAAGAGCAGCAGATACGGACAAGCATTAGATCTGCCTGCAAGCAAAGGCCACTCCATGCCTGCCCAGCTCCAGGTGCTCCACGGGCCCTCCACACCACCAGCCCTCTGGCGCTGTGCCCCCAACGGCCATCAAGCTCTCCAGATTGCTCCGCCCAAAGCTCCCTCACAGAAACAGCAAAGGCGCAGGGAAAAGCCACCCGGAGATGTAAATCCTTCCTTTCCCTGTGGACTCACACTATTTCCTTCAGTGCACCTCCTGGAAATTGCTGTTTTTACGGCAATTACGACCGACCGGCTCGTGGAAGGCCTCTGGAGGCTGCTGCCACCAGGGTGGGTGTGGACCCCAGTCTGAGCTATCACTAGGCATGGTCAGGTCCCAGCTTTCAGGACGGCCTCTGGAAGGCTCTCACTGCCTGAGGAGCCCTAACAGGTTTCCCGGAGTAAAAGCATTAACACCTAATACCAGCCTTAAGATCATTTAAGGAAAGGCCAAAAAGGGCATGGCCACAAGTCGCCTGAGCTTCCACTTGTGGTTCTGCCCAGGCCTCTATGGGGGGCCCCCACACGGGGCCCTCACGCGCCCCCGGGGCCCCCAGCGGGACCCTCACGCGCACCCCGGGGCCCCCAGCGGGACCCTCACGCGCACCCCGGGGCCCCCACGCGGGTCCCTCACGCGCACCCCGGGGCCCCCAGCGGGACACACTCACGCGCACCCCGGGCCCCACGCGGGGCCCTCACGCGCACCCCGGGACCCCACGCGAGGCCCTCACGCGCACCCCGGGGGTCCCCACGCGGAGCCCTCACGCACACCCCGGGGCCCCAACGCGCACCCAGGGGCCCCCACGCGGGGCCCTCACGCACACCCCGGGGCCCCCAGCGGGACCCTCACGCGCACCCCGGGGCCCCACGCGAGGCCCTCACGCGCACCCCGGGGCGCCGCGGGACCCTCACGCGCACCCCGGGGCCCCACGCGAGGCCCTCACGCGCACCCCGGGGCCCCCACGCGCACCCCGGGGCCCCCAGCGGGACCCTCACGCGCACCCCGGGGCCCCCACGCGGGGCCCTCCTCACGCACACCCGGGGCCCCCCAGCAGGCAGGCTCCCCACACCGCGCCCTCCTCACACGCGGCCCGCCGCCCGAAGGCCTTCCCAGCCCGGGAGCAGACTCCTCTGGCCGCTCGCCGTCCGGAGGCGCCCGCCCTGCCTCGGGCTTCGGCCCGCGGCCTCCGCCGCCCGTCCCCGAGGCGCAGCCTGGTCCCTGCTCGCCCCGCCGCCGCGCGGCCCCGCACCCTCACCGGCTGCCCGGCCCGAGCTGTCGCCCGCAGCGGCCTCCGAGTCCGCGCCGGCTCCGCCCGCTCCCTACTGCCCGCGGGCCACCCCCGCGCCCCGCGCCCCTTCCCCGCCCCGCCCGGAGCCCCGCCCCCGCCCCGCGGATGCGC
Organism: Okapia johnstoni; assembly: GCA_024291935.2. Lineage (NCBI taxonomy): Eukaryota > Metazoa > Chordata > Mammalia > Artiodactyla > Giraffidae > Okapia > Okapia johnstoni. The sequence continues at coordinate 97,029,308 of CM044315.1, read as the reverse complement.
CGCCGATTGGCCTGACGGCCTCTGGGGCGGGGCCTCCTACCTATGGGGCGGGGCCTCCGCTGCCTCGGCCTGGAAGCGCGGCACAGAGCTCTGATTGGTGGATTTGTAGGGCGAGAGGCCACGCGCAGAGTCGGATGTAATTCGGCCAGCTCGGCTCGCAGGGCCGCGGGGGGTTCCGGGCGGGGCGTCAGCTCAGTGCGCGGGGCGTGGTTTCGGCTCGGGGAGGGGCGGGGCGTCGGCCCGGGGGGCGGGGCGCGACTCCGGCCCAGATCCGTCTGCAGGCTCGTACTTCTCCTGACCGTGGCCGCCTGCGTTCCTGTTACCAGCTCCTGCCACCATGTGCTCTTCTCCTGGGGCTACCGGGGTCGGCCTAGGGTCGCCGAGGACCAGGCGAAGGTGTGCTGCAGAGGAAACGGGCCGTGCTGGGAGGCTAGCGGCCCCCTAGCCTTCCCGGTCCCCCGCCGCGGAATGGAAACGCGGCACCATCTCCGGAGCCCCCAGGCCCACGATTTGCAGGGGCACACGCCCCTTCTTCGAGCAGCTGAGTGAGCGCCTATGCATTCTTGGAGACCCGGCTCAACTTGCCCAGGTCTTGGCCCCGTCGCGGTCCCTGGGGCAGGCCAGGAGCGCCCCCGCGCGGCTATCTAGGGAGCAGGTCCCGAACCATCCTGGAGAAGCCTGGTTGCTTGGCCCCAGGGGCACGTTTCACACAAGTAGGAGGAACATCTGCTTTCCGCGGGGCTGCCTCGGAAGGGCACTCTTGTCCCCGTCGCTCCCGCCGGGTTTTTCTCTAACCGGCCCCCAGCGCAGAACCCCGCACCCCACCCCCACCCCCGGGGCACAGATCCCCGACGGGTGCACACTGCCAGGGAGACCACGCAGGGAGACGGTGGTCAGAGCGGCGGGGGACCCAGTAGAGGCTGCGGAGCCAGGAGAGAACTGTCGCAAAGGGGCCCAGGCGGTCCTGGGTGGAGCGGCCAGGGGACCGGCTGCCACCCCCAGGGCAGGTTTTCAGCACTCCTTCTGGTCAGTCAGGCGTTGTCCCCACCGTGATTGAAATCTTGATTCTCTCACGTTTTCTACTGGCTGGGCAGACATCATCGAGCTCTCACTAGAGCTCCTTTTTATCAGCCCTTCACTTTGAGGAGATCGTCAGTCCCCCTGTAAATCCTTTCTTCCCAGGCTTTGCGGCTCCCTCTTTCCAGCTGGGGTCGCCAGTACAGAGCTGTTATGTACTGATGTTCATGTGAATAATTCCTCCCCATTTCTCATACACAGGAAATGCAGAGCTTTCTCTGAATCTTTCCGAGAAGATCTTATACTTTACCTTGTAAAGAGACAATAATAAGAACTACTCACTTAATATCTAAACAACAGTGCTTTATTGGTAAAAGGTTAGTTTCAATGGATACAAAATTGCTGTGTAAAATAAGTTTTCAAAATACATTTTTATAGGTAAAGTTTTATCTCTTAGTAACTAAAGAGCAATTATCTATTAGCAAAAGTATTTAGATTGGGGCAGCAAAACAAAAGGGAATTTGAAAGTGTAGATCCACCCACCCCCATGTATCCATTAGGTGGCAGCCGGCACCAAGCAGACTTACAGGGCTCACTGCCTCTACCATCTTCAAGTACTGCCACGCCACCCCCTTTTTAAAAAACAGCTTCTACTAGCAAAGTTAACAAATGCCCAAATAAGCCAAATAACTGGCCTCGCCTGGAGGTGCCCCTAAGGCCATGGACAGTGCACCTAAGCCTACAGCTCTTGACCACCTGCGATCGGGCGACAGTGACAGGGCAGTCGGGAGACCACCAGAGGGTAAAAACTGGACAGTGCACCTAAGCCTACAGCTCTTGACCACCTGCGATCGGGCGACAGTGACAGGGCAGTCGGGAGACCACCAGAGGGTCTCCTGCAGCGCACCTGGCTCCCTTTTCTTCCTGCGTGGCCTCAGCCCTGGAGTACAGCGCTTCTCCACGTCAGCCCCCGTGCTCTGGTGAGATGAGAATGCTGAGCCAGTACCCACTCCCTCCAGTCTCCTCCCAGGACTGCCGGGGACCGATTTCCCGCAGAACGCTGGAAACCAGCCCGTGCGGCATGCACGGTGGCACCGTCAGCCAGCCCGCGGAGCGAGCCTGAAAGAGCCTCCACTCTCAAGCCACCTGTGGACAAATCCGTGTAACATGTAAGGAAGGAAACCACGGTGGCTAAAAATGGACGGGACAGGCCACACACTGCTATCTGCCTGCAAACCATTGAGAACGGGATCAGTCCAAGTAAAGCCAAACCAGGAGAACCCATTGGGAACTGTGATGGCCCTGCCGAGACGTATCTCCCACACTGCAGTCACAGAAAACACGCCAAGTGCAGTATAAAAAGGCAGGCTTCTGCACAGACCAACTGTTAATTTTCCTTAAAAAGTTAAGCTATAAATCTAGTTGAGTACAAATAGTTTACTGACTGTCACCACGTAGGTAAGAATCTTAGCTGTGACATGGAAACTGCAGCTCATGGGTTTTCGTGGCAAACTCTATAGAATGTAGTTTGCGGTGAGTTCTCTGCATAGTGGTTCAAAAAAATGACCTCAGAATTCAAAGACTTGTTAAAAAACTCACCCCTAACAGCCTGTTTGTAAAAAAGCTATTTAACTATAAACATGTATCTAATTAGGTATCTCTTCATTCGGTAAACAGAGAATGTGCAGATGAATTAACAGTATGGAGCTATAGCAGCAAAACTGGTTTCAGATGTGGTGGTCAAACAAAAGCAAGGCAGGGAAGTAGGTGCCACGGCTGGGCGAGAAATGGCCTCGTACCCAGGCAGCTCGTCTTTCTGTGTTCATGTCTCTACTGCTCAGGAACATTCTTGGAAATCTGAATGTTCTAGAAGTAAATCACGATTAGTCGGTTAGGCCAGTCAAATCAAATTCCACTATTAACTATATGTGCTGAATGGTCCCTGGGAACCAATTCTAGCGTTAGTGGTTACTTAAAGTGGAAGAGGAAGGAAAATGGACAGTTCACCTCACAAAATATAAAGTGTAACATAACAATGAAATGCAAATGTTAAGGTACTTCGTACAAAATAACACATTGAAAGTTTTTAAAAAATTAAATTCTCAGGCACAGGCACTGTGAAATGTGGACAGGCGCCCCTCCAACAGTCTTGAAAACACGCAGCTGTGTTCCTCATTGGAGTATTTATCTTGCAAAGTGTTTCCTGGAAAAACAAAACACAACACGTTTGCGTGGGAGTGGTGCCCTGCCCGCAGCTCAGACCACGGCCAGCAGGATTTTTCTGTGTAACAACCAAGGGCAAAGGCTGAGCAGACGGTGGACCTCGAGGACCACAGTGTTTCTTCCTAAAAGCAAAACCTCACTCACAAAGTTCTTGGAAACCGGGATGAAAAATATGCAGAAATGTACTGATTTTATGTACCCAAAGTGGAATTCTCATGATTCTGTAAAGCTTCAGGAAGAGAAGCAGCAGGATCAAAGAAAGTGAGCCAACACCGATGGCTCCCTCCCGCCTCCAGTGAGCCCTGCCGCTCTGCGGCCCCTTTCCCTCCCACCGTCTCCCGGCAGGTGCAAACCTGCCCGGGCAGCACTGCCCCTGGAGTCAGAAGGTCCACCAGCTGACAAGGGTGTGACCACAGCGCCAGCGTCCTCACTGCTGAAGCAGGACCTCAGCACTCACTTAGGCCCCCGGGACCTTCCCAAGGTTCCAACATGACGACCAAAGAGAAGCAGTGAGTCACCCCTGACCCAAGTGGGCTCCCTGGACACTCCCTCTTAAAGCGAGTGCTCGTACCCTGCTGCCTACTGTGTCTTTCTGTGCAGGTATTTCATAACTAAAAGCTTTCCCAATAAGCCACCAAGGGCAAGGGCTTTATTCGGTGACCAAGCCCCCAGCCGGTCCCGCCCAGGCCCTTCATCAGCTGTGTGTCCCGGGAGATTTCTGACAGGTGCCCAACCTCGGGGCCCCTCGCCTTCTGTCTCACTGGTCCTGCAGTGTGTCAGCTCAGCCTGCAGTTGTTCACGTGGTCACATCACATGAGTGACACCTCTACAATGCCAGGCCCCTAACCACAGTGGAGGCCCTCTGCCCAAATCCCAGCTTCTCCCTAGACCTGGGCCGGCGGGCACTCTGTCTGGCCCCAGTCAGCTCCTCCAGGGAGAGGGCCGGCCCCCAGGCTGGCCTCCACCCTGACCCCACGTACTCCTCCTCCTCTGGGCTCTGACTTTACCTTCCACTTCTTCCTCTTGGAGCTAGTTATCCACTGCCTGGACAGCTCTGAGCGTCCTGTCCAAGGGGCAGGGACAGGACACCCCGGGCAGACCCCCGCAACCCGCTGAGGACGAGCAGTCAGGGCGGAGCTGCAGTGAGGAGCCAGACCGGCAGTCTCCCTTGAGGGGACCCCTCAGCCCACCTCCGCTTCTGATCTGCCTGAGCTGTTCCAACAACACGCAGCTCCTTTGGGCCCTATCCCCACACTCTCCGTGCGGCTGGGTTTGCTCCTCACCATGTCTTCTCACAAGACTCTCAGGATCAAGAGAGTCCTGGCCAAGAAACAAGAGCAGAGCCATCCCATTCCTCAACGGATTCGAGTGAAAACTGCGAATAAAACCAGGCACAGCTCCGAGAGAAGACACCGGAGAAGAGCCAGGCCGGGTCTGTTAGGCCCTCACACGGGAACTGGCACGCACTGCTGCGTCACGCCGCCTGCATGTCAACCGACCAATCGCAGCGGCGAGCGAGTCACTGCCGTCTCGAGCTCATGGGGGAGACGGACGCTTGGATCCTGATGTTTCCTGTTTTCTCACTAGCGGTCCATGTGGCTCAGTAATAAACATGGGAAAGCTTTTATTGGAAAAAAAAATTCCCTTTGAAAAGAGATTCTGAGCTTTAATAAATTTCAAATTGTATGACCAATAAAAGCTACTTTAATATACAATTTTTCTTCTATTGTTGAGATATTAAAGTCTCTAAAGTAGGAGTCTGGAGAGTTTTGGGGGCTGAGTCCACCCCTGCTGGCCCCTCAGGGACAGAAGCTCCGCACTCGTCTCAGGCCTCACCCTGCAGGCCTCCTCATCTGTGTGCTGTGGTTTACCCTTAATGAATGTGATCTAGGAAGTCGGATGTTTTCCTGTAGGGTTGTGGGTGGGGTGGGACCCTCTGTTCTCTAGCCAGTCCGTCAGAGTGCAGTTGACAACCTCAACTTGTGACTGGTATCTGAAGTGGGGGCAGACTGGTGTCCAGTTTGGGACTGAGTCCCATGCTGCGGGGTCAGACGTGACCTCCAGGCAGCGGGTGGGGGGGTGTGACCTCCAGGCAGCGGGCATGGGGGACCTGCACGCATCTGGGAGCAGGAGTGAGGTGTCCCAGGTGGAGGAGACACAGGAAGGAAGAGCGGCCTTCTTCCCTACACAGGAAGGACCAGCTCGGCTTCCCACTCCAGCTGCTGACCATGCTTCCAGGCTGAGAAAACACGGCCGCCCTTCATTCGAGGAGGGGTGGGGAAGCTGTGGTCTCCCGGGAGCCACTCTCCCCTCAGGGGCCCGCGCCCGCTCCCCAGCCCAGGGCCTACCTCACACGTGGTGCCCGTGGACCCCGCCATCACCATCGCCGCCCTGCAGCTGCAGCTGCATCTGCGCCTGCATCCGTGCGATCATCTCCTGCATGCGGCGGAGCTGCGGACGTGAGAGGGACGCATGAGCCCAGAGCCTTCATGGGGCCGTGACTGCAGCCCCGCGAGTGAAAACACGGAGGGGAGAGGGGCGCGGGGTCCGGGGCCTTCACAGGGCCGTGACTGCAGTACCGCGAGCTAACTCCCGCCAACTCCGACTAGCCAGTGAAAGGACCAAGGTCTCAACAGAACACCGAGCACACAATAAGAACAGGCAATTCAAATGAAAAATAAAAATTACCAAGAAACGGAAAAAATAAGACAGGAAAGGCAGCCTGAGAGAGTCTGACCTAGAGAGGCGGGAAACAACCGCCCGAGGGGGCCCGAGGCCCGGCCACTCCAGCGGTGACCGTCCCCCTGCTGCGGCCTGTCCCCTCACAAGCCCCCTGCGCCTCCACACCCGGTCTCCAGGACGGGCGGTCGCCCCATCATGGACCCAAGGGGGGCTCAGCAGACAGGTCCTCGCCTGCACCCTGCCTCCTAGAGCTTTGTGTAGGTTCAAGCCCTGGACAAGCTTCCCAGTGCAGCTTCCTCTAGTTTCATCCCCTGGGTAAGTCATACGTATTCCTTAAATCTTTCTTAATGATGGTGACTGACAATTTCTGTCATTATATTTTCATTGTCGATGTATACGAAAACTGCTGATTTTTAAACCTTATAAAAATCAGCCATGTTACTAAACTCTACTTCCAATTTTTTCCATTAAGTTGCTATTGAAGATTAAAAACTACAACACTTTTCTACTTACCTCAGCCTCTTTCTCCAGCAATATCTGGTCTTTATTCATGTCCTCATTTTCCACTTTCCTAAGAGTTGAAAGAAATTACAAGTATAATATTACAACAAATACGGCTGGTCACTTCTGACGAGAGACCCAAAGTAAAATTTCACTTCACAACTACTCAGAAATACAATTTCTGAGAAAAATCTATTGGAAATTATATAAACTTACTAGTTTTCTGACTAACAACATGAATAAGTAAGAAAAGAAAAAATGAGCAAGAAGAGCACAGAAAGGGAAATGCAGGACATCTTTCCTACTCTAAGCTGGGGGTGGGTGGTGTAACACTTCCAAGTTTACTCAAAAATAGCAGATTTTATCTGAAGAATAGGTCTCTAAGATAAGTTCTGAACAAAGACTACAGCCGTCATACTGTAAAAGGAACAAGCTGTAACGTCCAGGCAGAGAAGCAGGCGTGGAGGCCTCTGAGCCCGCAGACGTAGCTCTGTGCGGCCGCTGCACGGCGCCACGGTAGGACTGTCCGCGGACAGCATGCTCTCGCGGCCTCTGAATCCCTTAACGTCTGGTCCCCAAATTCACAACACCTTAAAGTAACCTCTGAAGTGCACCTTATACATGGGTACAAAGGACCTTGTATCAAAAAAGGACCCAACACAAGTCTCTAGCCTTTCTATCTAGGACTGTTCTTGATAAAAATGATTAGAGACACCTTTCAACAGGCAAAACAAATCAAAAACAAACCCAGCCCGACTGATTAAACTAGCAACAAGTATGTGGTGACAGCTTTAGGTAGGAAGCCAAATGGTGACGCTGGCGGTCAGCTGAGCCGGACACACGGAGCAGAGGCGCCAGCGGGACTTGGCAATGACCTGCCGCCTCTCTTGAGCCTCTCGGATCGGAAGTTCTCGTAGTGCAGGTCCTGGGTCACCTCCTGGAGATCCTGCATGTGCGTGCTGCAAGAGAAGAGACCCACCAGGACTGGGCGACACGTGCCTGCCACTCGCGTGGGGACACCTGGTCACACACATGGAACACACGCCAGGAACGAGACCCCGGGGGCCCCTCCCACAGGAGACCATGGACAGACGGACAGCCACCGAGGGGAGGGCTGCCTAAGCCAGAGCACACTCCTGTGGAGGGACTCAGGAGAACACGCAGTTCCGGCTCTCGTGCCTCTGCAGGCTTAACCTTCATACCAGAGAGAGCCCATCAGCATCACCTGCGGGGAAAACCATCAGGGTGTCGAGCCTGAGGTGGAGCACAGGCCCTGGTGGGAGAGGCCAGTCTGCAGCGGTCAGAGGTGGGCGCGCCTCTGCACCAAGCTGGACCGCCCGCCGCAGGAGCACAGGGAGCCGGTGTGGCCCACGGCTACGGCACACCCCCGCTTGAAAGCCCTGCTCTCCAGGCTGGGCGCCGCCACGAGGAACAGACAGTACTTACATGAGCATCGTCCTCAGCTTCAGAAAGTCGTTGTGCTCCGGGTTCTCCACCTCCACGACGCCCCAAGGGTAGAGGCGGCCTCTGACCTTCTTGCCTTTGGCTTCAATCAGCTGATTGGATCCAACCACAGAGAAAGGGATGCTGGCCTAGGAGGAGACACACGAGGTAGACTGGCTCCACATGGGGAACCCCAACGTTCACTGCACACACAGGGACGTGAGCAGAGAACGTGCACACTGCTGCCAACCGCAGGGCTCACTGCAAAACCGAAGGCACACATTCCGGTTGCAGGTGGCTACGGTCCCCACGGGGGACGGGGGGACGGAGCAAACTACACCTGCAGCGAGGCTTCCAAGCCTGAGGTGACACCTATGGCAGAATACACCGAAAGCAAAAGTACCAGTGTAACTGAACCTGCCTGGGCAACCTCAAAGATCAAGACTAGAATCTGGCCCTTCGCCAGCGCTTTTCACGTTAAATGCACTGACTACAAGAAACGGGGCTTCCCGGGTGGCACTAGAAGTAAAGAATCTACCTGTCAATGTGGGAGGCCAGGGTTCAATCCCGGGGTCAGGAAGATCCCCTGGAGTAGGAAACGGCAACCCACTCCAGTATTGTTGCCTGGAGAATCCCATGGACAGAGGAGCCTGGTGGGCTACAGTCCAAGGGATCCAAGGGGTCCGAGGGGTCCACAAAAGAGTTGAACACAACTTAGCGACTAAATAGCAACAACAGGAACGCAAGAGTGACTGACCCTGTGCACCTGGAGACGAAATACCCACCTTGAGAAGTCTAGTCTGCTCTTTAAAATCTTCATCTTCATCGGACTCTGCATCAGGTAAGTGATAGATTTTGATGTTATGTTCCTCAATTTCATCCAGAATCTGAAAGAATGACCAACCCAGGAGCAACTGGAGCAAACTGCATACTGTTTCAGTCAAGTTTAATGCATCACATTAGAAACATGTCAGAAGTATCCGAATGTCAATAAAGAACCCTACTGATTAAAACCATTTTCAAATGATCTTACAAACCGCTCAAAAGGCTGACGTGCACTCCGAGGGGTCCTCCGTCCAGAGTAACAACAGGAACGCACCCGCAGCGGCCCTGCTGAGGCTGCAGACGGACAGCCGTCCCCGAGCAGCCTCGAGAGGGCGCTGCACACAGGCAGCCCGGCAAGGGGCCCTTGGCAGGGACGGGAGGGCACGGGGGGACACCTGCCAGTGGCCAGAGGGTAACAAGGAATCCAGGGGGGCTGGGAGGCAGGACCGAGCGTGACTGGGGCTGACAAGTGGACAGCTCCTCAACGTCAGGAAGGGATCGAGGGTCTCAATTTCATCTAGCAGCAAAGAGTGGTCAGCAGTGATACCTCACAGTCTCAACTACCAACCAAGTGGCAGAGTTGCCTAGAGGGAAAAACCTGGGCTAGAGTGGAAGCTAGCACGCATTCACCCGTCAGTCTCCCAGAAACCCAGCCCCCAAGCCCCTGCACGTGCTGGGCCTCCACCAGGTCTGGGGCAGACTGGCCCTCTGCTTACTGTCACGCTAGAATCTGGGCCCTCCGCGGAAGAGAGAACACAGGCCAAGGCAGCAGGAAGCATCTCTGCTTCAAACCTGCTCCCAAACTTGTTCCTCCTTAATGTGACGAAAGGGCCTCGTGTGGTCCAAGATCATGGATGAACCCATGGCCCACACTAAGTCAGGATCTAAGAAAAGGCCCTCCCTGCATCCTGACCTTGGTTTGCTGAGGACTGCTTGCTCACTCCCTCCTCGCTGAGACGGAGAAGCCGAGCAGGGAGCAGGAAGCTGCTCCGCTCCCCCCGCAAGACAAGGTTTGCGCTGGGGACGGGGACAGAGCGAAGTTCGTGCGTAGGCCGCCCAGAGAAGGGAGAGAGCAGTTAGAGGAAGAATAAGCGCGCGTGCTCAGCCTGGGTGACAAGAACCATTTTGAGGGGGAGGGAGAGGTGGACAGAGGTCTGAGGACAGAGGTTCTTAGACCAGGAAAGGAGCGTGTGGACAGGCACAGGAGAGAAGCCAGGTGGAGAGGGGCTGGAAAGGACCACGATTTCATTTCATTTCAGACTCTGAGATCAAGACCTAGGCGCTTTGCACACAGTCAGAGACGGACGTAAAGCATTCTAACCCTGACAGCTCTCTCTGCTGCATGTCTGGAGTTCATGTCCTATTAAGGTGAAGTTCCGTTACGTGTGAGCTGCTAAACTATTTATTGTCAAGAATAAAAATGCCTAAGTTTTCAGGTGCTCTTCCAAGGGCCTGGATATTTTCTAAAAAATTGGCAGGCATTTAAGACAATACAGGAAAAGGCTGATAGAAGACATCAGGAGAAACACAAAAAAGCAAAGGTCACACTAGGTGAAATCATTTACAACATGATCATCAACGTCCAAAAATACAGGAGTATCTCTAAGTCAGTAAAAATGCAATCAAGAGCAGCAAGGCTCTAAAACCCAAGAGAACGCGCCAGTGGGCTTTAAGGGCCATGGAACAGACTCAGACCCACGACCGGGCAAATGCAAACCGAAACGAGCCACCGTCTCCCGCGTCTCAGAAGACTGTCACCCTCAACACCAGTAACGGTCCAGAGCTGTCCCGGGGTGGAGGGGGGCCCACACCCCGGCTCCAGAGAGGCAGACAGTTACCAACTCATTTGAGGGAAACGTAGCCGCTTTCAGAAGGACACCGCACATCCATTTCCTTTCCCCCGGGGAGCCCCGCTGCGTGCCCACCCCACCCCCAGCCATCCCCTCCCAGGCCCGCCCCCCCGGGGGGCCCCCCACCCGCGCTCACCCTTTTCTTCAGGCGCTCCCGCTCCTTCAGGGTGAGCGTGTCAGCCTTCGCGATGACAGGCACGATGTTCACCTTGTTGTGGATCGCCTTCATGAACGCAACATCCAATGGCTTTAGTCTAAAAGTCACGTTTAAGGGAAGAATTGTTTCTCTCAGAATCATTTCAATTCTTACAGTAAAACATGCAATTCTGGGCAGAGCTGTACAGCCACCCAGTCAAGAGGACACCCTAGCCCAAAGGCCAGGCTCCTGGGGCAGAGGCTGCTCACCCGTGCCCGAAGGGGGAGATGAAGTAGAAGCAGCAGTGCACCCTGTTGTCGATGATGTGCCGCCGGTTCAGGCCGCTCTCGTCATGCAGGTAGCGCTCAAACTGCTCGTCGATGTAGGCGATGATCGTCTTAAAGCTGCGAGAAACACAGATGCCAGTAACCACGGCGTACAAGACGCAGCGGTCCCTCACCACAAGCACAAATGCGTCTTTCTAGCCCCACCCCTCGAGCAGATGTGATTGAATAACTCAACTGTAGGGTGGAAGCAAAAAACCGACTCCTAGGTTTGGCGGCATGGTGGCTTTTGGAAACTGTGCCAAGAATCATTTCCTTTAAGTGTTGAAGGTCAGAAGCCCGGATGGAATAGGTTGCAAAGAGCCTGAGCTGACTGACAGGAGACAGACAGCAGCGGGAGCGGGGGGAGGACAGATGAGCAGGGCGGTGGCAGCGGGAGGGAGGGAGGAGTCCCAGGGGGAGGAGGAAGACAAGGGAGCCCTCTGCCCCTCCCGCCCTCTCCTCACGAGTGCTGAGAGGTGCTGCCTTGTGTCTGCAGGACTAGAACCAAGAGACGCTGCACAGTCAAAGGAGTGCTCTCTCCAAGGTGCACGGCCCGGGCTGCTCTTACAGTCCACTTCATTTCCTTAACTTGTGCAACTGTCGCCAATAAGCAGCCAACCACAGACACTCGGTCTGGAACAAGTCTCTTAAGAGATTTCATCTTCTTGAATATGGAAAGGAGGAAGACCACTATGATATCCTGTTCACTAGCAATGGTCCAAATCGAGCGGCTTTATTTACGTTAGCATTTGCTGTTTGGTTGGCTTTGTGATATCAGAACTCACTAGAATGCTCTTAAGAGAAAAAATACTCATTCCTTGTGAAATTCCCCATTAAAAATGCTATAATTAGAATGATTTAAATTGTCTTATTGTTCTGTCACTCCTAGCTACCCCAGACCCAGCACCGTGAGTGAACACGACGGACGGAGACACACGTGGCAGGTGCACAGCCTCGTCACCGTGGGCCCCGGGGACGTACCAGTCCCTGCAGTTGATGGCGTCCCCGTAACCCGGGGTGTCCACCACGGTCAGACGCAGCTTGACCCCACGCTCTTCAATTTCAACAGTGGAAGCCTCAATCTGGACAGTTCTTTCAATTTTCTCTAAAATAGAAGCAACCTTGTTACTTTCTTCCTATTAAACAAGTGACTCACAAGTAGCTATTTCTCTTTAAGGACAGTTCTCAGAAGGTAACATGAAGATTGTGTAAAAAGGACCCCAGGGTCAGCAAGAGAAACACTGTAGCTGAGATTAAAGGGCTGTTTGGGAGGTAAAAAAACACCAGTATTGAAAATTGCAACTTCTCTTCCTGGGACAGGAAGAACACTGAATGAATTCATTTCAAGACTGTCTATGGACTGCAGTCCTGTTGTGGGGCCTAGGTCCCAGCTGATGGATTCACAGCCCACTCACTCAGCGGCCTCACCAAGCCCAGCGGTCAGTGCTGGACACACACCTGAGGGAAAGGGGTCAGATGACACCTACGCCCACAGAAACTTCCTCCGTAGGCAGGTTTTTTCAGAGCAAACATTTTTACTTGAGCCTCATCAAACATGTACCATTGGCAGGAACTATTTCACTCTGTAGACAAGGAAATCAAGCGTGGGGAAGATGGGCCACGGTGCATGCAAGCATGTCAGGTGCAGCACCCCTTTCCCGCCTCGACAGATGTGTCCTGGGTCCAGAGCCAAACAAAACAGACACAAGGCTAAGGCACTGACTCCCGACCACGCTCCGCAGACCCCACCGCAGGGAGCTGCGCCACTGCAGCGCGGGAACCTCTGTACCTGCGGCTCCAGGGATGACTCTTTCTGGGTAGAGGTCAGTCAGGAAGAGGCTGTTGATGAGAGTCGATTTTCCCAGCCCCGATTCACCTTTAAATGAAAAGGAACATGATGTCATGACGTTACCTGTACGACACAGTCAAGCCTGCTGAGTGCGTACATGAGGCCTGGCCCTGCACTAAGCACCTCATAAACACCCTTCTCTGCATCCTGTGTGACCACAGTGGATTTGGCCCAACCCCCTGGCCCCCCTGATGCGGGAGCAGGGGCTCTGAGGTGAGTAGCCTCCCCGTGTCACCACAGTGGATCTGACCCAACCCCCTGGTCCCACTGATGCAGGAATAGGGACTCTGAAGTCAGCAGCCTGCATGCTCGCGCTGCTGTCCAGAGCAGGGCCTCAGCTGGAGTCCAGGCTTGTGAGACCTGAGAATCCATAAGACCGTAATTCCACCTGTGGTGGTTTAGTCGCTAAGTTGTGTCTGACTCTTGTGACCCCACGGACTGTAGTCTTTCAGGCTCCTCTGTTCATGGGATTTTCCAGACAAGAATACTGGAGTGGGTTGCCATTTCCTTCTCCAGGGGATCTTCCCGGCCCAGGAATCGAACCAGAGTCTCCTGCATTGCAGGCAGATTCTTTATTGACTGAGCTACAAGGCAAACCCAACTCCATCTGGCCTCTTGCCAAATATGTGGAATGGACTTGAGGTGGCTCCTTATTTTGTGATAAACAGAATGCACAGTAGATTTTTAGGTATGGGCTCTGCTAACCTTTAAACTTAGCACATTTCAGAAAGCTGAACAGACACAACAATGTCAAAGGCATCCAGCTTCCCGAACTGTGGGGGTGGGGCGGGGACACCCAAGACTCCTGCGCCGTGACTGGTCATGTGACCAGCCGGCCAGCAAGGTGGGAGCAGGCCTTCCCCCTTCCTGTTTCACTCACACACCCCCCACCCCCGGAGGCCACCACAGGCAGGGCAGGTGGCTTCCCGCTCCTCTGCGGGTGTCACCCCCCACAGCAAGCAGCACCCGTTCCCTCAAGCAGTTAGTGAGTTAGAAACTCCTCTTTAATACTGTAAAGTAATTAGCCTCCAATTAAAATAAATAAATTAAAAAAATAATTCCTCTTCAACCACTGGTAACTACGTATTCTGAATATTTGAAACTTAACTTCAAAGAAGATGTAAAATACCAAAAAATTGAAATTTACATTCCAAGGAAAAATAAACACACTCCATCACTTTGCTGGAGGTCATCACCTAAGGCTTAATTTTGTATGTGCTGGTCTGACTGCCCCTGGGCACCTCAGCTTGACCCCCGCCTTCTGTTATGTCCTGCACAGTCTAAGAAGGAGCATACATCTGATTTGAAAATCACCTCTGGGAATATCAAGAAGAAAAAAATGAATCTGAAATTGGCAGACATGCAACTCGGACTATACTTTACTAGACTGCAGTTTTCATAGATGAGAAGGAATTAAAGGGGCAAAACCAGAATCACATATTGAACCGTTCCAAATATGAGAGAGTAAGAATATGACTACACGCTCTCCCACTAAGTTACCCTTTTAATAAAGTGTCCCACGACGCCTGTTCACTACACGTGCAGGGGCCTTGACCAGTATGCGCCAAGCCCTTGCCGAGCGCATGCACAGGCGCAGGTGGGGACACAACAGCGAGGAGGGCCGAGTTCCTGCCCCCGAGGGGCCCTGCCCCCTGCCCCCCTGCCCCTGCCCCCGTGGGGCTCTGCCCCCTGCCTCCTGCCCCTGCCCCCACGGGGCCCTGCCCTCTGCCCCTGCCCCCGTGGGGCTCTGCCCCCTGCCCCCTGCCCCTGCCCCCACAGGGCCCTGCCCCCTGCCCCCTGCCCCCGCGGGGCCCTGCCCCCTGCCCCTGCCCCTGTGGGGCTCTGTTCCCTGCTCCCTGCCCCCTGCCCCCGTGGGGCTCTGCAGTCCAGCAGGGGAAGAGGACGGACAGACAAAGCCACCCTGCTACAACTGCGTGGCGACAGCTCCGAGTAATACAGCTGAGAGAGGACCGAGGCCAGAAGAAGACAACTCAGCAAAGGTGTCTGAGTAGAGACGGCGGATTCTAAATTATGAATCTCAGTTTTAAGGGTATAAGCGATTATTTCACTTGGAAAAGCTTTTGGGTGACATCCACAACCTGCTCATTAACTCAGAGACAAGGCCACCCCTGGGCTGACCTCTGAGCACACCAAGCTTTGCTCTGTTCTGCAGTCACCAGTATCTCCATCTCTGCTGGGAGTTTCCCTCACAGGTACCTGGAGATGGGCAGACAAGACACACAGAACAGGTGTGGACCAGTGTAAATGCATCGGCACCCAAACAGTGAACACAAAGCACGCAGGACACACTGCGCTCTCTGGCTCTCTCGCTCGGCACACAGTCAGCTCTGGACGCTGGTTGCTGCCACTGACCCTACTAGCAGCCCGTTTCTCTGCACCGTCGACCAGTGTTCCGTGAGCGGATACAACCCGCTTGGTGCTGGACAGACACCTGCGTGTCCAGAAAAGTGGATACAAGCATTCACGCGGTCTGCAACGCGCCATCACTCCTCTCGGGGAAACAGTGGGGAGTGGACTGCTGGCTGACGGGTGAGCGCGCAGCTGTTCCGGGAGCCCACGCTTGACCACCTGGCCCGCGGTGAGGCGGCTCCAGCTGCTCCACTGCAAGCCCAGCGCTGCGGCCGTCTGGTGGGTGTGCAGGACCATCCAGTTGTGGTTTTAGGGGGCGCTTTCCTGACGACCCAAGAGGACGACACCCTCGTGCAGACACCCTCATGCATTTACCGGCCATTCGCTTATTCCCGGTGAAACGTCTGTTCAAACCTTTTGACTGTGTAACTGGGTCACTTGTCTTCCTACTGAGCCCGCGGAAGTCTTTTATCTTCCAGATGCGAGTCTTGTGTCACGTATACTACAAGCGCTTTCTCAGTCTATGGCCCATTTTCTTATCAGTGCCTTTTGAGGAAAGCAAATCTTGAATGAAGCACGATGTATCATTTCCTTTTGTGATTAGTGTTCCTCATGTCCTAAGCAATCTGCTACTCCAAAGTCATAAACCTTTTTAAAGCTATTTTTTTCCTAGACTTTTTATAGCTTTCCAACTAGGTCAACAACTCATTTTGAGTGAACAGGTGATGTTCAGTATGAAGTAGAGGTTGGAGTTCATTTTCTCCCAAACAATCATGCACTTGTTACAGCACTATTTGTGAAAAAGATTAACCTGTCCCCATGTCAAATTACCTTGGCAGTTTTGTCCACCATAAGCTGAGCACCTCTACAGCTGCCTTATATGCTGTGTGGATGCTGTTGGAAATCAGACTGTTTCTTGTCATATTCTGGGCCCTCTGCATTTACAACTGCATTTTAGAATCAAATGGTTAATTCCTGTTGTCAAAAGTCGCTGCAGTTTTGGTTGGGACTGTACTGACTCTACGGATCAATCTGGGGAAGGTGGACACCCCAGAGCCCAGCGCACCAGGGCAGGGTGAGAATTCACACCTACTCAGCCTTCCCTCGGTTTCTCTCAGCAGTGCTTTGAAATGTTCAGTATAGGTCTTGCACACACTCTGTTAAACTATCCCTAAGCTGTATGTACCTCTTATATTACTGTAAATGGTACTGTCTTTTAAAAAGATTTTATTAGTGTAATTGCTTTTGATATTATATTTTTAACTTTGTTTTTAAACTACTTGTTGGTAACATACAGAAATAAAGCTGATTTTTATATACTCACTGGGAACCTGCAATCTTGCTAAACTATTTTGATCTAGTAGCTATGTAGTTTTATTATGATTTTAATATACACAAATATGTCATTTGTAATTAAGGAGATTTTACTTCCTTCTCCCAGTTTTTTATCGGTAAGAGTACTGCTAAGTATAGGTATTTCCCCTTTAGAACCACTGACTGATTTCCAATGTTAACCCATGCATTCCCGCAATAAAATCGCCTCTGTTTAGGATATAGTCAGTCTTGCTATATGACATTTGCTTTGAAACTGACAGTTTGTTCCAACACAAAGGATATATTAGGGAACAATTTCCACATAATACAAACCTCACAGTTTCTTACATGTGAAGAGAAACCGAGTTCACCCAGCAGAACCAGCCAGAGGAGCACTCCCATGGCACCCAGCTCAGCTGCCAGCCACGGGCCACGGGCAGCCACTTCCCGGGTCCTCAGGCAGCACCCCTCCACCACCTCACAGCAACACACAAGCTGCAACCGGCAGAGGCCCACTTTCCCACCTCGGGTTCAGTGGCTCGTCTGGTGTGGTACTTTTGATTTCTTAGCCAGTTCACGTGTAAACAGAGGCGGTTTTTACTATTGTTCTAATGTGTGGTATAGGAAGGCTCTGAGTGGGCTCGTTTCCCCACGAGCTGCATGGCTGCACAGCATGGATTTCTCAGCCAGTTAACGTGTAAATGGAGGCGGTTTTTGCTATTGTCCTAATGTGCAGCAGAGGAAGGATCTGAGTGGTGGGCCCGTTTCCTCACGAGCTGCATGGCTGCACAGCATGATGACTGCTAAAGAACACGCATACACCGCATCATGCTGGAACTGCAATAAGCCATTTCATACTGCAGGACTTGCAACCACCTTACCGAGGCATCAAGTCTACGGTCCTGAGGCAGTCAGTCTACTTCTCTAGTCATCTGTAACAGGGCAGCACTTGGCCTGACACTCATCACGAGAGCGTCTCTGCTGAAACGTTCCACGTGCCTTAAAAGAATGCCTACCCTGCAGCTGTTCAGCAGTCCTGGCAGCTGTGCCACACTGTTTGATGGTATAATTTAAACATTCTACATGACCGACTTTCTATCTGCTTCCTCAGTTACTGTGAGCAGTGTTGGAAACTCTTGTTCGTATCTCTCTCGTCAGACCCTGCATCAGGCATATTTAAGACGGTGTTGTCCTGAACAGACAGACCCCTTTCTCGTTAGGATATGAAGTTCCTCACGTCTGGGATTATTCGGGGGCAGACTTAGAGTCTGCTTTGTCTGACAGGAATTAAGGCACCTGAGCTTTCTTACGACTGGGGTGTGCATGATAAGGCCCCGTTCCTCTGTTTCTGCACAGAAAGGGCCCTCCTGGGAGAGCAGGGCCCCGTCTGCGGGGCCCGCCTCGCGCTCGCTGCGCCCGTCCATGGGCACACGCTGGCAACAGGGCTGCGCTCACACCTGCCAGATGCCGCCCTTCTTCTCGTCTCATCTACGCTTTCATCTTTCTCCACTCTCTTCTGGACTAAATACTTGTTTACATTCTGTTTTCATAAACCTACTGGCTGCTAGCCAGATCTTCCTTTTTCCAGTGGCTGCTCTGAGGTTCACAGCATGCACTGTTAACCCAGAGACCCCCTTTCAAGCACTTCCTGTCACCTCACCCATCATGGAAGCTCACAGCCGCACACTTTTATCCACTCCCTGCCCGCTGTGTGATGCTGCTCATCTGACGTGCATGTTACACTCTCGATTATCTCTGAAAGAAACAAAAAGCAAGAAGTCTTCTACTTACCAACCCCACCTGCCATTTCCAGTGCTCCCCTTCCTCTGCCAACCTGAAAACTTCATTTCATCTTTCTTGTGGTGTAGTCTGACACTCATCAACTCTTTCCACTAATTTACAAGAAAATGTCTTTCTCTTCTCTTTCCAACGTCCATTTTTAAGGGTTAATTTTGATGAACACTGAATTCTCAGCTGTTTTTACTTTAAGGACCTTAAACCGTCCTTCCGCAGGGCTTGCATTATTCCCGACGAGCCGCCAGCGATCCTTCTTGCCTCTGATCCTCTGTATGCACCGTTCTTAGTTTTTCTGGCTACCTGTAGGACTGTCCCATTATCGGGGTTCCCCTTCCGATCCCACGTCCTGGTGCGCTTTCCTGTTTCCTCCGCCTGGTTTTACCTGTAGGGCTGCCCCATTATCGGGGTTCCCCGTCCGATCCCGCGTCCTGGTGCGCTTTCCTGTTTCCTCCGCCTGGTTTTACCTGTAGGACTGCCCCATGATCGGGGTTCCCCTTCCGATCCCGCGTCCTGGAGCGCTCTCCTGTTTCCTGGGTTCCCCTTCTGATCCCGCGCCCTGGAGCGCTCTCCTGTTTCCTGGGATCCCCTTCCGACCCACGCCCTGGAGCGCTCTCCTCTTTCCCGGGTTCCCCTCCCGATCCCGCGCCCGGTGCGCTGTTTCCTGGGTTCCCCTCCCGATCCCGCGCCCCGCGCCCGGTGCGCTCTCCTGTTTCCTGGGATCCCCTTCCGATCCCGCGCCCTGGAGCGCTCTCCTGTTTCCTGGGTTCCCCTCCCGATCCCGCGCCCGGTGCGCTCTGTTTCCTGGGTTCCCCTTCCGATCCCGCGCCCTGGAGCGCTCTGTTTCCTGGGTCCCCCTTCCGATCCCACGTCCGGGAGCGCTCTCCTGTTTCCTGGGTCCCCCTTCCGATCCCGCGCCCGGGAGCGCTCTCCTGTTTCCTGGGTCCCCCTTCCGATCCCGCGCCCGGAAGCGCTCTCCTGTTTCCTGGGTCCCCCTTCCGATCCCGCGACCGGGAGCGCTCTCCTGTTTCCTGGGTTCCCCTTCCGATCCCGCGCCCGGGAGCGCTCTCCTGTTCCCTCCGCCTGATTTTACCTGTAGGACTGTCCCATGATCGGGGTTCCCCTTAGGATCCCGCGCCCGGTGCGCTCTCCTGTTCCCTCCGCCTGGTTTTACTCTGGATGCTTTCCATTACTCGCTTTCTTCCGCAGTGAAAAATCTGTTCAGCCCATCAGGGAATTTTTCACATCAGGTGCTGTATATATTTTTAATCTTTACAAGTTCCATTTTGTTCTTTTCTGGATCTATTTCTACTGCTTGATTTCTCTCCTGGTTATGGGCTACTTTCTTCTCCCTTCTTGGCAGATCCAAGAATTTTTGCTGGATGCTCAGCATTATGAGTTATACTGCAGATGTCTCGACATCGATGTCCTTCTTTAATAACTGATAGGCTTTGTCCTGGCAAGTAGTTACATCATTTGTAAATAAACTTGATCCTTTTGAGGTTCATGTAGAAGTTTTGACAGGGAGGGTGTAGACCAGCCTTGGTGTGAGTTCACCCCCACCCCAAGCACAGACGCTCCTCATCTCACAGGCGTTCTCACCCCTGGTCGGCTGAATTCCAGCGTCTCCTGATTATCTTTCCAGCTTCCAACTGCAGGCAGTCTCCAGTGCAGCTCTGCTCCTTCCTGGGGGCTGTATTCTGCCGGGCTTCCTAAAGTTCCCTACCCCGCTACCCGCACGCAGACCACCGCGCAGCCCGAGTGAGGGGGAGGGCACCCCCCGCCCGGCGCACAGACACGCAGAGGGAGGTGGCCTTGTCTCTGGCCCTCTGCCTGTGCCTCAGCCCCCCGAGCCGTGAGCCGTGGTCTTCTCCAGCCGAGACCACTTGCTCTGCTAGCCGCACTGCTCCCTGGGGAAGGGCAGGTGGCTGGCAGAAAGTTGGGATAACTCTACAGTTCATATAATTTTTTCCTTCTCTCAAGGACCCAAGTCCTTCATTCCTGTTCAAAGTCTTAAAAGGGCTGTTTCATACGTCTTGCCCAGCCATCTGGTTATTCACACCAGGAGGACTCGTCTGGTATAGTCATTTCAGGGTTCAGCAAACTACAGCGCTCTGGCAAATCCGGCCCACTAGCTCGTAAACGAAACAGCTTCACCAAAAGCTGTACGGCTCATAATGCCTTAAATACTCACTATCTGACCCTTTGCAGAAAATCTGTCAAACCCTGAGTTACTCCGTCAGGGCTGGAAATACAATAACGGTCTGACTGGGATGAAGCGAAGGAGCCGTGTCGCAGGCTGCACTGCATTTCTCTTCCTACTGGAAATCCGAGTCTGCACTACCATCATCATCATGTAATTATGCTCCTAAAACGTGTCACGAGTCAAGTCTCTGGGCCCACGGTCCCACACTCTTTTCCCATCTCAGATTTGTGAACTGTTTATCCCAGGAAACAATCACTTGTCCCATTCATGCATGACCACCCCATCAAGCTTTTCCAGTGGCATCTTAGCATTTGGGGAGAATTCTGCAGTTATCGAGATTGAAATAAAATGTGATACAGTAAGGAGAATTAACTGTTCATCAAGTTAACTTTGTTATGGACACGCTAAAACACAATATACATGCCATAATCCATGATAAAATGCATCTGATGTAACAGGAAGAAATCTCAGGTGAGCACTCAACTTCAAAGAACTGTAAGTACTCATTTAAAAACATGTGTATAGTAAGGAGTGTCCCTTGTTTAAAATATATCTACCACAGAAAGCTCAAGAGTTATTTTCATGAATATTAGATAAACAAACACACTTCTAGTTAAATATACGTTACCTTTAAAGTACAACAAATTACTGTAAAATTCAGAAGCCTAAACCAACCACAGACATTCATTATCTCAACCCTCTGGGTTGGAAGTTCAGGAGTATCTAAGGTGGGTCCTTATGGCTTGAGGGTCTCCCTGTGGTCACAGTGATGCCAGCCAGGAAGGGCGGTCACCAGCAGGCCTAACTGGGGCGAGGACGTTTCTGAGATGGGAGCCTCAGTGCCTAGCCTGTGGGACTTCTCCATAAGGACTGACTGTCCCCCCAAGTGACTGCTTCAGAGAAAGCGAGGCACAGGCCACAGTCTCTCTAGGTCACGCGTCTTCATCTCTGCCACGTTGCACTGGCTGCCCGGGGAAGCCCTGCTCCGTGAGGGAGGGACTAGAAACGCCTTGGACACCAGGCAGCAAGGCTGGGGTTGGGGGCACCCGAGAGGCCGTCACCATGAGCAGACCCTCGCGCTGCATACCGACCAGGGAATGGCAGGACACCTTTCCTTTTTACTCCAGGAAAACTCTCTAGAGGACTTTTTTCCCAAATTCTCGAGGTGTTTAAATCTGTGCACAGAGGAATCCCGTGACTCTGGAGGCCACACTGTCACATCCAAGGTTAGGAAAGGGAGGTGTCCACAGATTCAACAAGTTGAAGGCACAAATGAATCTCTTACCAACCACCATTAGTGTGAATTCAAAACCTTTCTTCACTGATTTTCGATGAACTTGATTGGGAAGATTTGCAAATCCAACATATCCAGGAGTTTCTGGATTTATAAACTGAGTTGGTTGTTGCTAAAAAAAAGAACAATTAAACACCTTATTAGTTGCTTTCAAGATATTATTAAACCTGTGGCAAGCACAGATATCATTAGTTTTCACAAATCAAAAAAGTACACACATAAATCAATAATGCCAAAAAAATCACTGCTATCAGAAAGCTTAAAACCATTTAAAAAACCAATCCAATATCATTTCATACCTACACGTTGACCTAAAATAACATTTCTGTTAAGCAATTAAGTAATACACAAAAGATACATTAACTCATCTCAGTACGATTTCAATTTTGACATGAGAAAGTGTCTATAGAGTGAAAGGAAAGTCAGTCAAACTTACAAAGTAAGGCCCAACTGACAGCGGTTTTATCCACCCTTAGCTAAAGAGCAGCTTCTGAATATAAAGACTCCCGGTGTCAGGAGTGGCGCATCCGTGAGGAGAAGCAGGAAACAACCCTGTCTCCCGTGGTGGCCCAGCTCCCCAGAGTGGAGCCCCGGGGTGAGGCGGGCCCCCGAGGGGCGCCACGCTGGGAAGCCCACTCACAGACGGAGAGCCCCTCGCAGCCTGACCCGAGGGGGCGCCGCACAGCGGGCGCGAGGTCAAGACACGGCAGCAGAGACTTATCCAACGTGAGAGGTGAAACTGAGGGTGGCGTTGCCTCTGAGATATACCAACAGGTTCACATGTGCGTGCAACAGGTATGAAAAGAGTATTCACAAATGCTACAAGTGCTTATTCTGAATAACGGAATTACGGCTAATTTTGATTTTCTTTTTCACTTATCAGAGAGCCACACGATGCCTATTTAAAAAATGAAAATCACTACGGTGTCTCTGCATCGCAGTGGCAAACACCCAAAGACTTAAAAATAAATGGCAAAGAGAAACAATAATCTTGCAACTTTAACCACAAATCCTGGTTTTCTCAGCGTGTCTTTTAGAATCAACTTCTTTCAGGGCTCTGGGCTTATTTGTAAGAGCTGACATAAGCCAATTTATCAAGTCTGAGAACCCCATCAATTCCATCATGATAAATTATTACAATTTTAAAATTATTATTTGAATGGTCTGCTAGGTATAATCTAAGGAGGCTAAACAGATCATCATTAATGCTTTTAGAAACAAATTGAAAATCTGAAGAAAGCAAGCTCAAACCTTTTGGGATGACAGTTAAACTAGAACTGTCTTAATGAATCAAACACTAGTTATACAATGAATCATATAAATCTTGACATAAAAGGTTTGAAAACAAAGCAGTCTCTTCTTATACTGTGGATACATGATGAAGTGCAGTCTCTTACCTTAGACATCTTTAGTGAAGTTTCATCAATCTGTTAAAAAAAAAAAGTACGTTCATACATTCACACACATTTAATACAGTATGAACTGATATGCAATCACATGTGAGGCGCCAACAGCATGTTTCACTCAGCTTCTCACTACATCAAATACTTCCCCAGAAATGATGAAATTTTCACCTTTTTATATAAATCAGGTGTAAAAATTACGCTATCGAAAGTGGCCACCTATATGTCTACATACATATACATATATTCCACGTTCTCAACGATACCTTTTTTAGTACCGCTTACACATTAAGCACTAGATATACAGTAGGAAAAAAAGACAAACTCCCACAGCCTCTGGAATTGTGGGATTTCCTCTCTCTCTCTGAAACTCTGCACACGGAGGAGTCCTGTCGGGGCCTGTCTGTCTGCTGTCTGCTGCCTGCTGGGGGGCGCCTGAGCTCCTCGGACTCGACTCTGACCCTGGGGCACACAGAGCTGCCGGCTCCGCTTATGAGTCGAGGGGAAAGGAAGGACTGAAGACAGTGAGGGCCTGAACCCTGGGAGACATGGACTGTGCTGGCCAGCCTCCGTTACCAGTCAGAGATGTGAATGCCGTCACATTTGATTTTTCCCAGTGCTCAGAAAACTCCTTTCACTTTCCTGACTCTCCATATCCCCCAGATGGATATATTCATTCCTCAATACTGCACAGTTTCCTTGTTGAATGGAAATGGTCCCAACCACCCCTGAAAAAATGGTTAAGCGAGGTTAAGACAGCTGGGATTTGTAACTCTAATTCCGCGGCACGATGTCATGGAAGACAAGGGCAGAGCCTCGCGTCTCCCTTCCAGGTACCCTTGGAAAGCCAGCCAGAGGGGAGCAGGAGGCGGTAAAGTGCAGACCATCACTGAGAGTTGCGGGGGAGTGCCGGGTGAAGCCGAGCGCGCACAGGAAGCACCACTACCGACCAAGGAGACAGGGAAAGCTCCATCCAGGCTGCCCAAAATGCTTCAGCCAAGGTAGCAGAACTAACGCAAAGCTCCAAGACAGCAGGAATGCAGGGCAACCAGAGAAGCAGGAGATGAGGGGCTCCTTGGAAGGAAGAACCAGGAATGAATCCTTGAAGAGCCTGGTAACAGAACATGGGTGTGAGGACTCCAGGGTAAGAAGACAGGGGTCCCCGTAAGTGTGCCCTCTTTCCCTGCCTCCAGAGCGAGCTCAAAAGGGAGAAGAACGATCTGAACCAAGAAAACAGCATGACTGTGATGAAGACGCAAGTTGTCATTGTCCAGTCACTACGTTGCATCCGACTCTTTGCCACCCCACGGACGGCAGAATGCCAGGCTCCTCTGTCTTCCACTATCCCCCGGAGTTTGCTCAAACTCCCGTCCATTGAGTTGGGAATGCCATCCAACCATCTCAACCTGTTGCCCACTTCTCCTCCTGCCCTCAATCTCTTCAATCTTTCCCAATATCAAGGTCTTTCCCACTGAGTCGGCTCTTCACATCTGGTGGTCAAAGTTTTAGAACTTCAAATTACAGTATTCCAAATAACACTTTCTGGACCTAAAATCCATGATTTCTAAACTCAAACTGTGGTAGCTGAACTGAATGAAAGGTCACAGTAGAGACTTGAAACGTGACATGGGAGACACCTCAGTGCCCAAGACAAACGAGAGAGCGAGACAGAGAGCGAGACAGAGAGAGACAGAGAGAGACAGAGAGACAGAGAAAGACAGAGAGACAGAGAGAGACAGAGAGACAGAGACAGAGAGAGAGAGACAGAGAGAGAGAGAGAGACAGAGAGACAGAGAGAGACAGAGACAGAGAGAGAGGCGGGGGGTGGGGGTGGGGGTTGTGGGGAGAGGGCAGCGGCAGAGGAAACACTGAGGAGACGTACTGTCAGCAGCAAGACTTCCTCCCAGAACGAAGACAGACTAAAAGGGACCAACGGAGGAAAAGGAAACAGTAGTAAGTGAAGAAAAATTTCCCAAGAAGAGCAAGCCCAGGGTCTGCCTGGAGTTGTGTAACACAGGAGTGAATTAAGATCTCCTGAATAGAAGGGGCATCCTAGGGGAATACTATTCATAGTTCAGAATTTTAAATATGAAACTTCTGCAGCAAAACCTACGAGTTGGGGGCAGGAGTAAGAGTGGAGAACTGAAATCTTCAAGAGGGGGAAGGGAGCACTCAGATGGAATTAGATGATCCCGGCAGAAAAAGCAGCTGACACCTTGCTTCAGGTAATAAAGAGACAAGCACCTGACAATGAAGGAAAAGGGAAGGCAGCCGTTAAAAACAAGCTTACTTCCAAATTAAGAGACAAATATGGAAGAGCGACTTGATCAAACCAGTAAAAATATGGAAAAGAAACAGAAAAATTCAAGAGTATCAGTCATCAGCTTAAACGTGAATTCTCTCCTTAAAAGAGGAGAGAGGTTGGGGTGGGGTGGGGGGAGGGACACCAGGAAACCAGGGCTCATCACACGGAAGAAACGTGCTCCACAAGGGCGGCTGCAAGAAACAAGGCTGAAAACACAGGGCCAGACTGAGAGGTACAGAGCGAAACCAGGGCACATTACACGGAAGAAAGAAGGTCCACAAGGGCGGCTGCAAGAAACAAGGCTGAAAACACAGGGCCAGACTGAGAGACACGGAGCTAGTGCAAACACAAAGAACAGGGAGAGATGCTGTTAGTATTAACCGGGGTGGGATTTAAAGGAAAGTGTGGCATTTATAAAAGGAACAATGTATAAAAATAAAACATTCATAAACCCGTTGCCATGAACACTTACATCAGATAAATACACAGAACAAAGACTAGGAAAAATACTATGTGAACTTAATGAAAGTACAATTCAGGTGGAAGGCTTTACCAGCTTCTCCCAGAACTGGACGGACTCCAGTAAACACAACATAAGCACGGACGGAGGACTGTTACTTCTAGTCGGTGTTCACAGATCACCCTCTGTTAAAACAGAGGTGAAAAGGAGCTCCTAGTTATTCAGAACATTCCTGGAAGACCCCTGGGTCAAAGCAGGTGACAAAAGCAAAGCCCTGAGTCATCTAGAAAGCGATGGAAAGAATATAAACACAAAATGAACGGGGCA
Organism: Okapia johnstoni; assembly: GCA_024291935.2. Taxonomy (NCBI): domain Eukaryota; kingdom Metazoa; phylum Chordata; class Mammalia; order Artiodactyla; family Giraffidae; genus Okapia; species Okapia johnstoni. Next base: position 97,002,983 of record CM044315.1, on the reverse strand, counting down.
TCGCGCAAGGCTTCCCAGACTCAGGCGAGATTCGGGTTTTACGCATTTTCATTACTGAAGCGCAATGAAAATACAGAACTGGAACATAACCCGATAGGAGAGCAAACAAATCCAAAGTCGGTTCTCTGAAACAAATGCCTCACAAGTTCCATTAAGGAAAAACAATATCGAAAAGAAGGTATAATCACCGTCACAGGGACCACAGGTATGAAGACGGCCACACACTTGACAACCCAAGGAAATGCATGATTTCTTAGACACGGTAAGTGACCAAACTGAACCAAGAGCTGAGAACCTGACCGGACCAGCGCCGCTGAGCAGCAGAGTGAAGGCTCTACCAGCGAAAAAGCGACCACGGCTGGACAGAATTAGAACTCAACTTCATCCAAACCTGAACAGATAACGCCTACGTGACCTAAGCCGCTACGGAAGAAGAGGAGGCTCTCCAATTTATTTTACGAAGACGGCACAACTCCAGTAACAAACCCAGAGGAAAACAGTGAGCCCGTGGGCTGGCTGCCGGTCAGTCTCACTCAAGAATATGAAGGCAAAGATCCCCAGTGAAATACCTGCTGGCAATTATAACCCAGAAAAGGACCAAAAGCAGCTATCAGTGCAAGCTGTTCAACAAATTAGAGAAAACCATCCGTGAATACATGCTGAAGACTAATGGGATAAAAGTCAGCAACCAACTCGAATAAAACCACTAAGCGAGGAAGCTGCTTAAATACCTTTCAGAAACCAATGGCAAATGTTATTCTCTAAACAATAGATGCTAAATTATTTAAATTACAACCACTAATTAGGAAGCGATGCCCATTACCACCAGTTGTCTTAAAACACTTATGAAAAATCCCCAAAATAGAACAAAACCCCATGTAACACCCTCAAATCTCCTCAGCCGCTGTTCCCATCCCTGATTATGATTACTAGATAGTTCTAAAAAGCTCTGTTCTGTACTAGCAATGAACACCAAGCAATGCAAATGGCGGTGGGAGGGGAATGTCATTTATAATAGAATAGAAACAAAACGAATGTGGGAACAAATTCAGAAAGAAAACAGGCCTTGCCCCAATCGGATCATTTTCACTTTCCTAAATTAGTACGTAAACATGTCTAATCCCACATGGACTCCCTAATGACGTGTTTTTTCCCTTTAAGGACTGGATAAAATGACTTTCAAGTTCACCTGAAGAATAAACGCCTGAGGACAGATAGGAAGAGCAGCTATCTCAAGCATCTGCTTCAAGCCAACCCAGAGTGGCAGAGGACTGTTACCCAGTCTCTCTGGAGCTTCTGCATGCCTGCCTCCCTGAACTCGGGGCCCCTGCCTGTGCTCTGACCAACTTCAGGAGAGCACCCTGACAATACTGGACCTGAAGCACATGTGAGCCCAGGACTGGGGTTGCCCCACAGGCAAGAAGGGGACCATCACCCCTACTGGTTACCTCCCACTAAGACTCATCTTGATGGACACACATGGGGAAAACGGGAAGACTATAATCTGGAACCGGATGTGAATTCTTGAAAAACACTTGTCTTCTTGTCTTGTTTTTAATTTTACCAAGTTTCTCTTATCACAACACATTTCTTTCATACAGTACTAAGGATTTTTTCCCCTGAAATATAATTTGGATACACTATGATTTTCCAACAGTTTAAATTATTAATTGATTACTCTACGATGAAAGTTGAAAGTTCAACATTCTTCTGTTGAACTTCTTAAGTACCCGCTTATCAATCAGAAAGTCTCAATCCAGCAACACAAAAAATGCCAAGCGCTGTGATTAGTTTAAACCTTGGAAGATCAATCAGATCCCCAAACCTCAGAAATTTGGTCAAAGGAAAACTTTATGCACTCAGGTTGTACTTATTCTAAAAATAACAGAAATTGCTTAAAGTTCTCTCCTGGACCCACGGCTTCCTTCTTCCAGACAGCAATAGCATGCCAAGCCACACAGAAGAAGTCAACTCTTCTAAAGCAAATGGAGACAGAGAACAGATGGCTAAAACTCGATTCTTGGCAACATAAACTTGCTTTGCTCAGTGGCATTTACATGTATCATTGGACCACCCCAAACCACCCTTCACTGACATGTCATCCTTGCAGTTCTGTACATTATCCTAATTTACAAACGATCCTGCAATGTAGGCCCTCAGGGTCTGTAATCCCTCATGCAGAGCCCCTGGAACACTTACCATTCAGCCTCTGGGTCTGACAGTACATCACAAACGCTCTTCACAGCACAACGGCTGCACCCCACAATCAAATGCCTTTTCTCTAATGACAATATGACTATTAGCACAAAATGAGACAACCAAGACTATAAAAATGGCTTCATCCCAATTCTGCTGCCAAATACTTTTCACATTCTTTTCTCTGGAAAAAAAACAAAACCAACTTTTTCTTTTCCAGCAGTTTTTGTCTTTCAAGTTGAGTACAAAAAGGGCCTGAATCACATTTATTAACGACCACACAGGGAGGTTCCGTGCCTATGGGTCCCATCCCCATTTCTGTAAGGTCGCTCTGCCAGTTCAAGAACTGTCAGAATGCAAATTGGACAGAAAATGAAAAAAAATAAAAATTAGGATAAAGTTAATGCAAAGAAGATCACTGCTAAGATTCATTGAGTTAGGAGGCTGCATGATGCAAAGAAAGCCTGAGCGGGAGCTACCAAAACCGGAAAGAACAGAACCTCAGACTACCAACGGAGAGCAGCCCGCAGGACCGCACACCATCACTATCATCTCTCCAGAGGACGCGGGACTGCTTTGGGCACTGACTTTGTCTGGAGGTATCGTGACGATCTGAGTCATTCGAGAGAGCTCCGAAAGTTGGCTACGTGCGGGTCACCGTGCCAGGCAACAAGCAATGCTGGGCAGGTCCGCACACCTGCCCCTCACAGGACGACGACCACATGGAGCAGCAGACGCTGACATTGGGCCAACACCTCCTCCGGGGAAAGGCCGAGTCCGGGGCAACAGAGCCAGTAGCAGGCAGCGAACGCTGGAGACAAGCGGCCCCAGGCTCGAGGCAAGCTCTGGACGAAGGGCAGACAAGGACCACCGCAGCTGGAACTAATAAGTGAGCGTGGAAGCGCCCGCGTCCACGTCCGGGAGACGCAGGCAAGGTGTGGGAGGCGAAAACCGCGCGGAAAGCCAACCGGCGGTCCTCGGGCCTTAAGGAGCCAGAGGTCGGCCCCACGTTGGGCCTGCAGGAAGACGGAGCCCCCGGCGCTCCCGCCCGCCCCCGGAGGCCGCGCCGCACAGGCCTGCTCCCCTCAGTCCCGTCCACCGCCGAGCGGAGGGGCGGCCGGGGCCCCGCGCGCTTCCCTCGGCCGGGGCGGGTGCGGGGGGGAAGCGCCCACGTCGGCCCAACCCGCACCGTCCCTTCCGGACCACGTCCGCCGGCGAGCGCCCCCGGCGCGCCCCCGGCCCCACTGCTGACCACGCCCCGCACAACTCCCCCGGGGTTAGCGAGGGCCACTCGGCTTCCCCGCGGACACACCCCACCGCCTCCGTCAGCGCCCCGGGGGCGGGAAGGGCCGGGGACCCGCACCGGCTAGGGGAGAGGTGAGCGGGGAGGCCCGGGGAGCAGGACCGGAGAGAGGCCCGGGGAGAGGACCGGAGAGTGGGGGAGGCCTGGGGAGGCCCGGGGAGCGGGGGGAGATCCGGGGAGCGCGGGGAGGCCCGGGGGGAGATGCGGGGAGCGCGGGGAGGCCCCGGGGGGAGATCCCGGGGAGCGCGGGGAGGCCCGGGGGGAGATCCGGGGAGCGCGGGGAGGCCCGGGGAGCAGGAGAGGCCTGGGGAGAGGGACCGGAGAGTGGGGGAGGCCTGGGGAGGCCCGGGGAGCGGGGGGAGATCCGGGGAGCGCGGGGAGGCCCGGGGGGAGATGCGGGGAGCGCGGGGAGGCCCCGGGGGGAGATCCGGGGAGCGCGGGGAGGCCCGGGGGGAGATCCGGGGAGTGCGGGGAGGCCCGGGGAGCAGGAGAGGCCCGGGGGGAGATTCGGGGAGCGCGGGGAGGCCCGGGGAGCAGGAGAGGCCCGCGGGGAGATTCGGGGAGCGCGGGGAGGCCTGGGGAGGTGGGCGGAGGCCGGGGGTCGAGAGGGCCCAGGAGCCCAGGCCGGCCGCCCCTCCTCCGCCCCCGCGTGTCTCCCGGGGCGACGACGGCCCGGAGCGGGCGCCGGCCCCGCCGCGTCGGCCCCCAGCTCGCGCCTCCGAGGCGGCCGGGCCCCACGGCGACATACTCACCGCCGACTCGCCGAAGAGCTTAGACCGACCGACCGCTCCGCGGACCCGCCCAGCGTCCGCCGCGCGCTCGCGCCCCCGCCCCGCCCCCGCCGCGCGCGGGCGGATTGAGTCATCACGCCGCCCCGCCCCCTTGCCGACGCTATCCTCCCCGCCCCTCCCAGCCAGCTCCCAAGTGCGCAGGCGCGGCCTCGGCGCGCCCCCCCCCCCCCCGCTTCCGCCTCTGCGCAGGCGCAGTGCCCCTCCCACGGCGGTTGGCCATATAGAGGCTGGGGGGTGGGGGGGAGGTCAAGCGTAGCCTCTTCTCCTTTACCAAGATGGCGGCTCGTCGCTGTTTCGCCACAGTTCCTACCTTATGAGCTTTTCATTTCCTTACGCTGATAAGAGAGGAACAGGTAATGTAACACTTTGCCTTGTGAATAACTAGAATGAGGAGAAGAGCGTTTCTTTAGATGGAGCTTAATGACCGGGGAGGAGGAGCGAGGCGGACGGGGGGAGGGCAGCTGGCAGTCAGAGTTCGGAACGACCACGGGGAGGGGGGACCCTTTCGCCTCGGAGTCTCTCCTCCAGGAAGATGGCGGCAGCACCGAGCAGGGAATGCCGGAGCTGGGCCGGGGAGGGCCGGCGAGCCGCGCGCGGCGGGGCTGCTCTAGCCCCGGGCCGCCGTCGTCTCGGTGGTCGGGCCCTCGCCTCCATTGGCTGCCGCGGGTCACGTGGGCCGGCGGCTCCTCGCGGACCATAGAGTTGGGCGCCCGTCCCCGGGGACGTGGCCTTCCTGAGCCCCGGGCTGGGGCCCGCTCCTGACGGGAGGGCGGGTGGGCGGGCGGCCCCTGTGTTCCGCTAGGTGAGGCCTGGGGGCTCCTCCAAGCCCGCTGCGGCTGCGCGGCTCGGGGCGGGAGGGCGACGTGCCCGGCGGGGGCCGGCCGGGTCTGGCTGGTTCGCCCCGGCTCCGGCAGCTGGCCGGGAGGCTGGACGCGATGCCTCGACTGTCAGTAAACACGACTCTGTGGAGTTTCCGCTGGGCGCCCGCGCGGCGCCGGGAGCCCGGAGGGTGTTTGTGCCCGAAGGGCGTCCTGACGAGGCGTCTTTGGAAAGTGAAGCGCTCGGGGCCGGGCATTTCCTCCCGGCCCACTCGGGACGGGGAGGGCGGCCCCGGCGTGGCGTCCCGGCGCCGCGTAAAACCGGTGGAAGGCCGGCCTCTGTGTCTTCCTAAGCACCGTCCGAAGCAGTGTAGATGAGTCTTTGCGGAATCCTCGGGAACGGGGTGGTTTACCCTTGAGGTGCTCGGTTCGTGTCCTCGGCTGCCCTCAGGATCGCCTGCACCTGCGGCGGTGTCCGCAGCAGGACACGACGGGACGGGCGCTTGCTCGGCAGGCGGCTCTCTGAGGCCCTGTTACGACGGCGTGCGTCACAGTTAGGGTTTTGTCTGAGGCGGCTGGTAGTGCTCTTCTGCAGAACGAGCCCCATGTGGGTTTCTGGGAGCAACCTGGGCTGATGAGACGTTGGACGAAGTCTGTAGTGCTCAGGGTGGTGTTTGATGTCTGTGAGCGCGAAGCACCCCCACGCTGAGCTCAAGAAGTACGGTTTATGTTAGAGTCCTAAAGTAGTTGAGAAGGTATTTGGTTCAGAATGGCTTCTGTTGTTGGAACGCTCAGTTCTCCGGATCTGAGACATCAACCACCCGCTTATCACGAGAGTTTTAGGTTTGGAGAAAACTGAGCGCGCTCCCTCAAGTCTTGAAGGACATTTGAAAGCCATTGGAAACACTGGAGATGAAACTTGCCTGTGACTGCTGTTAGTTGCGCTCTGTGTCAAGCCCCTTCAGGGCTTACCTCCTCCAGTCGGGCTGAGGTCACCCGAGTGAAGGAAAGCACTCCTAAGATGTCGCTGGCCCCACATTCCTGGGCACTCGAGACCCCGCTGGATCCTTGTCACAGCGTGCCCTCCAGGAGGCCAGGCTGACCTCTCAGCGTCCTGATGGGAGAATTTCTTCCTGAACCGTCAAGTATTTTGTTTCTCCTTGGGTTTTGTTGTTTGGGGTTTCTGGTGCTCGGACTTTCACCTCATGACTTTACTTCAAGGGTAGAAAATGTTTTTTAAAAGCTTACTGGAAATGGCAGTGTGCCGTTCTCTTTTAAGGTCTCTGAGAGTGCGTAGGTAAGGAGGACGTAGACGTTTTTTCTTCTCCTCAGGCAGTTTGTGGTCTAATAGGCGAGACTGCCTTGTAAAGAAGTAGATTACCGTCTTCCGAGTGCCGCAGTGGAAGTAACTACAAGGTATGGAGTAGGAAAGGGGCTTCCCTGCTGGCTCAGAGAGGAAAGAATCCGCCTGCAATGCAGGAGAGCCGGGTTGTATCCCTGGGTCGGGAAGATCCCCTGGAGGAGGGCACGGCAACCCACTCCATTATTCTTGCCTGGAGAATTCCATGGACAGAAGAGCCTGGTGGGCTGCAGTCCATATAGGGTCATAAAGAGTTGGACACAACTGAGCAACAAGCACTTTCACTTTCATGGAGTAGGCAAAGGGGGCAGGGATTGCCTGTTGGAAAATCTTCGCAAAGAACGTTGTCCTGAAACTGGGTTTTAGAAGATGAATAGGAGTTTTTCCAGGTGGACTGTGTTAGAAGGGACTAGCTTATGCAAAGGGGACAAGCAACTGGTATTGGGGTGGCATATTCTCAAGAGGTTGAGAATTTGGTGTACTGCTGGTTTTAACACTCTGACTTGGTGTCAGAGGGTTGGTGAACACTCTGACTTGGACAGGATTTCAGCTGCTTACACTGTCCACCAAGATGACCTGGTGATGTTTAGGCACAGGTGGATCACATAGATTCACTGTTAATGACTGAGAGCCCTTTATAGAGTGTTACATATTTATATATTTGATGTGGCCCATTCATCACACATTCATCTCACAAAGCTGATGATCAGAGAAAGGCACTTCCTTTTCCTATGAAGAGAGAACCCGGCTCCTGGAAGAAACAGAACACACCGCTCAACTCTCAGTTGCTGGCTTTTGGTAGCAAATAGTCCAAGATACATGTTGTAAAACTTTTTGATCAAGTATAGAAAGAACCTTAATGTATCTTTTCTCTTAAATTATAAAAGCGCCGCAACATTGAACATTTGAAGACCAAGAAAAGAACTAAACTTTTTTCATGTATATGCCATTTAAAAACTTGATTATGTAAGTTGTTTCCAGCTAAAGTAAGATTTTCGTTTCTTTTTACCTTTTTGTATTTTAATATCAGAGATATTTTAGGGATGATATTTCTAGTCAGCTGCTGTTTACCAGGTGAGTTAACGTTCCCTGATACCATTTGATGAGCCGGACTTGTCTAGGCATCTTGTTGTGTTAGTCCTCTTGTTGGTGCTTGCTGTTAGTTTGACAGTAGTATGTTGGCCCTGCATGCTCTCCCTTAATACTGTTTATTGGCACTCATGGTTTTTAAAGTTAAAAATTAATTTTACTTCAAACCAGGATTGTATCTTCATGCACCTTTTAAAAGATCAAATAAACCTGGGAAGGCTTGAAAGAAAGAAAAACTAGCCATTTCCTTCCTCTGATCACGTGTCCTCCCCTGCAGAACACCTGTCTTTTTGTTTTTTTAATTTATTTTTATTTGGAGGATAAGTGCTTTACAATGTTGATGGTTTCTGCCATACAGCAACAGCAATGTGAATCAGTCATAAGTAAGTATACGTGTAACCCCTACCTCTTGAGCCTCTCCCACGCCCTCATCCACCCTTCTAGGTTGTCACAAAGCACAGGGTTGAGCTCCCTGTGTTACACAGCAACTTCCCACTGGCTATTTTTGCTGTTCAGTCACTCAGTCATGTCCAGCTCGGTGGCTCAGTCCCCATGGACTGCAGCACACCAGGCCTCCCTGTCCTTCACTATCTCCCAGAGCTTGCTCAAACTCATGTCCATGGAGTTGGTGATGCCGTCCAACCATCTCATCCCTTGTCGTCCCCTTCTCCTCCTTCCTTCAGTCTTTCCTGGCATCAGGGTCTTTTCTAATGAGTCTGCTCTTCACATCAGGTGGCCAAAGTATTGGAACTTCAGCTTCAGTATCAGTCCTTTCAATGAATATTTAGGTTTCTTTTCTTTAGGATTGACTTGTTTGATCTCCTTGCAGTCCAGGGGACTCTCAAGAGTCTTCTCCAACACCACAGTTCAAAAGCATCAATTCTTCAGCCTTCTTTATGGTCTACCTCTCACATCCGTACATGACTACTGGAAAAACCGTAGCGTTAACTATATGGACCTTTGTTGGCAAATTAATGTTGGCAAACTAGCTATTTAACGTATAGTATATATTTCAGTGCTCCTCTCGGTTTGTCCCACCCACTCCTCCCCACCGTAGTGTGCCCACAAGTCTGTTCTCTCCCTCGGTGTCTATTCCTGCCCTGCAAATAGGCTCATCAGAACCATTTTCCTAGATTCTATATATATATGCGTGTGTAAATATATTTGTTTTTCTCTTTTGACTTGATCTTACTGTGTATAACAGGCTCTAGGTTCATCTACCTCATTTCAACGGTCTCATATTCCAGGACACCCGTCTTTGGCGCCACCTCTCACATCCATGCCTGACTTGCTCACTTACGTCTCTTCCCTTCCTTCCCACACATCATCTCTTCACTTAACGGGAGATGCAACATTTGTTTTCATCACCCCTCTGCCTTTGCTGCGCAGACGAATGCCCAAAGTAGGTGCACCTTAATTTGCTTGTTGGGTATTTAGTATTTATGACTACTGGTACTGTTAACAGCTGTGCCAAATGGTGTGATGGGACTTATGGAGTTTTTGTTTTCCCTAAAGTTCATATGAGTGGTTTTGGTTGTTTTCTTGGTTTCTATGTATTTGTTGCTGAAATTCAACCCGCAGTTCACCAGTTTTCTAAATCTCCTTCAAGAGACTAAGTCTGTCATCTGATCAGGCTCTGTTGGCCCAGGCCTCCTACCTGCTGGAACTTCACTGCAGGCCTCACTGCCTTTGGTTTCCTGGAACCCCTGTCTTTCTCATTCTTGATTTTTTTTTTTTTTTTTTTTTTTCCCTCTCTCATTTTGATGGAGCACTTCCTCAAGGAATTGCCTGGGAAATAAAATTTTGAGAGCCTGGATGTCTGGAGTGTGTTGTTCGGCCCTTGTACTCAAGTGAGAGGTTGGACATCGGTTGCCCCTGTATCCTTGAAGTGTTAGCTGTTCTGATTCTTGAGCCTTTATATCTGACTGTGATTTCTTCTTTAAAGCTTGCAGGATTTTGTGTGAAATGCAAAACACCCAGTGCAGTGATGTCCCTTGGAGTCTGTTTTTATCTAATGTCTTGCCAGTCCTTTGGGCTCCTTTATTTTGGAAACTTCTGATCTTCATTCAGTGCTGGATGTTTTTCTTGATTTATTTGATTTCTTTCCGTTCTCTCACTTCTTTCTAGAATTCAACTATTGGACCTTCTGGATTGGCAGTCTGATTTCCTTAGACTTCCCATTTCTTTCTGGAAACATTCTTGTAGCCCTTCTGTTGAGTTTTTCTCGCTTTCTCTTAATCTTTCTGTTCCTGTCGTATAATCTCCTGTTTTTGTTCCGTGGATGTAATATCTCCTCTGATCTCTCTGAGGACATAGAGAGTTTTCCCTGAAGTCACTGCTTGCTTCTGGTTGCTTTTTGTGTTGGGGTTTTGGCTTTCAGGGGGTCAGAGCCTTTTCTGGGCTTTGCAGTGTTGTTTGCTTGCCTGCTTACATGTCAGAGGGACCCTGGCCTCGTGGTTGGTTGGGTCCTGCCTACTGTGACACTCACTGTGGAGGCGCCTGGCTGGGCCATTTCCTTACAGCAGCCTGTTGGCTTCTTCAGGTCTCTTTGGATTCTCCAGAAGAATACCTCCCAGACTCTTTCCTGGCTTCCTGTCTTTAAGGGGCCTCCAGTGAGAGGAGAAGGCCAGGACCTTAGCAGTGGCTGTGTAGGAACTTCCTTCCCCTGCCTGCAGAATGGCTCCCCAACACTCTGCTGTTACTGGCGTCCCCAGGGCAGGGATTCAGGTTCCCTTTTCCAGAGGGGGAAAAAACCACTGCCTTCAGCCAAGAGGCCTGAGAGGCAAAACAAAACAAAAAATGGTCTTTTTTGCTAGTATTTTCTTACTACTTTTGTCTGGGCATTCTTTAGCAATGTTATTTTAGCTTACAACTTGAGTTTTGCTTATATTCCTCATTTTTCTGTTTGCTCCGTTATTTGTAGCCCAGCTGTGCATTTTGCCTTGTCTTCAGCGTGTGCTCAAGCACCCTGGTAGGAATGTGGATGGAGGCTGTGAATAGGTTGGTCTTCACAGTCAAGAAGTTCATATGGCAACATGCAGAGGAAGATTTCAGTTGCTCATGATCAAAGATGACATTAAAATCATATTTCCCCTACAGATGGGGAAAATAAACATGAACATTTTAGTTGATGAGGGTGAGGGGTACAGGTACACCCAGATGTCATGGAGTGTATCAGTGGCTCGGTTCAGTTCAGTCGCTCAGTCACGTCTGACTCTTCCCGACCCCATGGACTGCAGCATGCCAGGCCTCCCTGTCCATCGCCAACTACCGGAGCTTGCTCAAACTCATGTCCATTGAGTTGGTGATACCATCCAGCCACCTCATCCTCTGTCATCCCCTTCTCCTCCTGCCCCTAATCCTTCCCAGCATCAGGGTCTTTTCCAGTGAGTCAACTCTTCGCATCAGGTGGCCAAAGTATTGGAGCTTCAGCTTCAACATCAGTCCTTCCAATGAACACCCAGGACTGATCTCCTTTAGGTCAGGCTGGTTAAATCTCCTTGTAGTCCAGAGGACTCTCAAGAGTCTTCTCCAACACCACAGTTCAAAAGCATCAATTCTTTGGCACTCAGCTTTCTTTATAGTCCAACTCTCACATCCATACATGAGCACTGGAAAAAGCATAACTTTGACTGTATGGACCTCTGTCAGCAAAGTAATGTCTCTGCTTTTTAATGTGCTGTCTAGGTTTTTCAGTCAAGGAGAGAGGAGCCTGGGGGGATGAAGCCCCTGGCAAGAGGGACTGAGTTTAAAATAAAAAAAAAAAGATTAAATAAATAAAAAGAAATTAAAAAAAATAAGACGGAAGAGTGGCTGAGTTAAGGCCACGCCGCGTGCACTGCTGGAGTCCTGCTGTCACAGCCACCAAGGAGGCCCTGGTAGCAGAAAACCCCCCCAGCTTACTCTGCCAGGCCGGATTAAGCCCTCCGCGTGCAAGCTCTCGTAATCCTTACAGTGACACCAGGGGGCGGATACTAGTGTCCGCTCCCTTTGCAGGCTGGAGATGGGCACACTGCAAGGATTTGGCATCTGCCCTGGTCCTCACTCTCAGAAGTTTGCACACTTAAACATTCAGCCTTGACAACTTACCTGGTGTTTCCTCTCAGTATCTCCAGAGGTGATAGAGTGTTCAGGGGTGGCCGGCCAGGCCTCCGCAGCAAGGTAGGCCGCCTGCCTCGAAGTAGACACTGGAAAATTGTCCTGTGTCCTTTAGAATTTTGATTATCATCGAGTCCATCATCAGGCATTTATTTTTCACAAAGTGCATACCCGTCATCAGGTTTCCTGGGAGGAAGTGAAGAAATCAGGCTCACGAGGCCTGAAGCCATTGAGTGCACAGGGCCTGCGCCTGCAGTGACACGCGGTCAGCCCCTGTCGGTCAGCTCTCACTCTCACTGGACTCGTCTTTCCATCTTCTGTCGCTGCCGCCCGGCCCCACTGCCCCTGGCTGCCCCCCAACGTCACCTTAGGACTCCACAGGCTCTGGGGTCGCCCCCTCTTGGTTTTCCCCACCCCCAGCTTCGTCTGGGCTGCAGGAGAAGCCGCTGGTGGGCTTGTGCTGGTTGTGGCCTCCCGGCTGTGGCCAGTGCCCTGTGTGTTCGGAGGGGGTGACCTGAGGGGGGGGCAGTGTGGCTTCTGAACTGTGTCCGTCACTCATTTTGCTGAGTTGCAGGGGCTGCTGCAGGCCGTGGCAGCTTTCTAGGCTTTCAGGCCCCGCCGCCCCTGGGGGCGCTGGCGTGGGCTCTGCCTTCACAGAAGGGTTCGGAGCAGCCGCCTCCCAGCCAGGCCTGGGCCTGGGCCAGTGCACTCGGCCGTCTGTGTGGCGGGTCAACTGGCACCCTGGGCTGCTGGAGCCGGGGAAGCCGAGTGTCCTGCGGCCTGATTTCTGTGCTCTCCCACCTCTATCTGCTCCATATCTCTCTCTCCACTTCTGGCAGCTGGTTGAGGCGGGGCTGAGCCGCGGGGACCAAGCTCCCGAGGTGGGCAGTAGCTCCGCCAAGATGGGGAAGGAGGGCCTTGTGTCTCAGCCGGCGGCCGGCCGCTCTCTCCGCAGGCAGGGTGCACTGTCTGCTCGCCTCAGGTCAGCACCCCCGCTCACAGCTTCTGGACAGGACGGACTGGCCCAGGATACTTTTGATTTCTTTGTGGAGGGAGGAAACTGTTTTGGTCAGAGGCTGTCTGCGAGCAGCACCTGCTCCGCTGCGTAAACCGGCATGTACTCTGGGGAAGTTCTGGCACCAAAGTGGAGGCGCCCCTCCCCCTGGGTATCGTGGCTGGAGGCTGGGGTTAGAGAAGCAGGGCTGGGAGGAGGGCTGTGCCCCGGCCCCCCGCGTCCGTCCTGCAGACCTGGGCGTGTGCTCCTGGGGGAGAGCAGGCTGCTAGCAGGTGCCTGGGGAGCGATGCCTGCCTGGCAACCTCCCGGCCCCTCGGGAGGCCCCCCGGCCCCTGGAGAGCACTCCTGACAGGGTTGCCACGGCAGAGGGCCTGGGGGAGATGGCCCAGCCTCAGTGCTTGCTGCCCCCAGAAGGGCCAGGAGAGGCCAGAGGGGAGAGACAGCCGTGCATGTGTAGAGTTAGGAACAAGTTTTGAAAAGGTGGCGTGCGTTTGGCATGTTCTGCTGTTTTTGAGACTGGTTGAGGTGAGTGACTTCTGAGAAGCGGTTCTGCCCCTCAGGGCTCCCTTCTTAGCCGACAGGGTGTGGGTTCTGATGCCTTGAGAACGTGGAGCTGAGAGCATTTGTCCTTGCTTCCACTTTCTTCCTTTAAAATTAAGGAGGAATAAAGGAGGGAAAGGCGTTCGTTACGTTCTTTCTGCCTTTCTGATGTGCTCTTCTGACAGCTATGAACCGTGCTTCTCTCGGTGGTGTCCTGTCACTTACGAATAGGGGGCCATGGACTTTGACTGTTGGGACTGTAAACTCACTCTTCACCACTTGGACGTAGGGTGTTAGGTGATGACAGTTTGGGATGGATTCCCAGCTTTTGCTGGCCACTGTGAACAGAATCAAAGATAATGCATTATCCTAACCAGTTCTATTTTGTGTTACTGGCTCCCTTGGTGGCTCAGTGGTAAAGAATCGGCCTGCTAGTGTAGGACATGCAGGTTTGATCCGTGGTCTAAGAAGATCCCCTGGAGAAGGAATGGCAGCCCACTCCAGGATTCTTGCCGGGAGAGCCCCTTGGACAGAGGAGCCTGGAGGGCTACAGTCCATGCGGTTGGGGAAAGTCAGACACAACTTAGTGATTCAACAACAGCAACTATTCTTTTCACTCTTATGTGGTGGCTTTCTCGTTTTATTAATACTTAGCTCATTTATAAATATCTTTCAGATGGCATTACTGAATTATATTGGCAGTTTTGACTTTTTCTCTTGAGTATGAGATTAGTTAGGCGGCCCTGTCACCCTGGCTTGAATCAGTGTGTGTGAGATCAACTTGAAGAAGTTTTTTTCCTTTAGAAACAAGGCTTCTATTTTGACACGTTTGCTTTTGCTTGGAGCTGACTCTCCCGCCCCTGAGACCAAAGTTGTGTGTTGCCTTTGTCACCGCAGCAGTGAGCTCAGCAGAGCCTCCAGGCTGCCTGTGACCCAGGCCCCTTGGCTGCTCCTCTCAGCCTGGCGGTTTCTGCAACGTCCAGACCAGATCCAGCTGCAGGCAGTGACTCTCAGACTTGCTGCTGTTGGGGGCCGTCCTGTAATTTCACAGGTACTGGAGATGAGCATCGCGTTCCCTTGAGACTGGTGCATGTGGTTCCTTCTGAAAGATGGGGCAGAGACGATAGGATGGCGCTGCTGGGAGAGGCAGCCTTCTGTGATCTTTGAAAGCACACTCGGCTTCCCCCGGCCTGGGAGGTGCGTTTGTTCTGGGAGCGGCGAGGCGTGTCAGCCTCAGCCCCTGTGCTCCGTCCCTGGGGCTTCCGGTGTGCCTGCCTGCCAGCGCCGCCGCGGGCTGGAGCGCCCGAGCCAGAACCTCAGCCCTTGGCTTCCTCTGGATGGCTCCACACCGCGTGCGTCGTGTTGGGACTGGATCTTTGAGGGAGACGTGGCGTGGGACGGGCTTCCTGTCCAGTCTCACATGGATAGTTACTAGGTTCTTGTTATAAGTTAGTCTGTGGCTTCATTGAAGGTGTATGGTTTTTGTTTCAGCCTATTAAGAACTTCTTTATATGCGTTAGGAGGCTTCATACAGGGCTCCTTTAATTCCACAATGTCCCTTTTCTTGTCTTCCCGTCTCCTCACCCCAGTCCTGCAGTGGTGGCGCCGTGTGTCTCTTCTCTTTTAGGCCATTGCTGATGGAGTGGGCAGCCTCCCTGCCCAGCCTGAATGTTGCCGCTCTCCCTGGGCAGTGTTCTGTTCACGCATCATGGCTGGCCCAGTGCAAGTGGCTCAGTTTTGCTTCTTGGTCAGAGAGCAGCTTGTGATTGGTGTCTGGCCCCGAGGGCGCATCCTTTCCGGACGTGGTGTCTGAAAAGCTCTGAGAGCACCTCTGGACTCTGTCAGGCCTCCTGCCTCCTCTGGGGGCGCTCACCGGGAGTCCCCGTGTGGACCCTGGCGTTGTTTGAGGTGTGATGCTCAGCACGTGGAGGTGTACTGTCAGCAGCTTCCTTGTCTGGTGGTTTAAAAGTCCACTTTCAAGAACTCTGAAAAAATAGTATGTAACAGGTTGTAGTATTGTCGTAGTATATCACGTTAAGCTAGAAACTTTGTTATGCTGCGTAAAATGTGGGTGAAAAGTGCACTGATCTAAATAGGTGAACTCAGCTGTTGTTCGGTCACTGTCGTGTCTGACTCTGCCACCCCGTGGACTGCAGCACACCATGCTCCTCGGTCCTCTATCTCCCGGAGCTTACTCAAATTCATGTCCGTTGAGGGACTGGTGCTCTCTAACCATCTCATCCTCTGTCGTCTCCTTCTCCTTCTGCCTTCAGTCTTTCCCAGCATCAGGGTCTTTTCCAGTGAGTCGGCTCTTCGCATCAGGTGGCCAAAGTATTGGAGCTTCAGCTTCAGTGTCAGTCCTCCCAATGAATATTCAGGACTGATTCCCTTTAGGATGGACTGGTTGGATCACCTTGCAGTCCAAGGGACTCTCAAGAGTCTCCTCCAGCACTACAGTTTGATTTTAACTCATAGTTTCAGAGCAGTTTCAGTTATGGTACAAAACAAATTTTTCTGAACCACCTGCAGGCAACTTGGGGACGTGAAACCCTGGCTGTTTCAGTGTTTCCTGCAAACAGGACACTTGCAGGAAATTGACATTGACATGAATCCTTAGCTACCTTCAGACCGGTTCACATTTGCTCTGTCTTACCTTGGCTCTCCTGACCTTGACACTTAACGGTCACAAGCAGTTATTTTGCACAGTGTCTCTCAGAGTGGGCTTGTTGATTTTCTTTTGGTTAGATTCAGGTTTTGCGTCTTCAGCTGGAATGGCACAGAAGGAGTGCTGGGCTCTTGGCCTTGTGTCCGACGGCACACAGTTTCAGTTTGTCTGGTTCCTGGTGATGGGTCTCTTGATGAAGGTGGTGTCGGCCAGGCTTCTCTGCTGTGAAGTCTTTGTGGTTAACAAGTGTATGTGTGTGTGTGGGGGGGTGCTTTTGAAACTAAGTATCTGTTCCTATCAGGTCCTTTCAGTTTACTGGTGTATTTCTATCAGTCTAGGCTAAGAGTTTCCCATTTTATTCAGCTGGTTGTCGTTTTTTATCATTATTTATTTTGGTGTTCGTGTTGTCCTGTGTTTGACCACTGGAAGCCCCTTAAAGCCAGTCCTGTGTCCTGGCTCGGGTAAGTCCCCATTGCTTGCTTGTAGCACGTGCAGCTCTGCACGCCCTTACGTGGAACTCTGTCCCAGCTTTAAGAAATGGCCTTCTGTGCACTACCGTTTGCCCTCCTGAGGCTGTTACCTGAGCCACTGCTTCATTGGTGGTGACACCTGCTGTATGGTGTTGGCGTGTCCCTGGGCAGGTCGTGACCACCTTCCCACAGGTGCACACGTGTTTGTCCAGTTCTCTCGTGTCACAGCACTCCTGTGAGCCTTCTTGCACCTGCATTCCGTGCTGGCGCTTCTGGTGGGCAGCTGCTTTGGATGTCACCACTGAATTGGATTGTGTGTATCTGTTGTTTGTTATACGTTTTTAAATTGCTTCTAATTTTACACATCCTCAGTGATCAAGGAGCCTGTTTTCCTCACTGTTTCAGAACTGGTTGCATCACTTTTGTTCATCTTTCTTGACCTCATAGTATAAGGACTAAAGGAGGTTGAACACATGAATTCATGTGTTTATATAGTGTGTGTTAGTTTTCAGTGAACTCTGTGTTCAGATGTTTTCCAGCCAGAGAAGAGCTCTGTGCCCTGACTTCTGCGTGAGGTCGCCTTCACCGTGCGCAGCCCTGAAGCTCCCCGAGAGGCCAGTGAGTCCACATCTTCCGTGGTGGCGTCTGGTCTAGGTCATCAGCAGGCTTTCCTCCCCAGTCTTCCCCTTCCTCAGGCTTAATTCTTTACCTTCAGGTTTCTAATCCAGCTGAACTTTGCTTTGGCCTCTGTTGTGAGGTGGGGGTCAGTCTTTATGTTTTCAGAATGGCTTGCAAGTGGGCCCAGTTCTGTTTATTGTCTAGTCCATCCTTCCTTGCTGACTTGAAGTGGCATTTGTTGCAAACGGTAAACTCATGGATACACCTGAGTCTGTTTCGTTTATCCATCCTCTTCTTCCTTAGCCGAAACCCCGAGTACTAATGGCTGTTGCTTTGTGGTGTGCTTCGCTAATTTTAGGTTCAATCCCCCACTTTTTTCCTTTTTTTCAAATAACCTAGGACAGTTTTATTTTTAGGTGAATTTAGGAACCCCCCCCCCTTTTTTTACAGTGTATATATATTTTTAAAAATCTACTGGGACCTTGTGTTACGTTTTCTATGGCTGCCAAAATAAATTATGACAAATTTAATAGCTTAAACCAACATATATTCTGTGAGTTCTGGAGCTGGAATCTGAAACCTGACAGTCCACTGTCCCTCTGGGCTCCCGCCTCCAGCTGCTCGCGGCTGCGCCTGCGCCTGTGTCCTTGGCTTGTGTGTCCTGTCTCTGCCTCCATCTCCATGTCAGCCTCTTCCTCTGTGCTGCCTCTTCATGTCTTTCAGAAGAAGAGTTGTAATGGACACACTCAGATCATTCAGGGTGGTCTTCAATCACTTCTGGAAAGACTTTTTTTTCCAGGGAAAGTAACGTTTAAATTCCAAATAGCAGGACCTGGTATCTTTGGGTGGCTGTAGTTGTGCTGGCCACAGATGTTATTTGGCAGTTCTTTGAGGGTGTAGATGAACTTGGGGGAGAAACAGACATCTCGGTGGTTAAGTCTCCTTGATAATGAAACTGCTCCGTGACTCAGGCATCTAGTGTGTGTTGTGTTTTGCTGACACTGAATCTTCCTTCAGTTTTCCTAACTCTTCGTTATACCAGAGGGGTTTTCTAAACAGATGGTCACCTGCAGATACTGGCGTTTGTCTCATAGCTTAATTATTTCTCAAGTTGCATGTTTGACAGTCTTTGACCATAGTATTCATAGACATCCTTGCTGGGTTGTTACTTAATAGGATAATTTTGGCTTTTCACTAAATGTGGTGTGTTTTACTTCTGGGAAATGTTCTTCATGTGGCCATTTCCTTCTGTTCTGAAGTTATATCCCGTAGGAAGCAAGGAATAGATGCTGAGTTTCATCAGCCAGATGGGCTTTTTTAAATGGCCATCTTTCAGTTCTGTATATATGTTTGTGTACCTCCTCTGACTTCTGCGTGTGAGATTACATTACCTAATAACGAACCCTGATTAACTGGCTGACAGACATACTCCCTCCCCTTGGCCCCTGACAGTTATTGATTCCCTGACAGACTCAGAAGCCAACTAATGCCAGTGAGATACAAAAATAATTCGTGGCGCTCTCATGGGGCAAAGAAGCTCTTCCTTCTTTGGGAGCTGCCAGAAGATACTCTCACTGCCATTGAGCCCATTCTTACACCCACACCAGGTGCCGAGAGCGCCCCGTCCCCGCGAGCCCGTGTCTTCTGTGCGCTCTGCCCTTGTGTGACAGACCTGAACAGGTTCATCGCTTTTTTCAGAGAAATTGATTTTAGTGTTTTGTTGCTGGTTTTGGTTTTGATTCACCAGATCAGCTGTATTTTGCTTGGTTTTGTTTTCTATTTCACCAATTCTGTTTATTTATTTCATGTACTTTCTTTGATTTTCTGTTTTCCGTCTTAAATGCTCATCGGCTCGTTTATCTTCATTTCTCCTTATAAATTTTATAAAATCTATAAAATTTGCAAGTTTGATTCATCCTCAGAGGGTAGCTTTGTACGCCCTGCTAAGTAGTGCTCTTTGATCTTTTCCTTTTCTGAACCCCTTTTTGTTAAAAGAACCTTCAAACATACCCCAGATAGGAGAGGATATGGATACTTCATATACCTGTCGCACAGCTTCAACAATGGCCAGCGCTTTGCCATTTTTATTTATCTTCCCTGCTTGTTCCACACTTGTCATACTTTGAACTTCGAGTGTTTTAAGGCAAAGCCCACTTTTCATGTCACTTGTAAATACCTTAGCATGTATCTTCAGTAGATAAGGGCTTTAAAGAAATTACAGCCAACAAACTTAGCTACATTTTGTTACTATCATCCAGTATCTGTTCTGTGTCAGTTTTCTCCAAATGTCAGAAACTATGTTTTTACAAGGTCTTCACGTTCTGGACTTGGTCAGTTGTTTGTAGTGGGGGCGTGTAGTATATGCCTCTGTCATTATTTCCTGAAAACTGGTAGCTAGATCTGGATGCTTAATTTGTTGGGGAGGGGTGTTTCGGGTTTGGAGATTTTGTTTGCTTTTGTGAAGACGGAATGGGGAGGGTGTCAGGAACACAGCCTGGATTGTGCTGGGTAGCGCATGTGCATTCTGCCAGGAGGCGTGGTGTCTGGCTGTCTTTCTGTTGGTTATGTTACAATTGATCAGTGAGTGTAGTGTCAGCAGGCTGATTCTGCCCCTTATGAAGCCTTTTTTATCACCCATTATCTAATGGGCTCAACAGCCCTTTTGCTTGTTTCTCCTGTTTGGTTGGTGTATTAGTTTCCTGTTGCTGATGTAACAAGTCACCAGGAACTTGGCTGAAGTCAGCCTCCGTGGGGTCCGGTTGAGGTGTCAGCAGGACTTCCTGTGGGGGCTCTGGAGAGAGTCCATTTCTTGCTTTTCACAGCTTCTCGCACTGCCTGCGTGCCTGAGTGCGCCTTGTTGCACACACTTCCCATCTCAGTGCTCTTAGCTTAGCTCATGGTTTACATTCACAGGTTCCAGGGCTACGTACATGGATGTCTTTGGGGCCGTGATTTAGGCTACAGTTGACAGTTGCAAAAGGAGGATTTTTCTAGTTCTACTTCTACATTTACTTGTTGGCATTTTTATGTGAGGTTTTCTCTTACTAATTCTGATGACTTTGAAGTGCAGTCCCTATTGGAGCGAAAGGAGCCATTACTTCTTTGCATTTATTCGTATTTAGAATCCATTTGGACCAGCAGCTTCTGAAGCATCAACACATCTTTGTTTCTCCCCCCATATTATGAACTTGCAGATGTATATATAAAATATACATAGCTGTCTTTCAACCCACGGAAGCAGTATCCCTTTAACTGTCTATCTTCCATTGTGCTGGGTCTTCGGTGCTGTCCAGGGGTTTTCTCTAGCACGGCCGGGGATGCTCTTGCTGTGGAGCACGGACTCTGGACCCACAGGCTTCAGTAGCTGCAGCACACGGGCTGGTCAGTTGCGGCTCGAGGACTCAAGAGTGTGGGATCAGTGCTTGTGGCACACAGGCTTGGTTGCTTTGCTCATGTGGGATCTTGCTGGACCAGGGATCAAACCCGTGTCCCGTGCATTATCCACTGTACTACCAGGGAAGTTGTGAAGCCATTTTTGATGTCCATATTGTTCCTGCAAGTTGACTTCTGCATCCTTTGGAGGTGACCCCTTTGGTCTGTGACTGCTTCCTTGCTCTCTGCCATAGCACGATGTCCCATCTCGTGGCTGGGATGCAGCCGTCTTCTTCTCTCATAGTGGCCACGGTCCGTGTGCTCAGGCACCACACTGCTTCTCATAGCAGACAGGCCTAGGAAGCAGTCATTGAATATAGGTGTTTCCCATTCAGGTAACAATCTGCATGGTTTTTACTCATGCTGAAAATTGGTTTTTAAGGGTGTTAACCTTATCCAAGGAGAAGGCAATGGCACCCCACTCCGGTACTCTTGCCTGGAAAATCCCATGGACGGAGGAGCCTGGTAGGCTGCAGTCCATGGGGTCGCAAAGAGTCAGACAGGACTGAGCGACTTCACT
Organism: Okapia johnstoni; assembly: GCA_024291935.2. Classification (NCBI taxonomy): domain Eukaryota; kingdom Metazoa; phylum Chordata; class Mammalia; order Artiodactyla; family Giraffidae; genus Okapia; species Okapia johnstoni. The sequence goes on along the minus strand of CM044315.1, from coordinate 96,982,068 downwards.
TTCACTTTTCACTTTCATGCATTAGAGAAGGAAATGGCAACCCACTCCAGTGTTCTTGCCTGGAGAATCCCAAGGACAGGGGAGCCTGGTGGGCTGCCGTCTATGGGGTCGCACAGAGTTGGACACGACTGAAGCGACTTAGCAGCAGCAGCAGCAGCAACCTTATCCAACAACGTAAAATAGTTTTAGAATAACAGTAACTAATGTTTCTAGATTATATCCCACTTGGAATATACTGTCAAGTTATTGTATTTTAAAGTTGTGTTTTCTCTGATGCTTATGCCATGTTGTGACATTGTTATTTTTAGGTTGCTTTCCAATTTTTTTGCTAAAAATGTTAATGAGGTATGGTAAACATATAGAGAACTATGCAAATACTTAGTGAAGATTCATTAAGCCCTAAACAGTAACTGAACCCTCCCATATAACCAGCATCAAGATAAAGAAGCAGCACTTAACTGTTTTTAGAGTTTATTTTTCTCTGATTTATATGGTTCTAGAGGCAAAGGGTCCATACAGTCAAAGCTATAGTTCTTCCAGTAGTCATGTATGGATGTGAGAGTTGGATCATAAAGAAGGCTGAGCGCTGAAGAATTGATGCTTTCAAATTGTGGTGTTGGAGGAGACTCTTGAGAGTCCCTTGGACAGCAAGGGGATCAAACCAGTCAATCCTAAAGGAAGTCAGTCCTGAATAGTCATTGGAAGGACTGGTGCTGAAGCTGAAGCTCCAGTACTTTGGCCACTTGGTGCAAAGAGCCGACTCACTGGAAAAGACCCTGATGCTGGGAAAGATTGAAGGCGGGAGGAGAAGGGGACGACAGAGGATGAGATGGTTGGCTGGCATCTCCAATTCAGTGGATGTGAATTTGAGCAAACTCTAGGAGGTAGTGAAAGACGGAAGCCTGGTGTGCTGCAGTCCATGGGGTTGCAAGTAGTCCGACACGACTTAGTTACTGAACAACAGCAGAGGCAAAGAGAATCGCGCTATTGGGTTGGCCAAAAAGTTAGCTCGTTTTTTCCTGTATGATGACTCTAGCAGCAGTTAATTGTCTTTAACTTCATTTGAAACAGTTGTTAGGTGATACTGTGACAGCTGTCCTTTCAATGTGCATTTAAAAAACCAAAATTGGTGAATTTCTGTGTAGCCATTTTAATATTGAAGATGGAAGAAAAACAACATTTTTGCCATATTATGCTTTATTATTTAAAGAAATGGTAAAAACACAACTGAAACACAAAAAGAGATTTGTGCAGTGTGTGGAGAAGGTGCTGTCACTAATGAAATGTATCGAAAGTGGTTTTCGAAGTTTGGTGCTGGAGATTCTCTCTGGACGATGCTCCATGGTCGGGTAAACCAGTTGAAGTTGACAGCAGTCAAATCAAGACATTAATTGAAAACAGTCAGTGTTATACCGCACTGGAGATAGCTGAGACACTTGAAACATCCAAATCAAGGACTGAAAACCACTGGCACCAGCTTGATGTGGTCGGCTCCATATAAGTTTACGTGGAAAGAAAGAAAAACCCTTTTTCACCATATTGCTGCAGGCAGTTCTCTACTTAAATGTAACAAAAATTCTCCATTTTTAAAACAAAACTGTGAAGGGCAGTGAAAAGTGGATACTGTACAATAATGTGGAACAGAAGAGATCGTGGGGCAAGTGAGGTAAGTACCACCAACCACACCACAGGCCGATCCTCATCAAGTGGAGGTGATGCTGTGTATATGGTGGGATTGGAAGGGAGTCCTCTATTATGAGCTCCTTCTGGAAAACCAGACTATTAATTCCAACAAGTCCTGCTCCAAATTAAACCAACTGAAAGCGGCAGAAGGAGTCTGTGCTCACCCAGTGGGGCTGCTGGCAGGGCTTGGCCTTCTCGTTCTCCAGATGCCGAGAGGCTGTGCTCCGGTGCCTCCATCCAGCATAAATCTTCCATCAGGATAACCAAGACCGAATGCTCCTTTGATGACCAGGCGGTAACTGTTTCAGCCTGGCTGGGAAGTTCTGATTCATCCACGTATCCAACAGACATTTCATTGTACCTTCAGATTTCCATTTAGTTGGGGCTTGACAGAATTCTCCATCTCCTCCTGACAGAGAGGAAACGTGGCCTTTGAAGAGGTGGATGCGCCCAGGGTCACCAAGCAGACAAGTGCCCATCGTGGCTACCCGTGGAGGGGAGAAAATCTGAAGACCACGTTTTTCTGTTCCTTCCTTTGTAGAAAAGCATTCCATTTCTGTTTGGACAGGACCGGTTCTAATTCTTAAATATTCAAGTGTAGCTTTAGCCAGCTCTATATTCATGGCAGAGTTTCTTATAAACTTGAGCTAAGGTCATTCTAGGTCAAAGAACTTTTCTATGTAAATTGTTACGGAAGAAAAACACCTCCAAGTATACTGCCCTAGGTCAGATTTGGGATGATTTTGTTTCTTGTAGTTTAATCGTAGGACTGGGGAGCCTGCCAGAGCCCTCCTGCGGTCACTCCTTCCTCGTCCTGCTCTTCCAGACAGAGTCCCCAAGCCTGTGTGTGGAAGGGCTGCTCTGAAGCGTGGCCTTCACCTGGAAGCCGGTGGTGTTTCTTTAATGACACAATCAAAGACGGAGCGCGGAGGAGTCCTCTGATCCAGACGGCCGCCCAGTGAGGCCGCGGGGAGCGTGTCTCCCTCTCCGGTGGGAAGGGCTCTGCCCCGGTTCCCAGGGCACGCGGCCCCAGGGCGCGCCCCGCCGCCCGCCGCGGAAGGAGTCTGTGCTCGCCCGGTTGTGCTGCTGGCAGGGCTCGGCCTTCGCGTTCTCCAGACGCCGAGAGGCTGCGCTCCGGTGCCTCGATTCCTGAGGCTTCACGGGGTTATGGGAGAGCCTCGTCCTCCCTGGTCAGCAGTCCCTCGGTGAGAATTCACCGCGCAGAAGGCTTGTTGCTGTTGAAATGGCCTAAGACCACAGGAGAAAGGCCTGGGACTCTGGCTTCTGGTCGTCTGTGGTCGCTCGAGCTGCTTCAGACAAGAGCCCCTCCGCCGCCTCCAGGCGGGGGTCTGCGCTGGAGAGTGAGGCGCGCTGTGTGGGCTGGAGCTTCCCCCGCACACGCTCGCCTGCGTGCTTAGCCCTTGTCGGTCCATCATTTCTGTAAGAGGCGTCTGGAGTGGGCGCTTTCCTGGGCGCTCCCCGCCCAGCCTCATAAACTTGCTGTCTCTCCACGTCGGCGAGAGCGCTCCTCCGTCGCCCCGGCTCTGGCACCGCTCGGTGTCCGGCTGTGCGCCCGGCCAGCTCTCCGTGGCCCGGGTGTCCTGGAGGCGCTTTATGCGGACAGACGTGTCTCGGACACAGCTGGTCACGTGCGCATCAGCACAGTGGAGAGCGGCCCCTCTGCTGGCGCGGGCGCTGACCAGTCCTCTGACGCAGGACGGCGAGAACCTGCGAGTCTGCGGCCGGTCTCTCCATAACCTCGTCTTAACACGAACCAGACTCCTGACACGTCGGCTAGGACAGTCACGTCAGGGCGGGAAACTTAAGTGTTAGGGGTTCAAGAAACCTTTCTCTTTGCTTTGACTTCCTTGGTTGGTGTTGATGTTTGCATCACGTGATTAAATCAGAAGCAAGCCTGGCGTGAGCACGGTGGGCAGCGCGCGTGCAGTGTCGCAGGCCGGGCTGGGGTCACGGCGTCCGTGGGGACGGTGGCGTCAGTCATAGTTTGCGGGGAGAACGGAGACTTGGACGTGTGTGGACGTCGGTCAGGAGGCTGCCCGTTCCCTCACTGCTAGGAACAACGCAAACGGACAGCCTTTTCCTCCTACGGGAATACAGACAGTACCTGCAGCTTTGGGTGTATTTATGCGTATGTCTGTGGCAGCTCTAAGAACGAGGAAAATTGCATTTAAATTACAATGTGTAATCAGGCTGATCCTCGGAGAGGCCACTCGGCCCTCCTTCCAGCCGCACCAGTGTGCTCACACCGTTGCTGTCCTCAAAGGGGGTTTTTTTTTTGCCAATTTGAGAGGTGAAATACAGAGCCTCATCCTACCTTCAAACCTTTTTTTTTTATTACAAATTAAATGTTTCCTGCATGTCTGTGAAAGATCTTTCTATCTTTTGCCTTTTTTTTAATGGGTTTATTAGAGTGATTGAAAGAAATACTGTAAACCACTTAGTCACTTCTTTCTAAGATCTTTGAGACTATACCCTCTGCCCCTCAGGTGCTGGGGGTAGAGGAGATATTTTCATGACTAAGACAAATACTGGTTTTGTATTTTATGAAGTTTATTTATAAGAAAAGTATTTTGTCAGGTTACGTTTCTTGCCTTGGTTTGGAAACCAAACATGTAGCACCGCTGTTCAATAAGAGCTACATATATAATTTAAAACTTTCTACCATCCACTTTAAAAATGTAAAAAGAAGTGAAATTTAAGTTTGATAATGTATTGTTTGACCTAATGCAAAATATCATTTCCACATGTAACCAACATAAAGTCATTAATAAGATGTTTTATATTGTGTTTATTGTACTGTCTCTAAAAAGCTGTATTTTAGACTTTGCAAAATTGTATATATGTACATACTCTTTTATGACAGTTATAAAATATTTATGTACATGTATATAGAAATCCTGTATAAATGAAAATTATATAAAATCTGATTACAAAATTATGCACACATCCATGTACATGGCCCTCTTGGGATTTAAGTAGGGTTTGCACTGAATTTCTATGCAAAAAAATAGAAATTATTTTTTAGTTATTCTACTTAACTAGAGAATTGCAGCCTGTGTGGTTAGTTTTGCTTTACTGTATAAGTGAGCAGGTCATTTTTACATTTATTTTCGTTTTTTTTGTATTTTGACAAAGGTTTTTACGGTATTCTCCATAAAACCTATGTTCTTACTAGATTTATTTCTAACAGTCTGTTGGTGACCTTTTGGAACATAATTGATTTTGTGTGCTGATCTTGTTTCCAGAAAACTAATTGAGTTCTTGGTTTAATTCTAACGGTGTGTTCATATAGACCCTCCTGGATCTTGTACTGGACAGCTGTACTGTCTGTGGACGCTGGCAGTCTTATGTCCAGTCATGCCTGCCATCTTCCTGCCTTACTGCCCAGGTTAGATTCCCTCTGCAGGTTTGAATAGAAAAGGCTCAATACCCTGTCTCCTTGTGATCCCAGGATGAGTGCTTCTGATGAGGTGACCATCCTTGAGTTAGGGAATGTGTCCTTGCATTCCTACTTCTTATCAGGAATAGGCAAACTGTATCTTTATTCTTTATCCTCAAATAAACTACATGCTTTATTTGAATGGTTTGAGATGATCAAATCATTCCTGCTCCAGTGCTAATCAGTTCAGTTCAGTCGCTCAGTCGTCTCCAACTCTTTGCGACCCCACGGACCAGAGCACGCCAGGCTTCCCTGTCCATCACCAACTCCCGGAGTCCACCCAAACCCATGTGCATTGAGTCAGTGATGCCATCCAACCATCTCATCCTCTGTCGTCCACTTCTCCTCCTGCCCTCAGTCTTTCCCAGCATCAGGGTCTTTTCCAGTGAGTCAGCTCTTTGCATCAGTTGGCCAAACTATTGGAGTTTCAGCTTCAGCATCAGTCCTACCAATGAATATTCAGGACTGATCTCCTTTAGGATGGTCTGATTGGATCTCCTTGCAGTCCAAGGGACTCTCAAGAGTCTTCTCCAACACCACAGTTCAAAAGCATCAATTCTTCGGCACTCAGCTTTCTTGATAGTCCAACTCTCACATCCATACATGACCACTGGAAAAGCCATAGCCTTGACTAGACGGACCTTTGTTGACAAAGTAATGTCTCTGCTTTTCAATATGCTGTCTAGGTTGGTCATAACTAGGTCATAACTTCCCTTCCAAGGAGTAAACGTCTTTTAATTTCATGGCTGCAATCACCATCTGCAGTGATTCTGGAGCCCAGAAAAATAAAGTCTGTCACTGTTCCCCCATCTATTTGCCATGAAGTGATGGGACCGAATGCCGTGATCTTAGTTTTCTGAATGTTGAGCTTTAAGCCAACTTTTTCACTCTCCTCTTTCACTTTCATCAAGAGGCTCTTTAGTTCTTCTTCACTTTCTGCCATAAGGGTGGTGTCATATACATAGCTGAGGTTATTGATATTTCTCCCGGCAACCTTGATTCCAGCTTGTGCTTCCTCCAGCCCAGCGGTTCTCATGATGTACTGTGCATATAAGTTAAATAAGCAGGGTGACAATATACAGCCTTGACGTACTCCTTTTCCTATTTGGAACCAGTCTGTTGTTCCATGTCCAGTTCTAACTGTTGCTTCCTGACCTGCATACAGGTTTCTCAAGAGGCAGGTCAGGTGGTCTGGTATTCCCATCTCTTTCAGAATTTTCCACAGTTTATTGTGATCCACACAGTCAAAGGCTTTGGCATAGTCAATAAAGCAGAAATAGATGTTTTTCTGGAACTGTCTTGGTTTTTTGATGATCCAGCAGATGTTGGCAATTTGATCTCTGGTTCCTCTGCCTTTTCTAAAACCAGCTTGAACATCTGGAAGTTAACGGTTCACGTATTGCTGAAGCCTGGCTTGGAGAATTTTAAGCATTACTTTACTAGCGTGTGAGATGAATGCAATTGTGCAACAGTTTGAGCATTCTTTGTCACTGCCTTTCTTTGGGATTGGAATGAAAACTGACCTTTTCCAGTCCTGTGGCCACTGCTGAGTTTTCCAAATTTGCTGGCATATTGAGGGCAGCACTTTCACAGCGTCATCTTTCAGAATCTGAAATAGCTCAACTGGAATTCATCACCTCCGCTAGCTTTGTTCGTAGTGATGCTTCCTAAGGCCCACGTGACTTCACATTCCAGGGTATCTGGCTCTAGGTGAGTGATCACACCATCGTGATTATCTGGGTCGTGAAGATCTTTTTTGTACAGTTCTTCTGTGTATTCTTGCCCCCTCTTCTTAATATCTTCTGCTTCTGTTAGGTCCATACCATTTCTGTCCTTTATTGAGCCCATCTTTGCGTGAAATGTTCCCTTGGTATCTCTAATTTTCTTGAAGAGATCTCTAGTCTTTCCCATTCTATTGTTTTCCTCTATTTTTTTTGCATTGATCACTGAGGAAGGCTTCCTTATCTCTCCTTGCTATTCTTTGGAACTCTGCATTCAGATGGGAATATCTTTCCTTTTCTCCTTTGCTTTTCACTTCCCGTATTTTCACGGCCTCCTCAGACAGCCGTTTTGCTTTTTTACATTTCTTTTTCTTGGGGATGGTCTTGATCCCTGTCTCCTGTACAGTGTCACGAACCTCTGTACATAGTTCATCAGGCACTCTAGCAGATCTAGTCCCTTAAATCTATTTCTCACTTCCACTGTATAGTCGTAAGGGATTTGATTTAGGTCATACCTGAATGGTCTAGTGGTTTTCTCCACTTTCTTCAATTTCAGTCTGAATTTGGCAATAAGGAGTTCATGATCTGAGCCACAGTCTGCTCCCGGTCTTGTTTTTGCTGACTGTATAGAGCTTCTCCATCTTTGGCTGCAAAGAATATAATCAATCTGATTTCGGTGTTGACCATCTGGTGATGTCCATGTGTAGTCTTCTCTTGTGTTATTGGAGGAGGATGTTTGCCATGACCAGTGCATTCTCTTGGCAAAACTCCATTAGCCTTTGCCCTGCTTCATTCTGTACTCAATGGCCAAATTTGCCTGTTACTCCAGGTGTTTCTTGACTTCCTGCTTTTGTATGCCAGTCCCCTATGATGAAAAGGACATCCTTTCAGGGTGTTAGTTCTAAAAGGTCTTGTAGGTCTTCAGAGAACTGTTCAGCTTCTTCAGCGTTACTGGTCGGGGCATAGACTTGGGTTATCATGATATTGAATGGTTTGCTTTGGAAATGAACAGAGATCATTCTGTCGTTTTTGAGACTGCATCCAAGTACTGCATTTCGGACTCTTTTGTTGACTGATGGCTACTCCATTTCTTCTAAGGGATTCCTGCCCACAGTAGTAGATATAATGGTCATCTGAGTTAAATTCACCCATTCCAGTCCATCTTAGTTCGCTGATTCCTAGGATGTCGACGTTCACTCTTGCCATCTCCTGTTTGGAAGATGACTACTTCCGATTTGCCTTGATTCATGGACCTAACATTCCAGGTTCCTATGCAGTATTGCTCTTGACAGCATCGAACCTTGCTTCTGTCACCAGTCCCATCCACAATTGGGTATTGTTTTTGCTTTGGCTCCATCCCATCATTCTTTCTGGAGTTATTTCTCCACTGATCTCCAGGAGCATATTGGGCACCTACCGACCTGGGGAGCTCCTCTTTCAGTGTCCTATCTTTTTGCCTTTTCATACTGTTCATGGGGTTCTCAAGGCAAGAATACTGAAGTGGTTTGCCATTCCCTTCTCCAGTGGACCGCATTCTGTCAGACCTCTCCACCATGACCCGTCTGTCTTGGGTGGCCCCACACGGCTTGGCTTAGTTTCATTGACTTAGACAAGGCTGTGGTCGTGTGATCAGATTGCCTAGTTTTCGGTGATTGTGGTTTCAGTCTGTCTGCCCTCTGATGCCCTCTCTCAGTGCCTACCGTCTTACTTGGGTTTCTCTTCCTCGGACGTGGGGTATCACTTCACGGCTGCTCCTTACCTTGGACGTGGGGTAGCTCCTCTCCACCGCGCTTCTGCGCTGCCGTCGGAGCCCAGCGCTAATCATTTGGTGAATTATTTTAAGCTATTTTCCTGATACTGTACCACCTTGCATAGTTGGATTAAACTTGAGTTCATCGTTATATATTACACATTTGTTTTTACATCTTTGAATCAGTTTGCTAGATTATTTTAGGCTTTTGATTTTAAGTACCTAGATGAAATGCACACATTTTTCTTCTCATCTGGGAGGTATAAAAGTTCCCTGCCTTCGTGAGTAAGTTGGGAAGACAGTTTCTTGGGGCTTCCTTACAGAACCATCTGGGTCTGCCTTTTTGTTGTGACTTTTACGTTTGTTTCTTCAAATATTGGCGAGTGTTGTTTCTTTTTCTAACAGATTCAGTTTGGGTAACTTACTTTTCTAAAAATTGCCTGTTTCATGTAAGTTCTTGATATTTCAGTGTCTGTATTGTAGTTGCAGCTTTTGACCCTACCCTTTGAATTTTTTAGTCACTTCAGTTCACTCAGTCACTCAGTCATGTCCGACTCTGTGGCCCCATGGACTGGAGCACGCCAGGCTTCCCTGTCCATCACCAACTCCCGGAGCTTACTCAAACTCATGTCCATTGAGTCGGTGATGCCATCCAACCATCTCATCCTCTGTCGTCCCCTTCTTCTGCTGCCCTCAATCTTTCCCAGCATCAGGGTCTTTTCCAGTGAGTCAGTTCTTTGCATCAGGTAGCCAAAGTATTGGAGAAGGCAATGGCACCCCACTCTTGCCTGGAAAATCCCACAGACGGAGGAGCCTGGTAGGCTGCAGTCCATGGGGTCGAGAAGAGTCAGACAGGACTGAGCAACTTCACTTTCACTTTTCACTTTCATGCATTGGAGAAGGAAATGGCAACCCACTCCAGTGTTCTTGCCTGGATAATCCCAGGGACTGGGGAGCCTGGTGGGCTGCCGTCTATGGGGTCGCACAGAGTTGGACACGACTGAAGCAACTTAGCAGTAGCAGCAGCAGCAGCCAAAGTATTGGAGTTTCCGCTTCAGCATCAGTCCTTCCAATGAATATTCAGGACTGATTTCCTTTAGGATGGACTGCTTGGATCTGCTTGCAGTCCAAGGGACTCTCAAGAGTCTTCTCCAACACCACGGTTGAAAGCATCAATTCTTCGGCACTCAGCTTTCTTTATAGTCCAACTCCTACATCCATACATGACTACTGGAAAAACCATAGCTTTGACTAGATGGACCTTTGTTGGCAAAGTAATGTCTCTGCTTTTTAATATGCTGTCCAGGTTGTTCATAGCTTTTCTTCCAAGGAGCAAGCGTCTTTTAATTTCATGGCTGCAGTCACCATCTGCAGTGATTTTGGAGCCCAAGAAAATGAAATCCGTTTCCATTGTTTCCCCATCTATTTGCCGTGAAGTGATGGGACCGGATGCCATGATCTTAGTTTTCTGAATGTTGGGTTTTAAGCCAACTTTTTCACTCTCCTCTTTCACTTTTCATCAAGAGGCTCTTTAGTTTTTATTTGTTAAAATAATCTAGCAAACTAAATTCTTTGAATTCTTAGTATCGCCTGTTCTTGCCTATTCTGTTTTTTTCATTGATCATTTTTGCTGGAGAACTAACTAGATCTTTTAGATTTAGCTCAGTTTATTCTTTGTGCTGTGTGTCCTTAACTTCATTGATTTTATTTCCTTTAGGTTTATTGTTTTTCTAATTTCAGAAGAGGTTAACGAGCTAGTTTTTACATTTTCCTCTTCACTAGTATGATGGCTAAGATACTATTTTCAGATATTCTTTGATGCATGAGTTATTTAGGAGCAAGTTTTAAAACTTATAGACTTTCAAACATTTTAATTTCTAATTAATTGTGTTGTGGTCACAGAATATTTAATTTTTTGGCCATTTGTTGAGAAAAAAAAAATTTGGCCTTAGCTCCTGGTCAATTTGTAAAAGTTAAATGTATTCTTGGAAAGAATGTGCTTTCTAATCATTGGGCAAAGGATTGTATAAGTCCAATAAAGTAGGTGTTAATTGCATTGTTTTTACTTTTCTGTGCATTTTTAATCTCCATAATCTGGTACCAAGAGTTGAGTCAGTCTTCCCCTATAATCTTGGCTATATCAATTTATAATAACCTTCAGTTTTTATTTGATATACTTTGTAGCTACAATTGGATGCATATATAATCAGAGATGATTTTTTTATTCTTGACCTTCTTTGTTGTCAGTAGTGCTTCTTATCCTACAGTCTGTTTTATCTGAAATCACACAGATTGCCCAGCTTTAGTTTGGTTAGTAGTTGCCTGGAGTACTTCTTCCACTTCATCTTTTCCTTTAAGCCTCTGTGTCCTCGTAGTTTGGGGTCCTTAAATAGCTTCTAGCTGGACTTTCTAACTGGGTAGTTAGTATATACTAACATGAGGATATTTCCACATCTGGTTCATTTCTTCCACTGCATTTTGTGCTTTATTTACCTTGCTTTTAAATGCTTCCTTTTTACTGCTCTTGCTTCCCAGTGTTTTCTTTTTTCTCTTTTTCTTGGTAATTAGTAATACAAAATAACAGCCAGTAAGTAATAATGTATGACTATTTCTGAACCTACAGTCTGATCCAAGTTCTAGAACATTGCCAGTGACTTCCTGGTGGCTCAGATGATAAAGAATCTGCCTACAACACAGGAGATGCGGGTTCAGTCCTTGGGTTGGGAAGATTCCCTGGTGTAGGAAACGGCAACCCCTCCAGTACTCTTGCCAGAATTCCATGGACAGAGGAGCCTGACGGGCTACAGACCATGGGGCCGTAAAGAGTCAGACATGACTGAGCGACTAACATTTCATTTCCATTTGAATGAGAGTTTGTGTTTGATTTTTGGCTTGAAAGTTTAAAAACTGTTCCTGTTTTAATAGATTTAAGTTTTATTTTTATCATTCATTTAACAAGGACTAAAATTAATCTCTCTGACTTTCATTTTCTTGTTGGTGATTTGGGTCCTTTAATGGTTGTTTCAGCAGTTGTCCATCGACAGTAATTGTTCTCTTTCTGTCTGAATGTGTCTGTGTCATTCTTAAATAAGCTAAAGAATTCCAAGTTGACAGTTACTTCCCTCAGCGCAATTTCTAGGTGTTTCATAAGTTACCAGTCATTTCTTTCTCAGTTCAATTCAATTCAGTTGCTTATTCATGTCCAACTCTTTGCGACCCCATGGACTGCAGCACGCCAGGCTTCCCTGTCCATCACCAACTCCTGGAGTTTACTCAAACTCACGTCCATCGAGTCGGTGTTGCCATCCAACCATCTCATCCTCTGTCGTCCCCTTCTCCTCCTGCCCTCAATCTTTCCCAGCATCAGGGTCTTTTCCAGTGAGTCGGTTCTTCTCATCAGGTGGCCAAACTATTGGAGTTTCAGCTTCAGCATAGTCCTTCCAATGAATATTCAGGACTGATTTCCTTTAGGATGGACTGCTTGGATCTGCTTGCAGTCCAAAGGACTCTCAAGAGTCTTCTCCAACACCACAGTTCAAAGCATCAATTCTTCGGCACTCAGCTTTCTTTATAGTCCAACTCCTACATCCGTACATGACTACTGGAAAAACCATAGCTTTGACTAGATGGACCTTTGTTGGCAAAGTAATGTCTCTGCTTTTTAATATGCTGTCTAGGTTGTTCATACTTTTCTTCCAAGGAGCAAGCGTCTTTTAATTTCATGGCTACTGTCACCATCTGAAGTGATTTTGGAGCCCAAGAAAATGAAATCTCTCACCGTTTCCATTGTTTCCCCATCTATTTCCGTTGTTTCCCCATCTATTTGCCGTGAAGTGATGGGACCGGATGCCATGATCTTAGTTTTCTGAATGTTGAGTTATAAGCCAACTTTTTCACTCTCTTCTTTCACTTTCATCAAGAGGCTCTTTAGTTATTCTTTGCTTTCTGCCATAAGGGTGGTGTCATCTGCATATCTGAGGTTATTGATATTTCTCTCTGGTTGCTTTTAAAATCTACTCGTGGGCATTTTTGAGGCTTCACTCTTGTACACCAAAACACTGCTGGCCCCCCGTTCTCTTTTGAGGAGGGGAGGGAAATATAATACCTTTACATTCTAGAATTTTTTCCAGTATTTTTCCAATATTTCTTCTCTGTCCTTTGTATTTTCCTCCTGTGGACTGCATGTTAGACATGTGTTGGACTTCATCCTCTTATCTGAAGTTCTTAAGCTCTTTGATTTGTTCCATCTTTTGATTTTTTTTTTTTAACTTGCAGTCTTTCACCCCCGGCCCAGGTGCCATCCTGGTGACCATGTCCTCAGCTCTGTGGCTTCTTCCCCCAGTGATGTCATGAAGTGCTACGGTGTGCTGGGCTTCTCCCTGGCCTTCACCTTGTATATGCAGTTGCCTACTTCGGTCCCCATTTGGCCATCCAGTGGGCATGTCAGACACTGTATCTGAGTTTTTGCATCACAGTTCCCCTTCCCAGTGTAGACATTCAGGCTCTCCATCTCAGTGAGTGCAACCAAGAGCTTCCCTGCCTTTCTTGACTTCTGTTGATGGCCTTCTCCACTTAATAAGGAACGTCTGGTGCTACTGTCCGAATCTGTCCACTCAGTGCGTCCTCCATTGCCAGCGATAATGGAGAGCCATAGTCACCTTTAGACTGAATGAACAACTGCTGTCAGGACCGAACCCCCCCATTCTGTACATAGTGTGACAGAGTTCCACTGGAAAGAGTACCTCTGGTCCTGCCTCTTCCTCAGCCGCGCCCCAGCAGGCTTCCCTCTTCCTAAGGAGCAGCTGTGTCCTGCCTACTGAGGGGCCGCCCCGGCCCAGGTCCGCTCTGCACTGACCTCGCCTGCCCTGCCCCGCCCCGCCCCCCGGTGCTGGGGGTGCCTTCCCTCACCTCAGGTAGAATTTTGCTTGATCTCCTCGAATGTCCCTCCCTCTAGGCCTGGAGTGACAGTGGCTCAGTTGTGTCCAGCTCTTCAGGACCCCATGGACTATACAGTCCATGGAATTCTCCAGGCCAGAATACTGAAGTGGGTCGCCTCTGCCTTCTCCAGGGGATCTTCCCAACCCAGGGATCGAACCCAGGTCTCTTGCATTGCGGGCGGATTCTTTACCAGCTGAGCTACAAGGGAAGCTGGAGCCTTGACTAAAAGAAACCGTTGTGGAGGCATATACAGAGGAAGGCAGACCTGGCTTGTCCCTCAACCAGCGTGGAAGCCCCGGAGGGGAGGGACTCTGATCTCCTGTTTGTTGCTTAGGGCTGGGCGCCTCGCAGGCAGGCCCCTTCTTACCTGTGAGATGGCCGAGATAACTGGGGGTAGAGTCCTTAAGGGAGGGAGGGTCTGCATTTCTGTAGGCAATGAGTAGCCAAGGAGCCGGGGAGGGATATTTTATCCAAGTACAGGACAGAGGAAGAGTGTTTGGGCTGCAAACTTCGGGGCAGTGGCCTGTTTCTCGGAGTTGGTCAGGCCCGCTCGTGGTCCAGCCTTTGAAAGTTGTAAATGGTTGGGGCCGGCAGCTAATTCCCTTTGTGTTGTCCCTCGAGGTGCCCTGTTTCTTTCTTTGGGGGGGGGGGGCGGTGTGGGGGACCCCGCTGCCAGAGCGGCCGCCCCTGCCCGCGCTTTGCGCAGGTGGCGGTCGTGCCCGACCCCCCTCCAGAGCGGGGCAGCCTCCGGGCGCGGAGCGCGGCGGGCGGGGCGGCGCTGGCCGGCAGCGGGCGGGGCGGCCGCGGTCTGACGTGTCCGGGCGGGATTGGAGCCGCCGCCCTATATAGCCGCGGGGGCCCGGGCGCCAGCCGGAGGAGCCTGCCTGCGGGAGCGGCGAGTGATCGGGGTCCCCGGCCTCTCCCGCGGCGAGCGGACGGACGCACGGAAGACGGGCGGGAGCCGCGCGGGGTGAGCAGGCCGGGGTGCGGGGCCGGGGCCGCGCCGGGACGTTGGGGCGCCCGGCTGCCGACGTGGAGCACCGGGCGGGGGGCAGGGGGCCCTAGCCGTGGCCGCACAGCCGCCTCCCCCCCGCTGCACGTTCCCCGGCCCCGCGGGGCGCCCCCCTGCCGGCCCGGGAGGGGCGGCTACGTGTCACCAGTGCGCATGGGCCGCGGCGCTGGCACCGGCCGAGCGAGAAAGTTTCCCGAGTCCCGCGGCCCCGGCCCGCCGCCCCCCGCGCCTGCGGTCCGGTCCGGTCCCTGCGCCAGGCCGGTGACGTGGGCGGCCCGCCGCCCCCTCCCCCGACGCTGGCGGCGGGCGCGCCCCTCCCCCAGCCCGGCGGCGGGGGCGGCGGGCCGGGGCGGACGGAGCGGCGGGCGGGGGCCGGGGCCGGGGCCGGGGCACCGCCTCGCCTCCACCTGCGGCCGCCGGCCTGCTTGGCCGGGCGCGCCGCTCCCCTGGCGGCCGGAGCGCCGCTGGGACGCGCGCCCCAGGGCCCGCGGACGAGAAAGACCGCACGGAAAAGTACCGAACCCGGGCGGGAGGCAGGGCGGCCGGCGCGCTGCTCCTTTAAGCCTGTCCCCGCCCGCGGGCCCGCGTGGCCGGTGGGAGGGCCGTGCTGAGGTGGCATCTGCGAGTCCCTCCCGCGGGCCGGTGCGGCTGGAGCGCGGCCTGAGCCGTGCGAGCCGGGCTGCTTTCTCTCAAGTTTGGTCTGTCTCTTGCAATCATTCTGAAAATTCTCCTCCTTACAAGCTTGCTGTGGGGATTAGAGCAAAGAATCGTAACTTTGCAAGAGGAGGCCCGAAGTCCCGGGGACCCCGGGTTTCCTGGCGCCCTCCGCGCTCAGTCCTGCCCGGGAGGTCAAGGAAGCACTGAGGTCGCATTCGTTGGCTGAGAAAAAGTTCTTTCTGCACTACTGCTCCTGAGTTCTCTTTGCAGAAGACTTTCTTTTGAATATGTAATTGAAAATATACAAGGGGATCAACTTACATTTTCTTGTTTACAAGCAAAAAATGAAATCCTTCTCTTAAAGATTTGTCTGTTGTACCTTCGTTAGGACCGAACATACGTGACGTCTTCACATATGCCGTGACGTCCTGTGGGGAGTCGGGTGCCTGCCCGTCCATCCTGGGGGAGCATTAGCCTGCTCTGGGCTGGGGGAGCAGCAGAGAGGAGTCTCTGCTTCTGTGCAGCCCGGCTTCTTTGGCTCTAGTTCTGTTTCTTACAAAGTTGCATTTTGAAATGTGGCTTTTTGCTGCGGTATTTATACTCTGAGAAACAAGACTAAAGTCCAGGCCAGCGGTGGTTTGAGATCTGCATTGGGTGGGCCTGAATGCTTCCCCCGGGGAAAGGCATTGAGAGCAGCACCACAGTGATGGAGGGAGTCACGGCCGGGTGATGAATTGGTTCCCCGTGCCTGAAGGAGTCTGGTGGGGAAGATGGGCCTGTCCTCTGGGGGAAGAAGCAGCAGACGGGGTGTTCTGACAGCTCCAGGGGTGAGCAGCGACCCAGCCAGCCCCAGCGTTGCTCAGATACTAAGGTCCCTCTCAGTCCTGGTTGCAGTGACAGCATCCAGCCAAGTGAGGAGCTGTGACGGCCATGTTTGGCCTCTCCTCATTGAGGTCTCCTGGGACTTGGGATGGCCGGTGAGGGCACCCAGGTAGAGGCGTCACCCACCAGGAAGGCTCAGAGGTGGTTGAAAGATCTCTGGTGGTGAGCATTGTGCTGCGGGGGACAGTATCTTGGTAGGGGGCACAGCAGGAGGGCTGGTGATGGCCCAGTGCCTCAGGGCTGAGGTCTGCACACGGCTCATCAGGTCGGCTCTAAGATGGATTCTCTAAAGACGGGATCTTGAGACGTTTATAAGAAAAATAACAGCCTGCTTTGGTGAGATCAGAACTGATGTTCATCTGAGGGTCACTGTAGTCCATTCACCCCCAGCTGTGACAACCCCCGCTTGAATGCGGAGACTAGAGACCAGTGTATCCTGTCAAACCAGCTTGGAGTTCTCTGTGGGTCCCCTCCGTGCACTTGACTGGCCGAGGGCCTGTGCGCATGTGAGGGCGTCAGGGGCTCTGATAGGCTGTCCCTCCTTGAGCCATGTGGACTGAGGGTCAGTAGGGCAGCTTGCTGGGACCGAGCACGAGCGGCCTCAGCAAGGAGCTGCAGGAGCTGGCCTGGTGTGTGACCCCAGGTGCCGGGTGGGGGTGGCGCAGGCCTTCCTGGGCGCTGAGGACTTGCCCTGTCCAGGAAGACAGGAGGACTGGTCGGTGAATGGCGTGGCAGCAGGGCGGTCTCGGGGGTGAACCCGCCTCTCAGAGGGCGGGTGTGAGTGGGTTTTGAGAAGCTGTTGGCACCTGGTGTGGGAGGCTCTTCACGTGGAAGGTCAGCAGGCGAGGGCCTGCCGGGAGAGTGGGCGGCCCCCTGGGGAACCTGCGTCCTGGTGTGGGTAGGCCGTGCGTGGGCCGGCAGGACCCTGGGGGCCCAAGGCGGCTCACCTTTCACCCCTGCCGGGCCGGCGCGGGTGTGCGTCCCTGACGGTTTGATTTAATGGAAAGGGTTTCTCTCTTCCTTGCCTTAGTCATTGAGACTTGCAGGTTAGAATTTGTCAGTAAATAAAATGGCCTCTGTCATTTTGTATCCACCCTTACCCCTTGAGGGTCACGTGTCGTGTGTGTTTGATGGGACTGGGCCCGCAGAGAGGGCCTGGCCTCTGGCTCACAGAACTTCCCCCATGTGACTCAAGTCCTTATGTTTAGAGGATTTTGGGTTATGTATTTTTTAAACCCTGAAATACCACAGGTCTGTGTCCCCAGCTGGGACATTGAGACCTTTTAAATCCAGAATCACTGGCGCAACCCCAAGGGCTGTGCACCAGCTTCCTAGCTCCTGACCACACTTGTATTATGAGTGAGATTGGAGGTGTTCCTCTCCAGATCAGCGGGGCCTTCTTGTTACTGTTGTGAATTCTCCCATTCTGGACCGTGTCCACCCACGCCATAATGTCTGCTTTGTCAAGTGCGCGTGGCGGGCTGCGTGGAGCGGCCAGTTACCTACCTGCAGCCTCCCGTCCTGAAGTCTCCCCACGGCAAGTGATCCACAGCCTCCTTCTTGACTGAGCAGTTCTTGGTCCTCTCAGGACAGCCTTTGAAGGTTCTTTCCAGCCCTGCTGTTTTATGACCTGGTTTCTAAATCCCAGTGGATTATAAGAGACCGAAGAACTTTTACAGGATAACAGCAAGAACAAAGTAACTACCAGAGACACGGGCGCTCTTAGATAGGAGCCCTCCGTCACCCTGAGGAGGGATGCGAGGAGGAGCACCGCGTCCCAGGCTGCACTCATTCCGTCAGGACACAGTGTTGCAGACCCTTTTCCTTCTGGCTCAGCGGCGATGAGCAAGAGGAGGACAGGAAAAAACACTTACCCCCCAGGGGAACAGGCATCAGTTCTGTGAGAGTTTTACTTGGAAGTGGTTACGTATGAAAGTTGCCGCACTTAAGGGCTCGCTCCCTGGGTCTCGGTCCCGGGGAGGCTGCCTCTGCGGCTCTAGCTCAGACCTCACTGGGTGTGTCTGTCTGAAGCCCGCGGCCTAATGGAAGGACTTCTTCCTTTTGTTCTGTTTTGTTTTGTTTTTTTTGCCCCGGGAAATTTTCCTAGTACTGGTTAGTAGCCAAAGTGTCAATAACGCTTTGACCTTTTCTGGTTGAGAAGCGAAAGGATCTGGGTTGTCGGGTGCAGATAAGTAACTTTTCTCTGGTTTTCTCCTTGCTGTCTCTCTCTTCCTGCCCCACACCAGCAAAAGCTGGCAGGCTGACGGAGGCGGCCTCAGGACGGACCTTCTGGCTACTGACCGTTTTGCTGGTAAGTGTGTCCTGTCTCAAGGCTTCCTGGCCCTGGCTGTGTGTGTACTCGTTCATCATGTGTGGTCCTTAAGTTTCGAGCCGCACTTGAGAGAGGAGCCCTGCCGCTCACCTCGCAGGGTGGAGCAGAGCATACACTTGGGCTCTTCTGGTGGATGGGCCATCTGGTTTCCATCTACTTTTAGTCTTTTCTCCTTTTGTGTTTGCTGGGGTATGTGAATTTGGACCTGGCTTCCAGAGCTTTTTTTTTTTTTTTAATTTGGGGCGGGGTCTTACTGAATTGTAAAAATGATGGGAAAAAACTCACTAAAAATGACTTGACCCTCTTACATCTTTTTGCCTCGGTGGCACAGAAACCCTGGGCCGCGATTTGAGCACAGGGTGCGCCTCTCTGTGAGGCAGCGTGGGGCGCACCTGGGGCTGGGGAGGGGCTCCCCGGTGCCGCGGAGCCCCCTTTCCACACGGGCGCTGTGGCTCTGAGGGCCGGAGTCCCCAAGTCCTGGGGCCACCACAGGTGGGGTCTGGAGGCCGACTGCGGGGCTCCTGCCTGACAGCAGGGCCCTGTGCCCTCAGCTGGCGTCTCCCCCGCCGCCCGAGTCCCTGCACGGCTGCGAAGTGTCTGCAGTGCCGCCCGTGCTGTCACACTTGTCCCCACAGAGCGGGGAGGCTGCTCTCTGGTGGCTCCTTGTAGCTCCTGTCCTACCGTGCATTTTATAAACGTCAAGAGGTGTGCCAGTAGCAGATTAACCGAGTAACTGAGACCGCTGTTAGCAGAGCCCCCTGGGGTGGATCTGGGGCTGGGGCCAGGGGGGCCCCGTGTGGGGCGGGGGTTTGAATGGGGTCTCTGCAGCCCCTGGGGTCCTGTGCTGAACCTGCTCCATCTCGGGCAGGGAGGCGGTTCTCTGTTCTGTCCTCCAGTCAGAGTCTAGGAGGCCCCTCATGTTGGCCGCGGTGACCTAGGAAGCGGGTGTCCCCTGCTGGTGAAGCAGCGCTGTCCTCAGCTGTGTGCGCCCCTGAGTGGCTGCGCTGGGCCTGCCTCTCTGACCACCCCCCCTACCTCCCGCTGCAGTGGTTAACCCGGATCAAGTGGCGGCCTGAGACCAATCATGAGCTCCGTTGCAGTTCTGACCCAGGAGAGCTTTGCTGAACACCGCAGTGGACTGGTTCCGCAACAAATCAAAGGTGAGGCCCCTCCTCACTCTGCTGGTAACCCTGGGGCCTCTCCAGAGGTGCCTTTGCACCCTGTGCTCTCACCAGCGGCTCTGCGGGCACCGTTTCCACTGCCCTTGTCTGCAGATTGAGATTGGCCACGGGTGGCAAACGGATCGAAGACAGTGAGATTCACAGTGTGGACAATGGGGCAGCCAGTGAGCTGGCCTTTGTGACTGAGGGGATGCTCTTTCATCATTCCTCTTTCCCTCGCTGTGTTGAACAGGACTCGGGGCGGCCGGCAGAGATGGACGCCGGGCTGTCAGGAGAGCCAGGCGTGACACACACGCCTTGTTGTCTCAGCGTCTCTAGTGTAGACGTGGAAATGCCTGCCTGACAGTCTTCTCTGTCCCTTCAGAGTCTGATACGTATTTGTGCTGCAGGACAACTTGATTTGAGGGCTCTGGGTTCATCCGAAGCCCTGCATCTGGATTTAGATTTTATAAAACTTGCAGTTGAAAGAGTAGCTTGTTCTACCTTTGTTCTAACACTCCTTAAAGTTTCCCAGTAATGGAATTGAGTATCAGTTCTAAAGTTTAATTTTAATTAAAGATGTATTTCATTAGTCACAGTAATCGCATTTTGAGCGGCTCATCTCCAGGCAGTGGAGACCAGAACTGGCCGCTTGCTTTGGTCCTCGGTGCCTGCAGGCTGGGTCTGCCATGAAATCCAAGACCCTGTGGGTCCGAATCCTCCCAGGGAGGGAGCAGGCCCTGCTGGGCTCCAGCAGCTGCTCACACGGAGCCTTTCCTGGCCTCCAGGGCAGCCTGGCCACAAGGCTGGGAGTGGACGCAGGCCCGCCTGACCCCGAGGCTGTCCCTCCGCTCTGTGTGCACATCTGCTCGCAGCGGTTTCATCGGCTCCTGCCGTTGCCAGACCCTGCCCAGCCTGGGACCTCCAGGCATGACCCAGACAGGCACATTCCTGCTGGCGTGGAAGTGTTGGTGGGTCAGCATGTGGACGGTGAGGGCCTGTGGGTGGAGCCAGTGGTGCAGGGGCCCTGGTTCCCCCGGGTATTCCCTGTGGGTGGCAGGGGAGCAGAGACGGCCGCTCCCACAAGAGCCCTTCCAGCATCACCTATGATGCTGGACGCCAGCTGGAGTCTGCCTCGGGGTCCTCACGGGCAGTCTGGGCCACAGCCTTGTTTTCTCCTGCAGGTTTAAGAGCTGGCCACGTGCCAGGCATTGGGGGGATGTGATTTCTTTAAGAATATAAGATTAGAACACTCTTGAGGGATGAAGAATCTGTGCCCAGGCCTGCCTTCCAGGAGCTCATCCCACGGGGAGTTGTGGGGCCCAGGGTCTGAGCTGAGGCTGTGCAGGGGCTGGGGTGCCCTCAGGTTCAGAGTCTGGCCCAGCCAGTGCGCGTGCTGAACTTGAAGATGGTGAGCCCGCTGGCCTTGGGGGCCCTTTCCTGTGGCTGAGTGAGGGGGTCGTTGTCAGCCGCTAGTGCTCGCTCTTCTTGACAGTAAAGCTCTCCTTGTGTTTCCTGTCTAATCCTCTTCATCTGGGTTGGCTGGTCCAGTTGCCGCTTTAACTTCCGAAGAGGAGAGCGACCCTCCAACCTACAAGGATGCCTTCCCCCCGCTCCCCGAGAAAGCAGCCTGCCTGGAAAACGCCCAGGAGCCTGCTGGCGCCTGGAGTAACAAGATCCGGCCCATCAAGGCTTCTGTCATCACTCAGGTAGACGCTACATCCCACTTCACTTGCCACTCCAAGTAGGAAGCTGTAGCAGCTGATGGGAGGCGGTTTGGTTGGTTTTGGTTTTGGCCAAGAGGCTTGCAGATTCCTCATTCCCTGACCAGGGGTTGAACCTGGGCCTTTGGCAGTAAAGCGAAGAAGCCTGAGCACTGGACCACCAGGGAAGTCCCAAGAAGGTTCTCGAACGTCAAATATGAGATTGCTTTGGGCCTGGGAAGGGGCCTCTGGATTAAGTCAGTCTCCCCCCCAACCCCCACGCCCAGCCCAGGACGTGGGTCAGAACACGTCCTCCTGCGGACCCTGCACCATCTTCTTGTCCCACCCCAGGGTGGGCGGGGGGCCCGCGTCCGCTGATCCAGTGCTGCCCCACTGCACATGCCGCTTCTCCGCTGAGTGCCACCCCGCATGGCCAGCTGGGTCCTCCCTTTCGCCCGCGCCCCACCTCCCAATTCACTTTTTCCACTGACCTTGCCTCCTCCTGTGTTATGTCCCGTGTCTTCATCTGTACTTGGGGGGGTAGTTTCCACTTCACTAGGACAGCAGCGCCCTGCCCTTGGGCACTTCCTGGTGTTCTCGGTCCTCCTAGACCTTGGAGCAGTAAGGAGGGGTGACAGTAAACAGACTCATGTTCTTTACTCCCTATACTTGGTGCCTAGACCCTTCTTCCGTGTCTTCTTAACCTTCCCTTTTGGACCTTTGCCGAGCAGGTGTTCCATGTACCGCTGGAGGAGAGGAAATACAAGGACATGAACCAGTTTGGAGAAGGTGAACAAGCAAAAATCTGCCTTGAGATCATGCAGAGAACCGGCGCTCACCTGGAGCTATCTCTCGCCAAAGACCAGGGCCTCTCCATCATGGTTTCAGGGAAGCTGGACGCTGTCATGAAAGCCCGGAAAGACATTGTGGCTCGACTGCAGACTCAGGTGCGCGTTCCTGGCAGGCCTCCCCAGGGGGGCGTCTAGCCCTGGGGACTCGGCTCCGACTACGTCATGCTCTTTCCTCCGGTGGGCAGGGCTGGAGGGTTCAGGTAGGACAGCTGCATTCAGAGCCTCCTGACTCTTCTAGTGGAAAACCAGTGACTCGCTCATAGGACCAGGACACTGCGGCTTCGCTCTTCAGGTGCAGGAGCTAAGAGCTAAAGGCCCCGACGGTGGGGTGAGGACGCGCGTGTGTAGGTGAGCCAGTTCCGGCTCTGAAGACCAGCAAGTACGTGTGCTGTTTAAACACAGACTTCCCGCCCCAGGCTTGGGAGATCACCAGTGCCGTAGTCCTTAGCCATCTGATACCAGAACTTGGAATTGATTGGGGAGCTGTTGTCATAAATAAGTAAATCAGTGATTGATGAGTTTTTCCCTTAACACTGAAGTGAATGCAGAGAATGTTCATTAAAATGTATGACGGAGCTTTAGGTGGGCTCAGTTAGAAATGAAGGTTCTTCCTACCTGTTGCTGAGTTTCTTGAGCTTTGGGGGAGCTGGTCTCGGTGTAGGGGTTCAGAAATGGGAGTCTGATGCATGGGGGGCTTAGTAGGGGCGCTGCCCTGTGGAAGCCCGGCTCTCACACTTAACAGCTGAAGGGCACGTTCAGGGAATTTGTCGGCTGTTCAGTGTAGGGAGTGGAAAGTGTGTCTGCGTTGTGGCACGTTGTGGCTGGTGCCGGAGGCTCTGCTGGCCGCTGAGTGTCGAGGTGGGTTTTGATTGAGCGTCTGAGGCGTCCCTCCCGCCCCCCGACTTTCACTTGACAGCAAACCCCAGACGCGCTCTCCTGCGGGTAATTCTGTTTGGGCTTCCTCTCTCTTTTTGTTTCATTGAATATAACCACGTGTCCTTAACTCACTTCTCAAAGTTGATAGTAGTTTCCTGACGTCCCCACGTCAGCCCAGGCAGTGTGAGGGCTTCCCGCTTGTCTCAGAGGCTCCTTCCCACTGGGTGTCTCCTCTGTGACCAGATGAGGCCACCCGCTCGCTCGTTCCTCAGCAGGGCCCTCTCACCTCTTCTTAGTGCCGCTGGCCCGTTTGGGGGACACACAGAGGTCTGGTTGCTCCCCCGCCCCCCATTTTTCCTGTGCAGTGGGGGCAGATCTGGGGCTCGGCTGCTTCTGTGCTCACCTTGTACGGCAAGAAAACGTGTGGGTGGCGCTTCTGTGCCTGCTGTCAGTCCTCAGACGGTCTGGCCGTTCTCTTGTCTGTCGTTCTGTCAGCCTTGCTCACTGCTGCCCAGGCACCTGCAGTTCAGAGACTTGGCTCCCAGGTCGTCGGGACAGGACTTTGAGGTGGGCAAGCACGGTCAGTCATGGGTCCTTTTCCCCTTGGTTTTTAGACCAAACTGGCGCTCTGGCATCTTCACTGGCGGTCTGTGCATCTTTTTACTGTCATTGTGAACTGCTGGTGTGCTGATGAGTTGTGTTTTCTGCAGAACTTGCCTCGTCTCTGACCTGTGGGAGCTCCTTCAAGTGGGTACCCTGCAGCTTTCTGACGTAACCATTCATCTGAACCACTTCCTTATTTCTAACACAGAGATGTGTGACCTGATCTTCACTGTTTCCTTCCACAGACCTGGATATCCCAGCACCCTGGAGGTTCATAGTGGGAAGTTGCGTGAGTTCAAACTCACGTGTCTTATTTAAGATGGAAGATGTTTGGGCTTTGAGATCACTGAAGTAGTTCTTTATCAAGGTTATGCTATCATCTTGATACGTAGGTTATGCTTTTATCCTGATACATAGCTAGGTTCATTTGTTTTTAGTTTGTTTTCATTTTTCAAGCATGTGTGCTCAGTCGTGTCTGACTCTGTGACCTCGTGGACTGTAGCCCGCCAGGATCCTCTGTCCATGGGATTCTCCAGGCAAGAATACTGGACTGGGTTGCCGTTTGCCACTCCAGGGGATCGCCCAACCCAAGGATTGAATTCACGTCTCCTGCATCTTCTGCATTGGTGGGCGGATTTTTTTATTTACCCATTGAGCCACCTGGGAAGTTTTCCATTTTTAAGTACTTAACCCAGTGGTTGCCCAGTCGGCACCGTATAAGGTCCTCCTGGCCCTGTTCTCCCTGCTGGGCGGCCGTGCTTGATCTCTGTGAGTGTCGTCTTCACTTGGTGCAGTGGGTCCTGGGTGGCGCACACAGTGGCAGGCTGTGGCTCCCGTCCCCTAGACCGCTGCCCGGGCTCGGGTGTGCTGGGATGTGTGCGGGCACGCGGGGCTGTGTCCCAGCCAAGCACTGCGTGCACGTACTGTTTGCTGTTTGGCCCAGTGTATCTTGGGGGGGCTTTCCTGGCAGTGAGGGCCCAGTTCAGAGGGTGCCTGCCTCTGGAGTTTTGCTGAAACAGCCACACACGCCTCCCCTTGGCTCTGTGTGTGTGTCCTGTTGGCTCTCTCACAGCCTTGCCAGGGTCATCAGGTGCTCAGGCTTTGGCCTCTGAAAGGAGGCTGCTAATGCTCTCAGTATACCCTTTCTCTGTGCGTGGTCTACTCTCTTCCCTCTGCTGTCAAGTTCACGTTGTCCATCTGGCTCGACATGCTCCCGAAAGCCCTTCATCAGTGATACACGTTACCAGTAGTGTGTCCCCATTTGCCATCTGTGTTTTGATCTTGGTATGTTTTGCTGTGTGAGTTTCATTCTTATATAGTCAAATTCATTAATTCCTTTTTTTTTTTTTTTTTAGTTGTTGCTAGGAAGGTTTCCTTTTACTTTTGGGTTGTAAGGAAGTTTATTCTTACTTTTTACGTGAGTATAAAGATGCTGTTGTATTTCAGTTCCTGATCTGCTCGGAGTTCGTATGAACTAAGTTTCCCATGGCGGCAGTCCTTCCCGAGCCCCGAGTGTCCGTGCTACCCTGGGTCTGCTCCTGGGGTCTGAGCGGTGACGGGTTATGCTTCAGCACCCAGTCCAGCTACTGTTCTCTCTCAGGACGTCCTGGCCTTTCTGTCCCCTTCTGCTCTGCCCTGCAAGCGTGCTCGTCAGCTCTCTGCTCCGAGCGGCACTAGACTCCCCAGGGCTGCTCTCTGACCTGGCAGGCACACGTCCCGCCGCCTCTGTTGTGTGTCCAGCCACTGAGACGAGTGGTCTTCCTGTTGCGTCTTCTAACCACGTGTTGTCAGCATGAATTAAAGCTGAGTTTTCTTCCTGCTCCAGTCGGTAGGAGTTGGGTGAAGTCGTGGTTTCCTCTGCCTTCCCTTGTGTGCAGTCTTGCACCTCTTCCTGTCCAGCCTGCATCTGCTCCGCTTTCTCGTGTCTCCTCTCAAAGGAAATACTCCGGGCAGAGGGTGGGCATGCAGGGCCTTGACACGCGTGTCTCCCCCAAGTACAGCTTTCGGGTCGAGCGTGTGTGGGTGCTTTGTGTTAAAAATAGATATCCTTTGGTTTCTGTTTTCTTGCAAATTGTTGTCATGAAAGGATTTAAATTTTACGGAGTTGATTGTTTGGTTTTTTCTTCTTAGATCTGGAAACATGATTGAATTGTATAAATGCATTTCCTAATATTGAGCCATTTTTAGAATGAACTTCATTTGCTCACCACTTCTTGTGCCATTTGGGAAGTGAGGAGCTTGTTATTGCCTGTTGTAGAATTAGACGTTTCTTTTGTGAGTGTCGAACACTCTGCTCTGAGATCGAGCCCCTGGAGGAGGAGGAAGGCTGGCTGGTCTGGGGTTTCCTGCCGCTCTTGTGTCGAGAACCCTGCACTGTTCTCTTCCTTTTCTCTTTTTCAAAGTCCTCTTGATTGATGACTGCTTTCTGTATAGATTCAGAAAGACTGCAGACCTCTGTCCCCTCCCAGAGTTTCCCTGTGACCTCAGAACGCTGCTGGACTTCTGGCAGTTTGAGGATTTCGATTATTTTCGTTTTCTTTCCCCACATGAGTTGTCTGTTTTAACTGGTTGCAAGAGAGAGGGAGGAAGAGTTTATAACTACATGAAGGGCTCATGTCTGACAGAAATAGCGTCCTGCTGCAGAAACAGAAGGTAACCTGGTTAGTCAGCGTGTGCCTGCTCTCCGGCCGCGTCCCGCCTGGTGTGTGGCCCCACTGAGACGGGAACAGGCTCGGGGCTGGGCCGGGAGGATGTCGAGTAGAGAATCGTGACAGCTGAAGCTGGGAGGCCGTTCATGTTCACACTCCCTGGGGCCCGCTGCCCAGAGGTGATGCTTCAGCTGAGCCTGTTCTCAAGCAGGGCCAGGGCTGGTGAGGCGGGCTTCGGTGGGACGGGCATCCCGACGGGGGAGGGTGCCGTGGAAAAGTGGCTTTTCCGGAAACTCCAAGTGTTTTTGTTTTCTTTGGTCCTTTTCCTGCCGCAGGCTTCAGCGACCGTCGCCATTCCCAAAGAGCACCATCGCTTTGTTATTGGCAAGAATGGGGAGAAGCTGCAAGACCTAGAGCTGAAGACTGCAACCAAGATCCAGATCCCCCGCCCAGACGACGCCAGCAATCAGATCAGGATCACGGGCACCAAGGAGGGCATCGAGAAGGCGCGCCACGAGGTGCTGCTTATCTCCGCGGAGCAGGTGAGGCCGGCCTGTGTGTGTATCACAGTGTGGGTGTGATCCCACCGACCCCTAGCCGGTGCTCATGCCTGCCCTTCCCGCCTGTGTGTGTGTGAGAGAGAGACCCCACCCCATCCACTCCCAGGCGGGCCGTCACGTCTGCCCCTCCTGCCCAGGACAAACGTGCTGTGGAGCGGCTCGAGGTGGAGAAGGCCTTCCACCCCTTCATTGCGGGGCCTTATAACCGGCTGGTGAGCGAGATCATGCAGGAGACTGGGACACGCATCAACATCCCACCGCCCAGCGTCAGCCGCACCGAGATCGTCTTCACGGGCGAGAAGGAGCAGCTGGCCCAAGCCGTGGCTCGTGTCAAGAAGATTTACGAGGAGAAGGTAGCTGGCCGGGGAGGGAGACAGCAGCCCCGCCCGGTCCATGGCCTTGTAGTGATGCTGGGTCAGCTCCAGTTGCCCCAGTTCCCAGGGGCGATCCCCCCCATGCTCCCCTGCCCTGCGTGCGGTGGGCACCCTGCCCACGGCTGACCAGGCCTCTGAGGGAACGGTGAGCCTGAGACGGTGGGCTCTGGGGTCTGAAACTGGTTCCTTTCTTTGGGGAGAGGACGTGGCACGTTTCTTTCTTCCTAGTTGCGATGGTTAGCCAGCTTGACTTAAATTCTGCAGTCCTTCTTCTGAGAAGAAGACCCAGTCGATCAGCAGAGTTTCCGGGGATTGGCTGGCCGTCATCTTCACTTTGGGGGCTCAGTTGCTGCAGTCGGGGCCCTGTGTCTTGTCCCTGCCTCTCCCTTTAACACCCTTGTGCACGGTGCTCCTACTTAGAAAAAGAAGACCACGACCATCGCGGTGGAGGTGAAGAAGTCCCAGCACAAGTATGTCATCGGTCCCAAGGGCAACTCCCTGCAGGAGATCCTGGAGAGAACCGGGGTCTCTGTGGAGATCCCTCCCTCGGACAGCGCCTCCGAGACGGTGATACTGCGAGGCGAGCCCGAGAAGCTGGGGCAGGCGCTGACTGAGGTCTATGCCAAGGTGACCTCCCCTGGGGCCAGAGGACCGGGAGGGGCAGGGGGCGCTCACCCTGGGACAGGCGCTGACTGAGGTCTATGCCAAGGTGACCCCCCCCAGGGGCCAGAGGACCATGAGGGGCAGGGGGCGCTCACCCTGGGGCAGGCGCTGACTGAGGTCTATGCCAAGGTGACGTCCCCAGGGGTCAGAGGACCGTGAGGGGCAGAGAGTGCTCACCCTGGCCAGCCCCCTGGCCTGGTGGGCATGGGACCAGACTCCGCAGACCCATGGGTTTGTTTTCTGGTTTCCTAGGCCAACAGTTTCACCGTCTCCTCCGTCTCTGCTCCCTCCTGGCTCCACCGTTTCATCATTGGCAAGAAGGGGCAGAACCTGGCCAAAATCACTCAGCAGATGCCAAAGGTGAGGGAGGGCTGTTCTCTGCTGTGCCGGCTGGATGGGGTCGTCCCCTCTCTGGCACTGGTTTTGTCCTGGGGTGCCTGTGAAGACCGCTGGGGGGTTTTAAAGATGAGCTGTTGTGGTGAGTGTCAGCTGGTCCACGGTTACCAAGGAGAGCAGAACACATTTTTTTTCAAACATCCATGTTCCTTTGGGAGAGTGTCTCAAGAAGCATCTCATTTAGCTGTGGCAGTGTTATGACTTGTGAGTAGTTACGCCTGAGAAGCCTGTAGTGCGGAGCAAGCGCTTGGGCCTTGGAGGCGGTGGAGGAGGGCCCCTCCCTCCCCAAGTCCCCAGTACTGGGAGGCCCCCCCACCCCCAGTCTCCAGTGCTGGGAGGCCCCCCCCTCCCCCAGTCCCCAGTGCCAGGAGGCCCCTCGGTCCCCCAGTCTCCAGTGCCGGGAGGCCCCCCCTCCCCCAGTCCCCAGTGCTCTGGGAGTGGCTTTAGATTCAGTGACCCTGGCAGGGAGCACGTGCATGGTGTCTCGGTCCTGTTCTGCTCAGAGTCCTGGTCCCCGCGGGGCAGGGTGGGGCAGTGTGAGCAGTGTGGTGTTGGGGTGCTTCTGCAGTGGTTCTGGTGACACGCAGGGGCCCTCGCCGTTGGCATACGGTGTTTGCTATCAAAGCCGCGGTCGTCCCCACGCCCCTTCTCCACCTGCCCTGGAGCCTGTGGGTGGGTTGTGGCCCTGGAGAGCAGCCTGGGCTCTGGAGGGGCTTCTGTGCCATGCTGTCCTCACAGCAGAGACTCGTGTTGGTGGGGCAGGTCCACATCGAGTTCACGGAGGGCGAGGATAAGATCACGCTGGAAGGCCCCACGGAGGACGTTAGCGTGGCCCAGGAGCAGATTGAGGCCATGGTCAAGGACCTGGTGAGGAGGCCCCGAGTACTGGCCGAGCGGACACAGCCAGCAAGGCCTCGGGGGGCCAGGGAGGGCCCGGAGTTCAGGACGGCCCGGGGGGAGGGCGCGCGACTGGACGGAGGGTGTGTCAGGGGGGCCTGCAGCTGAGGGAGCAGGGCCGCGGCAGCCGCTGACCTCCAGACTTCAGTCCTGGCGGGCCTCCCTGTCTGTGGGGAGATCTGGGCGCGTGTTGTGGAACCTGGTCTCCACGGCCTGCTTTGTGTGCCCCCTACAGATTAACCGGATGGATTACGCGGAGATCAATATTGACCACAAGTTTCACAGACACCTCATCGGGAAGAGTGGAGCCAACAGTGAGTGAGGGGGTGCTCCGGGGTGCTGGGGGGTCCCCTGGAGAGCCTTGCACAGGGCCTCCCCGAGGCTGGTGCTGAAGGTGCCCGGGGCCGTGTCCTTGCGTTGAGCCAGACCTGCAGGGGCTGGGCTCTGCCCGTCAGAGCACTCGCAGGTGCCGCTGACCACATGCCTGCTGAGCGGGTGGACTCAGCCGAGGACCGAGCCCCGAGCAGGTCAGCGGGGAGCCGCCGAGAGAGCGCTCGGGCCGTGTCCACGGGTGTTGGGCGTGGTTCAAACCTCACTCCTGCCCTCCGTGTAACTGCACAGCCCCACGGTGCTCTCCAGCCCTGAGCAGCCTGCCCCTGGCTGTGACCCCCGGTGCAGGAGAAGGAGGGGCACCCTGTGGGCCTGCCCTCCTGAGCGCCGCCCTCTGCAGTCCCTGCTTGTTCAGCGTCTGCCAGAGCGAGTCGCTGCTGCCGCTTCCTCAGCGCCGGGCCCGTGTGCCGGGCTCCGTGCGTGAGCCGCGCTGGTCCCTGCTGCCTGGCCCACGCGCACACCTTCAAGAGAAGGTGGAGGACACTCCTGACGCTGACCCCTGGTCTATCTTCCCGGAAGGACGGGGCCGCTTTGGCGTCTCCTGGTTCACTTGCTCCCGTTGGTTTTCCTTCTCGTAAACTCCGCCGCTCGCCTTCTGTGTCCTCGGCTCTTGTCCTGCGAGGACCGGCCGAGAGCAACCCCTCCCCTCAGAGACCGCCCTGAGCGGGCAGCCCCCGGCTGTGTCTGCGTGTGCACAGCCCCTCCTTGGCACCACTCCGAGGAGCTGGGTTCCCCTTTACTATCCAGTGTGCAAAACGCTGACCCTGTTTCCTGGTGGGCGAGCCTGGGCCTCTGTTGAGAGGGGGTGACAGGAGGGCTGAACAGTCCACTGGTTTTGCAAAGACAGTGAAGGGTGGAATCTGTCTAGACATGTGGCCTCTGTGGGGCTCCATGGGGATCAATGGCGGTGGTCGTATCTTCAGGTAATGTGGAACCCTCTGAGTTTTAATGGCTTGTTTTTTTATTGTATTTTTTTGAGAGAATTTTGTTTTTTTTTTAAACTGGAGCATGAGTTGCCAAAGTGGTCTCTGCCCACATTGGAAACACCCCGGCCATGCCCAGCCCAATTGCACTGGGTGGCCCTCGCCCTGGGCGTTAAGAGTTCTCAGGGAGGCACCCATGTGTGGTCCCTGGGTGGCGGTCCTCCCTGGCTCCTCATGGGGCGTGGGAAGGCCTCGTCACCATCGCTGCCTGTGGGATGGCTGCTGAGGTCGGGGCCAGGCTGTGAGTCGCTGCAACCAGGGTGGCTCTGCGTCCAGCGCAGTCGTCTGTGTCCCCAGTAAACAGAATCAAGGACCAGTGCAAGGTGTCTGTGCGCATCCCTCCCGACAGCGAGAAGAGCAGCCTGATCCGCATCGAGGGCGACCCGCAGGGCGTGCGGCAGGCCAAGCGGGAGCTGCTGGAGCTCGCCTCCCGCATGGTAAGCCCGGCCGGCCCATGCTGCACCCCTGCAGTGGGGCCGCCGCCTTCCCAGACACAGCGCCTGACGGTAGGGGTGTGCTGGTGCCCTGGGGGTTCCCACGTGCACCCGTGGTTGAGGCTCACGGCCTGTGTTGTCTGCACACGGGGCAGGGGGGCACGTCTCACCCTCCCCCAGACCAAGCTGCGACCTCCATGAGGGAGCAGACAGGTGTCTCCCTGCTCTGCGTGTCTTATTCGGAACCCCCAGAGTTGTGGGCGGGGGCTGCTTGGCTGTCCGCGTCTGTCCCCGCGTCGTCCCCGTGTCCCAGCTCTGCTCGCTCCTCTGTGCGGTGTTTCCCCTGCCGGGGGAGCCGGCCTCTGGAGGAGGCTGTGGGCCGCGGGGATTGAGGCCCTGTGTTGAGCCTCCCATGGTCGTCAATGCAGGGGAGCGTCTGAGCCACTCTCTGCGGGAGGCCCGGCTCCCGACCACAGGCAGACACGCCGGATGAGCCCTGCGGGCGCACGTCCGGGTAGAGGGCCCCGCTCAGCTTTGCGTTGCGCTTTGCTCCCAGAGGAGCGTGCGGTGCGGCTGCTGGTGTAGACTGCTGGGCGCTCTGCAGGGGTGACGCCGGGGCCGCCCCCGGCCCCCCTCAGGGCGCTCGGTCGTGTTTTCAGGAAAACGAGCGCACCAAGGACCTGATCATCGAGCAGAGATTTCATCGCACAATCATCGGGCAGAAGGGTGAACGGGTCCGCGAAATCCGGGACAAATTCCCAGAGGTACAGCGTCCCCTGCGGCGCCCTTCACCGCTGTCTAATCAGCGGTTGGAAAGGGGCTTCAGTATTGTAGGGCCCGGTCCTGTTGATTATTGACCTTGGTCTCCCGATTATTTGTTCTAGGTTATCATCAACTTTCCAGACCCAGCACAAAAAAGCGATATTGTCCAACTCAGAGGGCCCAAGAACGAGGTGGAGAAATGCACAAAATACATGCAGAAGATGGTGGCAGACCTGGTGAGGGGGCGTGGTCCGTCTTTTGTGGGAACAGCGTCTTGGGAGGTGTGGGGCTGGGGGTCCTCGGAACCCGCTTCAGGGAGCACGCTTGGGCACTGGGGCAGCACACCCTCAGCGTTCAGACCATCAGAAAGGGTTGTGACCTCCGTGTCCTGTGGGTCTGAGTGGGGGACCCACCTTGCCGTTCAGGGTACTTTGTTTCCTGGGGGGTCCTCAGATACCTCAGGAGAGAAATTCTCCCACCCAGTAAGCAGAGGGGTCTGCTTAGTTGCACAAGGCATCGTTTACTGATTTGTTATTTTTCTTGAAACTTGGAACGTGAAGAAGTGGTTTGGAAAGTGGCGAGGGGGCGGGGGGTGGGCGGCCAGTGCCCTGGGGCTTCCCGGGGGTTTTCTGGGGCTCGGCGTGACCTCCTCAGGAGGCGCTGCCTGGTGGCGGGAAGTCCCGCAACCCTCCTCCATGTGTGGCACGCTCACACCCGGGCCTGGAGTTGCGGCCTCTGGGCCTGTCCAGGCTGTGAGCCACGGGTGTGAGGGCGCCTTCCCGGTGGGTGGGGGGCCTCTGACAGGGCCCCGCGGCAACCGGCCAGGCACACTGGTTAGTCGGCTGTGGGCTCAGTTCCCGCCCCGGCTCCTGGCAGACCTTGGGGTCGGATAGGAAGACGGATGGGCCCTGGCCTGTCTGCCTCACAGGAGCTTGTGCTCTGGTCCCGCCTTCTGGCCGGGAGGGTCGCTTCATTTGACTCATTGTGCCATCTTTGGTTTTTAAGGTGGAAAATAGTTATTCGATTTCCGTTCCGATCTTCAAACAGTTCCACAAGAACATCATTGGGAAGGGAGGCGCAAACATTAAAAAGGTGACCGCTGGCGCATCTTCCCGCGCCTTGCCTCCGCCTGCCCTGCCCCTGGAGTCCTGCTCCGAGCTGGCCTAGGTTTTAATGGGGGCGGCGGGGGGTGGCGTCAGCTCCTCACAGTCCTCTCTCCTTGCAGATTCGGGAAGAGAGCAACACCAAAATCGACCTTCCGGCAGAGAACAGCAACTCGGAGACCATCGTCATCACTGGCAAGCGGGCCAA
This sequence comes from Okapia johnstoni, assembly GCA_024291935.2. Lineage (NCBI taxonomy): Eukaryota > Metazoa > Chordata > Mammalia > Artiodactyla > Giraffidae > Okapia > Okapia johnstoni. The sequence goes on along the minus strand of CM044315.1, from coordinate 96,949,022 downwards.
CTGCGAGGCCGCCCGCAGCCGCATCCTGTCCATCCAGAAGGACCTGGTAATGGGGGCGTGGGTGGGCGGGGCCAGCAGCCTGCCACTTGTCGCCCGGGCGCCGGGAAACTGTCCCTTTCTTTCTCTCTTTTTGGGGTTTTTTTTGAGAGAGTAAAGGGCAAGAAACTGCAGGTTTAGAGAGTGCAATATAAGCTGTAACGTATATCTGCTCCTCAGGGGTCACTTCCACAGTATCCTTGTGGGTCCCAGTGCACGTCCGTCCTTCTCCACACACCCTTCCCCCCCGCCACCCGCCTTGTTTTGGCGGCACCCTGCAGCATGTTGGGGGCTGGTTCTCTCTGTCATCTCCGTGCCATCTGCTTTGTTTTCTTCAGCCCTCTTCTGGACTGGGTGTTCCGTGGCTCCATTCCCCCCTTGGGGCCTGTGACTGGTGCTCCGTGGTTCCGTTTCCCCCCTTTCTGGCCTGTGGCTTTTCCTGTCTGAGGTCACTGGTTGCTCCAGGGGTTGGGGTATCTTTGGGTGACTCAGTGCTGTTTGGCACGCAGGGTAAGGACCTGAGAACAGTGGGCCCCCAACCACTGTGTTGTCTGCACGTTGTAAGCCCCACACGCTTCCTTAACCTTTGTATTTAAGCGTCCAGTTATCTTTTAGAAGGTTCAGATAAGAAACAGTCAGTATGCACGTACTTAGCGTGTAAACGCAGCTTCTGCTCCAGCCGTTCATCGCTTCCTCCTCCAGCCCACACAGCCCCTGATCCTTCACTGGCCCCGCAGTTGGCCTTTCCAGAATGTCATGTAGTTGGAATAAGGTGTAGCCTTTTCACATTGACCTTTTCCCCTTGGTAATAAGATCAATTGTGTGGTGAAAGTGGTGTCGTTTTTGTAAGAAGCTTTTTCCACGGTGGCTTGCGTCCCCAGCGGCCTCCATGGCTCAGGCTGGCGGGCTTCATTCCATCCTTTGCCTGCGTGTCTCTCACCACAGCATGAGACAGCTGGGGTCACCCTGCCGCCCTCGCTCTTCTGGCTTGTTTGATGATCATACCGGTCTTTCAGCAAGTTCTGATGTGTCTTAGTGTCATTTCATTCATGTTTCTTTGCTTGGCATTCCTCAAACTTCTTAGATATGTGAGTTTAGAGTTGTCCTGAAATCTGGAAAGATTTGGGGACTTCCCTGGTGGTGTTAAGACTGCACTTCCAAGTACAGAGGGCGCAGGGTCGATCCCTGGTTGGGGCACTGTTGATAAGATCCCACATGTCGTACAGAGTGGCCAAAAGAGAAAATCCAACCAAGGAAACAAAAAATCAGTAATATTTAAGTCACTTTTCATATGTTGTTCTCGCCTCTGTAAGTTCAGTTTCAACTCTTTGTTTTTATGCTTGACACAATCAGCGTTGCTTTTGGCTTCTTGACCGTGTGCAGTTTAATGGAAATACCTGCTCTAGTGTCCTGGACTGCTGGCTCTAACATCTGTCTCATTTCGGGTGGTTTTCCGTTATTCATTCCCATGATGGCTCGTTGTTTCTTATTTCTTTGCACGCCTAATTTATTTGTTTGTTCTTATTGGATGCTAGATGGTGTGACGTTTACTTTGGTGTATAATAGGTATTTTCTGCATTCCTGTAATGCATCTTCAAGCTTTGTTTCATTATTTCACAACACTTTGCTCCCTTTGGGCTGGCTGTTTAGACTTGTCAGGTGGGATCACGGTGCCAAGTCTAGAGCCTGTGGCTCCCCCAGTGCAGCTGGGCCTCCTGCGCGTCCCGCTGTGAGCCTGCGGTGCTCCGGCTGCCCGCCCCCTGGCCGGTCAGCGCTACATCCTTGCTGTGGGACTTGGCGGGGAACAGGGGCTGGGCACGGCCTGCTGGCTCCACCGGGCCCAGCAGGGGAGGGTGCAGTCCTGCCTTGACTCCGGGCGGGCTCCTTGCCGACAGACCCTCGGGCAGGCCGGCCCTGGGGCCCCGCGGCGGGCCTGCTCCCTCGCGGTGTGTGTGATTCCAGGCCAACATCGCCGAGGTGGAGGTGTCCATCCCCGCACGGCTGCACAACTCGCTCATCGGCACCAAGGGCCGCCTCATCCGCTCCATCATGGAGGAGTGCGGCGGGGTCCACATCCACTTCCCCGTGGAGGGCTCGGGCAGCGACACCGTGGTCATCAGGGGCCCGTCCTCGGACGTGGAGAAGGCCCGGAAGCAGCTGCTGCACTTGGCAGAGGAGAAGGTGAGCGCCACTCGGGGCGGTCTGTCCTCGCCTCCCGCTGGAGGCCCTGCACAGCCTGTCTCTGCGGCAGGTTAGCGCACATCTGTGCACACGCGCGTGTCTCCTGAAGGGCCTCCCCAGGCTGGATGCCTGCATGTTCGGTGGAGAAAGTTTACTATTGGGCTTCTTATTTGGGGCTTTTTCCCTCCTAAGTATGATTTGTATACAGGAGGCCTCAGTGTGTAGTTCTGAGTTAACAGGCTGCATTCATGGGACCACCACTCGGATAAAGTCCTTTGATGGGCATCACTTCCCGTGGGTCTCCATGACTCAGTTGCCTCTGCCCCTTCGTCACAACGCCCCTGAGGCTCTGCTTCTGGCCTTCGCTCTGTTTCAGCGGCATGGCAGGGGATGACGCCACGAGACAGCTCAGGGTCCTTTAGCTTTGTGCTTGTTAAAACTGCTCTGGCTACTCCGGGCCCTTTGCCTTCCCGTGTGCATTTGGAACCAGACTGCCAGTCTCTTGCGGGAAAGTCTGTCTTGGATTCTGACTGGAGCTGTGTTGAGTCTGAAGATCAGACCCGGGAGGACAGCCGCCCTGACAATTTGGAGTCCTCCAGGGTTTACACTGCCTGATTTTTCACTGGTGCTTTGTCATTCTTAGCATGAAAGTCTTGTTCATTATGCTTCATTTATGTCTTTCTTGATTTTTAGTGATGTTATAAATGATACTTTTTTACCCATGTCCATTTATTGCCGCATATAGGAGTAGACTCGATTTTTGCATATGGGCCGTGCTTCTGGTCTACAGCCCACTTATTAGTGCCCATATCTTTTCTTGTGGATTCTGACGAGTTTTCTGTGTGAAACACAGCATCTGTGAATGGGCAGTTGCAGTTCTTTCTTGCTGATCCTTGCGCCTACATGTCTCCTTTGATGGCGTTGCTTGGGCTTCCTGTGCGCTGTTTGGCAGCGTGGAGAGCAGACAGCCTGGCTGGCTGGGGGCTCGAGGAGGCCCTCGGTCTCCACCACCGTGTGAGGCGAGGTGGGTGTTTGGCAGGTCCTCCAGCTGAGGAAGTTCCCTTCTATGCTGGGTTTGCAGAGAGTTTTTATCAGGAATGGGTGTGGGATCTGTTGACATGCTTGCCTGGTTTTTCTTTCTCTGGGATAAATACAAGGTTGATTTAGTGTTTGACCACCCTTGAAGTTTCTGGGGTGGGCCCACTTGGTAATGCTGTATTGTCCTTTTATCACATTGCAGGGATAGGCTCCCTGACTCATTAGTTTTTTTAAATGCTGCTGTTTGTCTGAAAAGTTGAAGATTTTCAGTGGTGTTTTGTGAAACCAGCCCTTACAGATAACAGTTCAGTTATTTGCTGTCCAGCTTGGAGGCAGGTTTCACAACAAGAAAAAGGAGAGAGTGCCCAGTGTGGGCTTGTCTGCCTGGGGATGTGTCCCCTTGAGTTCTGCAGACCCTCTGCCAGAGGCTCGCTCGGTGAGGTCACTGAGCCGGGACCTGTGCTGGGCCCCGGTTCCATGGTCAGATGAGGCCTTGGTTGGCTTGGCTGTGTCTGAGCTGGGTGCATGGGTCACCTGGAGCCCTGGGGTGAGGACCGCACAGGCGCTGTCGGCTGGTGTTGGAGGAGTGGGGGTGCCCGGCATGGAGAGGTTCTGGGCAGCCGCAGCCCTCCCTGCAGCGTCCCCTTGCAGAGGGAGGTGGGACCAGCTTACAGAGGCGCAGGCCGCTGTCGGGGGCAGGCCTTGGGTTCTCGTTCATGGAGGGACGGGAATACACGTGCTGCCTGGTCCAGGTTCCATGGTGAGATCCGAGCAGCCCCGTTTGGAAGGTCCTTGGTGGCAGTGTGAGGAGAAGTCCCCCACCCTGCTGTCCCCGGGGCCAGACAGGTGGCGCCAGGCCAACAAACCTGGGTTGGTTTCTGCAGCAAACCAAGAGCTTCACCGTTGACATCCGCGCCAAGCCCGAGTATCATAAGTTCCTCATTGGCAAAGGGGGCGGGAAGATCCGCAAGGTGCGGGACAGCACCGGGGCGCGCATCGTCTTTCCGGCGGCCGAGGACCGCGAGCAGGACCTGATCACCATCATTGGGAAGGAGGATGCCGTCAGGGAGGCCCAGCGGGAGCTGGAGGCGCTCATCCAGAACCTGGTGAGCCGGGCGGGCAGGGCTGGCCAGCCCTAGGCCCGGGAAGCACGGCGGGCAGGGGCTCACGCCACACCCTTCCCGGCGCCCCAGGATAACGTGGTTGAAGACTGCATGCTGGTGGACCCCAAGCACCACCGCCACTTCGTCATCCGGAGAGGCCAGGTGCTGCGGGAGATCGCCGAGGAGTACGGCGGCGTGATGGTCAGCTTCCCACGCTCCGGCACGCAGAGCGACAAGGTCACCCTCAAGGGCGCCAAGGACTGCGTGGAGGCGGCCAAGAAGCGCATCCAGGAGATCATCGAGGACCTGGTGGGCGCCCAGCTCGGCGGGCTCCAGGCCCTGATGCGGCGGCTGCTCCCTGCACAGCTGCAGGCAGGAGCTGGACTGCTTCTCGGCCTCCCTCCTGACAGCTGGCGGGGGTCTCACAGGCCCAGCCCCCTCCCCCCTCCTCCAAGAGGGAGGGAAGCAGACCCAGGGAAAAGGCACAGGGGGACAGAGCCCAGCCTCTGAGGGTCCCCTGGCTGTGCGGCGGAGGGCGGGGGGCCTCCCCGTGGCCCCGCCCCACGCCATGCCTCCGACCAGTGGCCATGGAGGAGGGAGACAGACGTGTTGCAGATGTGAACTTGGCCCTGAGCAGCTGACCTTGGTCTTTACTTCTCCTTTTTGCTCTGTCTTCTCCCAGGAAGCCCAGGTGACCATAGAATGCACCATACCCCAGAAATTCCATCGATCAGTCATGGGCCCTAAAGGTTCCAAGATCCAGCAGATCACTCGGGACTATAATGTTCAAATTAAATTCCCAGACAGAGAGGAGAACCCAGGTGGGTCCTGGCTGGGGGGAGGTGGTGGCAGGCGGCTGTCGGCTATCTGGGGGCTTCCAGAGGCTCAGGGTCACTGTGGTCTGTCGGAGTGGGCTGTGTCGTGGTTGCAGGGAGATGAGGGCCCCTTCAGATGTCCTCAGGGTTCCCAGCTGCTGGTGACCTGCCCCAGGGAGAGCTAAGTGCCGGTAGCCTCCCATGCGGGGAGGAAGTGAATCTCCTATTTTCCTAGGAAGACCTTGGGCTACAAGTTAAATCATATTTGTTGCATTTATGTTTCACACTCGAATGTTTACTCTCTAATTTTGAAACGACTTCACATTAAAGAAGAATTGCACAGGATGATGTAAAGATGCACCTGCATTCACCCCCTGGCTTACACATGGCACACTTGTTCTTCCTGAGTCATTTGAGTGTCCGCTTCAGGCCCACCCCTCGCCCACGCGGCTTCCCCGCAAGGACGAGGACACTCTCGAGGTCGTCAGGGTGACCGTGGCTCGTGCGTCCTGCTGTCGTCCTGCGGGTTCTGCCGCCAGGCCCGCCCCAGCCCCACCTGGGTGTTGCTGCCTTGGGCGCTTGTGTCTGTGTTCTGTTCTTCTGGACGCTGTCTTGCTCCATGGTTTGTTTTGGACACGTCTGGTTCCTACGTGGCCCGAGTGGAACACGCCAGCCGGTTTCGGCCCCAGCGTGCTTGCACTGTGCTTTCTGTCTTCCCAATGTGAGAAGCAGGCGTTACCTCGTCCCCAGGCCTCCTCCCCCTGCAGCCCCTGAGGCCGCTGTGGAGGCCCAGCCCCTGTTCTCCCGAGGAGCCTCGGGGGTGCTGGGCCCTGGGCGCTCATGGCCTGAGCTGCCCCTCCACCTCCCTAGGGCACAGCGTGGAGCCTGCTGTCCACGAGAATGGTGAGGATGCCGCGGAGGGGAGAGAGGGCAAGGATGCCGAGCCTGGCTCCCCGAGGAGGTGCGACATCATCGTCATTTCCGGCAGGAAGGAGAAGTGTGAGGCGGCCAAGGAAGCCCTGGAGGTGCGCTCGGGCCCCACCCAGCCCCGGCCCGGCCCCAACAGGGGCCAGCGCAGATCTGAGACCTGAGCACCTGGGCTCGCATTAGGGGCGGAGCTGCTGGCCTGGGGCCACGGACACGCAGAGAGCTGGTGGGGCTTGGGCACCACCCCCCGCCCCCGGTGTGCAGGGTCCCGAGGAGCAGAGCTTAGTGAGCCCCACCGCAGGGGTCAGGATCGGGGTCCTGTCGTGATGCGGGGACAAGTGGGAGATAGACGGGTTGCCTGGGGTGAGCAGGCTGCAGAGGTGACACAGGTCGTCAGGGCTGCCCCAGGATGGGGGCCGTGGTCCCGGGCGGCATCCCACTGCTCTGGCCTTCTCTAGGGTCTCTGAGGCCGGGGTCAGGGTGCGCCTCTGTGGTCTCCCAGACCCCGAGGCCCTGGGCTTGCACGGCTCTGCTGGGGGCTGCTGCACCCCCCACCCTTTCCGTGTCCCCTCACATGCAAAGTGGTGCTCTGCCCACCTGGGGCAGCATGGAAGGTTCTAGAGAGCATCTCATTCCCACAGGGCTCTTCTCCTGTGCCTCGGGAAGGCCTGCTGCTGAGCCCACGGGCTTCCCAGGCCTGACCCCAGCCCTGTCCTGCAGGCACTGGTTCCCGTCACCATTGAAGTGGAGGTGCCCTTTGACCTTCACCGCTACATCATCGGCCAGAAGGGAAGTGGGATACGCAAGATGATGGACGAGTTTGAGGTACAGCCGCTTTGCGGGTCGTCTCCCCGGAGGCCAGGTGCTGGGAGAGGGCGCTGTGCTCCTGCCTGCTCCTTGAGCTGAGCTCTCCTCCCGCCACCCTCCCCATCCCGAGGCTGAGCCGCGTCCCCACGGACGCCCTCTGCAGCCGGCCTGCCCGTCTCCCCGCAGGTGAACATTCATGTCCCGGCGCCTGAGCTGCAGTCTGACATCATTGCCATCACGGGCCTGGCTGCGAACTTGGACCGGGCCAAGGCGGGGCTGCTGGAGCGCGTGAAGGAGCTACAGGCCGAGCAGGAGGACCGGGTGAGGGCCGAGCGTCCGGGGCCGAGACCCTCACACCCAGGCCGCCCCTCAGTGGGGGCGGTCAGGAGGCAGAGACGGGGCCTGGTGACCCTGCGTCGCAGCCCAGGGTCCCGAGGGCTAGGAGCTCCCATCGGGGGCGGTGTTGGGGGCCTGGCCCTCTCTTACAAAACAGTGACAGTTGGACTTCATGTCATTAAGTAAATATGAAGCCCTTTGCCAGCCTTCCAGGGAGGGTTCAGCTGGGGAGGCCTGGGGGCCAGTGCCAGGAGAAACCCCCAGTGTGTGACCGTGGTCCCGGGCAGGCCCTGCCAGCGGCCTGGGAGCTGTTTCCTAGCTGTCGGGGGATGCGAGAAGCTGCCATGCCTCTGGAGCTGGCGTGACGCAGGGGTGGGTACTGTGCGACCCGAAGCCCCTTGCTGACAGTGTGGGGGTGACGGGAGCCCGCACATGTCAGGTCGGCCTCGACCGTGGCGCCGGCTTTGGGGTCCCCTCTCTGCCCAGGGCCTAGCCTGAGCCTCTGACTGTTCGGGCTTCTGTTGCTTTTTGTGGGTCTGCTGATTTGGTTTGGTTTGGGGATTTTGGGCTTGCTCACGTACCACCACCCTAAAAGCCCAGCTCTCGGCACACTCGCTCGTCCGTCTGCGTCTCAAGCTCAGGAGGTGGAGCCGGGCGGGCACTGTGCCCGGTCTGCCTGAAGGACTGTGCTCACGGTAGCGGCGTCCTCGGGCCCTTGGTTCGGTTGCTGGTGGGAGGGCCGCAGAGCTCAGCTGCAAAGGCAAGGCTCGTTCTTGGTGCAGAAGACCGCGGTGCCCGCAGGCAGAGGACAGAAGGGGCGCGGCGGCGACGGTGAGGGCCAGGTGGGCGCGCTCCCGCCTCACTGCGCCTCATCTCCTTGGCAGGCTTTACGAAGCTTTAAGCTGAGTGTCACTGTGGACCCCAAATACCACCCCAAGATCATTGGGAGGAAGGGGGCGGTGATCACCCAGATCCGCCTGGAGCACGACGTGAACATCCAGTTTCCTGACAAGGACGACGGGGGCCAGGTGGGGGCCGGGGGCCTGCGCCGTGTGACCGGCAGGCAGCGGGCCTGCAGGGCCCGGGGTCTCCCGCTCCCGGGGCAAGTCTCAGCGCCTGCTTCTCGGTCTAGCCTCCAGATGTGCACTGTTACCCTCTGGTCCTTGGCATCGTGATGTTTCCTTCTCCGGGGTTGTAGTATTTTGCCCTGTTCTGAGGGGCATGGCCTCAAGTTGGAATTTCTAGTTTCCTTCTTTCTGCCTTGAGTTCCCCATTTCCTCTGCTGGTATTTACGGGTCTGGTGTCTCACGTTTGCTGAGGGTGGGGGTGGCAGCCGCGGAGTCTGCACCTTCTCGCCAGGCTTGAGTCAGGGCCTTCCTTGCACCCTGGCCATCCGGCAGCTGCTCGTCTGTGCCCATGCCCTCATCCCGTGGTGGCAACTGTCCTTCTCCGGGAGTCTGAGGGGAGGAGGGGATGCTGCCACCCTGCTGGGCTGCCGGTCTCCCTCCAGGCGCAGCGTCCGTGCTCGGCCTTCAGCCCGCCCATGAGCGCCTGCTCCTCTTGGCGCCCTTTTGGAGCGTGCCCCCCAGCCAGTGCTCAACGGTCAGCTGTCCCTGGGGTGCCCTCTTCTGACCGGATCCTCTTTCTCAGCCGCAGGACCAAATTACCATCACAGGCTACGAGAAGAACACGGAGGCTGCCCGGGACGCCATCCTGAAGATCGTGGGTGAGCTTGAACAGATGGTTTCTGAGGATGTCCCACTAGACCACCGCGTTCATGCCCGCATCATCGGTGCCCGTGGCAAAGCCATCCGCAAAATCATGGATGAGTTCAAGGTGAGTCCCCAAGCTGAGCCTGGAGCGTGGCTCACCCTCAGAGCAGGCGGGGAGATGGGCTGCACGCCCCCAAACCATCAGAGACTCCGAGGCTCAGGTGGTGAGGTGCTGTGGGGTTGCAGCAGGGGCAGCTGACACTGCTGGGCAGTGACCGGCGGCCGGCTCTGCATCTGGAGGAACGTGAACACTGGACGCCAGGCGCCCGCGGGGTGAGGGGGAGCCCACTAGAGGGGCCATCGGCAGCACACACAGCGGGCCCTTGCCCACCCCGGCTTCGTCTGAACTCCTTCCAGGTGGACATCCGCTTCCCGCAGAGTGGGGCGCCCGACCCCAACTGCGTGACCGTGACGGGGCTCCCGGAAAACGTGGAGGAAGCCATTGACCATATCCTCAACCTGGAGGAGGAATACGTGAGTCCTGCGGGTGCCGCTGGCGCGGATGGGCCGGGTGATGGGCTCCTGGGCTGGGGCAGGCCCCTGCCACAGACTGACGCCACCTGTGCCCACAGCTGGCCGACGTGGTGGACACTGAGGCGCTGCAGCTATATATGAAGCCCCCCGCCCACGAGGAGTCCAAGGCGCCGTCCAAGGGCTTTGTCGTTCGTGACGCCCCCTGGACCGCCAGCAGCAGCGAGAAGGTGAGGCCTTCCTGCCGGCGTCCTGCGCATGCCATCCCAGGCACCACTGTGGGGTGGCCGTCCCTGAAGCCGTGTGCTCCCCACAGGCTCCCGACATGAGCAGCTCTGAGGAGTTCCCCAGCTTCGGGGCTCAGGTGGCCCCCAAGACCCTCCCGTGGGGCCCCAAGCGATAATGACCAAGGAGCAGTACCTGCCCTGCGAGGGTCCGTCTCACTCTGACCCAGCGGCTGGACCCTGCGTACGTGTCGATCCCGCCCGCCCTGAGGTCTCACAGCGAAGCCGGCGGCCCCGGCCCGGCCCTGCGCTCGGCACCATGGGAACACTAAGGAGGCCGTGGTTCCGAGTCACCCCGCACGGGGGCCAAGCTCCCACCCACGGGGGCCAAGCTCCCACCCACCGGGAGAGCCCGCAGCTGCGGCCACACCTGCTTCCTGTCATGACCTCAGGAAATAAATCTCCTTGACTTGATAAAAGCCAAACGCTTGCCCTCGTCCTTCCCCCCCGCCCTCTCCCCTGCCTGCCGTGGACCTCCTCCCCGAGGACCACCCGCCTCTCCAGCTGCTGGAAAGCCCACGGACCCAGACCCCGGGGTCGGGGGGGGAAGGCCCCGCGTGCACACTGGGTGTTGCATGCCCAAACGAGAGCCCGGGGCTGCCCGAGGGACCGGAAGCCGGGGGAGCGGCTCTCGGGGCCCGTTGGCCGCGTTGAGGTCTCCACCCCAGACCACCCAGCCCCGCAGCCAGAGCTGAGGCCGCCTGGGTGAGGGAGGTGGGCCACCGACTCCTCCACGGAGGCCCCGCCCCTCCCTGCAGCAGGCCTGCTTGTGTTTCTGCACCACCTTCAGCTCCTCGGCACCCACCAGCCCCACGGCCCCTCCCCACACCTGCCCCCGCAGTCCACTGGGTTCTGGTGTTTGCTGCGGCCTCGGGGGCTCCGGGCCGTGTCCTCCCCCGGCCCCGGAGTCCAGAGTGGGGAGTGCGCAGGCCACCCCCTCCAGGCGTCCTGGGATGCAGGTGCTCGAGGTAAGCTGCTGGCCCCGGGGTGGAAAGGCTGTCCCAGCGGGCGGAGGGCCTGGGGCTGGGGCGGTCCTTCTCAGGTGTCTGGGGGGCTGCTCAGAGCGTCGGCCCCAGGCTTCCGCAGGGTAGGGTGCTTGGTGAAGGGGAAGTTGGGGCCCCAGGTGGCACAGGCCCCCGGTCGTGCTATGTGAGAGCTGAGGATGCGCCCTGGGCCATTTGTCCCCTGGAGGTGACGGGCCACTCTGAGTCGTCGGGGCCCAGGTCCCCGACCTCCTGGAGAAGCTGACTGTGTCCCCAGGAGAGGCACTTCTGCTTGGCCCACCTTCTCCCCCACCCCCACCCCATGGGAGGTTTTTCTCTCAGTTTATTAGCTCAGGCTCAGTCATCTTGACTGCAGTTCCTGAACAGACCAAGAGTCATTTCCCCACTGCAAGTCCCCACTGGCCCACGCAGCCTTGAACCTGCCCGTCCATAGGCATGGCCGATGGGGCATGTGTGCGGCAGTGAAGAGGCTGCGCGGCCCCAGACGCGGTGGAGCCGATGGCTGGGGGGACAGGGGGCGCCCGTCCCGGGAGCCCCTCCTCCGTCTGCAGGATCTCAGGGCCTCTCCCCGGTCAGCTCCCTGCCGCTGCCCCTCTAGCTCCCCGGGGAAGCTGCCCACACCTCCCTGAGTCATTCTTGCAAGGTCCTCTGCAGCCTCCACCCTGCCCTCCCCAAAGGGACCTTTTTAAATTCCCACGAGAGACTTGCACACACGTGCGTTCATTGCAAACCCCCCGCCTTCACGGTGTCTGTTCTGGTGGTGGCTGAAGGTCGCGTCCTGACTGCCCCGGCGCGTACCCTGCAGCCTCCGGGGCTGCCGGAGCACCTGGCAGGAATGGGCACGTGTCCCTCTCCTCTCCAAGTGTCTTCCGTGTCACATGTGTCCGTAAGCTACCCTCCATCCCTTGGCCTTAAGTTTGAAATCTGGAGATTATATGCAAACATGTGAAGGCTCATGAAGACGGGTGACACTGGGGTTTTATAAATCTGAAATAAAGCCCAAACATATACAGTGTGCTGAGGCTCATCTTAACCATGCTGCCGAGCTCCATCTCGGGGAAGCAGGCGTGTCCGGCGTGCTCTGGAGGGTCACTGGGCACCCACAGATGCTTGGTGCGGCCTGCAGCTGGCACAGGGTTCTCAGCCCTGGACTAATGGCCTTGCAGGAGCCAGGGCGCCGGGAGGCATCACTGTTGGGGGCAGACGGTGACCTGACGCCTGCCAGGGCACCAGCGGCATCGGGGTGTGGACATCTGATGGCGGCGTGGTCACCCCTGGCAGCCAGACAGCATGGCTCCATGGTCTTCACTCGGAGCATCACATGGCACAGCACTGTCGGGAAGGCTCATGATGGTGTGTCCCGCGGAAAAGGTCACACCTGGGGGTCCCGTCCCTGAGGCCAAGGTGGGACCACTCCAGGCAGGAAAGGAAGGTGGTGTGGGCAGGCCCTGCCAGGCACCGCATCCCAGTGACCGGGGCTGCATCTTTGTATGAATGCTGGTCATGCTGCTGTGCTCACTTTATGAAAGCCCAAGATTTCTTATGTTTCCATAAGTTTACTTTTAAAAATTTGAAACAACAAAAACAACCATCTGGAAGAAAACACCTGTGGGTTTGGTAACAAGGACACTGCGCACAGCCCACGGCCCACAAACCGAAGGACGGCTCATTTTCCGGATGGTGGGTGAGCAAGCAGCTGGCCCTTGGTCTCAGCCCCCTCCCTGGTCAAGAAATACTTGGTGCCGCCTGAGGCCCGGATCTGTGGGTTTTTCAAAGAGGCGTCGACTGGCAGTTCTGGGGAGAACCTTGGCGGACTGCAGTGCATCAAAGCACTTTAAGAACCGCGTGTCCTTTTTGACAGTGCTGTGCACCTCAAGGAGCGTTCCCCTGAGGCAGTCAAAAGTGGGCACTGTCTCCTGGCGTCTGTGCCGCTGGGCTTGCAGCCATGGAGCAGAGGGCACTGAGCAGCCGGCGAGGCCGGGGCTGCTGTGTGATCAGAGCTCAGAGGAGGCAGACGCAGAGAGCTCACAAAGACAGGTGGTGGGTGAAGTCCAGCTGCAGGTGCTGTGAAGCTCCCCATTCTGAAGATGACCCGTTGCAGACAGACGGGAAGCAGACTCACAGCTGTGACCCAGAACAGTCTGGTTTGGGGCTGCCAGGTGGGGTACGTGATGGCCAGGCCGGACCCCACCTGGACCGGGTAGGAAAGGGATGGGCTGGCTGGAGAGGGGACACCACCATTTGAGGGGCAGCAGGTACAGGGAGGGCCAGACGGAGGACCCCAAGTCCACCAGCTTGAGAGGAGATGAGCCCCATCCAGGGCTGAGGGGAGCGGACAAGCGAAGCCAGTGGAGGCCACCTCCTGTGCCTGCGAGGCCGGTGGGGGTGCCGGGGCGTGGTGGGAAGGGAGGCAGCACCTCCACTATGGAGCCATCCTGCCCGGGTGAAGGGGGGGAGATGGCCGGGAAAGCTGCCCCTGGGCACTGCGTGCCCCGCCTTCCAGGTGCCCTGGCTGGAGTCAGTGGGCCATGGGGCCAACCCATGCCAGGGCCTGGGAGGCAGAGAGGCCTGAGGGGCCAGGAGGGGGGCAGTGGCCTCTGAGGTGGGAGGCCTTTGACGGCATCACCCCCCACTCCGCCTCCAGGCCCCTCAGCCGCCTCCTGTGGGGTGAGCTGTGCCTCCAGCTCCTGGCAACCTAGGCTCTGGGCCCAGACTCATCTCTGAGCCCAAGGCTTGGTTCTCTTTTGCTCCGGGTGTTCCAAAAAGAGCCTGTTTTCAGGAAGGAGCAGAGGAGGAGGATCGTGATTAGACCGTGGCAGAGTGCAGGTGGGGGCGGGGGTGGGGGCTCAGCTGGTTCTCAGCCAGTGCCCGCTTGGCGCGGTAGTGCTCCTGCTTCACCTGATTGCCACAGAGTCAGGGATGTCGGGCACCACGAGGTCGAGGAGCCGCCAGTGGAAACCACGTGCTGGGTGGCAGCAGGGGAGCTGGGGGGACACGCACCCCCATCCCTTGGCACAAGTGCCAGAGTGGGGCCAGAGGTGGGCAAGGGCTCCGCAGGAGTGAGCTAAGCTGGACAGCAAGCATCACTGCAGGAATAGGAACTACCGAAAGGCAGACCGCCCCAGCTTCTACGGACCCTGCAGTGCCCAGGGCCCTCTGGACAGAGACCAGGCCGGGAGGTGAAGACACAGACGGCCGCCGTCAGCCAGTGGGGGCACAGAAGGGGAGCCGGCCCCGCGGCCTCCGCACGCCCACCCCGCGGACCACGCGCTGACTTTGGGCGGAGCACTGGGGTGGGGGCGGCGCCCAGCATCCTGCGGGCCTCGGCACCTCGAAAACCGTGACGAAGGCCGAACGGATGGTCCTAGAGTCCAGCAGGTCCAGGAGAAATGTCCATCATCCTCCCGGAAGGCCTGGTACCTGCGGGAGCCACGCGGCGGTGGGGAGCAGGCTGAGGTGCCAGCGCCCTTCTCAGCCCGCCACCCGCTCCCCGCCGCCAGGCTCAATCCGCGGGCGCCGGGAGCGCCGTCCCGCCCAGGCTGATCCCCTCCCGCAGTGCAGCTCCGGAGGCCGGAGTGAGGGGCGCCAGGCCCTCCCGGCCTGGCCCCTCCGGATGCCGCCCCGCCCCTCCCGCTGTCGCCCCGCCCTCCCGGTGTCGCCCCGCCCCTCGGTGTCGCCCCGCCCCCGGCGCCCTCACCTGCGCGGGCGGTTGTGCGCAGCGCCGAAGGCGGGCGGGCGGCGCCAGCGTGAAGCTGAGGAAGCCGCGCAGGTCGCTGGACTAGTAGTGGGCGCGCGGCAGGAAGTCGGCCGAGAAGGCCAGCAGGAACGCCCTGGCCGCCGGCGAGTGAGCGCAGGGCCGCGAGTCCCGGCCGGGCCGCTCTCCCGGGGGACTGCCCCCGCCGGGCCCCGGGCTTACGTTGCTGATGCCCGCCAGCTGCGGGATGCCACCAGCATGTGGAACCAGGTGCCTATGTCCCGCGCGCGCGCTCGGCCACCGGGCGGATGAACTGGCGCCCGTCCAGGCGGATCTCCACCCGACTGCTGAGCAGCGCGAAGAGCTGCGCGAGCGGGCAGGCGGCCCCGAAGGTGGTAACGAAGCCGAACTGCGGGACTGCGGGGACAAGGGTCACCCATAGGCCCTCCGGTGGCCACGGCGTGCGACCCTGACCTCCGCCCGCCCGGTTTCATCCGGTGATAAGGACCACGCGCACCTGCGACCAGTGGCCAGACACTGCCCACCGTAAACCCTTCACCGCGCCCTTCAGGGAGGCCGGGGGACCACCCCTGCCTGTGCCCACAGTCCCTGCTTTTACTTATCCCTCAGGCTCCAAGGCACGGCCCCCTTCTCCAGGAAGCCTCCCCGGACTGCTCTCACAGAGCTGGATGCGTTTCTGGCCGGTCCCGGGCCTCCCCCTGCCGCCTGTGGTCTGGGACTCCAACTGTCCTTCCCAGTGCTGCGCCTGCCCTGTGGACTCATGGCAAGATTCTAGGAAGGGGCTCCTGGCTCTTACGTCAGAGTCCTAAGGAGAGCCTGGGGCCCGGCGGCCTTTTGTCCAGTGGTCACCCATTCAGGTTATCGTGAAGAAGCACATCCCTCCCCGTGTGCCTTCTGCCCCGTTCATCCGCAGAACAAAGCCACTGGCGTCGCCCCTGTTGCTCTGGCCACCGGGGACTCAGAGCAATGCCTTGCTCAGATGCAGCACGTTTGTGCTGCAGTTCTCCCCTCTGTCATCAAACAGAAGGGCCGCACAAGATGCAGACCCTGGCCTCAAAAAGTGCAGCCACCCCATCCATGCGGGGGATAAGCCCCAGACACAGGCCCCCTCCTGGCAAGGGCACTGGAGGGTCCAGCAAAGAGTGTGGGCATCGAAAAACTGTCCAGAGAAGTCCAGCTCCCCAGGCCATCGCCGTCTCCGTGCAGCCTCGCCCCGACCCAAGCACCCTCACTGCTCTCCTCACGCCCTGCGAGGGGCTCTGGCCCCGGCGTTCGGGGGCGGGAGGAGATGAAGGCCCCTCCAAGCAAGCCCCGTCGGCTGCCCCAGGTCCTCTCAGTCCCTGGACCTGGGGCGCTGCCCCTCCTGCCCTCAGCCAGCCTTTCTTGAGTGCTCCCTGCCGTGGCCCCCACCATTCGTTTCCTGATCTCTCCGGGCCTGGCTCCATCAGGGACCCCCTGTCACACCCATCCCTACATCGTCTTTCGAGGCAGATGCAGACAGGGATGCTGAGGCTGGAAGGCCCCTTGGTTGTGCAGTTACCCTTCCCCACGTCGCTGGTGGTCGCGGCCCCTACGGTGGCCCCTGCCCATCTCGAGGTACCCGTCAAACAGGCCCTCGAAGGGCAAAAGCTGATAGTCCGCCTCCTAGGGCGCCTGGCTGGCCGCCAGGGAAACCCTGCCTTCCTCTTCTCAGAGCACAGCCGGAACCCCTACCAGCAGCCCTTTAGCTTCCTGGAGACAGAAACACCAGGAAGATGGCCCTGTTCTCCTGAGCCCGCCCCTGGTCGCCCTGCAAGGAAAGGCAGCAGGAGCAGCAGGCCTGGGGCCCAGGGCTGGCGGAGTGAGGGGTCAGGCCTTCTACACCACGGCACCCTGGCAGGGCGGGGTGCCAGACTCCGCCGCAGCTCCCTTAGGCAAGTCAGCAGGAGCTGTGTCAGGGAGGGAGTGGATGAGGACCCCGGGACGCGAGTGTGTACGCGCTTCGCCACCCGCACTTGCCCTCGTCCAGCTACACCCTGCCTGCTGTAATCTGGAATTCAGCTTCCCAGCACCACCTGCCCTGAGAGTCAGGGCCACACCACAGAGGGCACGTGGCTGGGCTAAGGTCTGACAGCCGTGGTTTGTGGTGCCCGGGGAGTCTCCAGGGAGATAAGGTGTGCAGGGGCTGGTGAGGGTCCAGGATCCAAGGCCACCCCTGGTCAGTGCAAGCGCTCTGGCCTGTGAGGGGTGGTCCCAGTTGCCTTGATTGCGGCCACAGTGGTGCCAGTGGGTGGAACTGGGGGATGGGACCTCAGTGTCCCCATTAAGGGCACCGGAAGCCTGGGGCCCCCCCTTGCTCCTCCCTCCCCGAAGAATGCCTGGCCCAGCCCCAGTGGGCTACAGACAGGATGGACCGGCGTGGTTGGGGCAGCGCCCAGGAAACCAGGCCTCCAGCCCTTCAGGGGCAGCCCTGGGGCAAGAGACCCCAGTGAGCGCCTGCAGCAACGGCGCAGGGTGGGGGCGTCGGAGAGCCTGTGGGCCGGTAGCTGGGCCGAGCCTCCCTGCACCTGCCGAGTCACCGGGGTCCAAGTGGACTGGACCTGACTTCCCCACACCCTCTTCTCCCAGCGGGGCTGGCTGCCCCGGCCACTCCTGGGTCCCACGGTCCCTGGACGCTTTCCGGGCAGGTGGGGTGGGGTGGGAGACTCACCCCAGGGAGTAGAGGGACAGGAATCTCCTGCACGGTGTTGATGACCTGCTTGCCCACTATGATGACCAGGAGCTCCTGGGCCAGCTCAGCGAGGCAGCCCCCAGCTGCACACTGCAGCATCCACGCTTCAGATTAGCTTGTGGGAGGGACCAGCCTCAAGGCACCCATCCTTTTCCAGGCCTCCAAGGTGGCCCCTGCCACGCCCTCACATTCCTTTCAGACAGGCCAGGGGCACCTTGAGGATGGCAGAGACCCTCCTTCTCTTCCTCCCCCATCCTGACCTCACTCAAGCCCCCACAGTCTTCCCCAGGTCCAGTGGGCAGATGTTATGGGACACCAGAGGCATGGCCATGTGGCACCCTGGGCTCTTTGTGGAACCACATGGAGTCACATGGGGTTGACCCTAGCCTGTGGATCCGGGGCGGACCCAGGATGCAGGCAGGCCTCACCAAGCAGGGACCTGATCACGCCAGTGAGAGGCGGGTCCTGGGGCTGTGGGACGACATGCCTTGCGCTGGGTATTAAGTTAGAGGGTGTTGTTCTGAGCTCTTGGTATGTCAGCCCACACTGCAAGATGTCTTCCCTACCAGAGGAGAATCTGCCTGAAAACGCAGCCAGTGCTGGGGAAAGCAGTGCAAAATTGTTCAAACACCTGGTTCCAGCCATACCCGAGCTCTCAGAGTCCTGTATTTTCAACAGAGGAGCCCACGAAACTGCATTTTTTGCTGGAACCATTTTGAGTTGGGAACCTTTCCCGTTGAAAACTGCACGCTGTTTGCCTGCTGTGTGCCATGCACAGTCCTGCCCTGAGTTTCAGCCCATCTGCTCTGTCTCCCCATCATGTGGACCTGGAAAGAGTTCCTTAGGAACAGCCCCTTTGCAGGCAGCTGTCAGACTGGGTCACAGCTCTGACCCATCGGAAGTTGCTGTTCTCCCTCCTCCTCCATCAAAAGGGAGCAGAGGAGCGTTCAGGGCAGGTGTTCCACGGAGGGGAGGTGTTCCACGGCAACCCCTGGACCCCTACCTGTGCCTCCTTGGCCCTCAGCCAGGAAGGGACCAGATGGTCATTTTGAGAGTTTTTCTACAATGTCTCAGGCGGGTTGGGGCAGGGTTGAGCTCACAAGCCCACAGCGGTGACCCCCCATTCAAGTCCTCCTAGGAGCACCTCCCTTCTGCACAGCCCCTGCCCCCTGAGTGCTTCCCAGGGTGACATCCGCACCAGTGAGCTGAACCTGGGCCTTTCCTTGAGGTCTGCTCTTGGGGACCCCGCACAACAGCGAGGCTTCATCCTGCAGGAAACCAGCTTCCGCTATCCAGAAAACAGGTTCCCTGGCTCTCAAAGCTGCCGGTGAGCCTGCTTGTGCTGACGGGGGGCGCGGGCGCCTTGGGGAGAAGCCCCGTGGGGGGCCGTCAGCCTCCGCACCTCCAGCTTGCTGACCGAGCTTGCGGCAGCGACGGCGGCTCACGCCCATACCAGTGACTGGGGCTGGGTTCGGGTGCGAATCGGGTGCCAACGAGGACAGGCGGGTTGTGAGCTTCCGTGAACGGCTGTCAGAGTGGGGCCCGGGGAGGGGGCCCGGAGGAGCTCTCCGCGCTCACGTCCTCGTTGCGGACCCCGAGCAAGGTGTGGCAGTTGCCGGGGTAGCCGCCGAACCGGGGGAGAGCCAAGCCTCCGCTCCCGCGGCCCATCTGGCGGAACCACGAGCGGGGCACGGCGGGCACCGGAAGGCGACCCCTGTGCCCGCCCACCTCGCGGTGTCAGGGCCACAACGGGCGGGGCGCGGGCGTGACCTCCGTGTGAGGCGTTGCCGGGCCACACGTGGTGGGGCGGGGCGAGAGCGACGGGGCTTGGCCTCGGGGGGCACGGCCGATGTTTATGGGCGGGGCGGGCCGCGGAGGGGCGGGGCCATCAGGGAGTGGGCGGGGCTGAGGCGGATCAGGGCGAGGCCAACCGGGGGCGGGGCCGGGGCGGGCCAGTAGGGAGTGGGAGGGGCCAGCAGGGGTGGGCGGGGCGGGGCGGGCTGAGGCGGATCAGGGGCGAGGCCAACCGGGATGGGGCGTAGCAGGACGGGCAGAGGTGTGGGTCAGGGTGAGGCCGAGGCGGGCCCAGTGGATGTGGGCGGGGCGACCTGGGGAGGGGAGGGGCTAACCGGGAGTGGGCGTTGCCGGGCGGGGCGGGCCCAGATGGGCGGGGCGGGGCATGTGGGCGGGGCGGGGCGGGCAGGTGTGGCCGGCGCAGGCGCTAACCTGCTCTTGAAGAAGGCGGTGTAGACGGGCGAGGAGTAGAAGCTGACGAACTGGAAGATGGACACCCTGCGGGTGAAGGCGCTCTCGGACTCGGCACAGCGGGAGCCTGCGTCAGGCACCTCCCCGGCGCAGGCAGTGAGGACAGGGCCCGCCCCCGGGCGTTCAAAGAGATCCTTTCAGGAGGGTGCGGAGGGCGCGTTCCCGAAGCTCTGACTTCAGGACCTTCTGGAAGCTCTCCGCGGGTAGAGGAGGAGCCAGGCAAGCGTCTGTAAGCATTAACACGATGTGGCTCCAGAAAGCGGGCTGGGCGCAGGTCTGGGGCATTGGGCGCCGGAAGTGCCCGGCAAGGAGGCGCAGAGACGGAGGCGGGCCCCAAGAGGCCGGCTGGAGGACACTCCCAGGCCTCGCCGTTGCAGGGACCCGGTGGGCGGCTCCCCAGGGCGCTGTCCCTGGCCTCCCCACGCTGTCTCCACCGCACTGTGCCCCAGGCCCCCCGGTGTGCGCCGGGCTCTGTCCCGTCCCGAGGCCAGGGAAGGAATTCGTGCAGCCCGTGGACGGATGGATTTGTCCTTCGGGAACGGAAGGGGGTCACAGAGGGGGGCGCCCCGCCCCCGCCGAGGCCCCGCCACTGCTGTTAAGGGGCTTCGCGGGGAGGATGGGACGCGTCCCGGCGGCGCCTCACTCAGATGAGGAAAGTGTCTGACTAGCCAGCGCCCAGCGCTCTCGGCGCTCGCCCCATCTGGTCAGGACGTGTGCCCGGGCCATGTAGATCTTGGAAAGCGTGAGGATGAAGAGGAGGTGCGCCATGGACCCCGTGAGGCTGGCGATGCTCGAAGCCTGATGGGGGGCGGCAGGGTGATGGAGGAGGGGACCAGAGCCAGCCAGCCAGCAGGAGCAGGGATGGAAGCTCACCCAGACTGCGAGGGCGCTGTTGTCCGACCGGACACCAGGATGGCTGTGATGGCCCAGTACACAGTGATGGACACCAGGCACAGAGCACCACGGCCACCTGCGGGCGGCACCTGGCACCCCAGCACCCTCAGGCCACAGCCTCCGCAGCAGCCGCACGCTGTCCCACTCCCAGACCAGGCTGTGCTCCCGGCCTCTCCTGGCGGGTTGCTGGGCAGCGGGCGGTGGCCAGCAGGGAGTGGCAGGGAGGGCAGTCGTTTAGAACTAGAGGTAGGCGACTCTGCGACCTCTGGGCAGCACAGGGGCCTCTGTGCCTTGCTGTCAGCCGATCCCCATCTCACTAGCCGAAACTGGGAATTCTTGAGATCTCCGAAGGGAGTCAGTTAGCAAGTCCCTCTGACTAGAGGGCAAGACAGGGTGAGGGGACCTGTGCTTGAAGGATGCCTCAGGCCCGCCGCCAGGGGGAACTTGCCCCAGCCCCCTGCCACCCCCCCCCCCACCACACCTGCCTCTTATGGCCCAGATCCCTAGCTCAACCCCTCCCTGGAGCCCAGGAACACCGTGGCCCTTCTGAGAACAGCGAGGGCCTCCTGGGTCCCAGAGACAACCTCACGCCCTGCCCCACGGCGGGGAGGGGGCGCTACTGCTCGGTGAGGCTCGGAGGACAGCGGCCTGATGGGCAGCGCCTGGCAGCGGGGACCCTCACCATTGTCAGGACCACCACGGAGCTGGCCAGCACCTGGCGCAGGCGGCGCCTCTAGGGGAAGTAGGGCTCGTCCTCAGCGGTGGTGGGGTTCAGGGCTGATGTGGGAGCTGAGGCGGAAAACGGGGGCCGCGGCCACTCCTGGGTGGGGGGCGGTGCTCTGCGGGGTGCGTGCTGGGGGCGGGGCCTCGTCGGGGGCCGCCCACCTCGAGGTCCCCGGAGTCCCAGCAGCCCCAGCGGTAGGCCGGCGGGCGCTCGTCCACTCGAGAAGACGGTGTCTCCGTGGTCAGGGAGCCGGCCGGCCTGGGCTGGGCAGCGGGGTTCACGCGTGCTTGGGACCGGGCCCTTTTCTCCCTCCTGCTCCGCCCTTTGTACCCTGGAGGCGGTGACCGTCTAGTGCGCAGGAGGGAGCAGTGTTGCCCCAGAACCTCCCCCATCCCCGACTCAGAGGATGAGATGAGCCTGGGGACTCGGGGTTGACGCTGCAGTGGGTGACAGTTTAGGGCACTGGGTTGGGGGTGACTGTATTTTGCTCATGGGGGCCAGAGGGTGGACTGTAGTGGCTTGAACTGTGCTCCTGAAAAGATACGTCCTCCTGGATATACATTCTGATAGGAAGGCGGTCAGAATATAGACTTCCTTGGAATAAAGGCCTTTGCATGTGTAATTAGGATAAAGAGCCCCCAATGAGAGCACCTGGATTAGGGGGACCTGACACCAGCGACGAGCCCTTGTAGGAGGAGGGGAGACAGACACAGGGCAGCACAAGGGGAGAGGCCCCGTGAGGACAGGAGAGATGGGAGCGGGGTGGCCACAAGCCAGCGAGCATCAGGGCTCCCAGAGCCCCTGGACACCGTGCGGATGCCCCGCGCCTTCTCCAGAGGGAATCAGCTGCCACGCCAGCAGTTTTGGACTCTGCATTCGTAACTGTGCGAAAATCAGTTTGTTGTTTTAAGCCCCATTTGTGGTCATTTGTTAGGGCAGACCTAGGATGCTGGTACAGACAGGTTCCCAGCAGGGTATTGAAGGCGTGTCTGTCTATGGGTCCGTCCTGGGCCCTGAAGCTCAGGCCCAGGGAGTGTGGGGTGCAGGCCTGGTGGGCGCGCTCAGGGAGAAGCTGACCTGCCTTGGAAGTGTGCAGGCTGACGGAACCCGGGGCCTGAGGACCTGTGCCTGGGGGCTGCCAGGTTTGTGTGCCCGGGGTCCTGCCCTTGACCTTCTTGGCCACCATATCTAATAGCAGGAGTGACAGGAAGGGCCCCCACGACATCCACCGGTGCAGCTGCTCTGCTGAGTACTGCGGGCTGGGGGCCAGCCCGGCCTCAGCTGGTGGGGACAGTGCCTCAGGGTAAGGAACACAGGGCGCTCCACCTTGGACGGTGCCAAGTGTGGCTCCCGGGATGGGTGCAGCTGGAACCCGGGGAGTAGGGGGCTGCCCCCACCCTCACCTGCCCGCCGTCCTACCTGGACCAGAGGGGCAGACCGGGCAGAGAGGGCACAGCGCCACACTGTCTCCACCGCCGCACAGCGCCTGCCTTCAGGGTGGGGTGGGGCTGGGGGAGCTGCAGGGACCAGTGGGGGGCCCCACCCCCCGGCCCTCACCCACACCTGCCTTCTCCCTCACCACCACTGCCTTTGCCAGGCCCAGCATTTCTTTAAAAAAGTGTACGCAATGATAATTCTTGAGATAACTTTTTGAAATTTCAGCTCTATGTTAAGATAAAAGCCAAGCTCTGTCATTTGCTTATGATAAGAAAAGTTGCCACTATTGTAAGAAACAAGGGCACGTGCCAATAAAGTTAACCTGAGGACACACCTGTCCACGCGTGTCAGCCTGGGAGCACACCTGTCTACCTGTTAGCCTTCCAGCCCAGTCCCAGGGCCCTCCGTGACCCCCGAGGGCTGCGGTGGCTCCGTGCTCACATCTACCCCAGCTCTGCCCCGGGCCTGGCACCTGGGAGCCCCTCCGACCACATACCCACCTCAGGAGACATGGGGCCAGCCTGCGAGCGGAGGGCAGAGGGTGCTTACATGGGTGTGTCTGAGGACACCATGAGGCAGCCCACCAGGAACACCAGCGTGCCCACCACCGCCGATGGCAGGAGCCAACCTGCGTAGAACCCTCAGGGGAGATGCTGGGGTCAGCTGTGAGTGATCTGGGTGGGCCTGGTCTCCAGGGCTGAGCTGAGCCCCAGGGGGGTCTGCAGAGCTGCATGACCTGCAGGGACCCCCGTGGGATGGGGTGGGGGCGGGGGGTGCAGGGCCTTCCGGGAGGAAGCTGTGAGGGGATGGCCCCCAGCGAGTGCTCCTGTCAGCTCTGGGCAGCTCCGTCCTCCCGCCCTCGCCCCCGACTCTGGTCCTCTCCCCCTGTTGACCTCAGCACCTGACCCCTGGGCTCCCGCACCTCCCGGAACTCCCTTTCCTGAACCTCAGTCACTTCCCATCAACACGCTGGGGATGGGGGCCCCTCCTGGAGAGGCACCCAGCTCAGCAGACTCCAGTCCTGGAGGCTGGGGCTGTTCTCGATGCCTCCAGCTCTGCACCCCAGCCCGCTGCGGCCAGGGCCCTCATGTGCGCCCCGTCTGCCTCCCACGGGTCACAGCCAGACCCGCCCTGGCCTGGCGTCTGGTCTCCCCTGCATTTGCCAGAGTGACCTCTGAGGTGCAAGTCTGTTGAGAACCCAGAGGAGGCCCTAACCGTTGTGCCCCAGGGCCCTTGCCCTCCTGGGGCCGTGCCCGCCCAATGCCCTGTCCCCTGTCTGGGTCCACCATGGTCGTGGGTGGCCTCTCCTGTGTCCCCCAGCCAGTCCACAGGGCACGCACAGCAGCCCAGCACAGCTCGCTGCTGGAACCACTGAGGGGGTCCATGCTTGCTGCCCTTGGGGTAAGAGAGGGCTTTGGCAGCTGGGACGGTGGGAGCGTGGCTGTGTGGGGCGGGGTGGAGCCGTGAGGAGAGTGAGGAGCCTGGGTGCCCGGGGCAGACAGTCAACCCCAGGGGGCCGGCCTGTCTGCAGGAGGCAAGGGGGCTGCTCTCCACGGACCCCGGGCAGGGGTGACCTCCTCCGGTGCAGGAGTTCCTGGGGTGGCCCTGGGCTTCTCAGGACAAGCCTGGTGGGCCGGGGCATCAGGAGTTGAAAGGGGGGCCCCCCCAGAACAGCCATGGTGAGGCGGCTGAGCGCACTGGCCTCGAAGGAATCAGCATGGCCGCTGGCTGAGTCCCCAGGCCTGGCTCGCCCCTGGGGGCCCCCATTCGCAGACGTCACCCTGAAGGCCAAGTCAGGGGCCCAGGAGGCCCTGAGGGGCATGGGCACGGGACTCACTGAGCCAGGTGAAGTGGAAGGCCACCTTCTCGCCAAAACCCCTGTGCACCCGGCCACAGGCTGGTACTTGCCCCACTCGCCCCAGCGGGCCCAGTGCCGGAGCAGGCCCTGCTGCTGGCTGAGGCCTGGGGCCTGCGGGCCCTCCGGGCCCTCCGGGGGCGTCACCAGGGGACCCCTGGGAACGAGTACCTGTCAGGTGGGGAGGCTGCAGGTGGTTGGAGGTGCCCTCCCCGCAGCAGGCAGGGGTCTGGGTGTGCTCCAGGACTGGGCAAGACCCACAGGCCCCTCTGCCCTGTGTGGACAGAGAGCAGGCACCCCAAGGTGGAGGATCACTGCTCCAGGGCAGGAGGCCCTTTGGGGTGACTGGTCTAGCACAGCCTCTCTGAGGAGGGGCCCTGTCCTGGGGCTCCCGGGCTCCTGTGATGGGCAGAGGAGGCACCTGGAGGGGCAGCCCGGGAGGGGCCAGTGACCGCAGTTTGAGCAGGCTGCCTGTCTCTGGGCGGAGGTCCTGCCGCCCAAGTGCGCAGACGGGCCGGAACGGGGAGAGGTGCTTCCCAGCAGAGTGGGGCAGGCCCCCAGGTCACACGGCAGGGGGCAGACCTCCACCCACCTCCTCACCAGGCAGTGGACTCTTTGTCAGGGGTGGTGATAAGGTGGCCGAGTCTGGTCCAGCAGCAGCTGGTGGGGTGAGCGCCCCGCCCCCTGGCAGTGCCCGGGTGACCTGGCTTTGTGAGGGACGTGGGCCACCTCTCAAAGGGGAAGCTGCCCAGCGAGCCGGCCTGTCCCATCACAGCGGTGTCACCGCTGCCTCACGGCCCTAGGGCAGGACCTGGGGTCCTCCTCGCCCGGAAGCTCGCCCTCTGGCGACCGTCCCCGCCTCCCTCCAGCCCCCAGGACTCACATGGTGCAGGGGAGGCTGCGCTGAAGACCCCCGCCCACCGCCCCCCGGCAGCTGGTCCATCCCAAACAGGCTTTTCCTCACGTGGCCCTGAGGCGCCTTGGCCAGGATCTCGAACAGCTGGGGGTCGAGTGGGAGGCCCTGTCACGGGTCGTGTGACGGTGCGGCAGGGACTTGCAGGTCCTCTTGTCTTGGGGTGAGCCCACAACAGCCTCCTGGAGCCCCGGTGACAATGGTGAGGACACGCCCCGCCCCGGCTCACTGGGCACAGGCCCCGGTGGTGGTGTTCTCGCACTTGGCAGGCCTTGGCCTTGGCCAGGAGGCTGGGCTCACAGCGTTTAGTCTGGGTTTGACCCCACGCCCCTGCCAAGCACAGCCTGCACTGGACCCTCGCTCTGGGCAGCTGGCCCCCAGACAGGAGGCCTATGTTGGGTGGGGGGCCCAGCTCCTGCTGGGCAGCCCACATGGCCATGCCCTCTGGTCTTCAAAGGCCGGTTCTCCTGAGCAGACCCGTCCCAGCCCTACCCCGCCACTGGCCGGCCCTGCCCGTGGTTCTCAGGGACACCGCACTGTGGGCCTCCGTCCTCACTGACCCGCTGGACCCACACCTGCCCGGGCCCCGTGCCTTGGCAAGTCCCACCAGTCCTTGAAGGTGATGTCCACTGGGGCCCTGCGGGCCTGAGGGGCCTGGAGCGGTGAGGTGGGGACAGGCTCCCAGCATTCAGCCCCGCGCCCTGGTTAGAACACCGGCCAGTCTTCCCGTGTCCACAGAGGCCTCTGCTCCCTGCTGGGGGCTTGGGGTCTGGGCCACAGGCTCTGAGCGGGGTCGGGACCCCCACTCACCGTTTGGTGCCCATGGGCGCTGGGGAAGAAGGGGGCCTGGTTGTCACCCCTAGGGGCCTGCAGGCGTGGACTTGGAGCCCAGGTTCCTGGGCTTCCGTTGGGCCCCGCAGAGCGGCCTTGCCCTCAGCCGCATGGGCGGCTCCCACTTGGGGCTCTTCCTCTCCTGAGGGCATATCAGGTGCTTGGATGGCACAGAAACCCCCTGGGGCAGGGCTTTGGATGGTGCTTGGGCAGAGGAGCCCACAGGCATCTGCGTGCCCGGGAGCTCCGAGCATGGCACCAAAGGCCTCTCTCTGGGTGGTGTCTGCCCGGTGGCTGACCGCAGCGCCTGCCCTGGACCCAGAACCTCAGGAAGCCCTTGGGAGGGGGCACAAGTTTGCCCCCCAGCCCAGAAGGGAGGTGTCCTCAGCGTAGGGGTCTCTGGTGCTGGGCACCCACATGGGTCCCCACAAGCCAGGTGCTGCCCTAACCTGCATGCTGAGTGAGGTTGTGACCGGCTTCGGGCAGTCACGTGCCAAGGGAAGCACTCCAGGAACAGTGTGGACCGGCCGCTTGCATTTTCTGCGTGAGAGGAAGCCCCGGGGCGCCCGCCCTCCCACCGCGGACACAGAGCTGGGTGGGGATGGGCCTAATGTCCAGGCACTGGTGTCGAGGGAGGAGCAATTCCCAGCACAGCCTCCCTGTCTGACTGATGCAGACGACATGGGCAGGAAGCCCAGCCACCCAAGACTCTGGCCCCGGTCTGAGGGGAGAGTTCGGGGAGAGCGGCAGGTTTTGGTTCACCCGCTTGGTGATTCTCTCACCCACGCCGGGGCTCTCGGGGGCTCAGGCGCTCTCACCCCGCCTGAGGCTCTCGGGGACTGGCGGAGCCCCCTTACTGGACAGCTTGCTCACTGAACCGGCAGGAGTGTGACTCCGGGGCACGTCGGGCATGGCCTCAGCAGGGTGTTGAGGATGCCCAGCCACTCCAGCAGGCTGGCCGGGGGGCCTGGGGGGTCCGGGTCGGGGGTCCAGGTGGTCTTGGCTGCTGCACACACTGCCCACCCCTCCCCCCATCCTGCCTCGGGGGACGCTGCCCCTCACCCGACTTGGCAGCAGGGCTTCTGGGAGCACCGTGGAATGAGGCGGGTCACAGGCACCCTCAAGGACACGGAGAGGGAGCCCCCAGGCTTTGAGCAGCAGTGTGGGGTGCAGTCACGGGCGTCCCGTACCTGCAGGGGCAGCTTCAGACGCAGGTCCTCCGCGTGGTAGCAGAGCACAGCTCAGGGGGCACGGAGGAGGAGGTGGTGCGCCGCGGGGTCCTCGTCCTGGATGTCATGCCGCGGGGACCACGGGCTCCGTGAGAACCTGGGGTGCACGCGTGTGTGCACAGGCTTGAGTCCCCATGGCACGTGCGGGCATCTTTGCACATGTGAGTGCGCATGTGTGCATGCCTGTTGTGTGTGTGCACAGGTTTGTGTGCCTGTGGCACGTGCAGGCATCTTTGCACATGAGTGCACACATGTGCATGCCTGTTGTGTGGGTGCACTGTGTGTGTGCATGACTGTATATTGTCCACTCACACTGAACAAAGAGGTATTTCGGTAGCTATGGTAAAAACTCACCAGTGCCATTTTAAACCTACGTGGTAGATAGCAGCTTGACCTGTGGACCTGCCTCTGGAAGCCGCTGAACAATGACAGAGTCACTGCAAGGCCACCGGGGCCACCAGCTGTCCTGATCTCATGGGCAAGAAACAGCTTCTGCAGACAATGACCACACGTCTCTGCCTTTGACAAGCCACGGGGCATCTGTTGACATCATGCACGTACAACAGAAGTGTGCACACAGGGTGTGTACGAATGGAAGGGTGTGGCCAGGGGCCACGTGCAGAGGTGTCAGCCCCAGGGCCCAGCATCCCTGCTGAGCACCCCCTGTCCCAAACGGCCCCTCACTGACTCTCAGCCGCGGCTTCCGTCACAGCCCTCAGGGCTACCCCGAGACCGAGGCCGAGGCCCCGCCCCAGGCCAGGCACCCAGAGGTGGGCACGGGCATCCCCGCTGGCTGAGACGTGTGCCGAGGCCAAGGCCCTGTGTGCTCTGAGGGCTGAGGGCACCCCGGAAGCATGTGGCAGAAGCCGCCTGTGCTGCCCCCGCGGGGTTCCCCGCGCCCACTCGAGGCGACCGGTCTGCAGGGAGGTCTGGCAAAGTCAAATGTCCACACCTGTGCACCATCTGTTGCCATAACACAGCGCGGCTTTTCAGGCCCCTCCCCTCACCGGACTGTCGAGTGGGTCCCAACGCACCAGGGAGGGGTCTCGGCCCCAGTCCCACCCTGTGCGTCTCTGCTGGCTTCTGCGCGGCTCTGGAAGGCAGCGTGGCCAGCCATGGGCACGGGGTGGTGGGCAGTGGGGCACCCTTCCTGTTTCAGAGGGCAGGAAACAGAACACGAGGTGGAGGGGAAGCCATGTGGTCCACCAGGCAGGACGCCGCGATGCTGGAGCCCACGGCGGCCAGGCCGGAAGCGTCCAGGACACGAGCGTCCAGCACTGGTGAGGACAAGGTGCATGGCCCAGCCGCAAAAGCACAGAAGAGACCAGAAGGCTGTTCACTCTCCCGGGGACACACAGAAACGCCGCATCTCTTTAGGAATCGGGGAGGATGTGGATGCGGACTGCACCTCCGTTCCCTGATGACACCAAGTGTCCACAGGAGTTCCTGCTGACAGCAGAGCAAAGCCTGGCCAACCCTCAGGAGACAGCCCCGCGGGCACGCGCACACGTGAGCAGTCGCAGCAGCCCCCGTTGCAAGGAAGTCGGACGTCTGTGCACGCGAGGACAGAGGAGACAGAGGCGCTTCACAGCCAGGACAGCGGCCAAGCGGCAGCTGCACCGGCGACGCGCGTGGGGCTTGCGGCCACCGTGTCAGGAGGAGCGGCACCGAGTCCTTCCGTCAAGTTCAGACGCAAAGCCGAGCTGTGTTGTTTGGTGGCGTGAACTGGGTGCAGAGACGACCAGGAAACACAGGGATGTGACTGACCTCAGGGCCGGTGACTCTGAAGGCAGAGCCTGCCCCGGGGACCACAGGACGGTGGTCGGAAAGGAGGGCAGAGGACCGAGGGGGACCCGGGGGGTCGGGGCAGGGGGGTGAGAGCAGGGCGCTGCAGCCCCGCCACACCTGACTCGCTCGACTGGAGCATCTAAGTGACACCAACTGTTAACAACCGACAGGCTGCGAACGCAGAGAGTCAGGGTGACGAGTGTTGCGTCTGCACCGAGACTTCAACACCTGAGGTGGGATGGGTGGCTCCCGAGTTTCCAGGGACCAAGGGCTCTGGTTTCCCTGAGGACCTTGGCCTCCTGCGACAGGTAGGGGTTGATTACACTGGCCTGTGGTCAGTGGTTCCGCAGCTACCGGGGCTCACTGAGGGCCGGGGCCCCAGCAAGACGCTGGGGCTTGATCTGACCCGTGGCTCTGGGCACCAGGCCCGCAGGCCCGCAGGGTGAGGTCAGAGGTCTTGGAATGAAGGCCGAGCCTGGGCTCCGCAGCCACCCCCTGCACCTGGTCCACGTGTAGTCTGGCCGCACGGAGGCTGTCAGGAAGCTGTCTGTCCGGGAAGCTGTCTGTCCCTCCAGGCCCCACGCGTGCCGGTCTTGTCATGGCTGGTGTCCAGCGGCCGACCCTGCTTTAGGTCCTCCTCCCAAACGAGGACAGATTCTGCTGGGAACCAACAGGCACAGAGGTGGCGACAGGCTGTCTGGGGGACGCCAGCCCAGGGAGGGGCCCTCCCCGGCTCCTGGGCGCTGGGCTCCTCCTCGGTCTCCTTCCCAGCCTCCCCTCGGGGCGGGAGGGCTCCAGCGGAGCTTCCAGGGCGGCCCCGCCCGGCCGATGGGGACAGGGAGGCCTGCGGCGGGGCTGGGGGCGCCCTCAGCGCCCCTCGTGGCTCCCACCCCCGCAGGCGCAGCCCCCCGCTCCTCTGGAGTCTATGGGGCCCTCGAACGCTCCGCCTGTGAGTCATTGCAGCCTTAGCGCCCTCCCTGCAAACTGCAAAGACTGGACACGGCGGGAGGCTCCCGGGAGTCCCGTTGTTAGCGCTCTGCGTCCACTTCTGCGGGCCTGGGTTCAAGCCCTGCTCGGGGAGCCCAGGCCTTCGAGACGAGGGACCCTTGTGAGGTGAGCCCTGCGTTTGCTTCCGCTCTCTCCCTAAGGGTGCTTTCCCAACTGCGGGGCAGGACGACAGAGCCCGGGGGAGCGGAGGTCTTGCCGAGGGGCCTCGGGCCTGAGGGGACCCCCGGGTGCTCGGAGCTCCTGATCAGGTCACGCCCAGAGGCAGCTGCTGGAGGCGGGGGGCTGACAACCTCAGGAGGAGCCCAGCGCGGCAGCTCCTCCAGGGAGGGGACAATCGGCGGGCCGCCGGCTTCCCAGCCGAGGCGTTTCACCCCTGCAAGGGGGAAAAGCGCAGCTCGGTAAGGAGCGCAGAACCGAAGTGGGCCTGGGCTGACACTGACACCCCAAACCGGGCTCGGGCGGACGCAGGGGCCTCCTCCCCAAGCAGGACTCGACACTGGACACGGTGCCGGGGTCGGAGGCAGACCCCGAGCTGAGCCGCGCGGGGAGCCAGCGGAAAAGCGTGAAATGGCGGTTGCTGAGCTAAAGGGGAAGAGAGAGTGAAGGATGGACGAAAGGTCTGACTAACAAGCGCGAACTCCTCATCCGGCAGAAACGCTCTTCAGAGATGAGACGGAGCGAATTGAAAGCCCAGAGATTTG
This sequence comes from Okapia johnstoni, assembly GCA_024291935.2. NCBI lineage: Eukaryota > Metazoa > Chordata > Mammalia > Artiodactyla > Giraffidae > Okapia > Okapia johnstoni. Next base: position 96,918,178 of record CM044315.1, on the reverse strand, counting down.
GTCCCACACACGCTCCACAGGAGACGCTACAGGGACTTCTCCAGGCTGAGGGAGACCCTCTCAGGAGGAGGTGCAGATGAGCAAGAGTGAACAAACAGCCCCAGAAGCCTCAACAAACAGGCAACTAAACGTGACACTGTCTCTGTCTGCAGATGGCGCGATTTGGAGAGAGAAAATCCGAAAGAAGTCACTACAAAAACTACCAGAACTAATATACGTTTTGGCAAGATTGGAAAACCAACATACAAAACAACTGTACCTCTGTACGTTAGCAGGAAGCAAGCTGAAAATAAAACAGAAAAAGAGTTCCACTTAGAGCAGTGCCAACATGAAACCCAAACAAATTTAACAAAAAAAAGTGCAAGACTTACACACTGCAAAGTGCCGAATGCTGTTGAAACAAGTTGAAGAGCTCCACCCATGTGCAGGAATGCAAAGACAACATGGTGAAGACAGCGGCAAAGCACCAACTGATTTACAGACTCAACACAATCCTGATCAACATTCCAGCTGGGTTTTTTTTCCAGAAATTGACAAGCTCAAAATTCACATGGAAATACATGAAATCCAGATTAGCCAACATATCGCTGAAAAAGAACAGTTTCAGGACGCGTACTTTTCCATTTCACAACTCACTACAAAGAGAACAATCACGACAGAGGGGCACTGCATGAGGACAGACGTACAGATCCACGGAATAGATGGGAGAGTTCAGGAAAACCTTGTATTTTATGATAATTTTTTTAAACAAAGAAGCCACCACAATCCATTGGGAAAAGAATAGTGGTTTCAGTATATGATGCGGGGACAGGTGAATTTCCACTTGCAAAAGAATAAATCTGAACCGCCTAGCACACACCATATATAAAAATTAAAGTGGAGTTAAGATAATATAAAGATCACAGAGCTAGGTATAAGAGCTACAACGATAAACTTTTTAGGAGAAAACACAGTCGGTAAGGCTTCATGATGACACCAAAGGCACGGCGATAAAAGAGGAGGTTGGTAACATGAGCTTCATCAGAATTAAAGACCCACCTGCTTCAAAGCACATGGTCAGGGAAGTGAAGGAGCAACCCACAGAGGGGGAGAAAAAATATGTGTGCAAATCATGTGTCTGGTAAAGGGCTCGCATCCAGAGCATAAAGAACCTTTATAACTCAGTGAGAAGAAGACAAACAGCCCGGTTTTGAAATAGGCAAAGACTTTGAATAGACGTTTCTTTAAAGATACACGGATCGGCAATAAGCCCAGGAGAATATGCTCGGTATTAGCTGTCTCTAGGGAAATACAAATCAGAATCATAGTGGATGTGGCCACCCCGCGCCCACTGGGACAGGCGAGAGCGAGACAGACGAGACGGGACTGCGGGTCGGATGCGGGGACGCGGCGCTCTCGTTTGCTGCTGCTGTTTCGCAAAGTAGGCTTGGGGGCCCCTCGGCGCCCAGTGTTTAGGTGCTTTCACAGCTTTCACAGCTGTGACCCAGGTTCAACCCCTGGAGGATATAAGATCCTGCAAGGCATGTGGCGTTGTCAAAATAAAATCAAGTGGAGTAAAAGACTTTGGACTTCAAGGAGATCGAACCAGTCAATTTTAAAGGAAATCAACTCTGAACAATCATTGGAAGGACGGATGCTGAAGCTGAAACTCCAATCCTTTGGCCACCTGATGCGAAGGGCTGACTCCTTGGAAAAGACCCTGATGCTGGGAAAGAGTGAAGGTGGGAGGGGAAGGGGACGGCAGAGGATGAGATGGCTGGACGGCATCACCGACTCGATGGACATGAGTTTGAGTAGACTCCGGGAGCGGGTGATGGACAGGGAGGCCTGGCGTGCTGCGGTCCATGGGGTCGCAGAGAGTCGGACACGACTGAGCGACTGGACAACAACAATAAGAACAAGGTGAAAGAAGATAAAATAGGCTCATTTAATTTTTTTAATTTTTTTTTTTAGTTCTTAATATTCATTTTTTTATTTCTGTTAAATAGTAGGTGAATAATTGCACTAACATTTGAAAATTGTGAAATGCTGACAGTTTCCCATTCTAGCTGGAAACAGATTCCAACAACTTATTCCAGTAATTATTTATTAAAGGCTGCTGCTGCTGCTGCTAAGTCGCTCAGTCGTGTCCGACTCTGTGCGACCCCATAGACAGGAACCCACCAGGCTCCGCCGTCCCTGGGATTCTCCAGGCAAAAACACTGGAGTGGGTTGCCATTTCCTTCTCCGTATTTTTTTAATTTTTAAAAGTTGAAAAAAAGTTCTTTTGCCGCATCTCGTGGCTTACAGGGTGTTTAGTTCGCCGACCACGTACTGAACCCGGGGCCCCAGCCGTGAGTGCTCCGAGCCCTAACCCCTGGACACCAGGAAATCCCCTGGCACGGTCACTTTGGAAAGCAGTTTGGAGGGCCTCAGAGTGTTAACAGTTGAGTGGCTGTATGACGCGGGAATCCCACTCGGCGGTCCATGTCTCCCCTCCCCGCGAACGAATGCTTCTATTAACACAGTGCACACGACTTCATCGCTGCATTAGCCACAGTACCCCTCGAAATGGAAACAGCACAAGTGTTCCTCGTCACTTCTTTGGGGTGCAGACCTGCAAATGTGGTTGCTGATTGCGCGGTGACTCTGTCCACCTACCTGCGGGACCGCCATGCTGCCCCCTCCCGCTCCAGTCTCTCCACATCCTCCCCAGCACGCGGGTTCTGCTTTTTTGTTGTTGTTGAAACGGGCCGTTCTGACGGGTGTGAGGGCGTCTTATCGGTTTCAGCTCTGTCGTCCTGGTGCTGGGTGGAAAGCAGGGTCGCAGGCGGACCTGGGAGCCCGGTGCACGCGGGGGCAGAGCTCTGGCAGGATCCGGGGCTCAGGGCAGCCGGGGCTGCGGGGAGGGGAGTGGGGAAGGGGGTACGATCCACTTTGAAGGCAGAGTCAGAGCGGGAGGGAGGGGGCGCCCTGCCCTGGAGCCCTGGCCAGCTGCGCCCCATCCCTGCTGTCTCCCCTCCAGCGCATGGCTGGCCCAGGCTGTCTTAGGAGCTGGTGCCGCGTGGGTGGGGGGTCTGGCTCCCAAGGACTGTGACCCGCCCTCCCCCGGCCACCCCTGGGCGCCCATCTGGGTCCCCACGCCTGGGACTGACATGGGCTAGCAGACATGGGCAGGGGCTCACGGATCCAGGGCTTGGCAGGCCCTCCCTGCTGCTGGCACTGCCCGGCATCCCGCTAGAGCAGGACGGATGGTAGCAATTGACCCCGTGGCCCCAGGGCCTCACGGCGCAGGTGCGTCTGGGGCAAGGCTGGCCTCCTGGGGGCTTGCACTGCCTCTGAGGGCCTGGGCCACGGTCAGGTTTACGGGCAGATGGGGCGGGACCCGGGGCACTCAGCATGCTGGCCTCCAGGGGCTGCAGAGGAACAGGCGGCCCCCACATGGCCTGTGGACGGGTGGGAGGGGTCACGGAGCTCCAGGCGGGCGGGCAGGGAGGGCGGCACCCTCAGGCCGTGGGGCGGGGGCGGGCAGCTTACTGGAGGCAGACGTGGGGCCGGGACGACGGGGAGGAGGAGCCTCCTCGGCGGGGATGCCTGGCCCGCGCCTCTCCCCGACAGCCTCACCTAGGGTGTCTGTGAGGGAAGGGGTGGGAGCCCCAGAGATGGGCTTGGGCAAAGAGGCCCTCGGCGGTCTGTGCAGAGGGAGCTCCCTGCAGGCCCCGGGAGGTGCTTCCTTCTCTGGCTTTGACCCTGAGGATCTGAGCCTGAGGCAAGACTGCGGCCTGCAGAGCACCCTACCCGGGCCCTGGGGGTCGGCTGGAAGCCGAGACAGGCTGGGCCAGGGAGCCTCACCCTGGCACCTTGTAACAGGCGTCTGTACCACCCTAACGTCCACTCTGTCACTGGTCTTGACCCTAATCAATAACCTCAGCCATGCAGAGCTCTGACCCTCACCTCACCCAACCGGAACGTACCCCCAGCCGCCCTGAGCCTGCTTCTAAAGCCGGGCTGCGTCCTCTGGGGTGAGGGGTGTCTCTCCCTCTGGGTTCCGATAAACTGGCGAACAGAAGAGGCATGAAGCAACAGGCAGAGCCGGCGCCCGGGCACCTCTGCGCTGCTCATGCGTCGGCTTTCAGGCAGTTGTGTCCCCTTCCCCTCCTTGGTGGGGACCCCACCCGGGAGCCTAGGGGTTTCTGCCCTCCCTCGGGGGTGAAGGACCCCCCCTCTCCTGCGCCAGGATGGGCAAGGTCTGGGGCCGCGGGAGAGGGAGGAGGTGACCTCTAGGTGCCAGCCGAGCTCCTGTAGAGCCCCTCCTCTGCTCCAGCGTGGCCCCGTCAGGGCGGCCCTGTCCTCCCCGGGCCGGCCTGCAGCGTGCGGTACTGCAGCCCAGGGCCGGGGCCGTGCGGGCAGAGAGGGGCGTGTAAGGGCTGGCCGCTGCCTCCCTGCACAGCCTGCAGTGAGCCCGCTTCCTAGGGGGGACGCGGCTGGCAGCAGGGCCTCGGGAAGCCTCCCAGATCGGGCTCCGGCTCCAGACCGGGCAAGGGAGGGAGAACAAGGGAGACTGGCCCGCAGCTGTCTGTCTGTCCCCCTGTCCAGGGAGTGCCTGCCTCCCCCCACCCCCACCCTGTCCTGGGCAGGGAGCAGGACCTGGGGGGGGCCCTGAGGGTGGGCTCAGAGCACAGACCTTCCTCTTTCTGCTCACCTGCAGGAAAACAGACTGCTTTTAACCGACGGGCTCCTCCTGAGGGTCCTGGCTGGAGGGAAGGACGGCCTGGCCTGACGACCCTGCGTCCCTCTCCTCGTGGGGGGGTCCGTGGCTGGGGCTGCTGGGGGCCAGGAGGGGCCACAGACGGTGGGGGGGCCGCCCGCCCCACCCAGGTCGCCTGGGGCCCAGAGGGCAGGGCTGGAGCCCCAGCCAGTCCGCAGGTGCCTCAGAGCCGGGCGGGCCATGGCCCGGCCCCTACTCCGCAGGAAAGTCCCCAGAGCTCTGGGTGGGTGGCAGCCCCCGTTGTGGCAAGGGGCTGGGGTGGGCGGGGGTCCTTCCCCAGCGCCCCCTGTGGCAGGGATAGGAACTGACAGATGGACACCCCAGCTGCGAAGGTGCCACAGAGGCAGCCGCTCTGCGGTGCGTCCAGCAGGCGGGCGAGAGCCCAGGTCCCCAGGCTGGGTGCATGAGGGAAGCCACAGCGAGCAGCTGGCCGGGGGCAGACACCGTGCCAAGCCCCAGGGTGCGGAGACCTTGTGGGCTGGCTGCTGCCAGCCTCCCCAAGCCCCTCTCCCCACTTCTTCCTGGGGCTCCTGCGTCGCAGAACGGGTTCACACCGGGCACAGAGGCTTCCGGAAGAGGACTCCGGGGTCACGGCCACCCCTCCAGCAGCAGCCTGGTCTGGCCGCTGAGTCTGGGTCGGCCTTGAGGGCAGAGAGCTGGGGGACCCTGTCCTCACGGCCCTGTCCAGGCAGCGAGGGCCCCATGCATCCTGGACACGGGGAGCACAGGCGCCTGGCACGGCCGGGGTGATTCCTCGTGTTCTGCGCACAGGACCTGCTTTTGCTAGAGAAGGGGGCGCGGGCTCGTCTGCAAGCAGAGGTGGCCGTTTCCCTACAGCTGTCACACACCCATGCACATGCTGTCGGGTGATGCCGGCCCACCCCCCTCCCATATTTGCCTGGGCCCTCAAGGCAGGCGAGGCCCCTGTGGAGGGCTGCAGGGGGCCGTCCACACCTGCAGCGGGAGGGGCTGGAGACGGGGACCAGGCTGAGAGCCCGGCTCCACCACTTCCCGTGGTGACCTTGGGCGCATCCCAGGGCTCGGGGTTCAGCTGTGAGGGGGTCCCAGCCCTCCACCACCCCCCGGGCACTCACCACGCTTGTCCCTCCCTGCTGTTCCCCTGGAGCTCTCAGCCGCTGGTGTAATTCCCCATCAGACCCCAGTCCTGGCTGGAGCCCCCAGTCCCCACACGCTTCCCAGGGAATCCTGGATGGCGGAACAGGCCCGACGCATCTGTACAGAGGATGGTCTGGGGTCCCGGAGTGGGCTGCTGGCTCTGGGATGGATACAGGACGGGAGTGCGAGGCAGGTGGGCTGGGAGCAATCAGGGGAGAGGCTGGCCTTGGCCTGACCCCGCAGGGCCTGTAGTAGGAAGGTGCGGTTGAGTGCCCCGGCCTGCGGCAACTGGACACTCTGCTCTGGCAGCTGCCGAGAAGGACTGTATGGGAAGCGGCCAACCCGCAGGGCCCCGGGCTCCCCCCTCTAGGGGCACAGCAGCTCTGGGGGCCCCAGCGAGTCCGCCCAGGAAGAGCCGTGGGGGCTGCAGGCTGGAGGCTGGTGAACAGCGCGGCTGGAGGCCTCGGCAGGAGACACGCACGCACAAAGGCGTGGACGCGCCTGGGTGTAATTTTTAATTTTCACTTTATACAATGTTTTACGGTTTGAAAGTTTTTCAAGTTGGATTACTTTCGCAGTTTAAAAAACTAAGCAAGCAAGTTGCATCTAGCACAGGTGTATCACAGGGTCCCAGGTGCTAGGACGAGCCCGGGCTGGGCATCTGCTGCTATACTAGCTTTATTTGACCATGACTTTTAATGCATGTTTATATAATATTCAGAAATACCTTTAGTGGAAGGAAGAAAAGCAAAGCCTCCAATTGCTGTGGCTTAACACAGAAGGTCTTCTTCTTCACCTCATAAGAGGTAGGGAGGAGCTGGCACCTGGCTTGGTTCAGTGGCTCAGGGGTGGGTGTCAGGGTCAAGCCCTTGCCTCATGGTAGCAGGATGGCTGCAGCAGGTCCAGCCATCAAGTCCACATTCAAGGTATTATGCTAGCTGCGCATGCCCTTTTTCTCAAGAAAGCAGGTGTCATCAGCTCAGCATGAGTCTCAGGCCACTCCTGGCCATGAGACAGTCTGTCAAGAGATCCATCAAGTTGGCTTGGAACAAGTGCACCTCATCCCTGGGTGTGGACACATTGCTGATCCGAGCAAAACTGCTGGGGCAAGTGAGTGCTGTAGTGAGTGCCAGCTGGGGACAACTGCCTTCCTGACATTTGCCTGCTCTGCACGCAGCCTGAGGGGTGGGCCACGGATGTTCACGCCTTCCCATGCCCTGACGAGAGGCTCCACTCACACAGCCTGCTCCCTGCCCCCCAGAACCCTCCTCTGACTCCTCCAAACCTTCTCCCTGCACAAAGTGAGGACCCTCCTCCAGGAAGCCCCCGGCCCTGCTGGTCTCGGCCTGCACAGGGCACTTCCGCTCATGTCCCCCAGCTTCGGCCCAGGGTCCAGTGTGTCCAGGCATCTGTCCCTCTGCCCCTGTGTCCCCCACCTCCTCTCGGGCCCACCTGGGACCCCTCTTCCCTGCCCCTCGGTTCTTCCTGCCCCAAGCTGAGAACTGGGGGTTTCCAGGCCTCCTTCGCCCTCCCCCACCCCATTTCAGGTTGCTATGCCCACAGCTTCACCCTCTGCTCCCCTCCCCCGGCTGCCCCTTCTCGGGTTCGCCCCTGCCCCAGAGTGCTGGCCCCTCTCAGGGTCACCCCACTCCCGCTGTTAAAGGACTCCTCAGCGAGTCTCTCCAAAATGCTCTGCTTTCTTCCAAAGCACCGATCACCTTCCAACTATTTAACGATCTTACTAAGATTACTGTTTTAATAATTCTTTCTAAGATGTATTTTTTTGGCTGTGGTGGGTGTTTGCTGCTTTGCCAGGGCTTTCCCTAGTTGCAGCGAGCAGGGGTATTCATTGTGGTGTGCGGGCTTCTCATTGCGTGGCTTCCCTTTTTGCAGAGCAGGGGCTTCGCGAGCTAACTGGCCCCCTGCCCAGACTGCTCCCCTCTGACCGCAGCCCCGCCGACTGGCCCAGGCTTCTGAGCAGCCGGCTTGTCCTGGGCCCGGGTTTCTCCTTCTCCTCTGACTGGCAGGGTTGTTTCTCAGCGTCGGACCCTCACGGCTCTTAGCTCGGCAGGTATCTCCTTATCTGCTCTCAGCGTTGCTCGGTCTCTCCTCTCTGTAAGCGTCGCTGGCTGTGCTCTGGGGGCAGCAGCTCTCCCGCCATCGCAGCTGGCGAACGTGCTTCCCCAGCAGCCTTCATTCTGCTGTCACACGGAGACTCAGCCTCTGGGCGGCCTCTCCCCACATGCCGTGGCCCATGCCAGCCCCGCCCAGGACACAGGTCTCTTGTCCCATCCAGGGTTTGGGACGGCCGGCTGGCCCCGACACTTTCTAAAGGGGGTTTGTAGCTTTTAGAATCTGGAAGGGAATCATGTCTCCTGACTCGTTTTCAGAGTTGACTACACTTTTTTAAAGTTTCAAGGTTCAATGTGGATCTTTTCTCTTCCAAATAAATCTTAGCATTTAAGGAGGCTCTTAAAAAAAAAAAATCAAATAGCATTTTCATTAGGATTACGCTGGATTTAGCCCAGATTTCCTATCCCTTCTACTGTTTTTTGTGTAACTTTGAAAGTCTCTATTAGAGAGTGGATGCTGCCCTAGGATTTGTGACCTGTCTGAGGGGCCGTGACGGGCGAGCTCTGGCCCTGTCCGCATGTCTGTCTGTGGACATCCGTGTGCCTCTCTCTCTCTCACGTCCTCCTTGCTTGAAGCTTGTTTTTTCCTACTGGTGAGTTGGATGTTTGATTTATCTGTTCTATGGGCTTCCCTGGAAGCTCAGATGGTAAAGAGTCCGCCTGCAATGCGGGAGACCTAGGTTTGATCCCTGGGTTGGGAAGTTCCCCTGGAGAAGGAAATGGCAACCCACCCCAGTATTCTTGCCTAGAGAATCCCATGGAGAGGAGCCTGGCGGGCTACAGTCCACGGGGTCAGAGTCAGACGCAGCTGAGCGACTAGTACTAAGGACTAGAGCCTGGGGCTGCATCTGTGGGGTCACAGAGTCGGACACGACTGAGACAGCATGGCGTGGGCAGCTGCTTGTATTTTCCCACCAACTCCACCCTGGCCCCCCTTCTACACCGAAGTGAAAACCTGCATGATCTCTGCCTCTGCGCCCTGATCTTCCCTCCAGACTTAAGAAAGCAGCGAGCTGCGGTTCAGACCACTCATGGTTGCTTAGGCACAAGTTGTATGTCTTGTCAGGAACTGTGTCCTAGTGCTCGCAAGACCCCACAACCAGCCGGGTACGTGCTTTTAAACCAAGTTTTCTGGTTTTGGTGCTGCTGTGGGTTCTTTCTTTGGATTCATTTTTAGCTTGGATGGACTCCTCCACATTTCCCAGCAAGGGCACTCAGACCCTGAATTCGTGTGTTTCTAAAACGCCTCTTTCGTCCTCAGACCGTGTCTGGCTAAGGGCAGAATTCTAGGCTCACAGCACAGTGCGCAGGCTCTTTCTGGGGTCAGCCCACACCTGAGGCTGCTTGCCTGGCCCTCAGCCTGCTCGGCCACAGGGAGACGCTCAGAGGTGCAGGCCACTCGGTCCATTCTGGCCCAGGTTTGACCTCACCCTCAGGCCACCGGGCAGGGCTTACCTCCGAGCTCCCAACCCCCACGTGGCTGCCCAGACTCTGTGACAAGCTCCTGGGCAGCGTGCCTGCAGGACTTCCTGTGACCACGGGGACTGGCTGCCCCCCGTCAGACGTGGCTACGGACGCAGCCGAGGACATGCAGTTTTAATTCCATTTTAACAAACTTAACCTTGAACCGACGCCGACACACGAGCGGAAGGGCCCACACTGGCCGCTCAGCTGAACCTCGGAAGCAGGAGGAGCCCCGGGGACTGCGTGGTTTGGTTCTCAGGCTGCAGAAGGGCAAGTCTGGGGCCCTGAGAGATGACAAGGTCCCTGTCATACCCAGGGTGCCTGTGGATATAAGTTTTATAAAGAAAAACACTGATGGGGTAAGAAGGGGCAATGTTAGCGTGGCGACGAGGGCAGCTCTCTGGAGACAGTCCTGCGGAGACCCTCTGGCCTGAGGGCTGCGGCACGTGGGGCTGAGTCACCCTCTGCCTGCAGTTTATTGTTAACATATACAGTTTACAAATGGGCATCAACTGGCCTAAGAGACTGCAGAGTTCTGGGCAGACAGGCCCGAGAGCCCCTGGACACCCTCCCAGACTCGCTGTTTCACCTCCGGGGGGCTCTGAGCCCCCTCTGAGAGGAGGACATGGAGACAGGCCGCGGGCAGGGCCCGGGGCCATGGACCATGGATGGGGCCCACACCGGCCGGCGGGGACGGCCCTGCACACGCAGCTTCGCTCAGTGCCTCTTTATTGCCTTTGGATTTGTGACGCTGATACAGTGGCGCTGCAGGAACAACGGGTGGATTAAAAACCGTGGCCGGGAGGCTCTGTAGGAGTGGGGCCTCAGAACCTGACGAAGGTGGCGTCGATCTGCCGCACGCTGGGCAGAGCCAGCATGATCTTCCGCCGGTACTGGGGGTCCCGCTGCAGGGGGTTCCGCTCCAGGTACACTGTCTCCAGGCTCCTGGCGCCCTTGAGCTCGTCCAGGTCGCTCCAGCAGTCCAGGAGGTTGTCGTTCATCTGGGGGGACAGGCGCGCGTCAGAGAAGCCCCAAGACCCCAGGCCCCTCACCCTGCCCCACGCAGAAGACGGGCCGGCCCTCTATCCGGGCGTGTGCTGGCCGGGCCGCGTCCCGTGGGATGAACCTAGCAGACGCCACTAAGTCCACATCCAGGTCTGCAGAGGGACGAAGGAGCCGCCACACAGCACCCCGCTCCACCAGTCCAACAGCGCCCTCCGGGCTCTGCCCATCCACCAGCGCCCGGCTCCGCCCGTCCATCAGTGCCCTCCGGGCACTGCCGCGCGGTTGTGGCAGACGGAGGCCGGGGCCCCAGGGCTGGGGCTGCCGCAGTGGAGCTGCGTGAGCACGGGGTCCACACCTTCAACACGTGCACCTTGGAAAACACGCCAACACTGGCTGTTCCGACCCTTCTGCGCTGGCTGCACTGCTGTGGTCTGGGGGCCCGGCCCCCACAGTCTTACGCACCACAACCTCCCAAACCGGACGGATGGCTCTGTTCTCCAATTGGTCTTCAGTGTTTGTTTTGTTAAGCAGCATTTTGTACCTTTCTTTTGGCAAAACATACATTCTATTTATAAGCATTTTTTGTATTTTTTTCCTTAAAAAACATCACTCCTACGTTTCTGCTACAAAATACAGCAAGGCGTGTTCTTAAGCGCAGGGTCTGTATCATGTGAGGGTCAGTCAAGTTCACAGAAGTAAAAAGACACCTTCATTTAACAAACGGAGCCCCGTCACTCGTTCAGAGGGGGGGTCTTGGCAGCGGGATCTACTTCGACCCCTCTCCCGCGGTGCTGGCGGCGGTGTCCCCGACTCGCCTGTGCCTCCTCTCCCCTGCATGGTCATTTGAGCCGGACACGCACCCCACATGCTTCCCATGTGAGCCGTCCCAGCTCTGCCCACACCGCTGTCCCATCACTCAGCAGGTACTAGGTTTAGAAGCCCCAGGCCTTATCAGTTAGGGTGTTCCACAGCACGGCCAGCCTCCAGGCGGTTTTCTCTAGGATTTGGTGACGTGGACCTGGGGGTTTTGCTCAGCACCAACGGTGTGTTGTAAAGGACGCCTTAGACAAGGTAACTCCCAGACATGTCTTTGTACTTCTTCAAAATGGAACTCAGAACCATTCACCCGTATCGTCTCCACAGAAACTCTAGAATATCTGGAAGGGGCATGGCGGGCTGTGTCTTTACGTCTCTCTTGAGCTCCTCCCAGCTGGGCTGCGGGGAGCGGCCTCCCGGTGCCCTCCTCCTCCTCCTAATAACCTCCCGGAAGCGCCATTTTAGTTTTTTCCGATCTAGACTGTCTCCTGCCTCCTTCTCACACTTTTTCCTGTCAAATGATGTGACCTTTAAAGAAAGACAGCGGGCGGTCGTGCAGAAGGGCCCGCGCTCTGGATGCAGCAGGCTGCTCCCCGTGGCCACGAGCTTGTTCTCCAGCTGCTCCACGCTCGACCGCTGCGTGACGTGCACACGCGGGGGGCGGTCCCCCCAAACGCCCTGACCAGCACCCCGCGCAGGCGGAGCGCGTAGGGACGGCAGGCTGCGCCGTCTCACTCCCAGGTACGATTGATCCCGTGGGCACAATGTTGACCCCCACGACTCTGCAAACTCCTGGGGGGTGATCCTGGGCTCGTGCGTGAGTGTCTTGCCTGAACGCACGCTGGGGTTCTGCTGCAGACGCAGCCGGGATGGCGCTCCACGCACAGTGTCTCCAGAGTCTATTACAGTGGTTTCTGGTGGCTGACATTCACACAGAATTTACATTTACTTCCCCTCGAATTCAGCAACACTTGAGACAAAACCGAGGTGTGGGAGAGTCCTCAAAGTATGTTTCTTACACAACAAAACCGCTTGTAGGCTGCTGGCGTCAGACTAGGAGTCTGCTACTTCGTAGAAACCAGGGGTCCGAGAGCACGCGAACCCCCGGCACAGCCAGTCTGCTCCCGACCCCGTCACGGGGGGCGTCCCCCAGGCCATCTGTCACTCAGGCCAGCACAGGTTCACGGGAGGATCGCCGTGGCACAAGAGCCAGCACCCGGCCGGGCTGGGGTGAGGGGCGGGCGCACCTGGCTGTCTCGGTGCCGGGTGCCCGGGTTCTGGAGCAGCCCATCAGGACCCCGGCTCTGGGCTCCTCCTCTGGCTGTGTGGCACCCTGGCCTCTTCAGACCAAATCCCTCTGCTCCGATCCACCTGCTGACCCCCAGCCACGCCCTCCTCCAGGGCTAGGCTGCACACCAGACCCACAGCTCACGCGGCTCACTTCACACCCCCGCTTTCAGAGGCCGGTTCTGGTCTCCCAGACTGGTCCTGCTGTCGCACCCTGACGGCACCCAAGACCAGTGCCGTTACTGAGGGGCAGGGGCGTCCTCCCAGCAGGCCGCCTGTGTGTTAGGGAAACCCGGGTCATTTCTGGGACGAGGAGAAGGGAACACACGGGACGTCAGAGGGCTGGCAGAACGGCCGGCTGAGGAGGGGGCAGGCCGCGGACACAGCACACATCTCGGACGATGCATGCTTTGCACACGGCACTCCCTGCAGGAGTCACGCTCGGGACACGCATGTGGAACCGACACTGCGGATCTCAGCTGGGGGTCGACCTGCAACCCCCTCAAAAGAGTCTCATGGCTTCTTATGCCTCGTTTCTCCTCTGTGGGCTCCAGGAACCACACCCATCACCGTGAGACCAACACGAGGCACGTTCCACGGTGACCAACCAGAGGCCCATCCGTACCTCCTCCCGCGGTTCTGGGCCATCTGAGCTGGGAGCACAGCCCCGGGGCTGTGTCGGGAAGCCCTCCAGCCACATGGCGATCCTGGGACTAACCCACAGGGATCAGGGCTTCTCATGCCACCGACTGCTGTGGCTCATGGCTGGGGCAGAGCCTGACAGCCCATGACTTTACCCAGCTCCCCGGTGATGCCGTTGCTGGAAGGCCACATGCAGCGTGGGTACCGCGTCCTGCAGCCCTCCGAGCCCTCGGTGTCCAGCCCGGCCCCCAGAGCCGCAGCAGACGCACTCTGGGCGCCGGGACCTGCTCAGCTGAGCGCCAGCAACCGCATGCCCATTGCACTTACCCAGAATTCCTGCAGCTCTGTTAGGTGGCTGATATTTTCAATCTTTTTGATTCTATTTGACGCAATGTCCAACATCGTGAGTTTGTTCTAGAACAAGGAAATAAAATTTTCCTGTGTTACCTCAGTCCTTCTATGACTGTGTGACCATGCATATCGCACTGGGCGCTGAGCTTACAGCGTGCAGCGAGCTGCCCTCTGCCCTCACAGGAAAGGGGGTGTTGGCGGGTGGGGGCGGGGGCCATGGCCCTGCCCCCTCTTGTGCCCACCTGCCCAGTTTACCCCGAATCCTCACCACTGCCTCACTGAGCTCATCACTGGGGTCTGAAACTAGTGCTGTCAGACGGCACGCCCCAGACGCCCACATCCTGGTCCAAAGGACCCCGGCGAGACGCTCGGTCCTGGAGGGGCAGGTAACACCGCCAAAGCAGAGGAGGCCTGGGCACTGGGAGGCTGCCCAGGCCCGAGGGTGGGCCCTACGGGGCAACTGCTGTAGCAGCGTTTATCTAGTGCCTGTCCCAAGGAGACATCCAACCCCAAGTGATTCTGAAACAGTCCCTCTTCACTTAAGGCAGAGGACCCGGGGCATGGCGAGGATGAGGAAGTGCCAGGCCCCACGCCGTCCCCTTCTGGAAGGGACCCTGCTTCCAGCACAGAGAGGAGTGCTGGAGCAACCCATCTGGGCCCTGACATGGGCAGGGGCTGCTTCTGCCGACTTCTGCTCAGACGGCTGTTGACTGCATCAGGCCGGCAGGCACCTGCCCGCAGGGCGCGGGGGCTTTGGGCAGACAGGGACTCGAGAGATCTGCGCAGAAGGAAGTGCGGGGACGACAGGGTGGGGCCCAGCCAGGCCCGCTGTGCCCGCTCCTGGGTGGCGTGGGGAGCACGAGCGCAGGAACCGGCCATGCTGCAGCATCTCCGGCATGCGGGGGCTGTGACCCTGGGGCAGCCCTGGTGCGGAGACCAGTGCAGAGGTGCCCAGCGGCCAGAACCTCCCAGCACAAGACCCCATTATGCGCTTGACACGCCTTGAGATTTTCTGGGGAGCTGGACAGTGTGTTGAAAGCTCATTGAAAAGCAAACTAGTACTAATTACTTAAAAAAAGGTAAGGAGGAGGATGGGGGTAAGGGGGTGGGGAGAGCAAGCACCGCGGAGCCTACGGTGTCCACAGCCACAGTCTCCCCGGGCAGACCTGTGGGAAGGCCCCGCACCTGGAGAAGAAGCCCCGGGCAGGGCGGCACAGGGCACCAGGGGAGCAATCGTTTCCTGTTTGGGAGAAAGACCATTGACCGCCTGACCTCGTACCGCAAGAGTAAACTCCAAGGAAGTTAACAGATGCAGCTCAGAGGGAGATACAGGAGAACACTTGCTCTCTAGTTGAATACAGCCTGTCCCATTTGATTAGGAGGATCTTACAAAGATATAATTACTTTAAAGCCACACTGCTCTTTTCCTGTGTTGCCGCAGAGGCCCACATAGGGTCCGGTACTGGGCCAGGCCCATGTGCAGCACACCTGCTGGGACAACTCCAAGTGCCCGCCCTGTCCGGCCAGCCTGGCGCCCTGCGGCTCCTGTGGGCCACACCACTGCCACGCCCTCTCCCGCGCACACCCTCCAGCTGGCCGTGGGGACTGGCATGGGGAGGGGGCCCTGCCCAGCCCCGCCTCTCAGGGCCTGGCGTCCACCTCCCATTCTGCACCGTCCAGGCATGGCATGCACCCAGGTTACACACCAGCTCTGTAAACAGTCTGACTGAAAGGCAGGGGGAGGCGACCACACTCACTGGAGGCAAATTCCACCAGCTTTTCCAAAATTCTTTAAATGTTGGTGAAACAAAATCCAGAAAGTGGGTTTCCCCTAAAACCTCACTGATGTTGATGAGGCCCAGGGCCAAAGAAGCCCTTACGAAGACTGAAACACAGTGCTTACAACCAGGTGGCCGACCTGGTTACACCTGCTGGCAATTAAAACAGGAAAAAACACCCAGTGAAAATGAGTGAGTTCAAGTAGTTTATTTGTCTTGAATACTGCACTGAGAAAAAGCAGGCTGGCCTGTGGCAGCTGAGGAGGGCAAGGGCCTCCTGCGGGCTCAGGGCCGGGGCTGTCCCCCTGCCCAGCGCTCCTAAGGCTGTCCTATGCTGGGTGGGCAGGGCTGGGGGGGAGGGGGGGAGGGAGGGAGGGAGGGAGGAGGGGAGGAGGGAGGGGGAGGAGGGGAGGAGGGAGGGGGAGGAGGGAGGAGGGGAGGAGGGAGGGGGAGGGAAGGAGGGAGGGAGGAGGGGAGGAGGGAAGGATGGAGGAGGGAGGAGGGGAGGAGGGAAGGGGGGAGGAGGGAGGGAGGGAGGAGGGGAGGAGGGAGGGTGAGGGGGAGGGGGAGGAGGGGGGGGGGAGGGGGGAGGGGGGGGAGGGGGAGGGAGGGGGAGGAGAGGAGGGAGGAGAGGGGAGGGGAGGAGGAGGGAGGAGGGGGGGGAGGGGAGGGGGGGGGAGGGGAGGGGGAGGGGAGGGGGAGGGGAGGGGGAGGGGAGGAGGGAGGACGAGGGAGAGGAGGGAGGAGGAGGGGAGTACGGTGCAGGATGTGGCCCTTGGGCTGAGGGTGGGGCCAGGAAGCCAGTGACCAGGGGCAGGAAGAGAGGGCAGCAGCAGACAACTGAGAGTCATCCGCAGGGCAGGGACACCCAGGAGCAGCTAAGGTTTACTTTTTAAAGATTTTAATTATTGTTGGCCATGCCACGCTGCATGCAGGATCTTAGTTCCCTCACCAAGGCCCGAACCTGCGTCCCCTGCATTGGAAGCATGGAGGCTTAACCACTGGACCAACAGGGAAGTCCCTAGGGTTTACTTTTTAGGAATTTTCCCCGAAGCCCACAGGGCCGTGCACTGACCTGCCCCGCGACACACAGCTCAGCCCCGCTCAGTGTGCAGCCGAGGAGCGAGTCGGCTGGCCCCTGAGCCCCAACCTGAGGCGCCTGGAAAGGTCTCCGCGGGGAGCCTCTCGCGGCAGCAAGGCCACTCGGAGAGGCCTGTGCCGCCGCAGCCCCACAGCCGGACGGGCTCTTACATTATTGTCCAGGCCCTCGATGACCTCGATGCCGTTGTGGCTGAGATACAGCTCCCGGAGGTTCACCAGGCTCTGCAGGCCCTCGATCTTGGTCAGCCGGTTGCTCTGCAGGGAGAGGCAGAACGGCGTGAGACCGGGGACTTCTGGGGAGCAGGCCTGCGGACCCGGGCTCCTGACAACAAGGCACCGCCCACAGCGGCTGCAGGGGCCCAGCCCAGAAAGAGGCAGACCAGGGCCCTGCATCTGCTGTCCTGGGTGAAACTCATGCACGAAACTCACTTTTCAAAATCTACTTGAGGAAGGTCTACCTCAAATAATTTAGTCAACTCAAAAATGTCAAAATCAGAACATTTTAAAATAACTTAGTTTTCATTTCTTTCGGCATCTATCGTAAGTTGGTTAGAGCACGCTTTCCCTTCCCCCTCCCCCCCCCTCCCCCCCCCTCCCCTCCTCCCCCCCCCCCTTCCTTCCCCCCCCCTTCCCCCCCCCCCCCCCTCCCCTCCCTCCCCCCCCTCCTCCCCCCCCTCCTCACATCTGCTTTCCTAGGGGCCTGCCACCGATCCCCCTGGGCCCACCGCCACGCGCCTGCTCCCAAGGAGCCGGGCTGGGGCCCCGCAGGTGCTGCCCACCCACGTCCAGGCGGCATGCCCCCAGCACGGATAGGATGGGACGCGGGTGTTGCTCCCACCATGGAGCCCAGCATGGCGTGAGCTGTGGAGAGACGAGCTCCTCTGGCTAAAAACCGCCCGGGAGTTCATTAGGAGAAAAAACGTGGCACGTTAAGGAAACCTCAGGTCAGTGTGTGTCACACATGTCGCAGAACCGTTAAGTGTGAAGTCTCCATTGCTCACTGACAGTGCAGCCAAGCGCTGCCCAGCGTGGAGACAGCAGACGAGCAAAGCCTTGCCCCGGAGGCCAGGGGTGGAAGGGCGGGTGGTCAGTACCTGCATGCTGAGGACAGTCAGGTTGGTGAGTGCATCCAGATTCTGAAGCTTAGTGATCTTGTTTTTCCCCAAAAACAAGCTCTCCAGGTTGGTTAACGTGTCGATATTTTCAATCGCCTGTGAAAATCAGGACAAAGCAGCAGTTACTGGGGAGGGGGAAGGGCCTGCCCCCTCAGGCGAGCAGAAGGAGCTGCCTGGGCCACGGGCAAGGTACTGCCCGCTCTGGGATACCCCCAGGCAACCTCACTTCAGAGTGCAACCTGAGACCAAGACACTGGCTGTGTTCCACGGGTGAGATGCGGGCGCCCTGGGCCTGGGCCTGCAGGCTCCTGGGGGTGCTCGGCCCCTTCCTGTCTCTGCAGCCCCTTCCGGCCTCCTCCCTGCTCTGCCCCATGGGCAGCTGCGCTAATAAGCGCCCCCTGGCAGGCCTCAGGTCCCCGCCCCCCGGGGACACCACTCTCCCACAATAGCTGCTGCTGTTGCTAAGTTGCTTCAGTCATGTCCGACTCTGTGCGACCCCCATAGACAGCAGTCCACCAGGCTCCGCCATCCCTGGGATTCTCCAGGCAAGAACACTGGAGTGGGTTGCCATTTCCTTCTCCAATGCATGAAAGTGAAAAGTGAAAGTGAAGTCACTCAGTCATGTCTGACTCCTCGCGACCCCATGGACTACAGCCTACCAGGTTCCTCCATCCATGGGATTTTCCAGGCAAGAGCACTGGAGTGGGGTGCCATTGCCTTCTCCGCCCACAACAGCTAACTGCGCACTTTTCCGGCAGGGGACGCAGCGGGGCCTCCGAGTGCAGAGCGAGCCTCTTGTCCAGTCCTTACAGCAGGACGGGCCGGGGTTGGTCTGGGAGGACGAGGACTTGGAGGGACGGCAGCCCCGCCTACCATCGCCTGCATCAGCTGTGACGCAGCCCCTCTCTCCCCTACAGAGATGCTGTGGAACGCGCTGATGCCTGGACCACTCCGAGCTTTACACGTGCTGCTTTGCTACTTTCAGCCGCATCACCACCACCAACCGGCACAAGAAGCCCTTTGCTGCAACTGCTCTCCTTGATTTGCATCCTGTCTAGTTCATGAGAGAGCTAACCTGAGCTGACCAGTGCGCTAGGAGCTTTCAAAAGTTGGAGAGGGCATTGCTGACATGGAGGTGGGGGAAGGGCTTGGAAACCCCACCCTCAGCCACTCAGCAGGGGCGGACAGGCCAATCATGCACCAGGCTGCGCCCCAACCCCCATGACCCAGAGTGGGGGCCCGTCCCCCTGCTGTGCTTGGGCCCCTTCTGCACCAAGAGGTGCGTCTAAAAACACACCCAGTGGCACGTTCAAAAGCAAAGCGCTGGGGCTGCTCCGGGGCAGAGTGCAATGGGAGGGTTTGCTGAGAGTTACACCAGGACTCGAATGAGGAGCAAGAGAACGTTGTGTGCAGAAGAAAGGCTAGCCCAGTGCATCCGGGCCACGCTCTCACTGACACCGACCCCCGGTCGGCACTCGGGCTCATGAGAGACACAGCTGAGCACACGCCCTGCACACCTCCAGGCTGTGCCCCGTGCCCACACCCACCCGTATCCGGTTGGACCCCAGCTCCAGCATCTGCAGTTGATGCAAGCTGCTTATGTTCTCAATTTTGTTGATCTTGTTGTTGACCAAGAAGAGCTTCTTCAGTCGTGTCAACTTATCAATTCCTTCAATGTTTCTCAGTAGATTAAAAGAAATATCTAGAATCCTGGGAAGAGGCAAAACATTTGTTAATGAGCACAGGCCACACCGAGCTCAGGACGTAACTGACTCAGAGGCAGCACCCCACCTGGGGAACGTGGTGGGGGTGGGGATGGGAGGGCAGCCCACAGGGCCCCCAAAGCCTGCTGCCCCGGCTCCTAGGACGGGGCTGAGGACAGAAACTGTCTTCTCCCCGAGGAGCCCAGCCTGACGTCTCCAGTCAAAGGCTTCACGTGCAGGCTGGGACTGTGGGCAAGCCGGTGCCCCCGAGGAGCCAGGCATGGGCCTGACCTTGGGCGGGGGATCCCCGGGCCTGAGTTTGGGGGTGCAGGGCTGGTTCTGGGGAGGCTGCCGGGCCCCTTGCAGTCTCACAACTCACTCTAGCTCTGTTAGCGCCTCCAGGTTCTCCATCTTCCTGATCTGGTTGTCGTAAAGATCCAGCTCTCGGAGACTCTGTAGCTCCTCTAGGTTCTCAATACACTTGATTAAATTCTGCCGGAGGCAGAGAGTCTGGGGGACAGAAAAAGGGCAGCTGACACAGGCGACAGGGAGGCCCAGAGGAAGTGCCCACTGTTCCAGGATTCGGCCTCTGCACACAGGAGCCGGGTGGGGATGCAGTTTTCCTTTTCTAGAAAAGTGCTGACCTTGAGAGGATGGGCAGACACCCGCGGGGATGGAGGCAGGCCCTGATGAGTGTTCTTACTCGGTGAGGGAGGTGTTGGGCAAGGGGAGGGCTGCTGTTTTCCAGCAGAGGGAACTCGCAGCAGCTCAGTTTTGAAAAACAGACTGAACTGTAGTGAGTTAAGGACGCACAGTCTGGGGTGCATGTGGCTGCAGGCAGGCTCCGATGGAGGCAGCACAGGTTTGAGCTGTCGTGTGAACCTGGGGAGAACCCCGCAGCCTAGCGTCTGACCTATAACCCTGCAGGGCTCAGGGTCAAAGGCGTCCAAGGAATGTTCCCGGTGCATTCCCAAGCATGGTCGCCGCGCAAAGCTGGTCAGTTCCTCTCACCTTCACTTTCTTCAGCACCTCGAATCCTTCAATTTTCCCAATGCGATAATGATTCAAATCGACATCCTGAAACAGAGACAAAACCTAGCTCAGGTGCAGACAGCGTCTGGGGACGCGCTTCCTGAGCTCGGAGCCACGAGGAGGCCGAGGCAGGGGGCTTGGGGAGCAGTGCCACCCGGAGTCGTGGGGACAAGGACTCAGCCATGCTGTGACAGGAAGCGGCCTGACGTGAGACTGACCCTCCAAACTAGCAGTGCAAGCAGCCTGCGCTCACCCTTGCGCGCCCCTCGCCACCCCTGGGGGCTGCCCCGAGGGTCGTCTCTTCAGGGGCAGCCCCACCCTTCCCTGCGGCTCCTCACACAGGCTGGAATGTTACCACTCCCCACAATGGGGATGGCAGGAACCGCCCCCCCCAGGATGATGTAATCACCTGACTCACATAACATAGCAGTCAAGGCACTGCCTTTGCCACACAACCCTCAGTGTGTGAAGCGCAATGCGAGATCAAGCATTGGCATTAAAAACAGCCAGAATGCAAGAACTCTGACCAACCAAGGTGAGGCCCAGACTACTGTACCTTCTAGGGAAATCACCTACTAATCTGGCACCTTCATAAAAGACACCCTGACGGCAGAGTACTCCGTCACCAGGCCCCTGAGGTGGCTGAGCAGGCAGCGTTACCTCTGCATCTCTGTCCAGGCTAATGGTCTCCATATCCACAGGCAGCTCTTGTCCTTCTAAAAAAGTAAGAGAAAAGCCCATTCAGAGTGGCTGGTCTCCAGGAGCACATGCCCGGATGCTGGGGGACAGCTGGGCCTGGCTGCCTGAAGCACGGAGCCAGCTCAACACAGAGGAAGAAGCCGCAGGCCACACCCAAGGGCAGCCACGACGCAGTGGAGCCAACACCTGACGACGGTAGCCTCTCAAGGTTCTGTTTCTTGAATTCAGTCACCGGCAAAGGTCTCCAAGAATTTACCTACGTCCTACAGCTTCCCAAGAAAGGAAATGTAGTCTGAAGCTGTTGGCAGAAGGGTGGGGGGTGACCGAGCCTCAGGTGACCCCAGCCAGCAGCACAGAAGCTGCCCACCGCCCCCTTCCAGCATGGCCTGGAGCGGTGCCTGGGGACAGCCTGCCCCGGATCTTCCCCTTCTGGTCTGTGGCCAGGAATCAGGTCACCTGAACGTGGGTCATGCCGGGCACACCAGATGTTCCAGGACACGCCTTTTACTGCTTTGGAAAGTGGCCCTGCACCTATAGACACGTCTCTCTGCAAAGAGCAGAACAAAATGAAGCTCAGTTCAACCGACAGGATCAAAGAGCCTTGCCGAATAAGTGAAATACACCCCTTACTGAGGAGACAGGGAGGCTGGGGAGCCAGTCCACCCTGGAGAGCGGGTCTCCAGGGCCCGGGTGGGGGCCGAGGAGGGCAGGTCTGGACCAACCGCAGCACATCTGACTAGAAGGGTGAGCCGCTCTCCCAGCCTGCCTGATGCATCAGGACCTGCAAGAGGTCACGCACAGTAACTGGAGAGCTTTTCTACCGAGTCTCCTTTTGTTCTCACCACGTGCTGCTGAAGAAACTGGGTTGCCGGACATGCAGAGCATCCGGCCTTCGGTGGGCACATGCCTGCTGTCTGGCTTGTGCCTCGGGGACGATGGTTAGCGCCACCGCTTGGCGGCCTCCTGCCTCTGCGTCTTCCCTACAGCAACACCGCCCACATCCTGGCCTCATACCCCCGGGTGCCTCCCCAGCACGGGCAGCTCACAGGCTGGACTGGAGGCCCCAGGGAGGCACGCCCAACTCGGGAGCAGCCTGAGAAGCTTCCTGGCCCCACAATGGCTAAGTTCATTGTACTGCCTTTCCCGTAACCGTCAACAGCGGCTAGTTTAGAAAACAAAACAAAACCCATCCTTGACTCCAGGTCAGCCATAGCGCTACGGAATGTCAAGAAACCCAAGCACTAAAGAAAAGGAGTTGGGCAAAAGCAAGCGACTGCCCAAAATGACCCCTCTTCAAAAGACAGCAGAGCCGACAACATGAACTCAAAGTTGCAAAGAAAGACACGCCGCAACAAAGGCAGGGTGTCCAGGTCACGTGGTGTCCGGACCGGGCCACCAGGTCACAAAGCCTAAGGGCTGTCTGTAATACGGGCAGCACAGGGCGGCGTTCAACACCCCCCTCAGCCTCTGAGGCAAACGTCACCAGCCACCTTCCTGACCCTATCATAGGTGTTTCAAGCGCTGACACATTCACGCGTAGAAAATAAGTGAAAGGTAACAGCTGACAGGTTTGGATTTGTTCACTGGAACCTAAGACCTAAGTAAGCGCAGGAAGGAGCAGGTCCCGGTCCTCTGAAGACTTACCGAGGTGCCCCTCCTGGAGCACTGCTGGCCAGGTTCCTGGAGGCAGAACCCGGGTGGGACAGGCCCTGCTCCCGAGCCGGGGAGCGCCCACGCCAGGCGGCAGGGTGTGACGGCAGGTGGCGCTCCCACCCGGCCTTCCGTGACTCAGCCCGGAGGAGAGCTGTCGCCCATCCCTCCCGTGTGCTCCTTCCACCCACATCGCTTCCAGAATGTGGGCTCTGAAGTTCCCAAATAATGTGACGCGTACTTTTGTGGTAGTTGCCTTTTGCCTTAGAATTAGGTTGCCATAGTTACCAATCATCTGTGCTGGCACAGAGCATGACGTTACTTTAAAGACTAGTTTTACTTTTATTACCGTAAGAGTAATGCATGAGTATTGATACCTTAAAAATCCACGCAATGGAGATAAGCCTAGAAAATGCAGAATGCACAAGACCCTCTGAAACCTGCCGCTGAGAGACCCCTGCCCCGATCGTGGATGTGCTTTCTCCCTCAAGCAGGTAAAACGCCACGTGCTTGTCAATACTTAAAACATAAAGATGGGACTTTAACACGCACGTTGTTAGTAAAAAACCCTGCTTTTTTCACCTACTATGTTCTGGACACCCTTCTGTGTGTATGGTTTCTCTCCCTTCTTTCAGTGGAAACTGATTTTCTAAGCAAACAAAGAAAAAAGGTTGAGACCATGGTTCAGGGGGTGAAAAACCACCATTACAGGTGGAGAACACTTTTTTCATCTCTAAATTCATTTTGCTGTTTTTAATCACTAAGAAGACAATTTAGAAGCTGATCCTCAGGCTTACAAGTACGGTGGAACAGGACTCAGAAACGACTTCTCTAAGATACAATCAGTCTACATGACCAAGACAGGAAAAGAAGGCATACAATGTTTATTTTACTTCAATCTCACTTTCCGAACATGGGGGTAATAAACGATTTCCTGGTTCTGTTCCAGAGGACACATTTGTACCAGTATCACTAATGGCTGTATTTGCCTTCCGTGAAATTAGAAAACCATCCATCTTGCCTGCAAGTGCCCTAAGTGTGGAGCTGACTCAGCGAGCACCTCAGAGGGGGCCCTGCTCCGAGCCCGCACCCACCAGGCCCTGTGGGCCCGCAGAGCGGGCTGGGTGAGTGCCGGGTGACCTCCCGCCGGGGAGTTTAAGGCCCACCCCCCGGCCCGGTACCTCCGGGGTCCTGCGCCCCTCGCTCCTCTCCGTCCTTCAGGCTGTGTGCGCTGAGGTCGGCCACCATCCCGCTGTTCTGCTTCTTCCCTTCCTCATCGCCTGACTCTTCTGATTCAACCCGCCTGTCAACTGAACCCACACACAGCCGTGAGAACGTGTATTCACGTCAGGGGTCTCTATGAGGAACATACAACAGGCTGACATCCAGCTGGAAGTGAAAAGGACTTCATTCAAGAACTTTTGTTGAATTCAGGTCAACAAACATTTGAGTACTTTCCACGTGTGTCCTGGGCACCATGTGAGGTACCCAGAGGAGGGGAGGACAGGACTTTGGGAAGAGGGTAGAACTGGGAGGCCATGGGGTACAAAGGTGAGGAGCACACTATTCTTGCTCTCAAGGAACTCGTGAAGAACGCTAGGTATCTGGAAGGCCTGGGTGGCTTGTGGCTAAACATGCTAACGGTAACACACAGAGAAGCACCTCCTGTCCGCGCCCTCTCGGCCTGGATATCCACAGAGGGGACCATGTGACCCTCCCGCCACATACCTTCATCCAGGCTCCACTATCCATTTGGCCAAGAAAACCAGCCCAGTTCACAGGCCCACGTTCTGAAAGAAATCAAGACTAACTCAAATCAGACTGTGGGCAGCGGGGCGCTCTAGAAAAGGAGAAGACAGCCAGCAGTGCTCCACGCCCCACGAGTCACGGTCCTAAACGCCATGGCACTGAGACACCAGCACAGTCCTGTACTGAGTGAGTGCCAAGTCGCCTCAGTCCTGTCTGACTCTTTGCGACCCTATGGACTGTAGCTGACCAGGCTCCTCTGTCCATGGGGATTCTCCAGGCAAGAATACTGGAGTGGATTGCCATGCCCTCCTCCAGGGGAATCTTCCCAACCCAGGGATCAAACCCACATCTCTTATGTCTCCTACATCAGCAGGCAGGGTTCTTTACCACTAGCACCACCTGGAGAGCCCAATTAAATGTGGCTGACTGGTAAAAATCTTTCGGCAAGACTGTCAGATAATTTTCCTTTTTCTTAATTGTTTTTGCAACCTCTGTGGAAGCCTGTCTGTTAGAGCTAGAGAACTAGCAGGCTGTGTGGCGTCATCAGTCACAGGGCAAGGATTCTCTCTTCTCTGACCACAGCTCATCTACGGAGGGGTGTGCGTTCTGTGGGGAAGGACGCTGCTTCACCTCCGAGTCTCCCACTGGGATTAGCAAAGCAGCACCCAGGAAAGGCTGTTGGCCAAGTCCTGATGAATTCACCTCTAACACCACCACGCCCATTCATTCTTCCTGCAACTTCCTGGCAACTGTCTTGGATCAGCTACTCACTACCTGTGGTCTGTGCTCCTGCTTGGCCCCCTAACTGGTCTCTCAGTGGCTTGTCTGTCTGTTTAAATCTATTCTCCAGAGACTCAGATCTGATCTCAGAATCCAAATCTGATCTTTGACTCCCCAAATGTCTAGAATGTCCGTGACTCTTCCTGAGTTTGCACCTTGCCCCGAGACACAGCTTTGGCCTGTTACTTCCTTTTCGAAGCCTCAGTCTCCTCATGAGTAGAAGGAGCCAGTATAGTACCCACATATCAGAGTCGCTGTCAGGCACAAAAGCATGCACATGGCATGCATGAAGACATGTAATAAATTAG
Source organism: Okapia johnstoni (assembly GCA_024291935.2). NCBI lineage: Eukaryota > Metazoa > Chordata > Mammalia > Artiodactyla > Giraffidae > Okapia > Okapia johnstoni. The sequence goes on along the minus strand of CM044315.1, from coordinate 96,892,703 downwards.
CTGTCACCAGGCACAGCCTCTCTGTGGTCCAGGCTAAGGGACAGCAAGTTCTACTGGGCGATGGTCTGAGCCCAGGGTAGGAGGGGCTTAGCTCAGGAAGGGCAGCCAAAGTGAAATTTGGGATAGCAGACCAGCATAGCAGGTGACTGTGGGGCGCTGGGGACACCGGCCTGGCTCAAGGTGTTGGCGGGGGGAGAGAGGTAGCACACAATGGGAGATACTAGGGAAGTGGGGGCAGCAGAGCTTGCTGATCTGTCAAATGGGTGGCAGCCAGAGAGAAGGAATTGCCTAGGTTTCCTCCCATTTGCCATTTACCAAGACAGGGAGACAGCCGAAGAGGAAGCGGCAGAAGTGGGAGGGCAGGAAGAAGGCGGATAAGAAGAGGTGCTTCCCTGCTTAGAAAGACCCAAAGGTCTCCAGATCCAAGACCTTCCCGAGCTCCTCCCCTCCACCCAGGCCCTCCTCCACGTTCCCCGCCTGCCTCACTCGCCTCACTGTCCTCCAGTGCCACTGTCACTCGTGGTCACTCCAGACAGGTCACACTCCCTCACACCCCTCGGCCTGTGTGTGGTTTCCTTCACCCGAAGTGGCCTTTGCTCTTTCCCGCCCCGTCTCCAGCCTGGCTGACTGGTATATCCTTCGAGGTGCAGCAGGGAGCTGGCTCTGGCTGCTGCAGCCATCACTCCTAACCATGCTGCCGTCCCTTCCACCCCTTCCCTAGCACTTGACACTGGAGACCCCGGCTTCTCTTCAGGAGCCTCAGGAAACCAGCAGAGCCAAAAGCAGAAAGAGCGCTCAAAGACACGACTGGCTCTCCACTGGGGCCAGGTGTACATGTAATTATATACACGCATAACGTGCATGAAGATTTTTTTTCAACAAAGCGGAAGAGTTGAAATTAGTCTTTTGGATCTATGACAGCTTTGAAAACAGGAACCTGTCGACTCTATCACTCAACGCTCGGCTGGGGTCAGCCATCCCGCTCAGCCAGTCCGCTTTCCCGAGGACCCCTCTCCGCCCCCCCGCGTCCACCAGTGAGCTGCCTGGGGACCTGCCTCGCGGGTCAAGCTCAGGGACGCGGCGCGAGGCTCCCAGCAGCTGGGGCGGGCGCAGGGGGCTGCGGGGCCGCCGCGTCCTGTCCTCACCCACAAGCCCGGCCCTCCCGCCGCTCGCCCCGGCCCTGCGGCCCCCGCCTCCCCGGCCGCCCGCGCCCTCCCGGCCACTGCCGCCTCAGCACCGGGGTCCGCGTCCGGCCGTCCGGGGCCACCCCCGCCCTGCCGGCTGGCAAATGCCACGGGGCGCGCGGGGCTGGGCCCGGGCCGCCCCCGTTTCTCCCGGACAAGACTGGCACGGGCCGCCGCCCCCGCCCCCCGGGCCCTTCGGTCGCCGCCCCGCGGGGCCGCTCACCCTCCATCATCTCCTGCGACTGTTGCTGGCCCGCGCCGCGCTCCGCCGCCATGTTGGCTGCTCTTTCCCTTTCCGGAATCTGTCGCCTCAGGCCCCTCAGCCAATCAGGGCTCCCAGCTCAGAGGTTTCCCAGCCAATGGGGCCCCGCGCTCCTGCGCGGCTCGAGAGCCTCATGGGAGTTGTAGTTCACTCGCGAGGCCGCGCGGGCCTCCGCCTCCGCGCCGCCCGTCTCCCCGCCCGGCAGGCAGGTAATGAGCACACGGGAGGCTCCGGAGGCGGGAAGCGGGATGAGGGCAGGGACGCTCGGGGCCGCAAGCACGGAGCCGAGCCTGCGGGCGAGCGGAGAGGAGCCTGGGGTCGCTCTGCGCTCGTGGGCTGGTGGCGGGACACGGCGGGGCGGCTCTCCAGCCCTTCCGAGCTTCGGCGGCGACGTCTGCAGAATTGGGCAGACATTGTCCCGGCATCGCGGTGCGGACTGAGCCCGTACGAAGGGGCTGCTTCCCAGTTAACGCTCAGCGCGGGGCGCTCGCTCTCTTTCCCTTGGCCTGTCCGCTACCGGGTCCGGGAAAGCTGGTCGGACCTGGATGCCGATCTAGCTACTGCGGGCGCCGCAGCCCGAAACAGGCCCCGGCCCCGGGGGCATCGTGGGCCGTGAGGGAGCCGCCCTTTGCTCCGCGCCTTCAGGTCGAGGCCTCCGAGAGGCGAGGTCCGCGGTCCTCACCCTTCTCGATCCTGAGACCGGAGGAAACGGCGTCCGGGGACCGAGCTGGCGGAGGCGCCGTCTCTTTTGGCTCCTCCGAGGCGCCGTAGACGGACTCCGGCGCGTCCCTAGCAACCGTTAGCGCGGGCGTCTCCTCGCGGGCTCCCTGGGTCCCCGCCCATAGGCGCCGGCGGTTGGCCCCTGGGACCTGTCAGTCGGCGCCCGTCGCTCTGCCATTGGCTGGTGGCGCTAGCGGCGCGCACTGGCGCCCTCCCGGCGCGTGAGGAGAGCTCGGCGGTGACTGGGGCGACCTCAGGTGAGCTGCCCGCGTGGGAGCACCGCCCCGCGCCCCGCATTGCCCCATTGCCCGCCCCGCGCCGCCCGGCCGGTGGCGGCCCGCTTGCCGCCCTGTGGCTGTTCGCGCCTGGCCGGGCTCGCCCCTCAGCGCCGCTCAGGATGTCGGCCCGGGCCCGCCCGCCCGGCGCTTGGTCCTTGCCCGCCGCTGGAGGGGCCAGGAGGAGGCTCGCGCAGCTTGACCGGCAGCGCCTCCGTGGAGTGTGCGCGGAGAGCCGTGAGCTGCAGCCTCATCCATGCTGCCCGACGTTCCCACTGCTCACCTGCGTTTTGTCTGCAGCCTCCTCGCAAGCGTTCCTTTTCCTAGACCAGGACCGTGGCCTCGGGGTGCGGTCTGACGCCCTCGGTCCCCCCACCTGCTACATCTGGCAAAGTAAACCCGTGTCGATTCTGCGTCTTACTTGCTCTTGCGGGTTCCCCTCTGTGTCTTCCTGCCGTTGCTTTAAGACCTTATAATTTCTTGCGTGAATGGCTGTGACTCCCCCCTTCCCCCTGTTGGTCAGGTTACTTCCAAGCACAGGCCTTGAAAGTCAGTCTTTGGGATGAGAGCCGTAGCGCCTGCGGCAACAGGAGGCCCTGGGAGTCAGCCCAGCTTCTCCAGACCTGGCTTTACGGGCGGACCCATCTTTACTGGTGAACCCATCCCTAGGGGCCCTGTGGGACTCACTGCAGTTCTGCCTGAAAGGCTTCTTCACTCTGCTTTGCCGGCTCAACTCTGCTGGTGCCTCCTCCAGGACGCCTGTGCTGGCCTGTCAGGTCTTACACCCTCCATCGCAGCAGCATCACCCTGGATACTCTGGAGGGGGCCTGGACGCAAGAAACAGGCCGTCTCAGGATGGGCCCCACACCTGACGTCCAGAGGAAGGCAGGTGTTAGGGTAGGGTCGTCCTCTGGCTCAAAATGATATCTTGCCATTTTCAGCTGTGCCCAGCAGTGTGTTAGCCTCATGCTGTACTGCTCTGCTTGTACAGCAGTGGTGGGAGCAGTTGGAACCAACTGCCTCCTAGCATTTGTTCTTCTGGGAGAAAGTTACTTGCTACCAGGCGTTCATCTGTAAGAGCAAGGAGTGCTTTCCCTGAAGCTTCTCTTCGAACGTCTCCTGTTGGATTGGGGCTGGGGAGCGTCACTCACACCTTCCAGAATGAAGACCAGCAGCAGGAGCTGGGTTACCATCAGGTGCCGCCTGCATCCAGCTGCCCGTGGCTTCTGCTCAGAGGGGTACAAAACAGAACAATCATACTCCAGCCCCCACCCCCCTACCTTAAAAACCACCCCACCTTTTCCAAAAACCTTGGCCTAGATTTGCAGGCATTTCTGATTAGAGTTTGAGTCAAAATTGAATGAGTGAAAAAGGAAGTGATCTAAGGACGTGTGAAGCCAGACTCTGTGCTCTCAGGGGCCAAGCTGGGGCTGTGGCCTGGATGTGCTGTGTGAGGCTGAACTGGCTCCACAGACTGCACTCAGTACAGAAGGTGAAAAGGGAGAAGGGATGGTCTTTTCTGTGGCCACTTCTTGGTTTATCAACTTTTGACACTTTTTACTTCCTCAGTTCAGTTCAGTCGCTCAGTTGCGTCTGACTCTTTACGACCCCATGGACTGCAGCATGCCAGGTCTCCCTATCCACCACCAACTCCCGGACATGCTCAAACTCATGTCCATGGAGTCAGTGATGCCATCCACCCATCTCACCCTCTGTCGTCCCCTTCTCCCGCCTCGTCTTTCCCAGCGTCAGGGTCTTTTCCCGTGAGTCAGGTCTTCGCATTGGGAAGCGTAGAACGTTCTGTGCCCTCTCCTCTCCCTTCATTTCCTTCTCTCCTCCCCCCGGTTTTTGTCATTTTTACAAAGTAAGCTTTTGTAACACTTACAGTGTGTTCTGAAGAATTTTATTAGTACCTCTTACAAAGTCAAGTTCTGTAACGTTCACAATGTAGTCTGGTGATAATCAAGTCTGCTGGGCTTTGTCTATAGGCTGGTTGTAGAAGTGGAAAACTAAAACACCATCATGTCATTGTTAGTTATTGTAGAAATAATTGGAAACAGAAATAGAAATAATTGGAAATAGTTATTGTAGAAATAACACTGAGATGCTGAAAGAAGGAAATCTCAACCTGTGACATTTAAATGTTGCTCCTTGGAGGAGAGTGACACCTTCTAATAGTTTACTATTTCATTTCTTGCTTGCTTCCTACTCAGTATTTCGTTCATGGTCAGCTATTACTGTTTAGGATCCTATGAGGTATGTAAACATGTACATGTAAAACATCTCAATTTTTCAGTGTATACTAGTTGACTGATTTGCAATATTAGTCACAAATCAAAACAGTACAGTGGACACTTTTAAGCCCATCACTCGAATTAGGACATGGAAGACCCTGTGCCCTCATTCCCTCCCTCACTGCAGCTCAGAGGACCCTCGAAAGACACCTCCAGCCTGACGTTTGGGTTTGTCATGTAAGTGTGTATCCCTAAACTATATGTGGATGAGGGGATGTTATGCAGAAGGAATCCTGTTGAGGACAGTCTTCTGTAACTTGGTTTTTTCACATACATCACTAAGATTTATCCTTGTGTGTATAGAGTTTGTTTTCACTCGATAATTCATAGCATGAACGTGCCAGGATTTGAAGTCTAGTTTCTAGTTGAGGAATGCTTGGGTTCTTATTTTTTTCCTTTGCCGTTATGAACCATACTGCCCTGAACATTCTTGAGTGTGACTTGCTACCCATGTGCAAAGACTTCTAGATGTAAATCTAAAGGTGGAGGGTACTGTCAGAGAAGGTGAACACTGGACTTGGGATTTTTCTCTGAAGAGATTATATTGTTAGCGTTCCCATTGATTCACATCTTTATCAACATTTGGTATTAGAGTTTGTAGAACTCTTAACTTTTGCTGATTTCAGTTCAGTCACTCAGTTGCGTCCGACTCTTTGCAACCCCACGGACTGCACCATGTCAGGCCCCCCTGTCCATCACAAACTCCTGGACATGCTCAAACTCATGTCCATCGAGTTGGTGATGCCAGCCAACCATCTCATCCTCTGTCGTCCCCTTGTCCTCCTGCCTTCAATCATTCCCAGCATCAGGGTCTTTTCAAATGAGTCAGTTCTTCACATCAGGTGGCCAAAATATTGGAGTTTCAGCTTCAACATCAGTCCTTCCAATGAACACCCAGGACTTATTTCCTTTAGGATGGACTGGTTGGATTTCCTTGCCATCCAAAGGACTCTCAAGAGTCTTCTCCAACACCACAGTTCAAAAGCATCAATTCTTCGGTGCTCAGCTTTCTTTATAGTCCAACTCTGACATCCATATATGACTACTGGAAAAACCATAGCTTTGACTAGACGGACCTTTGTTGGCAAAGTAATGTCTCTGCTTTTTAATATGTTGTCTAGGTTGGTCATAGCTTTTCTTCCAAGGAGCAAGCGTCTTTTAATTTCATGGCTGTAGTCACCATCCACAGTGATTTTGGAGCCCAAAAATTAAAGTCTGCCACTGTTTCCATTGTCTCCCCATCTATTTGTCATGAAGTAATGGGACCAGATGCCATGATCTTAGTTTTCTGAATGTTGAGTTTTAATTAAGCCCACTCTTTCACTCTCCTCTTTCACTTTCATCAAGAAGCTCTTTAGTTCTTCTTCACTTTCTGCCATAAGGGTGGTGTCATCTGCATATCTGAGGTTATTGATATTTCTCCCGGCAATCTTGATTCTAGCTTGTGCTTCCTCCAGCCCAGCGTTTCTCATGATGTACTCTGCATATAAGTTAAATAAGCAGGGTGACAATATATATCCTTGACATACTCCTTTTCCGATTTGGAACCAGTCTGTTGTTCCATGTCCAGTTCTAACTGTTGCTTCTTGACCTGCATACAGATTTCTCAGGAGGCAGGTCAAGTGGTCTGGTATTCCCATCTCTTTCAGAATTTTCCACAGTTTATTGTGATCCACACAGTCAAAGGCTTTGGCAGAGTCAATAAACCAAAAGTAGCTCTTTTTCTGTAACTCTCTTGGTTTTTCAGTGATCCAACAGATGTTGGCAATTTGATCTCAGGTTTCTCTGCCTTTTCTAGATCCAGCTTGAACATTTAGGAGTTCACGGTTAACATACTATTGAAGCCTGGCTTGGAGAATTTTGAGCATTACTTTGCTAGCATGTGAGATGAGCGCAATTGTGTAGTAGTTGGAGCATTTGGCATTGCTTTTCTTTGGGATTGGAATGAAAACTGACCTTTTCCAGTCCTGTGGCCATTGCTGAGTTTTCCAAATTTGCTGATTTAGTAGATGTAAAATTGTCATGGTTACACAAATGTCATGATTAATATTCTCTTGTGAAATTTTTTTTCCTGTCTTTTGCCCATTTTTCTTTTCCTATTCCTTTTTTAAAGTTGAAATATAGTTGACCTACAACATTGGTTCCAGGTGCACATCATGTGGGTTTGACATTCATGCACGTTAGGAAACCAGCCCCACAGTGAGTCTAGTAACTACCTGTCACCTTGCGGAACTGTTACCATGTTGTCATGTGCTTCCTGGGCCCAGAGGTCTGTCCCTTGCAGCTTGTTTTCTCCAGGAAGCCCTCTGCTGTCTCGCCCTCTCTGCTCGTGCTGGAGCCTCGCTAACTTGAGTGTTGCCTGCTCGGAGCTGTCCTGGGGGCCCTGAAGCTAGCCTCGGTTTCCTTAATTCTTCTCGTTTTTCCTGCTCCGCTTGGGCGGCTTCTATCCCACCACTCAGCACTTCAGATCTTTGGTCTGTTCCTCTATCATGTGATCTACCGGATTCCTTCTAGTACATTCTTCCGTCTATTGTATTCTCTGGTTCTGATTGGTTCTTTTACCTATTTTTAACTCTTTGTAGATGTTCTCACTGTGTCCATCCCTTTGCCCTCCTGAATCCTGTGAGCATCTTTATGGTCGTGATCTTGGACTCTTTTGGGCTTCCCTGGTGGCTCAGATGGTAAAGAAACTGCGTGTAATGCAGGAGACCCAGGTTCGATCCCTGGATCAGGAAGATCTCTTGGAGGAGGGAATGGTAACCCGCTACAGTATTCTTGCCTGGAGAATTCCACACACAGAGGAGTCTGCTGGGCTACAGTTCATGGGGTCACAAAGAGCTGGACACGACTGAGTGACTAACACTTTGGACTCTTTTATCAGGTGGACTGTGTGTGTGCTTGGTTAGTCATGCCTGACTCTTTGCCACCCGTGGACTGTATGTAGTCCACCAGGCTCCTCTGTCCGTGGGATTCTCCAGGCAGGAATACTGGAGCAGGTTGCCATTTCCTCCTCCAGGGGATCTTCCTGATCCAGGGATCGAACCCAGGTCTCCTGCATTGGCAGGCGGGTTCTTTACCACTGAGCCACCTGGGTGGATTATTCATCTCCATTTTGTTAAGTTCTTTCTCTGAGGTCTCCTGTTGTTTTTTCATTGGGAACATATTCTTCCATCTCTTCCTCTTGCTAACCTCTATTTCTTCACACTAGGTGGGCTGCTTTTGTCTCCCGGCCTTGGAGAAGTGCCTGTGTGAGCACTATCCTGTGGGGCCCAGCAGCACGCCCCGCCCTGGCAGCAGGACTGGAGGCTTCAGGGATGTGTCCTTTGTGGGTGGCGTGCACCTTTCTGTCGCGCTGGGGCCGGCTGCTGTCAGTGTGCTAGTGTGAAGACTGGCCCCAGCCCAGCTGCCTGGGAGGCCTTGCCTGGTGGAGTTGTTGTGGGCACACTGGTGGGCTGGGCAGAACCCCCGGTGCCACTAGGCTAGAGGGAGGAGTCCAGGGTCGTGCCCAGCAGCTCTGGTGTCAGCCCCGGGGCCAAGATCACAGAAGTGAGTGCAACCAGCACCCCAGCCCCCAGGGGAAGCCCTGCTGCCACCTGCTTCTCCAGGAGGCTCTCTGGGACCCATAGATGGTCCGGCCCAGGCCCCTCTGGGACCACAGCCTCCGTGCTGAAGTTCAGAGTGCGTGAGCGTCTGTGCACAACACTGGAGAGCCGTCTCTGTTTCCTGTAACCCTGGCTGCCAGCCCGTGGTTCTGCACGCCCAGACGGTAACGCAGAAGTGGGGTGCAGGCTCTAAGAGCATGGTGCCCTGGCCCTGGAGGCCCGCGGCTGGGCCCCCCGCCCGTGGGTCTGTACTGCAGCGTCCTTCCTGGCTCCTTCCCGCTCCGCTCGGTCCCCCTCTTCCCTTCTCTCTTTCCCACCCCTTCCTCTTTGCTCCGACGGTCCTCGCATCGTAGGTTCTGACCCAGGACTGCTCTTTGGGCCTGAGCTGAAGAATGAGCTGGCTAAGCTGCCTTTGTCCTTGCCTGGCAGACGCTCATCAGTCTCCTTCGTGTTCCGGTGGACAGCGGTCCTGCTGGCTCACCAGCTCCTCATGGAGGAAGGGGGTTCAACGGCCTCCGCGGAGGACCACCGGGGCCCTGGCGGGAGCCCCTCCCTGCCAGTGCCCCCGGAGGGCCCCGCCCGCGCCCGCCGCCTTGGAGCCCGGCAAGTCCTGGTCCTCCGCCCACAGACACGCGAGCAGGAGGAGCGGGCTGTCGAAGCTGTGCCAGAGCCGGGTGGCGCTGTCGGGTAAGCAGCCGCGCCCCGCCGGCCTGGCGGCACCTGTGCAGGACGGGGGCCCACGCCGGCTTCCTCGCTTGCTGACTCTGCTCTGACGGGAACGGGGGAGGCCTGTGTTTCTGCTGCGTTGGTCCTGCTATGACTCCTGAGCAGACGAGACACTCTCCCCATCCAGGCGGGGCTGGGATCGGCTTGCAGTTCAGGGTCATGCAGGGCAAGACGTTGTTTCTTAGTCCACTGTGTGTGAGGTGCCCGGCCAGGTGGGTGGGCTGCCAGGAGCCAGACTGAGTTTTGTTCAATGGGCTCAGCACTTGCTGACTGAGCGCACCCGGGGTCCTGTTCTCCTCCAGATGCAGGCGGCTTAGATGGGCCCGCAGGCGGCCAGCCTCCCCAAGGCGGCGGCGAGGCCTGGGGCCATGACCCGAAGGCCTGCAGGGCCCAGATCCAGCCAGGGGGAGGGCGCCGCTCTGCCAGGGCAGCTCCTTGTTGGAGGGTCTCCCTGGGAGGCAGCAGGTGGGAGTTGGCTGGAGCTGGAGGAGTGGGCTGGTGGGGAGGGGGGTGGAGAAAGCAAAGGAGGACCTGGAGGGTCTGGGTGCAATCAGGGCGGTCACTGTGGAGCTGCCCTTATGGGTCTGTGAGGCAGGCAGGCCACCCCCTCAGGAGCCAGGGCTCCATCTGGGGGTGCTACCCAGGGAGAGGAGGGGGCGGAAGCAGATGGGTGTCCCCATGTTGGTCCTGAGGCCCGGGGGCGGGGACCTTGGGGCGGGCTGCCTGGGAAGAAGAGGCCCTGGGCAGGTGGCCAGGCAGGTTGCAGCCTCAGGGGAGGGTCGGGGTGGGCCCACGGACTGAGAGGTGCCAGCGTCCTCTCTGAGGGGCCCAGAGGGGAGGGGGAAGAGTCAGGTTTGGTTCTTTGGTTTTTGAGCCGCTGGAAGAATGGAGTTGGCATACGCTGAGCTGGGACGGGGGAGCCGGAGCCCTGGCTCGGCCGCGGGTGTAAGCGGTGCCATCAGCACCTGTCTAGTAAAGCGTGTTTACAGCCACCAGTGCAGGGTGGGACGGTGAGGTTCCAGGTCCCAAAGGGGTGAGAGGCGAGCAGTGTAGGGCAGGTGGTTCGGGAGGAGGGGCGCGGCCCTCCTGGTGCAGCGCTGCTGAGGGCTGAGGCGAGGCCTGAGAAGGGCCCGCTGCTGGCAGCAGAATTTCTGGGGTGATGGTGAGTGACCCTGCGGGCGGGGGGCCCGGGAGGGCAGTGGGGACAGCGGGGAGCTCAGCGTTCGTGCTGCTGTGTGGGGGTCTCAGAGGACCCTGAGGGGTGTTGGGATGCATGTCCGAGTGTCCGTCAATGCTGGGTCCTCTTGCAGGAGCTCGAGGCGGGGGCCGTGTGGGGTCTAAAGCATCCCTTTGCTTTCCAGAGGAGAGGTGGAGCTCCTACTGCCTCTCGTCACTGGCCGCCCAGAGCATCTGCACAAGCAAGCGGCACTGCTCGGCCACGCCCGGGCAGGTGGGCCTTGCGGGGTCCCTGGGCAGCCCGTCCTGCTGCTCCCTGCTGCGGGGCTTGTCCTCAGGGTGGTCCACGCCTCTGCTCCCAGCCCCTGTGTGCAACCCCAACAAGGCCGTCTTCACCGTGGATGCCAAGACCACAGAGGTACGTGCTTCGGTGTGTGACCAGCCGTGCGCTTGGGGTCTGCGGCTTCACCTTATGCCTCAGACACTCGAGTGTTTCGGTGCAGTTAGAAGAACGGCTGGGTCTACCTCTGCGGTGGCGAGAGCGATGACTTTGGAGACCTCAGTATGGATCTGTCTGGACAAATCCAGTCCTCCCATCAATGTAGAGACTCAAGGAGAGGGGGTAGTGCATCGTGTAAACTTATTTGCCGAGCGTGGATAGCCAGGATTTAAAGCAAATGCGTTTGCAGGATGCGTGTGTATGTGTACAGGGCTGAGGCTTTTAGGTGGGTGGGCGTGGGGCTGGTCCTCAGCGCCACGCCCATCGTGGTGGGTGAGGCCAGCGTGGTTCCCGTCTCCGTGCTGCCTGCTGCACTGGCCGCTGGTTGTTTCCATTTCTCTGGGTGGAGGAGCCGCGGGGGCTCTTCTGTGAGTTGCTGACCGCGGGGCGGTGAGGCCAGGCCTGCGCCACCTTCCCTTCAGCTGTCCCAGTGGGTGGAGGAGCTGCTGGTGACACGGTGCCCTCCTCTCTGTGACCTCAGATCCTGGTGGCCAACGACAGAGCCTGCCGGCTCCTGGGCTACAGCAGCCATGACCTCATTGGCCAGAAGCTCACTCAGTTCTTCCTGAAGCCGGAGCCCGACGTGGTGCAGGCCCTCAGTGAGGAGCACATGGAGGCCGATGGCCATGCCGCCATCGTGTTCGGCACTGTGGTGAGTGCGGGCTTCTGGGCTACCGGCGCTCACGGTCAGCCGTCCCGCCCTGGGCCCTGGCGTAGGGAGTGGCTGGGAAGGGGGTGGGTGTGGAGGAGGCCACGTCAGAGTGGAGATGCTGCGGCTCGTGGCCTAGCGCCTTTCCGGTGCTCTTTGATGAGGAGGGAGGCGCGACCCGCATGGCGAGCCTGCAGGGCCCATGCCGGGCTCTGGGGAGCTGGCAGTTCAGTTTTCTCCCATCTGTCTCCATGCCCACCTGTCTGGTCGTGTAGGGGGCTGGCACGGCTATGAGGGCTCCCTGGAGCTTTGGGCTTCCCCGTATATGTGTCCAGGTTGGACGTTGACAGGCTGACCTGCATGTTAAATGCTGGGCCCTGAGCCTCAGGCCCTGAAACAAGTTAGATAGGACCACGTACACCCAGAAAACTATCCATCCACGGGACGACTGCCTACAAGGAAATGCAAACATTCAGCATGTGTGGGTGTCTTTTCTTTAAGAAATCTGGCCACCACGTTTCCCTTGCTTTATTACTGTGAAGCGGAGCATGAGAACACTTACTCTTCTGATATATCACTCACTAGAGACCGTACCAGAGAAGGCAATGGCACCCCACTCCAGTCCTCTTGCCTGGAAAATCCCATGGACGGAGGAGCCTGGTAGGCTGCAGTCCATGAGGTCGCTAAGAGTCGGATATGACTGGGCGACTTCACTTTCACTTTTCACTTTCATGTATTGGAGAAGGAAATGGCAACCCACTCCAGTGTTCTTGCCTGGAGAATCCCAGGGACGGGGGAGCCTGGTGGGCTGCCACCTATGGGGTTGCACAGAGTCAGACACGACTGAAGCGACTTAGCAGCAGCAGCAGCAGCAGCAACAGAGACCATATGGTTGGGCATCGGAAGGCTTGGTTGTGCTTTGATTAATTTCTGTACGTGAGGCGGGCAAGCAGCGGGCAGGTGCACCTGCATGCTGGGCTCAGGCCACTCTGAGCCCGTTTGTGCCCCAGGTGGACATTGTGGGCCGCAGCGGGGAGAGGATCCCAGTCTCCGTGTGGATGAAGAGGGTGAAGCAGGAGAGCAGCCTCTGCTGTGTGGTCGTGCTGGAGCCCGTGGAGCGGGTCTCGGCCTGGGTGGCGTTCCGGAGCGACGTGAGTCACGTTCGGGTTCCCAGCTGCGTGTCGCTTTACCACTCGGGGCGTCCCCGGTGTGTTGGCACGTGGTGTCCCCCGGGGCCTTCAGGCAGGAAGAGGGCCTGGGGCCTGGAGGGTGTGCCCGGCTGCCCTCCTGGTAACTGCACTTGGGCAGGGCATCCGGCCTCCCTGGCCTCTGTTCCCTCACCTGTACACTTGGGATATGAACCCAGCCCCCGACAGGATGGTTTGACGCTTGGATAGAGTCATACGTGTGCCCCCCGAGTGGTGGCTGACACGCTGACCGCACTCAAGGGCGGCGTGGGTGTGGCGGTTGTGTGTGTGGTTCGTGAGCCTCCAGCGTGAGCTGGGCTTCTGCAGGTGCCTGGGGGAACATGCGTTTGGGAATGTCTGGCAGGGGGCGGGAGATGGCGTTCTGAGGGCAGCTCCCTTTGGCCCTGCACTTCCAAGGGTGGGGCGGGGGGACCACCCACAGACGTGCCTTCAGCTGGAAGGCACAGAGCTTCGGTGAGGTTTAAAGCTGAAGCGCAGGAAACTTGGACCACAAGGCTTAACGCCGGCCTCTCCTCCTAGGGCACCGTGGCGTCCTGTGACGGCCTCTTCGCACAGCTGCACGGCTTTGCGTCGGCGGAGGAGGTGGCTGGGCAGCACATCGCAGACCTCATCCCTTCCCTGCAGCTCCCTCCTCCTGGCGAGCACATCCCCACGGTAGGTCCTCAGGGCAGGACCCTGGCCACCAGCCCTGGCTGGCCGAGGCTGGGCCCTGTGGCCACTGGGGTCTGTCTGTCTAGTGTCAGTCACGTTCCTAGACCCAGCTCCATGACCTGACAGCAGAGTGTCTGCACTCAGAGCCTCTGTGGCGCCCCGACTGGCCACCCCTGCCCCTGGTCCCCTTCCTGGAGCTCCTGATGGGGCCTCTCTCCTGAGAGGTCTGGGGGCTGCGAGGAGCAGGAGTGACTGGCTTGTGTCGTTTCCTGCCCAAGTCAGGACTGCGGGTCAAGTGGCGGCGGTTGCTCGGCAGCTCTGGGGGGCAGTGGGGGTTCGGGCTGGGGGTTCTCTTCTCAGCTGGACCCCCCAGTTCCCAGGGGCCCTGTTTCACAACTAGCGCGCGGTCTTCACACAGTGATTGCACTGCCGGGACTCACCTGATGTCATAATCAGTGATCTGCAGGGTCAGACGGTCAGGGGTCGTCAACCTAGGGTAAGCTCGGCTCTGCTGCTACAGGAGAGAGACCCTTCCAGGACGTCGTGGGCTCTCCCTGGCTCTCCTTTGGCTTCAGGCTGAGAGCTGGGCCCTCCTGGGTGGTGGGGTGCTAGTTTCAGTCCCTCCAGCTCGACAGGAAGCCTCCCCTCCCACACTTGACTCTCTTTATGCCCCTTACTCTGTCCTAAGACAGTGGACCTCCTGAAGCCCAAAGCTGTGGGGCTCAGTTGGTGCAGCCACTGTAGGGGACTGGTTGCTTATGCTTAACTGTGGCATGCTGGTGTAAGTCCTTTTGGACATGCCTACTCGTGTCCTACTCTTCGCCACTCTGTGGACTGTAGCCGCCAGTTTCCTCTGTCCATGGGATTCTCCAGGCAGGAATACTGGAGTGGGTTGCCGTGCCCTCCTCCAGGGGGTCTTTCCGACCCAGGGATCGAACCCATGTCTCTTCTGTCTCTTGCATTGGCAGGCGGGTTCTTTACCACTAGTGCTGCCTGGGAAGCCCTTGCTTAACTCTGAACATAAGCACACTTCTGCCCCACCCCAGGCACGCATCCAGGGGAGGTGTGCATGCTAGGAGACGTGTGTTTGTGTGTGCCAGGAGGCACGCGCACGTGCGTGTGTGTGCACCAAAAGGCATGTGCAGGCACACTCCCAGCAGCTCCACGCTGGATCCGCCTGTCACCTCTGCAGCAAAAGAGCCTGCCCCTCTTCCCTCGGGGCCCACTGGGGCCCGGGGTCTTACCAGGGGAGCCTGCCCCTCTTCCCTCGGGGCCCACTGGGGCCCGGGGTCTTACCAGGGGAGCCTGCCCCTCTTCCCTCGGGGCCCACTGGGGCCCGGGGTCTTACCAGGGGAGCCTGGGGTCTTACCAGGCGAGCCTGCCCCTCTTCCCTCAGGGCTCACTGGGGCCCAGGGTCTTACCAGGGGGGCCTGCCCCTCTTCCCTCGGGGCCCACTGGGGCCCGGGGTCTTACCAGGGGGGCCTGCCCCTCTTCCCTCGGGGCCCACTGGGGCCCGGGGTCTTACCAGGGGGGCCTGGGGTCTTGAGTTCCGCCCCCGGTCACGATGCAGGGCATAAGTGGGAACATGGGAGCTCCCCCGTGTTCGGGCCTTGGGCCTCTGCAGATCCTGCGGGGGAACCCTTAAAAAGGAGGCAGGCAGCACTGGGCGAGGGGTGGACACAGGCCTGGGGACCAGCCGTCTCGAGAGCAGACAGGAGCTGACCTGGAAAGCCTGTTAGATGCTGCTCTTATGGGATTTGCTTGGGAGAGCGGACAGGTTCTGAGTATTTAAAGCAGAGAAATATGATGGAGGACTTGGTTGTGTGGATGATGGGGGAGCTGTGGAGGCAGAGTGGAGATGGACAAACCACCCAGAGGCCAGCAGTCTGGGAAGCCCCCACCCCCTGGCTGCCGAGGCGGGTGCTGGGGACCTGGTGGTCCAGGTGGGGAGCGGGCAGGGACTTGCTTCCTGCAGGGTTGGGAGAGGGGCCAGGCTGGTCCTGACGCATGGCTTGACGACCCCTGTGTGCGCCACCTGTGGGCTGTTCTGGAGTGGGGCACAGCCGTGATGGCTTGGGTCCCGGCCATGCTGGCTTGGGTCCTGGCCATGCTGGCTTGGGTCCTGGCCCGGCCACAGCTCTTGGTCAGGGCTCTGCCTTCCCTAGGGCGGGGTCACGGTCGGGAGATGAGGCAGGAAGAGCAAGGTGGAGGGTGGGTGTCCTGGGGGTGCCTGCCAAGCAGCAAAGCTTCTCAGCTTGGGCCACCGGGGGTGCCGCAGCGGGCGCAGTGGCGTGTCTTTCTTTCAGAATCTCAAGATTCAGAGGTCCGTCGGAAGAGCCAGGGATGGTGCCACCTTCCCTCTGAGCCTGAAGCTGAAGTCCCAGCCCGGCAGTGAGGAGGCTGCAGACGGCGAGGCGGCCCCCGGTGGGGGCTACTCAGCGTCCGTCTGGGTGTTCTCCACCATCAGCGGGCTCATCACACTCCTGCCGGACGGGACCATCTACGGCATCAACCACAGCTTTGCCCTCATGCTCTTTGGTTACGGAAAGGCTGAGCTCCTGGGCAAGGTGGGCTGGGGGGCCGGGCTTGACCCCCACAGGCCTGTGCACCGTGCCTTCTGCTGCAGCGGCATGCTTCCCTGGGGACTCGGGCCCAGAGAGCGGGACCTCTGCCTTGGCCCCATGCCCTGCCGGTGCCCATGTGTCCGGACCTCTGGCAGAGGCCTCGCGTGCCAGGTGCCCCCCGGGAGAGGGAAGGGGCTCTCCCCAAAAGCCTGTCCCATGCGAGGTCTGGTCTGAGTTCCTGGAGGGTGGTGTCACAGCCTCCACGTGTCCTCCAACCATCCGGGGGCTGTGGTGGGTGGGCTGAGGGGAGGCGTCTTTGTAACCTCTTTCTTGGACTGGGCTGGGCTCTGCGGGCAGGCGAGCATCTCAGGCCACTGAGAGGGGCCGTCCCTGGTGGTCTCAGTGGTCCTCCAGGGCTTCTGGGGTGGGGCGTGGGCCCCACTTGGTTGAGGGGGCAGTTCGTGCCAGAAGGCGAGGCTGCTATGTGGGGTGTCGCTCGACGTCTGAGCAGCGCCTGCCCCTGGCCCCACGCCTGGCTGGCTCGGCTCTTGAGGTGGGTGCTGGCCTGGGCTCCCCACACCTTCCACTGAGCACCTCAGTGTCCACGGGCAGCCATCCCCTCTCGCCACCCTCGCTGGGGCCAGCACTGCACACCAGCCAGAGCTTTAACCAGAGCCTGAAAAGAGGGGCTTCTCTGTTTTGTAAGAGAAATACCAGTTTGAATTAAGTGAAACAGTTCACGTCAACGATTACACAGTCGGAGTAATTTCTGGATGAGGGCTCCCCGCAGCAATGTGGGGGCACCGAGTCCTTGCAGGGAGTACGTGAACGCAGGCTTGTTAGGGCTTGTGAAGGGAAAGAGAAACTAGTTACGCTTTCCATGGTGGGTGTCGGGGGTGCGCGGACCTGCCGAAAGGAGCTTGACCCGGGGTCTTTCTGGACCTCGTCCAGAGCCTGCTCAGGTCCTCGTCCCTCTCTGCCCAGGCGGGGTCTCGCCTAGTTCTGAAGCACCCTGTGTTTCCTAGAACATCACCTTCCTGATTCCTGGTTTCTACCACCACATGGACCTTGCCTACGACAGCTCCTTACCTCTGCGGGACCTGGCCAGCTGCCTGGACGCTGGCAGCCAGACTGGGCCTGGGGTCAGCACTGGGGACGAGCCTGCTGGCACAACCCAGGGTGAGGCTGGCCCCTTCCTCCTCCCTGGCCACCCCTCCCCACAGGAGAGGGGCTGGAGCTGGGGGCGGGCCTGGGTGTGACGGGGGGCGGTGGTGTCATGGGGACCCAGTACTGTGGGTTTGGTTTCTTCTCTGTGTCTTGTGGGCCTTCCACATTCCAGGGGATGGGACGCTTGTGTGGGGCTCACAGCTGTGTTGGCGCAGAGCGCAGGGCCGGAGATGCCCAAGTGAGTCACGTGTGCCTGCGTCCGGCGCCGTAGCTAGTTGGAAGTCTTGTTGTGCGAGTTAAGTGACGTAGCTTTACGTAAGTAGCTGAAGGCGGGACTGATGTCAGATCCATCCCTGAGTCAGCAGTCTCGTCGGATTTCTTCAGTTTTGTCTATTGCCAGTGTTTTTTTCCCGAATTTACTTACTTATTTTTAGCTGTGCAGGGTCTTTGTCGCTGTGCAGGCTTTTCTCTAGCTATGGAGAGCGGAGGAGGCTCTTCTGTAGTCGAGGTGCGAGGGCTTCTCATTGCAGTGGCTTCTGTTGGGGAGCGCCGGCTCTAGGGTGTGTGGGCTCCAGCAGCTGTGACTCGTGACTCCTGGCTGCGGCTCGCAGGATCTAGAGCCCTGGCTCAGTAGTGGTGGGGCACGGGCCTCACTGCCCCACGGCACGGGGACTCTTCCCAGACCAGGGACTGAATCTGCGTCTCTTGCACTGGCAGACGGATTCTTTACACTGAGCCACCAGGGAGGTCTTCTAGTGCTTTTAACTCAACATTTGAGATGATTCCAATACAAGCCCTGAGTCCACAACTGTGACACCGTAGCACCATGTGAGGGGTGCAGAGCGGGGCTCCCGCTGCACGGACCCCCTCTGTTCTCTGGAGGTGGAGCCCCGGGAAGCAGAGGCCCAGCGGAGGCTCTGGCAGCCTCCAGGGGGCTCACTGCCCCTCCAGGAGGCTCGATGGGGCAGCCCCGGTGTCTCCTCGGAGGCCCTCCCGGGTCTGCGCCCATGGGTGCTGTCACCAGAGGGCGAGTCTGTGGAAAGACTTGGAGGAAGCACCAGTGGATTTACTACAGTCACTGAGGGGAAATGTGACTGCGTGGCATCTGACAGGGACGTGCGTGCTGTCAGATGGTGTGTGTCGGGCCTTAGACGTGACTGCGTGGCGTCTGACAGGACGTGCGTGCTCACTGTCAGATGGTATGTGTCGGGCCTTAGACGTGACTGCGTGGCATCTGACACGGACGTGCATGCTCACTGTCAGATGGTGTGTGTTGGGCCTTAGACGTGACTGCATGGCGTCTGACAGGATGTGCGTGCTCACTGTCAGATGGTGTGTGTCAGACCTTAGATGTGACTGCGTGACGTCTGACAGGACATGAGTGCTCACTGTCAGATGGTGTGTGTCAGGCCTTAGACGTGACTGCGTGGCATCTGACAGGACGTGCGTGCTCACTGCAGATGGTGTGTGTCGGGCCTTAGACGTGACTGCGTGGCGTCTGACAGGACATGTGTGCTCACTGTCAGATGGTGTGTGTCGGGCCTTAGACGTGACTGCGTGGCGTCTGACGGACGTGCGTGCTCACTGTCAGATGGTGTGTGTCGGGCCTTAGACGTGACTGCGTGGCGTCTGACATGGACATGCGTGCTCACTGTCAGATGGTGTGTGTCGGGCCTTAGACGTGACTGCATGGTGTCTGACGGACGTGCCTACTCACTGTCAGATGCTGTGTGTCAGGCCTTAGACGTGACTGCGTGGCGTCTGACGGATGTGCGTGCTCACTGTCAGATGGCATGCGTCGGGCCTTGGTTGCAGTGTTTGGGGTGTTTCCTGTGTCGTGCGGGATCTCTTTGTGGTGCATGGTCTCCCTTCTTGTGCCACATGGGCCCCAGCGTGCGCAAGCTCAGTAGTTGTGGTGTGTGGCCTTAGTTGGTCTGTGTCATGTGGATCTCGTTCCCTGACTGGGGATCAAACTCACGTCTCCTGCGTTGGAAGTGCAGATTCTTCACCACTGGACACCAGGGATGTCCCTGGTGTTCAATTTTTAAAAGATGCTTTGTCAGGCTACTGACTCTCTTTGAATGACCCCTTTTCTTAACATGGGGTTTCCTTCTTTGTATCTGGGTTTTTCTATCTGCAAAGACTCCTTTTTTCAAGGTTTTTTTTTCTCTGTCACTGATATATTCCCTTTCCTCTTCTTCCAGAATCTAAGTTCTTTCAGTGTGTGTGTAATTCATGTTCTTTGTAGGAAATGGGTGGGCAGCGGCACAGGAGCTCTGCCCTCATGGTCTCCAGGGTGGACCTGTGGGCATTGCATGCTTACTTGCGATGCCAGTCTGCCGCTCCTGACCAGCAGGGGCTGGACTCTTCCTGAGAGCCTCCCCGTGCAGGCCGCTGCGTAGCATGGACAGTCGCGCCCCTGCCACCCGGTGACTGTGGTGTCCTGGCCCTGCTGTAGGCAGGCGCTGCATCTGGCCTCTGGAGTGTGGGCAGAGCCGGGTGATGCACACAGAGCCGTGAGGTGGAGAAGACACCCGCGCTCCAGAGGACAGAGCAGGGGAGGCTGTGCCTTCTCGGTCCCCAGGCCGAAGGAGCAGGGCGGGCATGGCGGGGAGGCCGGAGGCCCCGAGGGAGGAGCAGGCTTAGGCCGCAGGCCTCTGGGTCTCCCCTGGAGTCAGAGAGTGGAGCTCCTGGGGGCTGTCAGCAGTGAGGGGCCCAGGGCTGCGCCATGGACGTGGGCCTGGCAGCATTTCTGAAGTCAGGTCAGGCGCCTGCTCAGCGAACCGGAGGTGGTTTTCAGTGGGATGCCCCAGCAAGTGGGAAACACTCTTTTTTGCCAGATCCAGAGGTGGACACCGAGACCCCAAAGTCAGCGGAGAGCCAGGACACATCCCCCACGGCCCCGGTCCGCACGGACAGCGGGGGCTCCCTACCCCCCTCCCCGCTGGCACCGCGCACTCCGGGGTAAGTCCTCCAAGGGAGGGCTAGGTGCATGCGGGGACGGGGAGGGCGCTGGACGTGGTGACAGAGGTGACACCGGCGCCCTGGATGGCCGTGCCGCTGCCGTGTCGCGGGCCTGTTTTACGGGTAAGGAAGCGTTTAGGCAGGATCCAGGGAACTGGTCCCAACATAACTTCCTCGTTTCGAAAATCTCTTGACTCTGTTTGCTGTGTGTTTTTAAATCACACAGTATTCTGTTTAGAGGAGAAGGGCTCAGTTTGGAAAACTTAGGAAAGTAGAAGTGACACGTCCACTTGTTCAGTTATCACAGGCCTGTCGTGTGGAGCGTTCTGGTGTGTTTTCAACCAGTTTCTCATTTTGAAAAATCACTTTGAGACTGAGTGTGAGTGTACAGTAACGCACCAACCTCGGTGGGCCTTTCTCCTCCCCCCTGGGAGGGGCTGCTGCCGCGCTGCTCGGCGTCCCTCGTTGCCCTGGGGTCAGGACACAGGTCAGCAGTGCCTGTCCTGAACTTGACCAGACGCACGTCCTTGTCTCTGGCTGCTTCTGCTCGCCATTGTGTGCGACTTATTGACACCACATGGTTTTCTCGTTTTCTTGAAATGATGTTTTAAACACGTACTACGTGAATGTCTGTGTTTAAGTACTAAAGAATAATGGTGAACAGCAAAAGTCCCCCAACTCTCCCAGCCGTGAGCTCCTTCCAGACCACCTCCCCATGCCCTGGAGTGTGAGCCTTGCTACACAGATGTGTGTGCTTGGACATGCCCTCCTTAACGTGTGCACGTGCTGGAGGCACCGTGCATCCCTGGAGCAAACCCGCCCCTCACGCAGCACCATGGCTGGCGGACGCAGCCCCTGTTGTTCGCGACCACCCCTGGCTTCCGGCTTCTCTTCGGTGGTTGGAGCAGCGTGACCCCGTCAGTCTGAGCGCTCACACGCATGGGGTGAGGAGGGGAGGGCCCCTCGCTCCTCGGTTCCCCTGGAAAGCCCTGCGGGTCCTCGGAACCACACTCACAGCCGCCTCCCCTGCGGGCGGTCCTCGAGCGGGGCTGGAATGTTTACCCATCGCCGCACGCCTGTCCCCAGGCCGGGCCGGGCCCGGCCACCCTCTGTTGACCTCGGGGCCACTGTCCGGCCTGGGCTGACCCGGGGCGGCGCCCAGCACTGTTCCACGTGGGTGTTAGTGGCCGGGCTGGGCCCCTGTCCGCGGCTCCGCAGTCGGCCTCTTCCTCTGGGGTCCCCCGTCCCCAGCATGCCGGGGGCTCTGTGCTCTGGCTCCCAGCAACCCACGCCCAGCCCTTCCAGCCCCGACTCCTCTTGCCCTCCCGCTCTGCGCTCTGGATCTGGTGGCATTTGTAGCCATCATGGTTCCTCCCCTTTTTCCCTCATACCTCCCTCCGCACGGGTGCGGGGAGCCTGACTGCCCTCGGGGCCGCTCCCTGCATGGTGAGCCATGGTGAGCGTGGGGACTGCAGCCTTGAGCACAGGGTCCTCGCGCTCGGACCACCTGGGTGAGTCACTGCTACGTGTGGATTTGCCTGCAGAACACGTGACTTGGTGTTTCGTTTTTTACCTTTGTTATAAAAGTTCATCTTCTCTCCTGTCCTGTTTTATGGTGGTGATCGCTTTGTGCTTGTCTCTGGTGGAGGGGGAGTCCGTGTGACCTCTCCTGTGGCTCCTAAGTGACTGTCGTCCTGCGTCACGATCTGCAGGGGGGACAGCATCCCAGGAGGAAGCCGGCCAGCGCGGGACCAGTCACCGCCCGAGCGCCCGCGAGACGTGTCCGAGGGAGGCCCATCCGCCCGCAGCTCCTCATCATCACCCAAGGGCCAGCAGTGCTCCGTCTCCGAGCAAGAGCAGCCGGCGACAGCGGAGAGCCTCAGACGGGGCCTTCAGCGGGGGAGTCGATCTGACCTGGTGGGCACGAAACCATCTGCTTCCCAGGAAGACTCCGAAGCTGCCGCCCCCAGTGCAGACAGGAGTGCTGGGGACGAGACGCGTGGCCTGTGTCAGGAGGCGCAGGCGGGGCGGAGCAGCGCCAGTGATTCAAACCAGGGCACTGACGCTGCCACAGCCGCGCCCCACACTGAGAGTCGACAGGCCAGGCAGGGCCCCCAGGGGGAGCGGAGCGTGCTGCCGGGAAGCCCGCGCTCGGCCCCCAGCCCCCCAGGGACGCTGCAGCTCTTGTTCTCGATGCCACCTTTGGACGAGCCCCGGCTGGGGGCGCGGGAGGACAGAGAGGAGCTGCACACGTGCTTGCTAAAGGAGCAGCTGTCCGCCTCGAGCCTCGCGAGGCCTTGGGGTGTCTCCTACGCCGAGCTGGTCCTGACCGGGCAGCCTCTGCCCTCTGCCCCTGCGTCCTTGTTGGACCTGAGAGCCACAGACCCACGGGGCGGCCGCTCGGGCAGCTCCTCAGCCTGCTACGCCCTGGCTACAGACCTGCCCAGTGCCCTGGAGGCTGTGGAGGCCCCGGAGGCTGGCGAAAATTCATTTTCCTGGAACCTCAAGGAGCTGGTTTTCAGGGACTGGACAGACCAAACTTCTTCCAACTGTTCGTGCGCCACGTCTGAACTTGGGGGCACGTCCTCGCCTTCACTGGTGGGCTCTGACGTAGATGTGGGTGCCCTGCACAGGCAGCGGTCAGACATGCTGGACGACCAGGAGCTGCTGCTGCTGACTGGCACCTGCCTTGATCTGGGTGGGGGCCGGCACTTCCACGAGAGCTGCCTGGGCCTGGAGGGGCCAGAGCTGTCCCAGACATGTCTGGTGTCCTCCGAGCACCAGGACGCGAATGGCCGTGACAGCCCGAGCTGCGCCCCCGCTGTGCCGGGAGCCAGCGCTGAGGACGAGTGCCCATTGGAGGTTCCCGGGCGGAGCCTCCAGGTCACCTCCACGCCCATGAGAGCCGAGGGCCCCGGCCCTGCACCCCTCAGGGCGGCCGACCTGCAGCCGGAGATCCAGGAGGGCACCTATGTGGGGAGCTGCTACCACCGGGACGGCTCGCAGCTGAGTATGTGTGGGTGGGTGGGGTGGGTGGGGGGCCTGGTCTCCTGCTGCCCTGCTGCCCCGAGTGGGCTCCATGGGGGGGGCCTCCTCATCCTGGTGTCTCGGGGGGCTTCACCCCCAGAATAGTGTGGCAAAAATGATGAATTATATTAAGAAAAGAACCTGAAGTTATAGTTTACATGTTGAAAGTTAGGACTACAAGTACATGTGCTGGCAGGGGCAGCCTGGGGTCCCGGCTGCTCTGTGCGGTGCAGCTGGGGATGGGGTCCCAGAGCCCCGGCCTCGGCAGTCCCACCAGGAGGGGGAGGTGGGGCTTGGATCTCCACAGGCTGTCGGGGTTCAGGGACAGCCAGGTCTGGGTGAGGCCTGAGCCGGCCCTCCCATCAGCGCTGTGTCCTCCAGGGTGGGGAGAGGCTCTGTGTGGCTCTCCACACTCTCTGACATTCTGGGTGAGGTTCGAGCCGCATGTGGGATTTCAAGTCTGCGTGTGCTCCGTGTGCAAGGAGGCTGCACTTCTTGGAACCTCCGCTCTGGGGGGTGGCGGTCAGCCCTTTAGCTTGTCCCTTTTTATTTTCCTAATTTTCCAGCAGTGCTGTATTTCAGCCAGATGTTTTCCTCATTGCCAATTTCCTAGTGGTGACTACAGGGCTTTTTTCCTAACCTTAAAAAAGTTTCACAAGTAATATATGTTATTTGCAGAAATACTAGAAATAAAAGACTAAAAAGAAGAAAATAACCTGTAAACCCCCTGCCAGGAAGAAGACAGCCACATTCGCTTTGCTGCATCCCCAGGGGGCTGTGCCAACAGACACGCGTGCCCCGGTGGGGTGCCGCGGTGCGCACTGTGTACAGCTGGGTGGCACCTGTGTGCGTGGCTCCCCTGGCAGACTCTGGAGGGCACTGGGGCAGCTTCTCCAGGCTCATCTGTGTTGGTGGCTGGTGGCGGGTCTCTCCTGAGTCTCCTGGCCTCCAGCTGCCCTGGGGGACGGGCCGGCTCCTGGCCCTGCACCGGGGAGGTGATGTAGCCACCAGCCTCAGCCGTGCCCTTCTGCAGGCGCGGGGGCCCCTGCCCCGCACTGTTGCCCCGCGTGGAGGCTGTGGGGCTCAGCGGGGTGTCTGGTCTCACCGCCCTCAGGTGTACAGTTTGAAGTGAGGCGCGTGGAGCTCCAGGGCCCGGCCACCCTCTTCTGCTGCTGGCTGGTGAAGGACCTGCCACACAGCCGCCTGGACTCGGCCCGGTGCGCCTGCCTGCTGCTGGCCAGCCTGCCCAGCTCTGCCCACTCCACCAGCGAGCTGTCCGCGGCCAGCCTCGGGGAGGTGGGTGTCTGCGGGTGAGGCCTGCTGTCAGCAGCCCGTGTCCTCCGGGCCGGGAGAGGCTCCGTGTGGCTCCCCACAGTGTCGCCTGTCATCCTGGGTGAGGCGCGAGCCGCACGTGGGCTTTCAAGTCTGCGTGTGCTCCGTGTGCACGGTGGGGCCTGGTGAGTGCCAGTTTGGACTGGCACGCTGAGGCCCTGGGCATGCCCTCTGGAGGGCAGGTCTTGGGCTGGGGACCCCAAGGCCCAAGCAGTGGGAGGGGCAGTGGGTGCCACCGTCCCTGCCCGCTGCGGGCCGGGGGCCACAGCCGCCTCCGCTGCTCCTCCTTCAGCGTGTTGCGCGTGGTCCCTCAGACTTGCCTTTGTGGTTGCAGGTGCTCGGAGCCAAACCCTGGTTTGAGGAGCCCCCCAAGGCCGTGGAGCCGGAGGGGCTGGCGGCCTGTGAGGGGGCCTACTCCCTTAAGTACAGCACGCTCAGTCCGATCGGCAGCGGGGCCTTCGGCTTCGTGTGGACAGCAGTGGACAAGGAAGCGAATAAGGAGGTATTGGACTCCTGAGGGGTGGGGGTCTGGGTGCTGGGGGTGGCTCTGATGCACTTCACACCCTCCCTCCCGGTCCCATCGTGGGTGGATCTGGGGTTGCCAGGGCATTTGGTGATCATGCTGCCTGTCCCTGCAAACCCCCAGGCTGCCCGGGTACCCCGGGCCTGGCCCCTGCGTCCTGGGAGGGCCCGTGTGGGGCCTGTCTCCACGGTGGTTTCTCGTCACTTCTGGAATCTGCCACAGCTGCGTGCTTGGCTGGACAGCAAGGGAGTCTGTGTCAAAGACGTGCTGGTTTTAGTGATTTTCCAGTCAATCTCTTTGGTTTCTTCCTCTGCTGGCACTGACGACTGTGCCCCCTTCTCTATTATTTAAGTCTCATTGCCTTCTTTCCCTTCCTGCTGTCACCTTGACTCGGACCTGCAGAGCCGTGGGGAGTAACAGGTATGCCGCCCAGCCTCCTGGTGGTCCTCTGCCCACTCCAGTGACTCATTTCTTGATGGATACCTTTTGCTTGAGGCTATTTCATGTTATTTTCAGTTCACTTTTTTTTTTTAATTTAAGGAATAAATGTTGACTTAGGTCAAACGACTTTTCAGTATCTATTGCAATGGTCATGTTCTTATTTCTTTTATTAATATATGAATAATAAATTAACTTTTATCTGTAGACTCAATCCTTAGTTGCCTGATAACATTTTTTTAGTGTGTTGCTGAACTTGGCTTGCTGATATATATTTTTTAATATTTATATTTATTTCTTTGGCTGCTCTGGATCTTAGTTGCAGCATGTGGGATCTTTTAGTCACAGTATGTGGTATCTGATCCCCTGACCAGGGATCAACACCGGGCCCCCTGCATTGAGAGTGCAGAGTCTTGGCCCCAGAACACCAGGCAAGCCCCCTGGCTTGCTAGCACTTGTATCTGGGATTTTCTCATTCATATTCACGTGTAGGTGAGTGTTAGTTCCTGTTTCACATTAGTCACGTGGGGCCTGCGGAGCTGGACACACTGGTGGTGGCTGGTGCTGTGACGTCACGTCTGCAGGTGTTCCTGGCAAGAGCGGCCCCCGCTCGCCTCACTCGCGCGTGCACGCCCTCTCCTCTTTGCCAGACTTGCTGGAGAACTGCTCGTGTTTTTCATCAAGTATTTGTTTTCTTTATGTTGCTTTTCTGGTACTTTCTGTAACCTTTGCTATCTTTCTAGCTTCTTGGATTGAGTGTGTGTTTCTAAGCTGTGACTATACTGAGTGCTGTGCAGTGTGGCGTGTTCTGAGTGTGCTCACACCTCCTAGAGGTTTAAACACACTGCTCTGGGCATCAAGTGCTTTTTGGCTGACTTAAGTTTCTGTTGCCATCTTTATTTATCTGAGGGACGTCATCTCATTCTTGGTCTGGATCAGCAATCCGGTGGGCACCGTGGGCTTCTTTTTTCTCTTTTTGTGGCTGTGCCACACCATTTTTTCCATGTATTTGTTTTGTGTCTGCCCATCCTGTGGAACTCTCTGATTAGTTCTCAAAACCAACACGAATGACAGTTTTTGTTCATTTTTTTCCAGTTCTCAGGCCTCTTGTTTCATTTTCTTGGCCAGGCCATCCAGTCCTCGGTTGAGAAATCGGGGTGACGTGGGGTGTCTGGGGAGCACCCGCTCCGAGACCTCCGGGGCCGGTCTTGCCATCAGCCCCGCCCAGTTCCCCATCCCCCGCACCCTCCCGCTGTGCAGCTTGGGCAGGTCCACTTGGGACTTCCGGCTGGCTGCTGACTTGCTCCTGGCCCCCTCACATTGGGCGGTTGTTATTAGGTTTCTTCTCTCACGTCCCAGGACTTGTGGGGGTGGAGGTGGGGGTTAGGGTGGAGGTGAAGGCTCCACAGCTGCCGGGGGGCCAGTGGGAAGGGCTGCAGTGACACCCCCGTCTCCCTCATAGGTGGTGGTGAAGTTTATTAAGAAGGAGAAGGTTTTGGAGGACTGTTGGATTGAGGACCCCAAGCTTGGGAAGGTCACTTTAGAGATCGCCATCCTGTGCAAGGTGGAGCACGCCAACATCATCAAGGTGGGGTGCTGTCTCACGTCTGCGCCCGAGTGCGCTGCCCTGGAGGTGTCCCGGCAGGGCTAGACCCAGCCTGTCTCGCTCTCTCTCCAGGTGCTGGACGTGTTTGAGAACCAAGGCTTCTTTCAGCTGGTGATGGAGAAGCACGGCTCCGGCCTGGACCTCTTTGCATTCATTGACCGCCATCCCAGCCTCGACGAGCCCCTGGCGAGCTACATCTTCCGACAGGTGAGAGCGGGCCCGGCCGCCTGGGCCCAGGACTCCAGAGTCAGTGATGCTGGACCCGGCCTCCGGTTTGGGGATGTTACTGAGCACTACACAAGTTTCAAAAAGAGAATGCTACTGTTGAAGTAGAAAGACTGAGCTTGGGGAGGAAGAGTGAGGCCACGCATCACCCTGGGTGACCGGGGACGTGGGATGAAAATTAAAATGTGTTTATATCCAAATGATACCCACCCAACCTCAAAGAGGAGCCAGTGAAGCCCCTAGATTGGGCTTTCAGGCTGTGCATCTGATCTGAATCCTTGTCCACCACGGGGAGACCCTGCTCATTTGTATGTGGACCTCACTTGTGCCAGTGTCTCACAGGATTGCTGGGGCTAAATCAGAGAGTGCAGAGGGGCTGCACTCTGGGCTCAGTTAGAGAGGGCTAAATCAGAGGCTGAGGCCCTTGTGCAGCATGCCCAAGTCAGGTGCACGGGACATGCTGAATAGACGCAGCTGTCCAGCTCTCCAAGCCAGGCTTCAGCAATACGTGAATCGTGAGCTTCCAGATGTTCAAGCTGGTTCTAGAAAAGGCAGAAGAACCAGAGATCAAATTGCCAACATCCGCCAGATCATCAAAAAGGCAAGACAGTTCCAGAAAAACATCTATTTCTGCTTTATTGACTCTTCCAAAGCCTTTGGCCATGTGGATCACAATAAACTGTGGAAAATTCTGAAAGAGATGGGAATACCAGACCACTTGACCTGCCTCTTGAGAAATCTGTATGCAGGTCAGGAAGCAACAGTTAGAACTGGACATGGAACAACAGACAAGTTCCAAATAGGAAAAGGAGTACGTCAGGGCTGTATATTGTCACCCTGCTTATTTAACTTATATGCAGAGTACATCATGAGAAATGCTGGGCTGGAAGAAGCACAAGCTGGAATCAACATTGCTGGGAGAAATATCAATAACCTCAGATATGCAGGTGACACCACCCTTATGGCAGAAAGTGAAGAAGAACTAAAGAGCCTCTTGATGAAAGTGAAAGAGGAGAATGAAAAAGTTGGCTTAAAGCTCAACATTCAGAAAACTAAGATCATGGCATCTGGTCCCATCACTTCATGACAAATAGATGGAGAAACAGTGGAAACAGTGGCAGACTTTATTTTTGGGGGGCTCCAAAATCACTGCAGATGGTGATTGCAGCCATGAAATTAAAAGACGCTTGCTCCTTGGAAGAAAAGCTATGACCAACCTAGACAGCATATTAAAAAGCAGAGACATTACTTTGCCAACAAAGGTCCGTCTAGTCACAGCTATGGCTTTTCCAGTGGTCATATATGGATGTGAGAGTTGGACTATAAGGAAAGCTGAGCGCAGAAGAATTGATGCTTTTGAACTGTGGTGTTGGAGAAGACTCTTGAGAGTCCCTTGGACAGCAAGGAGATCCGACCAGTCCATCCTAAAGGAAATCAGGCCTGAATGTTCACTGGAAGGACTGATGTTGAAGCTGAAACTCCAATACTTTGGCCACCTGATGTGAAGAACTGACTCATTTGAAAAGACCGTGATGCTGGGAAAGATTGAAGGCAGGAGGAGAAGGGGGACGACAGAGGATGAGACGGTTGGATGGCATCACTGACTCCATGAACATCACTGACTCCAGAGTTTGAGTAAACTCTGGGAGTTGGTGATGGACAGGGAGGCCTGGGTGTGCTGCAATCCATGGGGTCACAAAGAGTCGGACATGACTGAGCAACTAAACTGAAATGAACTGACTGATCCAGTTAACTAATCTGCAAAGATTGTGGTTCTGGCCATCTCGGTTTACAATGAATATTTGTCTTGGTTTCTTTCGTGTCTGTCCATGTGCTGACCTTAGTCTGTTTGTTATTTTTTGGAAAGGGAGAGTAACCAGCTAAGTAGAAAGGTGTCCTGTGAAAGAGAAGTTGGACGTTGGGGTGGGTGGGGGAGACAACAGTTCTTCAGTTTGGGGAATGTGGGAGTCTCATTCCAGACAGTTCCTTGTTACCTGGCAAAGGTGGAGGGATGCCAGGGGATGTGACCAGTTCACAGGTGTGTTCTTGGCTTCCTGGAGCTGACTTGGTTTCTGATAACAGCTTCCATGAACTGATATTTCTTCCCCAAAGCTATGACCTCCCAGAAATTACTAGATTTCTGAAATTAAATTTCTGAGGCACCTACTTGTAAGTTTCAGTCATCACAGTTCTGCCCAAAGAATGCCACCTCTCCCCGTCTTCCTCCTCTGGAAGGTTATACAGGCATCTCCTTTACGTGTTGGTGATGGTTTGTTTCTGCAGTCTTCATGGCAAACAGGTTTCCATGTGAGATGACATGTGGAGTCACTTATCCACAGCTGCTGCCTGACTGCTGATACCCATGGCTCTGGGGTCCGATGCTTTTTAACTTCTGCAGTAAGTCTCCACGGCCCTTTCGTAAGTCAGTGTGCACAGTGAGCATCACGTGCAGCTACGGGCTTGGCTCTACAGAGCGGCGGCACCTCGTATGCGCGTCGCGGCCTGCGTAGCGCACGGCTCTCGTCTGTGGTGAGTGGCCTCTCACCCCGCTCCAGCCCGACACTGTCTGTAGTTAATAACCCTTGAAGAAGTCGTCCATATTCAGAGCGACGTGTGGTTTCTGCTTCCCGCCTGGAGCCTGATACGTATATGTGCGTGTGTGTGTGTCGATGTATGTACATACACGTGTGTGTGTGTGTATATGTGAATGTGTAAGTATAGACATCCGTGTGTGTGCACTTCTGTGCAGTGTTACAGGTGCACATGCAGGCATGTCGTCTGTACACAGGTGTGCAGTATGCACACGTCTGCGTGTATGTGTGTGTGCATACACGCTCATCTATTCATTCTGGCCAACCAGCAGAGCTCTTACTTTTGCTCATGCTTAGTCTTTGCGACCTATTGGACTGCAGCCCACCAGGCTTCTCTGTCCCTGGGATTTTTCAGGCAAGAATACTGGAGTGGGTTGCCATTTCCTTCTCCAGGGGATGTTTCCAACCCCGAGACTGAACCTGTGTCTCCTGCATTGCAGGCGGGTTCTTTACCTGGCGAGCCATCGGAGAAGCCTTCTTCATTTATTTAATTAGTTAGCTTAGTTTGTCTGCCATTAATTGTTGCTTCTGACTCAAAGATATTCATTTGTAAATGTAAAATTGTCTCTAATGATCTGAATGACTGACTATGTCCATGAAATTACTGTGCTGATTGGTACAGCTGGTGTCCGAGTTATGAGTGGGGTCAGAAGTCATACTAATTTTACTTAAATTTCACTGAGATGCTACTGCTATTGATCTCCCTCACTGCACGTGCAGTGCACGCAGGCAGCAGTACATCCTAGTAACTCCCCTCTGGCGGTGGAGACAGTGGAGACTGATGCGCTTGGCCCATTTCCCAGGGAGTTCCTCTGAGGCTGAACCGCTGGAAAGCTGCATGCGTTGGAGAGAGCATGGCTCGCTCTGCGCTGCTCTTTGAGAAGCTGCCGGAGCCTGGAAGTCGCAGCCTGGAGACTGGGCTTCTGCTCCCAGCCCTGCTTGAGTTGCCTGATGAGCTCTGGGGAAATCACTGCCCCTCTGTGGGATGCAGGCCTTCTCCTGGGCCACTACCCGCACAACCCAGCCCACGCTCATTCAAGTGCCCACCACGCGTCCTGCGGCTTCTGCTGCCGTCTGTCTTTCCTCCTGAGACAATTGTTCTGCCTGTCGTGGGGCGAGTGAACCTGCCGGGAGTGACCGTCTGGCACACAGACCGAGACCTTAGAAACTGTGTGTTTATCTGGGGCGTCCCTGGAAGGGCACACGGGTGAGTGGGTCCTGAGAGCTGCCGCGAGCGGTCCCTCTAGCTGACAGTGCTGCCTGGTGTCCTGGGGATTCGCCGAGGGGCAGGCCTGGTGGCTCAGACGGTAAAGAGTGCCTGCAACGTGGGAGAACTGGCTTCAATTCCTGGATCGGGAAGATCTCCTGGAGGAGGGCATGGCAACCCACTCCAGTATTCTTGCTTGGAGAACCCCAGGGATGGAGGAGCCTGGCAGGCTACAGTCCATGGGGTCACAAAGAGTCGGACACGACTGAGCAACTTCACTTTCTTTGTCTCTCTGAGGCCTTGTGTTAAGTGTCCTTTCACAACGACAATAATGATGATGAGGTTAAAGGTCTGTGTGCTGCCTTGTGGGCGTGAGTGTGCTGCCTCCGCA
The DNA here is from genome assembly GCA_024291935.2 of Okapia johnstoni. Classification (NCBI taxonomy): domain Eukaryota; kingdom Metazoa; phylum Chordata; class Mammalia; order Artiodactyla; family Giraffidae; genus Okapia; species Okapia johnstoni. The sequence goes on along the minus strand of CM044315.1, from coordinate 96,861,422 downwards.
GGCGCTGCATGGAGCTCTCCTCCAGCTCAGCTGCGGTGTGCGCGGCGTCCAGAGTCTGACCCCCACCAGCCGGTTATCAGTTAGAGAAGGTTTTTTCTTCGTTGTTGTTTTATCTTTTTCTCTTGTTAATCCTCAATTAAAATGCATGTTCTCCTTGAGTCACCTTTTAACCAACGACCATGGCCCCTGATTCCAGCTGGTGTCGGCGGTGGTGTATCTGCGCTCCGAGAGCATCCTCCACCGGGACATCAAGGACGAGAACATAGTCATCGCCGAGGACTTCACCATCAAGCTCATTGACTTCGGCTCGGCCGCCTACCTGGAGCGGGGCAAGCTCTTCTACACCTTCTGCGGGACGATCGAGTACTGCGCGCCCGAGGTCCTCATGGGGAACCCGTAGGTGTCCTGGCAGGCAGCCTGTGCTCACAGCTTCCGCGTTAGCAGAGGGAAGCGGCTTCAGGCTGCGCCTCTTTGTGATGAGGGCGCTGAGTCATAAAGTATGCTTCGGGAAGTCAGTGGGCAGGAAAAGGAAGCGCAGTCGAGGGAAGCCAGGTGCTGGGTACAGGGGTTCATTAGACTGTCTTCTCACCTTTTGTGTTTGGAGTTCAGTATAATCAAAACTTGAGATAAAGACCCCCCAGGTTTGGGGCTCTTCAAAGGAGTGAAGAGAATATTTTTAGTTGGTGGATTAGTTTGATGCCAGCACCAGCAGTCTAGTCCAGTGATGCACAGTTGGGCTGGCCGCCTGGGGCGTGAAGCGCTGATGCAGAGGGCCCATGCTGGCGCGCACCCAGAGCTGCTGGCAGCGCCGTCCCTGACCGGCTCCCCTCCGCACCAGCTGGGCGCGGGCGAGCCCCCTGCTCCTGCTGAGATGAGAAGCAGGTCCTGGAGGCGTGGGCCGGGGGCCTGGCCAGGGCAGGGCCCGGTCTCAGGGAGCTTAGGAGAAGGAAGGACGAGACGAAGCGCAGGGGTTGTGGGGCTCACCTGGAAACGGTGCTCAGTGTTTCCGCCATGAATATGTGGATTTCTGTCTTATCCACATGCGATGGAACTGGTCTTACATGTGTGAGCTGAGCTCCAGGCAGGTCCGACTGCGGGTGTTCCTCTGTGCCTCTTTAACGCATCCCCTGGAGACGCGTGGCTCTGACGCGTCTCCCAGGCGGGCTGGTTGTTAGAGCATCAGGACCTTCTCCACGGGGTCTGCACGCGGCCTCCCTCTCGTTTCCACATTCTTCCGCCCCCGGGTGGAAGATCGGCCCCCACTGCTGCCATAAGGACAGTCCTGTTGGATGGGGCCACGCCTGTGCGTCACGTGGTGCCTGGCTGCTTTTGTGCAGCCGTGGCCCAGAGGATCAGTGGCCCAGAGGATCAGTGGCCCCAGCCTATATGAGTCACTGGCGCGTTACGGCGGCTGTGCTGACCCCTGCTCCACTCTACTGGGTTTCTCTCCTCAGCCCCCAGAATCCTTGAAATCTCTTTCTACTGAAGTCTGATTTTCTTGTTCTGGCATTTTCTCTCCTCTCACTTCCCTGAGGTCTGTCCTTATGACTGCCTCCTGGCCCCCCTGCCCACTGGTTCCTGCCTCCTGGTGTCCCCGGCTCTCTGTGGCCCCTGGAAGGCAGAGGGCTCTGTCCTGGGCCTCTGCTCACCAGGATCCCTCAGCCGCCGTGTCTACACTCCTGTCTGATGAACACAGCTGCTCCCCAGGTCTCTGGGGCCCAGACTGCCCCCCACGCCCACCCCCACCCCCAGCTGCAGACCTGAGGGACCAAGCACGCTGGGTAGCATGGGGCCTGGCCTCTTCTGTGTAGAACAAAGGTGGCATTTATCCTGCTGGTTTGCTGTGGGCATCAGGGCTGAACCATGTAAACGGCTGGCAGAGCACCGGCCTCTCAGAGCCCAGAAACAGTAGGTGGGAGGAGGGGTTTGTACCGCAGAAGAGAATGAGGAGCACCCGGGGCCCGTCCCCCCCCCCGAGGCCCGCTCCTCCAGCTGGCGGCCACCCAGACTCCCCCCCACCGCCGTCTCCTCCCTCCCGCTGCTGTGGCCTCGCTTCATCCTTAAGGAGGCTCGCCTGTGCCGCTCTCACCTCGGGCATCCTCCAGGTCTTCTCTGAAGGGCCGGCCGCCCCGCCCTGAAGCTGCCGTGGCTCCCCAGGCCCTGGGGCCCACGCGCCGCCTGCACTCCCACGTTTTCCCTCATCCTCTTCCAGGAAGCTCCCTGGGGGGGCACGGTGCTTTGTCCCTGCCACCTGCTGACGTTGTCTCTCAGCTGCTGGGCCTTTGCTCATTGTCTTATCCGCAGTGGGTGGCGGGCGCCTGGCGGGGGGTGGACGTGGTCGAGGAATGTGGTGCGTCTCGCTGAGAGCTGCTCTTGGGTGACGTGCGGGGTCCTGGCTTTCATGTGGGGCTGGCCCAGCGCCCCGAGTGTCTCCTCTTCCTCCGGCAGGTACCGGGGGCCGGAGCTGGAGATGTGGTCCATGGGGGTCACGCTGTACACGCTGATCTTCGAGGAGAACCCCTTCTGTGAGCTGGAAGAGACCATGGAGGCCGTGATAAACCCCCCGTACCTGGTGTCGGAAGGTGAGCTCGCACGGGCGGACGTCCTGGGCCAGCTCCCGTCTTAGAGCCGGGCACGGTGTCGCCCACATGGCCACAGCGGCTCGCTCTCTTCTGTTCCTCTCAGACTCTGATCGGAACGCAAGGGTGGTGTGGATGTGACTTTGATGTCATGACTGATCTTAGGGAAGTTTGGACCGGAGGGGCTCTCTTCTGAGGGACACACGTTAGCAGCCTCTGAGCATGGCCGTGGGGAGGGGGAGGACGGACTTGACCCCCCCCAGCCACTCGTGTGGAACCAGGGTTCTGTCCCACCTGGAGCTCCTGTGAACTAGCTCCCCTCAGAGCTATGAGGGCGGCTTGCATCTGCAGTGCCAACCCCTGGCCAGCGGGCCAGGATGGGCCCCTCAGACCCACGCCTGGAGGAGCTCCAGGGAGCCAGACCAGCTCCGGGGTTCTGAGGTCTCCCAGTCACGACATATGATCCCAGAGTAATCATTCATCATCACAGGTGGTGAGGTGATGGGCGCCCTTAGGTGTCAAGTCTGTACCTGGGTTCTTCGCTCAGGTTGGAGGCCCGAGTCTCAGTCCGCTCAGGCTGCACATCACAGACCGGGGTTTAAAGCACCGACGTTTATTTCTCCTAGTCTGGAGGCGGAGATCCTGAGGTCAGGGTGCTGGCGGATTCCGGCTGGTAGACAGCTGCCTCTTCCCGTGTCTGCACGTGGCAGAGACAGGCGAGAGCAGGCCCTCTGGTGCCCCTGCTGATAAGGGCGCTGATGCTGTGGGGGGGGGAGGTGGCGCACGACCTCATCTGACCCTCTTCACCTCCCAAAGGCCCCACTTCCTGATATCATCACACTGGGAATCTGCAGGGGCACAGTTCAGTCTAGAGCGGCCTGGAAGAATTGTAGAGCTTTCCTAACATTCTGGATTCCCATCCTTGGCGGGGCTCTTGCAGCCTGCTGCTGCACCGTCTGGGGCTGCCCCACCCTGGGGCTGGTGGGGATGCTGCTCCACCCTGGGGGAGTTTGGGGGGCTGCTCACTCTGGGGGGCTGATGCACCTTCCGGGGCTGTTCCACCCTGGGGCTGGGGGGGGGGGTGGCTGCTCCATTCTGGGGGGTGCTGCTCTACCCTGGGGCGGGGCTTGGGGGGCTGCTCACTCTGGGGGGGCTTCTGCACCTTCCAGGGCTGCTCCACCCTGGGGCTGGGGGGGCACTGCTCCACCCTCGGGGGGGTGGGAGTAGGCTGCTCCAAATTCTCCCCACTGGGCTCTCAGGACACTCACCCGGGCACCGAAGCCTGGAGTGGCCCCGGTTGAGGTGGCATCCACTGTTACAGGAAATGGGAACCAGATCCAGATTCAGGGCTGGGGCTCTTCTCAGCACTCGTGCTCCCTCCCCGTGGGGAGTGACAGGGGCTCCATGGCCAGCCCCCTCCCTCCCCTCCTGTCACATGATCCCTGTGTCCACGGCTCTGTCTCCCCAGAGCCCCGGAGAGCGGCCCCTGTTAGGGCTGCCGCCCGCTAGTGTTGTGAGTGGCGTGGGAGCTCGAGCACTAAGCTTTTATTTCGGGGCCACACACCCCTCCCGCAGCCCTTCCGGGAGCATAGCCAGGGACCCCACCTTCCAGAGCCCCCACAGTGCTGGTCAGAAGTGGGGGTCCAGGCCACCCTGTCCACTCAGCCCTGGCCCTGCAGCTGTGCAGTGCGTGCCAGCCGCCCCAGCCTGGGCCTCCGTCAGCCCCCTGAGCACACGCCTTTCCGCCCCCAGGCCTCATGAGCCTCATGTCTGGGCTGCTGCAGCCTGTGCCCGAGCGGCGCACCACCCTGGAGAAGCTGGTGACAGACCCCTGGGTGACGCAGCCCGTGAGCCTGGCGGACTACACCTGGGAGGGTGTGTGTCGGGTGAACAAGCCAGGTGAGCGGTGCGGCCCGTGCACCCCGGGGCCGAGGGGGTTCCAGCTGCTCCCTGGGTCTGGGGAGGGGGGCCCCTCCTCCGTGCTGCCCTGGACACCAAGGTGAGGGCCCAGGGCTAGCCTGCTGCCTGTGAGCCGGACTCCAGAGGCCCCTGAACACCCCCGGGGGCCTTAGAAGGTGGGCGAACGTCCGTGGGAGCCCATGACAAGGACGAACCCACAGATGAGGTGGAGGGCTAGGGAGAGGGTTTGTGAAGTGCGGCTGGCGATGGTCAGAGCAGGCCGAAGGGGAGGACGAGAGTGGAGGGCGAGGGAGCCGGGGCCCACGCTGGGTAGCGGCAATCCCGTGCGTCCGGGGCCCGCTGCTCGGGGGGCCGTGTTCGTGGCTCTGGGCGGACAGCTCCGGCACAGGGGCGGGGCCCGGCAAGCCTCGAACCGTGCCAGGCAGGTTCTGCAGGCTCCTCTAGCGCCTTCTGCTCTTCAGAACTCCTCCAGAGAGAAGCAAAGGATTTCAGAATGTTGTCGTTGGCAGGTGATGCAGCCTACCTTTTTCTTTCTTCAGAGAGCAGAGCTCTGTCCACTGTCGGCCTGGAGCTGGACGGCAGGATCCCAAGCGCCGCGGCTCGGACCCCAGAGCCCCACCGGCCCTCGTGCAGCAGGGCGGGACCCAGACCGCTGGGCGACCCTGCTCCCAGCTGCTCTCCATCACTCAGTTAGGAAGGCATGGTAGCTTCAGGCCCCTTCCATTCAGAAGTGCTCAAGAATTAGGCCTAGTTCACTTTCTAAAAACTGATCTGTTAGAACAAAAGCCAGTGAGACTGTATTATTTTAGGTTTACAAAATAGACGTGGAATTAATTTTTTTTCATGGCCTTGAAAAAACATTCTAGTGTTTTGAGTTTTGTACTATTAAAGGGCTTTTCAATTGTGAATTTCCAAAAGGCACACAAGAGGTTTTCAATTCTCTTTCTACTCTTGTATATGCGCCTGTGTTTCTGTCTCCTCTGACTTGGTATATGCTTCTCTGATACGCGGAGTGTGTAGAACTGTTCGCCAAATGACCAGACTGTTTCTTTAATTTATTTCCTTGAACATTTTCCAAATTAAAGCAGTTTTATTAGTAAACAGTTACCCTGACTTGGACCACGTGGATTCTTCTGCAGTGCTGGCATGGGAAGCACTTCATTTCCTTATTTTTCCATTTGTGCGTCTCCACTCGCCACAGCTGGAGAGAGGTTCCGCCTTGGGCAGCCGGGGTCCCTCCTGTGGGTGCGCCCAGCAAGTCTCTGAAGCTTGCCGTCTGAGGAGACTGGAGGGCGTGGTGTGTCAGCCATTCCTTCTTGTGCAGAGCTCAGCAGGGCTGGCCCATCATCTGTCTCTGTTCTGCTGTCCACCCCGACCCCTCCCAGCACCTCAGCACCCCATGATTATGCAGAGGTATCCAGCCCCAGGGATCCCCTAACCCATGATTATGTCGGGGGGTGTCTCCCCCACCCCTTGACTATGTGGGGGCGTCCGGCCCCAGGGAGCCCCTGTGAGCGTGTGGGGTGTCCGGCCCCAGGGAGCCCCCCGTGAGCGTGTGGGGCGTCCGGCCCCAGGGAGCCCCCGTGAGCGTGTGGGGCGTCCGGCCCCAGGGAGCCCCCTGTGAGTGTGTGGGCGTCTGGCCCCGGGGAGCCCCCCGTGAGTGTGGGGGGCATCCAGCCCCGGGGAGCCCCCCGTGTGTGTGTGGGCGTCCAGCCCCGGGGAGCCCCCCGTGAGTGTGTGTGTGGGCGTCCGGCCCCGGGGAGCCCCCCATGAGTGTGGGGGGGTCCGGCCCTGAGCGTCCATCTCCCAGTCCTCTTCAGGTCCCAGTGCGGCTCTCACACACTCAGATGACTCCTCCCCTCTAGGCTCCAATCCACCCTAATCTGAAATTCAGCCTCTATTCGGTATCTGTTTTGGAGGGGAGGGAGTGGTTGGGGTCAGAAGGAAACCTTTCACGTGTTCCCCTGCTCAAATAGCAGGAAGAAAACAGAACCAAACCCAAGGCCCCAGCACACCTTTCCCCACGTGTCCTCACTCTGCCAGGGCGGAGGCTCCTGCCCAGAGGACCAAGAAGATACTCAGGGCCAGCCTGCCTCTGGTGTGATCCTGCACCCGGTTTCCAGTGTTCGTTTAGGGAGTATGTGGCTGTCTTGATGACAGTTCATTTTATTCTCAACCTCTGGGATATGGGATGTCACCATCCCTTCCATTTAGGAAGTGCTGCCTGAGTTTCTCTGACGTCTCAGAATGACGAGGGCCCTTCCTCTGTCCAGCAGGGACAGTAAAGGCAGGACTTTTAGAAGTGTATTTTTTAAAGTCTGTAATAAGTTAGTGACATTTACTCTTCAGAATCAAATAAGTGTTATGATGTTCTAAGAACTCTTCAAAAGTTAAAAAAAAAACCCAGATATTTTCCTTTGTAGTTTCTATGATGCTTATAATACAGAAGGAGTTACAGAATGCTTTTTTCAGACAGGTGTGCAATGGACTGAGAATGCAAAGTTCTAGGTCTCCAAGAACTGTTACTTCTGTATAAGAAAAATAATTAAAACTCACCTGATTTGTTGGCAGAGGAAAGTCTGAACACTTTGAAAGTGTTCTCTGCAGAAAGAATCCAGGCAGAAAAGTTTTGAGGCAGATGCTGAAAAATTTTCCTCCCCATGTTCCAGGTAGGATTCCAAAGAGCAAAGCTTTCTCAGAGCACTAAAGTTGCCACCGACTTTCTGGAGTGATCCCTGCACGCCAGCCACTACTGTTTCCAGACCTAGACACCTATTTAGGTTCTGTGACTCCTTCCAGGGAGGCACACAAGGATGTTCTTAGACCTTGGATGTAAAAGCATTAACGTGATTTGTTTTGCAGTGCTGACAGCTGCATATTTCAAGGAGAAAATCAGGGTAAAAATGCAAATCAACAGAAACAGAACCAGTTCTTGAGTTTCACACGGTTTACAACCTTCCCCTTCTTTGACATAATCCTTTGTGAAAAGATGTATTTTTAGCGCCCAGTCTGGTGCCGGCCCAGAGCAGGCCTCTGTAAACCGTATCCGTGCAAAAAGCAAGTCGTTTTCCTTAGCTCAGAAACAAGTAGATAAAACAAGAAATGCTCACAAATTAAGGTTTGGACTTAAAACTGATGGCATTGAGGCAGCTGAGAAAGTACACTTTTTCGTTCTTTTTCACCACTATCGCCTTTTGAAAGATGCCCAGTTTCTATACCTGAACGATTACAGGTCTACATCCAAAATTTAAGAATGAATGCAAATCAGGCTGAAACATTACTAGATTTCATCCCAGAAGGAAACAATACCTCTAAGTTGGTAGGAACTTTCTAAAAGAAAACCTGTAAAGACTAATGGAGTTCCTTTGGATGGTTTGAACACCTCTAGCACATGTGTATGTTTACCAAGAATTATAATTGGAGCTGGCAAGAAGTCAAGGTGCTTGTCGACAAAGAACGGCTGCAGTCGGAGACGGTTGCGTAGCTGTAAGGGGGGCTCCTGAGACCAGCAGGCCGCTCCCGGCAGGTGCTGCTCCGGAAGGGCCGGCGCGCCCTGGGTCTGGCCCGGCCCTCACCTCTCAGAGGCGCGGAGAGGGGCCGAGAGCAGGCCCTCCGCGGCCGCCAGGCCCCACCTGGAACCCGGAGACCGCTCCATTCCCACTTCAGCTTGACACGAGCACCCTTACTGGACACAGATTCCGCATCAGACAGCTTCACCCGGGACGACTCCACGTTACTCGGACCGCCCAGTCCCCCCGACCCCGCCTTCTCCGCGGAGGTCGCTGCTGGACCGCGGCGGCCGGTTTGAGCCGAGTTGCAGTCCCCTCTTACGGGAAGCGAGCGTGTGGGGAAGGGGCTGTTCATTTGTTGTGCCAGCCGGGAGCTCCGGAAAGCGGGAATCCGGGCAGAGTGGGCACGAAGCACGAAGCCGTGGCCTGGTAGCCCACGGCGCAGGCGGGCGCCGAGGGGCGCGAGGCCCCGGCCACCGGCCCGCGGCCGGACACAGGCGGGGAAGGGCCGGGCGGAACTGCCCCCTCGCTCTTGCGTTTGCGAGGGGGAGCGCGGAAGCGACGGACCGGGGGGGGCGGCCGCAGCGGGTCCGGGGAGCCCCGCTTCCGGCGGCCGCGGAGCCCCGCTTCCGGCGGCCGCGGAGCCGTCGCCGCTTCCGCGCTATGGCGGCGCTGCGTCGGCAGGTGAGGCGCCGCCGCGTGCCGGGGCCCCCGGCGGGTCGCGGAGGCGCGCGCGTGCCGACCTGCTGCGGCATCCCGACCTTCGGCGCTCCCCGCCCCTTGTCCCCACCCCCGCGGCTGGACCGCCGCCGGGGCGACGGGGGAGGCGGGGGCGCCGCGAGCGGGCGGGCCGGGCTGCGGGCGGGGGCGCGGCGGCCGAGGGCGCCGGGGAAGCTCTGGGACGCGTCTTGGGGGGCGTCGAGGGCCTGGGGGTGGGCCTCGGTGGTGGCGCCGGCCTGACCGCTGACGAGTGCGGGAATTGCGTGTGGTTTGCTGACGGTCGACGGCGTTTCGTTTGTGGAATGAATGCAGTTAGGCGACTCGAGAGGCGAGTACGAGATACCGAGTTTTCCGGTGCGGGTACCGACTGGGACCCCGGAGTTGGCACAGAAATGATACTGAGCTACAGACGTTTGAGATTCAGCAGAGAAGCCTGCTTGGAGCGGCCCTTACCTCACTAAAAGCAGAACCTTCCGGGGTTGAGGGCGCCATAGAGCCTTTCTCCTGCGGAGTTTTACCGCCTCGAAGGAAAAAACGAGGGACAACCCCTTGTATCAACATAAACATTGTCACAGGCTTTTTGGGCCCCCACGGGTTCCCCGAAGAGCCCTCCCGCCTGCTCTTCCCCTAGAAACCTTCCTCCCCCATTTGCCCCCAGCTCTAGGCATTTAGGGAGCTACCTCTTTCCTGAATCAACATACGCATATAAATAAACTTTTTTCTTCCTGTTAATCGCTCAGCTAACTTTGTAGCTGCACCCCCCACCCGGGCCCTGAACCGGTAGAGGACCCCCCACCCCTCAAGGCATGCTTTAGCTGGTGGCCTTGAAATTGTTCTCCCTAACCCCTGCTTGTCCCTTTCCCCTCAGTTACAGCCGCGAAAGCAAATCTATGCTTCTGCAGATTCTGTTCTCTGTACGTGAACTTCTTTCTCTGTAGGCTGTTAAAGTTTAGTTATGACTTTGCAGATTGTGTGGGACCAAGGAGCTGAATACCCTGACTCAGAAATCCTGTGGTGTCTGTCACATCGGTGTGACGAGGACTTCATCCCCTTTGTGTCTTACAGGTCTTTGATTGGCACCGCCTGACCCCCCTTACCTGGGCCCTCCTCACTAGGCAGACTCCTCAGCTTGGAGAACAGAAAAGGACGACTGCTTTTTTATCGCGTAAACTAACAACAGTCTCCAATGGAGGGGGCCCTGAGGAGTCATCCTTTGTTGAACCCCAAAAATGTGCGCAGAAACCAGAGCACAGAACAGGGCTGATTCAGTGCTTCCTCGAGAAGCAGAGAACTCCTGTGTCGCAAGAGAAGGTTGTCAGTTCCCTCCTGGACATGGGTTTCAGTGATGTCCAAGTTAATGAACTGCTCAGCATACAGCCGGGTACCCACCCTCAACAGATGCTGGATATCATTTCAGAATTCATGCTTTTGGGTCTGAATCCAGAGCCTGTGTGTGCGGCCTTGAAGAAAAGTCCTCAGTTATTGAAACTGCCTGTGATGCAAATGAAGAAGCGCTCCAGTTACCTGCGAAAGCTGGGCCTTGGAGAAGGTATGAGGTAGTGGGGATTTTATATGTAGTGCCGAGGAGTCAGAGCTGGAGACCGAATAGCCTGGTGAGGTGCATTGAGGAGGTTTCTGCAGGGGGGGGGGGGGTCCTTTGAGAGGAATGTGTGATTTGGCTTAGAGGTGAGGAGGCAGAGTGACCTCTGCAGAGGACCTTGCAGGAGGGAGGGGGGAGCTGAGTGACCTGCCCGGACCCCTGTCTGGTGTGTTCACTGTGGGGGCTCTGGCATCTGGAGTGGTGGTGGGCACGTGGTGTGGGTCCAGCCACACGTCTGCGTGTGGCGTTGGCTCGTGTGTGTGTTTGTGCCCTTTGATGTTTGCGTGGACTTGGGGTGGGCTTAGTGCTTCGTGTCTCTGTGATATGAAGCCACAGACGTAGAGTTTCCCGTAAAGGCCTGGATTCCAGTCAGGTGTCTCCATTTGATGTGAAACGTGAGATCTTCCCAGATTCCTGGGATACAGGTGGAGGGGCCGTTCCCCAGCCGCCATTCCCACCCCACAGGGTTCACGCCCCCAAATCCTAGAGGTTCAGTGGATCTCTCTCTCTTTTAAATTCATTAATTAATCTTAGTGTTTTCCGCCCTGGGTTTTCGTTGCCGCACGGACTGCTCTGTGGCTGCAGTGGGCGGGCTTCCCACTGCAGCGGCCTCTCCTGTCTCAGCATGGGCTCTGCTGTAGGTGCCCAGGCTTCCGGCGCTGCAGCCTCCGTAGTTGTGGCGCACAGGCTTAGTCGCTTTGAGGCGTGTGGAATCTTCCCGAATTAGAACTTTTGTCCCCTGCGTTGGCAGGCAGATTCTTGATCCACTGCACCACCAGGGAAGTCCCGTTGGGTCTCTCTATGGGCTTTTCTGGAGGAGGAGGGTGGGGGCTCATGAGGATCTCCAAGGACCCCTACCCGCTTTCACCAGAGAAATTCCACTCTTTTGTTCGTTCTTGTCTCTTGTTGGTAAAATATTGTTGGGGGTGGGGAAAGGGGAGAAAAGGTTGGGAATCCAGATTTCTCCAGGCCTCCGTCTCTTCTCTAGAAGACGAGCAGAAGGTGAGGGTGTGTGTTTCTCTTAGCAGATCACCTGCTCCAGTGTGATCTGAAAGGCTTGACCTAACACCTTCCTTGTGCTCAGTCACTTTAGCCATGTCCGACTTTTTGTGACCTCATGGACTGTAGCCCACCAGGCTCCTCTGTCCATGGGATTTTCCAAGAATATCGGAGTGGGTTGCCATTTCCTTCTCCAGGGGATATTCCCGGCCCAGGGATTGAACCCACATCTCTTTTGTCTCTTGCATTGGCAGGTGGGTTCTTTACCACTAGCACCACCTGGGAAATCCTAACACCTTACGTGCCTTTTGTTATAAATCAGCAAGCTCAGCATGACCTTAAGCTGCAAAGATAAACACTAAACTCCTGAAATTCATTCCTGAGTATGTTTTATCAAGACATTGACTCAACTGTTAGGGAGATTTAATAGTTTATTTAACTGGTTTTCAGTTTCTAGCTACTGAGTTTTACTCAGTTATCTATAGGAAGGCCACATGCCCCAGTTTGCCTGGGATAGTCTCAGTTTATGCCGATTTTCCTAATGCAGTTACTAATAGAGCCTCTGTCCCTCAGAAGCGCCTTAGTGTGGGTAAAACCTGTGATCACCCTGCTAACCTGGAGATCAGTCTTCGTGGTTGTGCATCAGGATTCTCACTGTTGTTGTTATGTTATTATTGTGGAACCACGTTTCATTGCGTTCCAGCTCCTAGGTCTTAACATGTTGGTTGTGAATGTTTCAAGGACTATTTTATTATGGGAGGAAACATGAATCCAAAGCCCCAACATGAGGGAAGCTGCTGTCCCATCCTCCTGTCTGACTTTTCCAGTAAATCCCTGTGAAAGTCTTTTCTAGGTGAGGAGGGCAAGAGGGCATCTAGAATATGAAGCAGGTGCCTTTCAGCTGGGAGGCCAGAAAGAGGCCTCCCTGAGGGAGGGCTGGGGAGTCTGAGATGTGAGAGGGCGTCACTGGGGAGTGAGTCATCCTGGCCCCTTCTGTTTCCACAGTGCTCCTGGGAAGACATATCTGAAGCTGGCACTCCTGTGGAGGAGAGGGTCCTTGTTTGTTTTTTAAATTCTGGCTTAGTTTAGGTGTGGTTGGCCCCTTGGGTTTCTGGAATATCCTAAAATGATGTACTTGTGCTTTTTAATGATCTTCAGGAAAATTAAAGAGGGTGCTTTACTGTTGCCCTGAAATTTTCACCATGCGTCAGCGGGACATTGAGGTCATCGTTGGGGTCCTTAAGGAGAAGTGTCTTTTCACCGTAAAGCAAGTCACCGAGATTTTGCACAGGTGCCCGTATGTTCTTCGGGAGGACCCTGGTGAGCTGGAATACAAATTTCAGGTAAGAATGACTGGCGGGGTGATGGGGAGCAGCAGGTTTCCAGTGTAGTCAAGGTCAGCTGACTCACCTGGGCAAGTGGACAAAGTCAAGATTAGACCCCCTTGGCTCACACCAGCCAGAGAATTCAGTTTTGAATCTTTCACTACTTTGCTACAGGTAAAAGATCTTTTGCAACTTTTTTTCCATTAATAATGGATGACTCAGGCACGTTCTTAGAGTTCATATGAGACCTCTGCTTGAAATACCTAATTTAAAATTAGCTAGAACCTTCCTATCTTTCAAATCTGTTTTGTATGTTGATCTTAGAAATGTAAGTATGAAGGTTGTTCTAAAGTTTTTGGTAACAATTTTGATAGCTTAGGTCAGATCCTAGATGTTTTCTGAATTGTTTACCTATTTTTTTCATGCTCCCAGTCTTTCTTACCCCATGAAGAAAAACAGAACTTAGTTTCTCCTTCTTGCCCTTAATTTTTTGCTGCATTTTTCTCGATATAAATTTGAAAATGCTTTGAAAGCTGTCGGCCATCGTGCAGATGTTGGGGATCATGGTCTCCGCCACTGTTGACTAGTCTGGTTTCTCCAAGTGTCTTGGACAGTTTCAGTTTGCTGTGCTTTAGGAACCTACCTGGCTTTTTGCAGCTGCCTTCCTAACCACATCTGTGTCTCCAGTATGCCTATTTCAGGATGGGGATTAAACACGTGGACATTGTGAAGACGGACTTACTGCAGTACTCCATGACCAAGACCAAGCAGAGGCACGTGTTCTTGGAGCGACTGGGCCGGTACCAGACCCCTGACAAGAAGGGGCAGACACAGGTCCCCAACCCTTTACTTAAGGACATCCTCAGAGTTTCAGAAGCCGAGTTTCTGGCCAGAACAGCGGGTTCTTCTGCTGAGGAGTTTGAGGTTTTTAAGAAACTCTTGGCCCGAGAGGAAGAGGAGTCTGAGGGCTGCATGGCTGATGAGGAGAGTCTGGGCGAGGAGGAGGAGCAGGAGGACAGGGAGGAGGAGCAGGAGCTGTGACGGATGGACTGGAGTGAAAGGAGCCCAGAGAGATGAAAGGGTATTTTAATTTCCTCAAAGCTTTTGGGAACTTCACTTGGTTCTTCTCAGGTTATTTTTTATTCTTAAACTGGTCTTTTGATTAAAAAATGTTTAGAAATCACCTGAGAGGTAGACAGGCCAAACTAAGCAGCAGATGCATTGGCTTGATCTGTCAGGTTCAGTGTGGAGGCCCTGCTCCATCCTGAGTCGGAGTCTGGGAGCTCCTGGAGTCGGGGCTCAGTGCATCAGCGTCTGGTTTTACTGTTTCTCTGTCATCTGTGTTGGTGATAATTCTGTGACAGAGTGGGGATGTTTCTTCTCATTCAAGAGTCATTTTACATCTTTCTAGTGACAGTTAGGAGAAGACAGTGAAGCTTGAGTGCATCACCACAGTTTATTGTAATGACAACAAGTAGCAGATTTTCCACAAAAATACTCATGTTTTTAAATCAAAAATATTGCTTTGTGATTGCATTCAGTGTACAGCAGAGTAAAAGAAAGTTGACTGGTGACATATGGTTTGTTCTGCACAGCTTCTTGGTGCTAGTGCTGTGAAGGGGCGCTTTTTTGCATTTCTGAATAACAGGCCCATCTCTGGCCTGTGGGGGAACCTGCTTTTGTGCCAGCCTGGTCCAGGGGCCGCATCCAGTCCTGACGTCTCCGGCAGCTATGGAGTGCTGACCCGGAGCGTGCCAGAACAGGGTCCAGACGGGGCTTCTGAGGCCAGAGGAGAACGCGGGCTTGCCAGGGTCATGGGGTGTTGGGGTGTGGAGCCAGGGCTAGCGACTGGGCTTGGCATCATTGCAGGGAGCTCCATGGCACCAGAGCTGGCCTCTTGTTGAGGCCAGAGGTTCTGAGGAGCAACTTGGAAGAGCTGGGGTCAGGGAATGGGCTTGGGTGTGCACCAGGGCTCACCTCTGAGGTAGAGGCCCAGCCCTGGTGGCGTGAGCTCGGTGGGGAGGGATGGGGGGGTCACTACATGTTCTGGGAGCCCTTCCCCGGGGACAGGCAGGCTGGCACAGGATTGATGCTGCAAAAGACATTTTTGGCTCTGTGCCCCAAACCTGAGACTCAGGGTACTTGGCCTCATTTTTCTTGCAGAGACTCTGTAAATCCTGTCAGGCAGGAGGCCTCACTGGGGTGATCCTGACTCCTGGGAGCGCCCGGCACCATCTGGGGTCAGTTGGGCAGTTAGGACCAGAGGGTGTGCGTGCGGCCTCAGGACAGGCCCGCAGCAGGCTGAGCCAGCCCGGAGGCAGTAGTACCAAGGCTCAGCTGCCACTCGGAGGCCGCCTCTAGCAAACACGACTGTTGATTAGTGAGAACTGAAGATTCTAAGTGGGCTCCTTGTGTTGTTTCTCTTTTATTTAAAAGATTTTTTTACGATAGTTCCTTTCCGCCCTGTGCTGGGATGTCGTTGGGAGATGGGAGCTGCATTTTACTTTGGGGACTCAGGACCTGGTGCGGATGCTTGCGCTTTCTCCAGGCTCATGCTGGAGCAGGACTGCAGAGAGAGACACTTTTCCGCAAAAGGCCAGGAGCTCAGTGAGTCCATCCACACGGGAGTCCAGCATCGGCAGCAGTAGTTTGCCAGTGGCAGTAGTTCCGACCCAGCAGAGTTGCAGAGGTTGGCTGACACTGGGTGGACCCTTGTCTATTGGGGTGCTGGTGGGGGGCAGCAAGGTGCTGTGTAGCTTTCCCCGTTTGCAGCGTGTCAGCCCTAGGGCAGGGGGAAGGGAGGTTTCATCGCTGTCTTCTTTGGCCATGGGGAGGACGGCCCGTGCTCTTGCGCTGGACGGCCTTTTGGTGGCCGGCATTGTCCCTGGAGCTGGGCTGTTGCACTTGTGCTCCCCAGTTAGGACTAACAGCATCTTAAGTTTAAGCTCGATTGTGTGCTCAGTTGGTCCACAGTTTGGTTAGCACAAGACTGCCTTGGCAGCCCACGATTGCTCCTTTTATTTCTACACAGAGCTGTGGATGCCCCTGACAGTTTTCTGATTCTGTTTACTCATTTCTTTGGGTGGACTTTGAGGATGTCCAAGGATGACGTTAGAGTTTGACGAAGGACCCATGTGGGAAAAAGCAGTGGCTCATTTGTAATGTGTCGAGGATAAATTATAATTTCTTTAGCATCAGGAAGTCTTCTACTAGATACATAATTTATAAAACATCAAAATGGGTTAATCATAAGAAAACAGCGCCAAGCTCAGGATTCAGTAGACGGTTTCTTGTAGGAACAAAGGCTTCTAAGGTCAAAACAGGAACACATTACATTTGCCTTGTGGCTGAGGGGCTTGAGGTTGTTAACATGGCAGCAGAGCGTTCCGTGCACTTTCCAGTGATCTCGCTGCCGGCGTGTGGCACCAGAGCTACGTGGACGCCGTGGCAGGGCCCGAGGCACAGTGCAGATCCGCAGTGCGTGTCTATGTGTGTGGTTTCCTCTCGGTTCTCCCAGTGCCGGGGCCCCTGGACTGCTCTCAGCCGTCTTCTCCAGGTGGGCCTTGGAGACTGGGTACCTTCGGGAGTACAGTAGAGACTTCCTTGCTGAAAATGACAGAATGCATACTACACAGACATATGCACACAGAACTTTAATATAAGTAAAAAGACTAAAATATAACTCTGTAAAAAGTTTTTTATAAAAGTTGAAAGGAAGGAGGCCTTTCTGGGCGGTAACGCTGACTTGGGGCCGAGTCACTGGGAGGTGCCCGGGGCTTGAGCTCCAGTCTGGGTTGGCTGTTAAAATGCTTAGCACGATGCAAAGTGGGCTTTGTGGCTTTGGTTTTCACCTCATCTTCAGGGAGAAGGAGTGCAGGTCAGAAGGGTGCTGGAGAGCGGGGTGGCAGGATGATGTGGTGGTCTGTGTGTGAAGGAGGAGGGTGTAGAAGATGGTGCCTACTGCCTGGTAGCCCCCAGCAGCAGTGCTTGAGTCGTGGCCTCAGGGAGACCTTTCCCAGCCTCTAGGCTAGCCTCCCCAGCCGCGCCTCTCCGCACCGCCCGGCTTGTGGGAGGGGCCCCGCTGTGCTTGGTGGGCGTGCTGCTTTGGCCTTCCAAAGTGGGGCTGAAACATTGAGGTTTCCCTGAAACCCTTGAGGTCTCTGGTGCCTTGGTGGGACTTGTCATCCTGGGGATAGGCCGAAGCCTATGGCCTCAAAGACCAGGACTGAGCTTAGCATGGCCCATGGGCCAACTTGGCGCTGCCTGTTTTGTAAATAAAGTTTTATTGGAACCTAGCCATTCCTCATCAGTCACACGGCTGGGGCTGCCTTTGTGCTGCAGCTGCAGAGCTGAGTCATTGCCACAGTGACTGTCTGGTTCACAGACCCAAAAACACTGTCTGGCTTTCACGGAAAAAGCTGTAGATGAAAGTGTTTAAACTCCGCCTTAGTGTTCGCTCTCATGTTCTCTTTGGAAATCAGCTGGTCCATATGATGGGTCACTGCCTGCAGATGATCAGCATAGACTGCCGGTGGAGGAGAGCCGGCCGAAGGGCTCCCAGTGCGCCTCACCTCTGCGCCTCTCCCAGCCCCGCGGTCTCTGCTTTGGATGCTGGAGATAGCAGTTCCTCCTCAGTTTGGTTGTTGGTTCCTAAGGGGAGAAGCCTTTTCTGACGTTGGAATCTGAAAGCTGGTTTCTGAAGGTTGCAGAAGCATTCCTGGTGGGCAGCCTTGCTCCCCCGGGGCGGACATGTGTGCGGTGCGCGCTTAGAGCAGCCTGGGCTCTGTCTGGTGAGGGTCTGTCCTGGAGGTCTCCCTGCCTGTGGCTGATGCTTGCCTGGCCTGGCCGACTGCCTTCCAGAGGCCGGAGGAGAGAAGCTGCTCAGGCCACTAACTCCAGCCAGGACCCTGCTTTCAGTCCGATTTTAGACCTCATCTTCTTGGGCTTTAGAAACTTGTGAGGTTGATGGAATGCAGCAGGAACATCCTGAGTCCTTAGAGGAGAAAACAGACCGGGTGTGAGGAGGAAGGTCATTGTACGTATTCCTCTTCACACAGTGGCTCGGGGCTGTTGGTCCCAGAGGACCTAAAGAGCTCGCCCCTCCCCACCTTGAGCTGTGGGGTTCACCCCATCTGATGTGGTGGGGTGTGGGGTGGGGCAGGCTTGTGCAGGACCGGCTGTGCCCCGGTGTTGGGGACAGCCGGGCCACGTCACAGCTCAGCTCCAAGGTCTGCAGGCTGCTCCCCTTCATCTGGTGACGCCGTGCATCTCCTCTGAAGATGGGCTGACCCTGGTCTCTCGGTTGAAATGAGTTCTTGCACTTCGGTCTTGGGTGAATTGTTGTGTGTGAATTGTTATGTTGTTGAGTCGCTAAGTCATGTATGACTCTGCGACCCCCTGAATTCTCTGTCCTTGGAATTCTCCAGGCAAGAATACTGGAGTGGGTTGCCATTCCCTTCTCCAGGGGACCTTCCCGCCCCAGGGATCGTTACCCGCATTGGCAGATGGATGCTTCACCCCGAGCCACCAGAGAAGGCCGTGTGTGTGCATGTTCCCTGCTAATTTGTGTTTCCCATCGTTCTAGGAGTAGCAGTAGTAGTGTAGTGTAGTGTTAGTTGCTCAGTCGTGTCTGACTCTTTGTGACCCCATGGACTGTAGCCCACCAGGCTCCTCTGTCCATGGAACTTTCCAGGCAAGAAGACTGGAGTGGGTTGCCATTCTCTTCTCCCTGGGCTCTTCCTGACCCAGGGATCGAACCGGGCTCACTTGCACTGCAGCAGATTCCTCACCGTCTGCGCCACCAGGGAAGCCCCTAAGGACAGGTACTAAGACTACGTACTCTAAAAGCCATATCTGAGAAGGTAATAGTTGAGGATTTCTGATTTGTTTTTATAGAAACGGATTTATTGGATGAGTTTTAATAAAATATATTATCTTTCAGGTGACTCATTGCAGTATAAATATTTCACACTCAAGTTGTGTCTGTGGGTGGTGAACTTCTTGCAAGCCCTGGAGTGCATCTTCTGAGTATGTGGCGGTGGGGGGTGTGGGACACCTGCCTGAGGTCACGTGTTCCTGCTCACATGCGGCTGCCCCGCCTGCGGGCCCAGCCGCCTCCTCCCAGATCTGCTTCAGTGTCAGCCTGGGCCTGCAGCGCTCCGCTGCTCCCGGTGTTTATAAAGGCCTCTGAGTGCCAGGCTGCTGTGTGTGCAGCTGCTCTGCCCCGGCTACCTCCCGCCTCTCCTGCACCACCGGGAAGACGGGCTGCTTGAGTGCCGAGCCGCCCTGGCCCAGCCAGAATGCCGCCTCCGTTCCCAGTGGCGTGATGTTGACAAGAAGCTGTGTTGGGCGCTAGGTGGGTCTCTGGGTTAGCTCAGCATCTTGACTGTTGAGAAGACCTGCTCGGACCTGTGGGAGTCACGTGAGGCTGAATTGCCAAGAGAGGTTGGGAAATGCTGGCATAAATAAGAATAGGGTTAGGAGGTCTCTTTTGTTTCAGGGTCTCTGAATGCTTAGGGTCCTGTGCATGAGCATTGGGTTCCCAGTGCAAGAGCCCCGATTGTGAGGTCAGGCCCCACCCCTCTCAGTGGCCGCCCCCTGCAGGGCTGGGCACGCTCCTAGAGCCCCTCCGCCTCTGGCTCCAGGCTGCACCTCGCCTGTCCTCCCGGTGGGCCTGTCAGCCCCGCCTCCCTGAGGCAGGTGGTCTTCGGCCTCTGAGAGCTCACCCAGCCCTCCACTGCCATTGCTGGTGACCCGGGAAGGCGTGCTTCTGCTCTTTGAGACAGAGTGGGGTTCAGTGTATTTGGGCCAAATTTATGCCTGTTGGGAGGCCTTAAGGATTGTTTTCCTCACTCATCTTAACCCCCTTAGGAAGCTCTGAAACCTTCTGGTCTTGAGAGTCTTTGACACAGAGCTGCACAGGGAGATGCCAGCCTGCCTGAGGACCCGGTGCTGGGCGGGACGCTCCTCAGACTTTGCAGCAGCTCTGCGGGCCCAGGGAACGTACCTTAGGATTTCTTCAGTGTAGGACTGTTACTTTGTTTCCTGAAATAATTGGAGAAATGTGGTTTATGAAAGAGACCGTGTGGCCTGGCGGCTGCTCCAGCCCCAGCTCTCTGCTCTGAGACTGTCTTGTCTCTCGCTCACACATGTTGTGTTTTGGGAGTGCGGTCAGTGAGGCGCCAACACAGGTCGGTGTCTTACTCTGTGCGCCCACCTGGCTTGGGATGGGCGTCGTGGAGTGAAGGCAGGCGCGGCCTGCTGGGCCTGAGTGAGCGGGCGTGTGGAGGACGGGGACTTGGGAGACAGGCAGTGTGCTCGGGTCAGGCGGCAGCGGGGCTTCGCCTGGACTCAGCAACGCGAGACCCAGTGTCTGTGGCACCTGGTTGGTCTGTGGAGAGTGTGACTGAGGTTTGGACTCTGCTGTCTGTACTCGGGCAGTGCATCGTATAATAATTCTGTGGCTACCTTGACCCCTTTGGGGAAAGACCTGGGTGAGAGTGAATAAAAAGTAAAGAGAGATTTATCGTATTTATATAATTGGGCCTGTCAGTAACACTTCTTAAATACTAGTGCCAGATACTGTGTGACCTTCCATAACCAGAGTGACGCCTCAGCACCCACCCTGTGACTTCCCCCAGCACCTCCCTCTAGCACCTGGCCTGGGAACCTCCGCCCAGCATCCATCCTGTGATCTTCCCAACATCACCACCCACCATGTAAACTCCCCACAGCCCCCGCCCTGTGAGCCCCCAGCACGCCCCATGCCCACGGTGCCCATCTGTGTGCTGCTCACACATAGCAGGGCTGTGCGCCTCGGCAGCCTGGCTTAGCCATGGCCTGTGGCGTCCCGCAACCCCAGTCAGCAGGGCCACCCTGGCCCCTTCCTTAGTGACCCCCCGCAGGCACAGCTTGGCCTCCCCGGGACGCACCTGTCTGGGGCTCTGGCGCGGGTGCTCTCACAGCTCTCCTTGAAGCAGGTGTCCGGGTGCACTTTGTAGACTCTCTTATACCTGCATCAGCAGAGAGCTCTGTGAAGCCAGGGCCTGAGTGGAATGTTGCCCAGCTCCTTCACCTAGGCCACACCAACCCACAGTAACTCTGCAGGCTTCTGAGGAAGGCTGTTACTTTCCTAATGAAACTTCTTCTATAGATGTGTTAAAATGTCAACATAAAAATTATTAATTTTAAAACAACTATCAAGGTATAATTTTCATAAAATAAGATATGCCCATTTTAAGTGTACATTATGATGAGTGTTGACAAAGTCATGCACGAGATAAAGCCTGCTGTTTCAAAGGCATGTCTTGCTTGAGATAGGCGCTATTGTTGTTGTTTGGTTGCTAAGTTGTATCCTATTCTTTGCGACCCCATGGGCTGTAACCCTCCAGGCTCATCTGTGCATGGGATTTCCCAGGCAGAATACTGGAGTGGGTTGCCATTTCCTTCTCCATGAGACAGGCTACTTGGCCCTAAAGCTTTGAGGCAATAAGACTGTCCTCTTCTGGGAAGATGATGGAGAAACCTTGGAGATGCAGACGTTAGATGTGGGCGGTCCATAGGACAGGAGACTTTACCCCAGCCCTGCCTTATTAACTAGTGTACTCTGAGATGCCTCTGGAACTTAAGCCTCAGTTTCATACAAAACGGGAATTGCTTATTCTGCCTCTGTCACAAGTTTATAGAGAACAACAAATGAGCCGTTAAAGCTTTTGGAATGTTGGAGCTGTTTGGAAAAGATCCAGGGAGTTCAGTGGGTAAAACCCCAGCTCATGAGCTCAGTCTACGGAGCCTTTAGGATCTGAGCTTTAGCTCAGACTTCCATTTCCAGTCATCTGGCAGTGACAGGATCTGGAATTAACCACATGTGAACAACTGGAGAACTGGACAAGATATAGGAAGTAAGTCTTTTCGGATGTTAGAAAACAGTGCAGGACTGACCTGGAGAGAAGGAGAACAAACAATGTGGTGCTGGAATTCTGCCTGTGGTGGTGCTGGAATTCTGCCTGTAGGCACTGTTTAGGCTGTGGTGGGTTGAGGGGGAATCCAAGCAGTGGTTGCACTGAGTTGGTGAAACAGAGATTGGAATTGGGGAGGCAGAGGTGGCTGGAATTTGTGAGTCAGAGTCCAGGAAGGAGGGAGCTGTGCAGAGGAAGTGCTCCAGAAATCTGGAGAGGGCTCCCCTTGAAGATGAAGCTGTGTGTGCACAGGGTGGGCAGAGGCGGGCGGTGGGGAACACGGAGGAGCCGGGCAGTCCCAGAGCCACAGTGGGGAGGTCTTGATTAACACTAGGCTGTTGCAGAGAAGCAGAAGCCCCAGAAAGGCCTTGCTTTACAAGTGAGGCAGAATTAACCCCAGAATAAAGCTGTTGCTAAAGCCACTCTAAAACAGGCCTCACAGGGTCTGTCTGCACTGCCTTGCAAAAACCAAGCAATAAAGGAGCCAAAGAAGGCGCACTCGCAGCGCTTCCGTTCGGTGCAGTATTGGAAATGCTGGGCGCAGCACTCAGACAAGAAAGGGAACTAGGTGTTCATGTTGGAAGAGGAGAGGGGGAATTGCCCCTGTTTGCAGATGAGATCTCATTCTGTATAGGGAACTGTAAAGTCTCCACACACAAGCTATTAGAACTAGTAAGTGAACTCAGCAAGGCAGCAGAATACAAGGTTAATATACAGAAGTCTGTTGTGTTTACACTAATAATATCAAGAAGAGAAAGTTAAAAAAAAAAAGCCTGCTTAAAATCACATAACACAACAACGACCCAGGAATAAACTTAGCCAGGGAGATGGAACACCTATATGCTGAAAACTAACACGTCGATAGAGGAAACTAAAGATTCAGAGAATTGGACAGATATCCCATGCTCTTGGATTGGCAGAATTAATATTGTTAAAAATGGCCATACTCCCCCAGACAATCTACAAATTTAATGCAATCTTTGTCAAAACACCTATGATATTTTGCATAGTACTAGAACAAATAATCCTGAAATTTATATAGAACCACAAAACACGAATTGCCAAGCAATCCTGAGAATAATGAATGAAGCTGGAAGTATAACCCAGACTTCAGCCTATACTGTAAAGCTACAGTGATCAAATCAGTGTAGTATTGGCACAAAAACAAACGTACAGATCAGTTGAACAGAATAGAGAACCTAGAAATAAACCCATACACACACACACTGCGGAATTCAGACTGAGGAAGGCAGGGGCAACAGCTAGGCCACTCAGGTGTGACCTCAGTTAAATCCCTTACGGTTACACAGTGGGGGTGAAAATGCATTCAAGGGCACAGAGCGCCTGAAGACCCATGGACGGAGGCTTGTCACATTGCACAGGAGGCTGCGACCAAAACCATCCCCGAGGAAAAGAAATGGCAAGAAGGCAGAATGGCTGTCTGAGGAGGCCTTGCAAACAGCTGAGAAGAGAAGAGAAGCACGGAGCAAAGGAGAAAGGGGAGGGCAGACAGCCCACTGAGCGCAGAGCCCCAGAGAACAGAAAGGGGAGAAGAGCGCCTTGAGTGAACAAGGCAAAGAAACAGAGGAAAAGAGCAGAATGGGAAAGACTCGAGAGCTATCTCCAAGAAAATCAGACATACCAAGGGAACATTTCACGCAAAGATGGGCACAATAAAGGACAGAAATGGTATGGACCTAACAGAAGCAGAAGATATTAAGAAGAGGTGGCAAGAATACACAGAAGAACTGTACAGAAAAGATCTTCACGACCCAGATAACCACGATGGTGTGATCACTCACCTGGAGCCAGACAACCTGGAACACGAAGTCAAGTGGGCCTTAGGAAGCATCACTGCGAACAAAGCTAGTGCAGGTGATGGAATTCCAGTTGAGCTGTTTAAAATCCTAAAAGATGATGCTGTGAAAGTGCTGTACTCAATATGCCAGCAAATTTTGGAAAATTCAGCAGTAGCCACAGGACTGGAAAAGGTCAGTGTTCATTCTAATCCCAAAGAAAGGCGATGCCAAAGACTGTTCACACTACTGCACAGCTGTGCTCATTTCACGTGCTAGCAAGGTGATGCTCAGATCCTTCAAGCAAAGCTTCAACAGTGTGTGAACCAAGAACTTCCAGATGTACAAGCTGGATTTAGAAAAGGCAGAGGAACCAGAGATCAAATTGCCAGCATCTGGTGGATCATAGAAAAAGCATAAGAGTTCCAGGAAAACATCTGCTTCATTGACTACGCTAAAGCTTTTGACTGTGGATCACAACAAACTGGAAAATTCTTCAAGAGATGGGAATACCAGACCCACCTTACCTACCTCCTGAGAAACCTGTATTCAGGTTAAGAAGCAACAGTTAGAACCGGACATGGAAAAATGGACTGGTTCCAGATTGGGAAAGGAGTACGTCAAGGCTGTATATTGTCACCCGGTTTATTTAACTTCTGTGCAGAGTACATCATGCAAAATGCCGGGCTGGATGACTCACAGGCTGGAGTCAAGATTGCCAGGAGAAATATCAACAACCTGAGATATGCAGATGATACCACCCTAATGGCAGAAACAGAAGAGGAACTAAAGAGCCTCTTGATGAGAGTGAAAGAGAAGAGTGAAAAAGCTGGCTTAAAGTTCAACATTCAAGCATCTGGTTCTATCACGCCAAATAGATGGGGGAAAAGTGGAAACAGTGAGATACTTTATTTTCTTGGGCTCCAAAATGATTGTGGATGGTGATTGCAGCCATGAAATTTCAAAGACACTTGCTCCTTGGAAGAAAAGCTATGACAAACCTAGACGTCAAGTATCAAAGAGCAGAGACGTCACTTTGACAGGAAAGGTCTGCAGAGCTGACGCTGCGGCTTTCCCAGGGGTCGTGTACGGATGTGAGTTGGACCACAAAGGCTGAGCACTGAAGAATTGATGCTTTTGAACTGTGGTGTTGGGGAAGACTCTTGAGAGTCCCTTGGACTGCAAGAAGATCCAACCAGTCCATCCGAAAGGAAATCAGTCCTGGGTGTTCATTGGCAGGGGTGATGCTGATGCTGAAGCCAAAACTGTGATACTTTGGTCACCTGATGTGAAGAGCTGAGTTGTTGGGAAAGACCCTGATGCTGGGAAAGATTGAAGGCAGGAGGAGAAGGGGGAGGGACAGAGGATGAGATGGTTGGACGGCATCACCGACTCAATAGATGTGAGTTTGAGCAAACTCTGGGGGGCTAGTGGAGGACAGGGAAGCCTGGTGTGTTGCAGTCCATGGGGTCATAGAGTCGGACGTGACTTAGTGACTGACCACCACCACCACCACCTATGGTTTGTTAATCTATGAAAAAGGAAACAAGAACATATAGTGGCAAAGATGGGCTCTTCAGCCAGCAGTGTTGGTAAAGCTGGATTTAAGTCACAGCACATTTAAGTCACAGCATTCCCTCACACCACACACAAAAATAAATGCAAACAGGCTTAAAGCCCTAAATGGAAGACATGACACTAAAAACCCCTAAAAGAGAACACAGGCAAAAGAATCTTTGACATAAATTGTAGCAATATTTTGTTAGATCAGTCTCCCAAGACGAAAGAAAAGCAAACACAAATGGGCCCTAGTTAAACTTGAAAGGTTTTGCCCAGCAAAGGAGCGATCAACAAAACCAGAGGACAGCCGATGGAACGGGAAACATTCACAAATGATAGACTGGCAAGGGGTCAGTGTCGAAGCTGAGGCCTCGGTCCTGTGAGGACTGGGCAGAAGCACTTCGGGGTCAGGAGCGCGGTGCAGGCGTGGGGGCGGGGAGGGACTTACATGTGGTGGCAGACGCCTCCTGCCCAGACTGGGACAGACCTGGTCTCTGAGAGCAGCCGCGTGCAGGGCTGGGGCACCTTCGTGCAGGCTGCTGGCACAGAGGAGGGCCGCTGCTCGTCAGGGGCTCACAGCCGCCTCCCCTATCCCTGTGGCCACGGTGATCCCAACTGGGTCCCTGTCCCGGCTACTCAGCAACCGCGGGTGCTGCTCTGGGTTGGGGTCCTCGGAGCCTGCAGGCTGCTTTCCCTCAGGGCTCGCCAGAGTCGCGGCCTGGTGGGCCTCAGGGCTGTGTGTCTGGTGTGGGAACTTCTGTCCCTCCGCCTCGTCCTCGTCCCAGAAGTCTGGGGGCGGCAGGGCCCTCTTCCCTCCCACCACCTCCTGTCCCTGCAGAGTAACTGTCCCCAGAGCCCCCTGTTATCTGGGCAGCACCTTCCACCCCGGCACTTCTGGGCAGTGGGAGGCCTGGTGGCTCACTGCCTGCCAGCCTCCCTGCCTGTGCACTTGGAGGTCTGGGTGCTGACCGGGCCCCTGTCCGAGCCTGCTGTGCTGGGCATCTCGGGGCCAGGCCCTGGTGGCCCCAACAGGCAAGGGGAGCAGTTCCACACTCACCGAGCTCACAGTGTCTGCCTTTGAACCCTGGGCTGCAGTCACAGCTGTGGGCATCCTCACCAGGCACGCAGGTGCCTCCGTTCTGACAGGGGTTTTCTGAGCAGTTCCCACGGGTGTCTGCAAATGGGCCATGAGCTGTTAGCCTCGGGCCCCACAGGAGGGCCAGCAAGCATTGCCGTTGCTGCCTCCTGATGTCCCCAACAGCGGTGGGCCCGGGGAGCGGTCAGAGGGCCAAGGGGAGAGGGTGGCCTGAGTGCCTGCCCTGAGCCCGTTGGCCCAGGGAGTGGAGGAGGCAGGGTGGAGCGTCCTCTGGCCTCAGTGCTGAGCCATCGCACGGCGGAGGAGCTTGGGCCCACGGCTCCCGTCACGGCTGGCTTTGGGCGCTTCCGAAGAGGCTTCCGCTTCCCGCTGGTCTGTGCCCGCACCCCACATTTCCACCAACTTTGCCCCGCGCGTGGGGCTTTTCTGCTTGGAACGCAGAGGCCAACCTTTAGGAGCCCTCCCCCTTCTCCAGTGCCCGTCCCCAGGCCCCAACCCCGGCAGCTTCTGTGCCGCGGCCACTGCCTGCCTCCTGACAGCACGGCGGGAGCTGGAGGCAGGCTGGTCAGTGGCGCTGCCAGGGAGGGGCAGAGCTGGCCTTTCCCCCTCAGCGTCCACTGTCTGATCCAGCCACTCCCCTGCCGTCCCCTCGGCAGCCTCCCCGCGAGGCGCTGACTGGGCAGGGCCCACCGCCCCCGGGCCCCACCGCGGCCTCCTGGGTTCTGTCGGCTGCTTCCCGTCCTGCTCAAGTCTGCTCCACGCTCCTCCACCCTTTTCTGTCCCCCAGCTCTCCATGTTCTTTTGTCTTTCCTGATGCGCTAAAGGGAGTTGAGGGCTTGAAAAGATTATCATGGAAAAGTTAAAGCCTAACAACTTAAGAGTGTGAAGAGCCCCATACACCACCGCTCGGTCTCAGTTAAGAGCACCCGCCAGGCGCGCTTAATCTACTTCCGTCTTTCCACCTGCTTTCTTTAGTTGGAGAATTGCAAAGCGGTTCACAGAAAGCATCTCACCTGTAAATACGTCAGCAAGTGTCTAGTACATAAAGACGTACAAGTTTCACATAAGCACAGTGCTACTGTTATAAAATTAGCAGTAGTTCCTTGATACCAAACCCAGGTAACAGATTTACCATGTTTTCTTCTGAGAGGCTGACACTTGTGCTATGCCTGGGACCCTGGGCTTGGGGTGTGTGCAGCAGAGGGGCTTTCACCAGAGCACCGCTTTCTGTAGCCTTGGTCTACTGAGTCCCGAGTTCATCATCTCACACACACACTAAATAAAGTGAAGGCTGTTTTGAACAGAGGCTGGGGACAAGGATGTGGCTGTGCCCTGCAGTGGGGCAGTGGGCTTCTGTATGAGGGACAGATCACAGGGTCGGGAGGCTCAGGTTCTGCCCACAGATCACCTATGTGCGAGATGGAGGTAGCTCCCGGGGGATGTGACCCGCATTGTCCAGAAGCTCTCCTGGGGTGAGAAGAGGGAAACAGGAAGACCGACCAGCCCCCA
This sequence comes from Okapia johnstoni, assembly GCA_024291935.2. Classification (NCBI taxonomy): domain Eukaryota; kingdom Metazoa; phylum Chordata; class Mammalia; order Artiodactyla; family Giraffidae; genus Okapia; species Okapia johnstoni. Next base: position 96,833,852 of record CM044315.1, on the reverse strand, counting down.
CATTCATTCCATGTTCCCAGAACGGCAGGTTGCCATCTTGGGAATCCTCCAGGAGGGGCCCTGACCCGGAGATCTGCTTGGTGAGCAGATGCCAAATGGACGTTAGCTGTGCCCTTGGGGCGTCCTTTCCTTGAGAAAAAGAAGTCTGACAGCCTCCAGAGAGAAGGGGCAGGTTACTCCAGAAGGGAACAGCACAGCTGACGCTAGTGACAGCACAGATGACTGTGGACCGATGGCCGAAGAACCGAGGGGACTGTGAGCCCGGAGTCCTGCGCCTGGGGAGACTGCCCGTCAAGTGTGTGTTTCAGGCCCACAGGGCCTCGGGAGCTTGTGAAGTTCCATGTAAAGTTCCACGTGGACCTTGGCAAGCTGAGAGCGCCAGGAACAGCCCAGGCCCTGACAGGCAGTGCCCAGACTGGCCCCACGGGACAGCGGGCCTTTTACACAGAGGCCCAGGGAAGACAGGCAGTGAAACGGGAGGGGCCACGGTGCACCGCTGGCCGCACCGGCCCTCGAGCGGCACCCCCCAGGGCCCAGTGTGCTCTCACACCTGTCCCGCTGACAGGATCCAGAAACCTGGCAAACCCTGCACTGCCCACTGCTGGAAGGAGGCCAGCCTGGTGGCCCACTCAGAAGACAGCTCAGGCTCTCCTCACGTGGGCATGTCCACATCCCAAACCAGGGGGCGTGGGCAGAACAGAGCAGCACCGCTGACAACAGCAGGCTGGGCCCGGGAGCCCTTGGAGTGCGCTCACTGGGGGACCAGGTGCTGGGCTGAGAGGGTGAGAGCGCGCGGGAGGCTGGGCGAGATGCTGCCCGCTGAGGAGAGCCTGCGTGGCTCAGGCACCACGCGGGCAGAGATCTCACACTTCCCTGCCATCTAGCCTCTGGTGGAGCAGAGGACAGCGGCGCGGAATTGGGGCTCGCGGGTCACCAGGAGGACGGCGACAGGAGACAGTCCTTGCTTGTGTCCTGGGTCATGGGTGGGTGCCAGGGCTGACGGCCGTTAGTGTAGCAAAAGCTAACCAGACTCACTGAGACGAGGCTGGCCTGATCTGACCGTGAGCCTGATGGGACCCCAAGCGTTAGTCGCTCAGTCATGTCTTGTCTCTTTGCGACCCCAGGGACTGTAGCCCTCCAGGCTCCTCTGTCCATGGAATTTCCCAGGCAAGAGTACTGGAGTGGGTTGCCATGCCGGTCTCCAGGGGCATCTTCCCAATCCAGGGATCAAACCCAGGTCTCCTGCATTGCAGGCAGATTCTTTACTGTCTGAGCCACCAGGGAGCCAAAGACCAGGACTAATTTTGTCCCCTGGAGGCCACTAGAGAGTTTCTGTCCTGTCGTCACCTGGAATCATCTCACACCCTTAAGGCTTCGTCCTCCATGTTAGCAAACTGCAGGTGGCAGTGGCGTCCGGGCCCAGCCTGGAGCATCCCTAGTCTCTCCTCCAGGGGACCCAGGAGAGGCCATTCCACGCCCCTCTGGTTTGTGAGTTTTGTGAAATGAAGCATCTAATATTTAAAAGGGCTGACACACAGAAACCCTTGGGCAAAATGTTTTTCACTACAAAACACCAGCCACACGAGTGTCTTCACGCTGCATCTGAGCCGCAGACTGGCTCTCACAGGATCATCCAGGCCTCGTCCAGTGAGTGCTGGACTGTGGGGTTGGGAGCCTCCACAGGCAAACACCTCTGGCGCAGGTGCCTAGGTGTGCCCAGGTTCCATGGTACCCTGGGGGCCACAGGTGAGGCTGCATCCTGGGTACTTGGCGCTCTGCCTTGCCAGAGCGCTGGCTGATGGGCAAGCCCAGTCTGGGCCTGTGGTGTGACCAGGAGACAGGGCCCCTGCCCCTAAAGCTGTCCCCAGAGGGACATGGCCCCGAGGGCTCTAGCAGGAGGAGAGGCAGAGCGAGGGTCTGGGTTTGTGGGAGGAACGCAGCCTGTTGGCGCTGCCCAGCAGGGAGGTGCCCTGTAAGCATGGCCTGGGGGGATGGTCCCTGCTCGTCAAGCCCGGGTAGCGGCCGCCTCCTGGTGACCTCTGGCTAGAGCCCGCCCCGCGGTTGCCTTCCTGCCTCCTGCCATCTGCCCCCCCCCCACACCTCTGGGGGAGACGGGCCATCTCTGCAGGGAGCACCCAGCGTCCGGGCGCAGCAGTCCCCAGGCCCAGCCCCGTCTGCCTGCGTGTCATGTTGGGCTCCTGGCAGGCGGAGTGCTCGGCCATTTCCTCGCTGTGGGTAGCCCCCTCCTCACCTACCGTCCTCAGGCCTCTGAGGGTGGTCAGCCCTGTAAGCCGCTCCTGCTGACTTGCTGTCCACGTCCTTGTCACCGCTGCGTTCAGGGAGCTGGAGGGCCAGGCTGGCTGGCGTGGGGACCTCTTCCACGTTCTCCAGCTGCACCAGAGCCGTGGGTTCTAGGAGATACCAGGATGCCACAGCGCTGACCACGAACCCGCTGCCTCACGCTCAGGCCCGTCCTGGGGCTGCCTTCCTTCTGGAAAGGGGCTTCTCTCCTTCAGGGCGTGGGGATGTCTGCAGGGCCTGGTGTGGCGGGGTCTGAGTGGGTCTTGGCACCGCCTCGGGTAGGATTAGCTTTTCTCCGGGCAGAGCCCAGTCCTGACCGTCGTGCCAGTCCTCAGCACGGCCTGCTGGGTGAGGGTCACTAGAGGCCCGAGAGCTGAGCATGCTGCCTCACCCTGGGCTGCTGGCTGACGCGCCGTCTCCCCGTCACAGTCGCAGCCTGCTCCCCTCTCCCTGCGTCTCCCGCTCCCGAGGGGCCACAGCGCCTCCTCCCCCACCTTCTCTACCCTGAGCCAGACCACGCGCTTGGCCCTTCTGGAGCCTGTGAGGCTGGTGCGGCCAGTCCAAGGACCCTGTGCTCCCGCAACAGCACTCGGTGGGGGGTGTCCTCACTCAGACGTGCTCCTAACAGGTTTCCTGTCCATCTCCGGTGCCTGCTGGCAGCCTGTCCCTTCGGCATGAACAGCTGTGTTGGGAAGGCTCCTTGGGAGCCTGCGGGTGGCATGGGCTCTTCACGCAGGCCCTGGAGTTCTGGGCTTCTGACCCCTTTGGGTCCCTGTGCTGGGGACATTTTGGGCACTGGGGATGGTCTCAAAGCCCAGGTTTTAGGGGCCTCGTCCCTTGTCCCGCTGGGGACAGGCCACTCGGCTCAGCCTGGCCACTCACGTGATCTCACAGTGACCCGCTTGCTGGGTGAGCTGCCGAACCTGGCCCTCACTCGTCTTCTGCCGTCCACGAGCTCTGAGAACCTGCAAGAGTCAGCACGGGTCAGCAGGGGCTCTGGGCTGGGGCCTCAGGGGCAGCAGGTGAGGCAGGCACCTGGGGGCCTGGGTCGGCGGCGTGAGGGCACCAGGGTCATTGAGCAGGCGCAGCTCAGGCAGGCGTGCGGGGGCCGGCCGGGTTCTCAGCGCCCTCTGGGGGAGTCCGTCACGGTGCCATCGTCTGTCGGTGCTGTCCCTTGGGGCTGTGGGCGGGCAGAGGAAGGGGTGGCCGTGTGGCCTGGTCTGGGGCTCCTCTATGCCTGGCTGAAGAGGGGTGTGCCCCAGCCCAGCCCCACCTCTGCCCGAGGCAGAGCTGTGGTTTCTGCCTGGGGGTTGTCCAGGCACTGGTTCCAGCCCTCACCCTGGCCCGGGCTCTCCACCTGCAGGTGAGGCAGGGCCCTGGGGCCCCGTCGAGACTCACCTGGGCTGAGACCGACAGCCCGCACACCCCGAGAGAGGGTGCAGCTCCTCTGTGGGTGTGTGTCACCTGGCTGCGGCCTTCAGTGTCGCCCGCCCCAACCCCAGGGCAGGCTGCCCTTCTCACCTGCAGGCCCCTTCCCCCCACCAGCTCACAGAGGGGCCCCACCTCCCCTGTCCGCCTGGCAGGTGGGTCTGGGGCTGAGCTGGTCTCAGTGTCTCAGGGCAAGTGTGCTTCGTGCCCTGAGGGCAGGCTGCTGGTGGGCTGGGAGACGAGGGAGCCCAGGTTGCTGCCCACCTCCCTGCAGCACCTCACCATCCAGACACAGTCTTGTGAGCTGGAACAGGTAAGGGGGTTGTGTAGACCCCCGTGGGGTGGGTGGGCCTCCCGAGCGCCTGAGAGCAGACCTGCGTCCTCACTGGCCGTGGGCTTCTCCCCAGCTGCTCCCATCTCCATCTGTCCACGTGAACTCCCTTCCTACCTGTCCCAGCCCCCCTTCTGGGCTGGCCTGTCCCTCTTTTCTGGGGTGCTGTCCAGCAGTTCCTCGTGGGTCAGGCCTGGCTGCCAGGCCGCTACCCAGGCCTGCCTCCACGCTGCCAGCCTCATGGGTCTTGCCACTGCCTCCTCTGGGCACCTGTTTTCAGGTGATGCCTGTATTTACTGCTCACCATCTGGGGTCAGCCTGGGCGGACAGCGTGAGGGCAGGCGCGAGACGCCTATGCCTCCCAATTGCCAGCTCGCTGATGCAGTGCAGCTGTGCAGGAACTGCCCCCCATCCTCACACACGCAGTTCTGTGCCAACACAGCCCTGTTTCTGGGCTGCCTGTCCGCCCCGGGGACAGTGTGACTGCGCCGGGGCCACACTCACAGGTGATGATGTACAGGTGGGCAGGCTCGCTGTGCAGCTGGCCGCCCTCCGTGCTCTGCACGGCCATCACTGAGAGCTGGTACCGCCGCCCGGGCACCAGGTCCCGCACCGTGTAGGACACCAGCCTCCCATTGGGGACGTAGCGGCTCTTGGTGCTCTGGCTGGTGGTCACGTTGATGACATAGGCCTCCAGAGATGCGCCCGGAGTGGGGGCGTCCCAGACCACGTGGGCAGAGGTGGCCGTGACTCGGGCGGCGGTCAGGTTGGCTGGCGGCAGAGGCCCTGGATGAGCATGGAGCAGGGGAGGGGAGTGAAGGGGGCTGGTGGGGTCTTCTGCCCGGGACACACTAAAGATCTGACATGAGTACTGGAGCCTCATTGGAGGCCAGACTGGGTTGTCACAGACCTCACTGTGTCCTCGAGGACGGGTGGAGGGGCCTTGGTAGCTGCTCAGGGCCGGCAACAGTAGGCACCTCGTGAGGCTCCCCTTCCCCCACCCCCAGCTCAGTCCATCAGGTTGATCTCCCGCATGGCATTTTCCATCCCCCTGAGCTTGGCCACGCACACCTTCTCCTGGGATGTAGGTAGGGGAGTGGGCTAGATGGGCAGAGGGTGGGCCAGGGACCCCACACCCACGGTCAGAGTGAGGACTTGACCCTTGCTGTCTGCTTGCCCCACCAGGCGGGGCCCTGCCCTCCCCGCCCCCGCTCACTGCCCCCCCTGTGCCTGGACAGCCTGTGTGCTGGGGAGGGAGGGGGAGGGCGGGCTGGGTCCTTGTACGGGTGGGCAGCCTGCCCGTCCTCGCTGTCTTCTCCTCCTGCCCTTGTTCAGCGACCCTGGTCTGGTGGGAGCCTGGGAGCACCCACCATGAGGGTGGCCTCGGGAGGTCGTCCCGGCTGGAGCCCTGCCCAGCCTTCTGCAGTTGCCTTCCCAGGCACCTCTGGGCACGCATGCACATGGCCAGGGCAGCTTTCTGGGGCTGTGGCCACTCAAGAGACTGAGGGCAGGGCTAGGGGATCTTCCAGAAGGGAGCTGAGCCCTCACCCCTCTACTCACGGGTCCACACGTGCACAGGGGCCGAGGCCAGGCTCTCCGTGGGGTGCTCCTGCCCCCCAAGCCCGCTGAGGGCCGTCACCCAGATGGTGTATCTTCTTCCTGGCAGCAGGGCCCTGTGGGGAAGGGAGGCCAGGGAGAGGAACAGCATGGCTCTGCTCTCAGACCATGGCTCCTCTGCCAGTGGGGCCTGGGTAGGGGTCGTCCGGGGCCAGTGTGACCCAGGCGGGGGTCATCCGGGGCCAGTGTGACCCAGGCGGGGGTCATCCGGGGCCAGTGTGATCCAGACAGGTGTCATCCTGGGGCCAGTGTGACCCAGACAGGGGTCATTCTGGAGCTGGTAGGGGTCGTCCCGGGGCCGGTGTGACCCAGGCAGGGGTCGTCCTGGGGCCAGTGTGACACAGGTAGGGGTCGTTCTGGAGCTGGTAGGGGTCGTCCCGGGGCCGGTGTGACACAGGCGGGGGTCGTCCCAGGGCTGGTGGCCAGGCAGCCTCCACAGAGGCCAGACTGTGGCCTGAGACTTGCGTGCTCCTGGAGTAGGAAGCTACTCCCTGGTCATTATTTCTAGTGCTGGACAGGACACAGGCCTGGGGTGGCTGTAGTGTGGTTGGAAGCTGGTGTTCAGACAGGAGAGGCCAGCATAGGGCAACTGAAGGAAAAGGGCTAACAGGCAGGCCCACCCACCCCCTTGGGATGGAACTTCTGAGGGTCCCCAGTGCCCTCGGGGGGGAGAGGGTCTCCCTGCCCCTAAATGTCTGTGCACAGTGAGGTTCCTGCCAGCTGAGCATCCCTTCCTCTGGGGTTCTGGAACCTTCTCCAGGCTCAAGTGCCCATGACTCCCCCCGCTTTCCTGCCTGGTAAAAGACCTGGGTGCTATATGTCTCCTTGGCTACCCAGGAAAGTATGTGCTGGCTGGTGGCGGGGATGGGCTGTGTTGGGGGTGGGGGGAGTGTTTCGTGTGTGGGCGGGGCTCTGGAAGCTCACGCCTGGTCCCTGACCTGTCCCCGCCTGCCTCTTCCTTTCCCTGACGTCGCTTTATATCCTTTCTGTGTCCTGAGGCTTTGCCGAGGGGATGGCCCTGGGGACCCCAACACAGGAGTGCCCACCTGGGACCCCACTGTGTCTCTGTCCCGCTGCTCCTGGGGAGTGGGCAGAAGGAGCCACAGCCCCACTCCACAGACAAGGGAAGGGGGCATGGTCTCCAGCACAGCCAGCCACACGGTGGGACAGAAGAGCACAGAAAACATGGTGGAGAGAAGTCTGCAAACGGGAAATGTGCCAGTGCGGGCGGTTTGGTGGCCTGCCCGTCCCACCTTCCAGAGCCCCTCTCCCAGCTGTGGCCCAAGGCTGCTCCAGTCTGGACACTGCAGAGCTGTGCCCTGAGCCCACCTCCACAGCTGTGGTCAGAGGCTCAGGAACTTGGCGGGGACGTCACAGCTGCTGCCGTCCCTCCTCACCCCGCCCTCCAGCACTGCCCACCCTCCCTGCCTGGGTCAGAAGCTCTGAGTGGCTCATGGGTCCCTCACAGGCCGCTGTCTGGGAGTGTCCCTGAGCTGGGGGCCTAGGCCGGGGGTCTGAGGCTTCCCTGTGGTGCTGCTGAAATGTTTATTTCAGTCATCAGTCATTTTGAATGACTGATGTTCATTTGAATTTTACTTTGTAGTTTTGTTGGTATATCATATGTAATAGGCATACGAAGTTGCAGTTCAGCTCAGTTCAACTGCTCAAGTTGTGTCCGACTCTTTGTGACCCTATGGACTGCAGCAACCAGGCTTCCCTGTCCTTCGCCAGTTTAAGGTTTGAATGTATATGAACAAAGTAAAAATGTCAGGCAGCCCTTTGGGTTCTGTCTTCTCCCTTTTGCAAGGAGTCTCGTGACGGGCTGGAGGAGCTCTGGGCTGGCCTCCGGTGGCCTGTTTCTCCTGTCTGCAAGAGGTGCCATCTGCAGAGTCCAGAAGATCCCTGCTGTCTCGGGCACTCTGACACTAGTCTGGTGGCCCGCGGGAGGCGAGGAAGCAGTGGGGACCAGGACTGATCACACGACCCTGCTCCTCCAGGGGGCTGGGGGTGAGAGGGCGGCAGGAGCCCAGTGGAGCAAGGGGAGAGGGTGCCCTTGCTGTTACCTGAACGTGAACCTGTCCACACTCCTGTCCACATCAGTGTACTGGTCCTTCTGGGCCTCAGGGTGGCGGATGGACAGGCGGACGCCGCTGACGGTGGCGTGGCGGATCCTGTGCAGAGCCCACCTCACCGAAATGGCACTGGCCGTCACGTTGGTGACCTCAAGGCCCTCGATGGGGCGGGGTCCTGGGGATAGTGGGCGAGCAGCCTGTGTGGCCCCTCCTCACCCCTGGAGGGTGGGGTCGGGACTGGAGAGGGGGCTCGTAAGAGCCCTGGGGACCTGCACAGAGGTGGCCCCGAGAGGCCCGTCCAGCCTGGGCTTGCTGAAGGCGTCCCTCAGTCCAGTGGGGGCGGGTGGACATGCCCTGGACCACTGCCTCGGGGCAGGGGCACTGCAAAGGGGCTGCTGTAGGCGCTGCCCTGGCTGATCTTGGCCTGCCAGGGGTCAGGGTGGGACCTTCCTGACTCCCTGGCTGGCTGGTGGCACTGACCATGACTGCACCATCTGGGGGCTCCTGGGGCCTGCCAGGGAGAAGCCAGGAGAGGCCTCGCTGATGCCAGGGAAGGGGACGAACCCTAGGCCAAGGGAGTTGAGAGGGCTCCTCCAGCTCCCAGAGTGCCAAGCTGGTCTGCAGGAAGCGGTCCCCCACCCCCACCCTGGTGGCGTGGGGGAGGCTGTCTTCCTTCCAGAGCCCACCCTGAGCAGCCTCGAAAGGCGTCTCGCTAAAGCTGAGCTCAGGATGGCCCTGTCCACCCCCAGCCCCCAAGGCTCTTCTGTCAAATGCTGGGGCCACCCTCCTGGCACCATGTGCTCTCCTTCCCCAGGACATCCCATCCTGAGGCCTCGTCCCTCCTCACACTTGGCCTCAGCGTCCTGGCTGTCAGCATCCGCCCAGGTTGCAGGATGCCTGCCGCCCTCCTTCCAAGGGAACTGAGAAGGCTCTCCCCTCTGTCCTCCAGGACCCTCGTCTTCCTGCTCACCTGGCCAGCAGGCCATGACTGCCTCGCTTGCCCTGCTCCTATGACTGGCTGTGGCCACCTGCCCACCTATGCCCACCTGCCTGCCCGTGTCCACCTGTCCCGTCCATGCCCACCTGCCCGCCCATGCTCATTTGTCCACATGTGCCCACCTGTGCTACATACAAGCCTGTTCCACCTGCCTGCCTGTGCCCACCTGCCCTGCCCTGCCAGCCACCCTCAAGGAGCTCCCAACATGGCCAGCAGTCATGCCACTGCCCAGTTCTCGTTCCCTCCTCCAGCCTCCCCGTCTCTTGACTCCCTAAGCCCGCACCCACCAACCCACCATCATGGGAGTGTTCTGGGGCTCCCCCTCCCCCACAGCCCCAGGAGCAGACAAGCCAGCCGGGCCCAGTCTCTCCGCACAACTCCCTTCAGGGCAGTACGCCCGGACGGCCTCCCTGCGGCCCCATGGCTGCCTCTGCTCCAGCCTCCAGGGAGGCTCCATCCTCACCCCATGGCTGTCCCAGCACCTTCTCAGGGGCCCCCCTGCATTCCCTGGCCCCCTCCCTCACCCTGTCACCGTCTGTCTCCTCCAGAGGAGGGGCCCTCTTGGCCGGTGCGGGCACCGGGGGTGGCTTGGCTGGCACCCACTCTGCTGGGGGCACGCCGTGGCGGGGCCCTCGGGGGGCGGGCAGCCCATGTCACTCACGCGTGCGGGTGTGCAGCACCGCAGGTCTGCTGATGTCGTTCTTATTGTTGGTGTTGCGCTTGACCGAGAAGACGGAGACATTGTAGGCCCTGCCGGGTGCCAGGGCCCGGAGCTGGTGCATGGAGCGGCCCCTGTCCACGAAGTCTGTGCGGCGGGAGGAGCCATCCGAGGACGCGTAGGTGACGGCATAGCCATCCAGCACCTGCCTGGCGGCTGGGCCTTCGGGGGGGCGCCAGGAGATGGAGACCCCACTCTCTTCCACTTGCTCCACCTTGAGGGCCGTTGGTGGGAAGAGCTCTTCAGGGTTTCGGTCAAGAACAAGGGGAGGGGGGTGTCAGCTGTTGGCCTGGCACGTCCCAGCCCCTAGGCAGGTGTGGCCCGCTGGCCCTTCGGCCTGGCTGCCCCGGGGCACAGGTGGGCAGCTGCCGGCTGGAGCCCGCCTTGGCGCCTGCCTCTGGTGTCTGGCAGCAGCTCCTGGAGGGTCTCCTGCGTGTGCCCGTGTGGGACTGCCCAGATGCTGCCCTCGGGCTCGTATTCTCCTCCCGGCTTCCCAGGCACGCCTGGGGCAGCAGCCACTCGGACACTCTGCCCCGGGGACCACTCGGCTCTTTGTCCCCCCCGCGGGGTGTCTGCAGCCCTCGGGCAGGAGGGGAGCCCCCACACTGGTGCCCTCGCCGCCTCACCTTTGTCACAGTCCTTGCCAGTGTAGCCCACTTTACAGGTGCAGCTGTGGGACCCGTTGCTGGCCAGGCAGTAGCCGCGGCCCCCGCAGGGGCTGGAGAAGCAGGGGTCACTCACTGTGGGGGGAAGCAGTAGTGAGTGTGGCGGTCCGGCCAGACACCTTCCCCCGGGCCCTCGATGCTGGCCCTGGGCTGGTCCTGTGTTGGTGTGTTTGTGGGGTGTAGGTGGGCAGTCACAGGTGGCCCTTTGGGGAGCAGATATGGGGGACACTTTCTGGGGGAGGGGCAGGGCTTGCCAGGGGCCCCACAGAGAGGCCAGGCTGGCCCACCCCAGCCAAGCCAAGGTGACCACTCCTGGGGGGCAGCTGAGAACACCGGCCCCTCTACAGCCTGTGTCTGTGCTGGGGCTGGGGCACAGCCCCAGGCTTCCAGGCCAGGGCCCACGGGGCCCCCTGCCCCGGTGAGGCGCTCTGGCCGCAACCTGTCCACACCATGCTTGTCGCTGGGCCGGCTCCTGTGCCCTGTGGTGGGGCTGGAGCCCAGAACCCGTCCACCCTGCACATCTGAGCAGTGCCTCTCAGGCCCAGCTTAGAGGACGCTTGGGGACAGCACAGGTCAGGCCAGCGCACCCTGGGGAGACACAGAGCGAGCTGGGAGAAGCACTGAGCCAATAAACCGGCGCTGGGGAGGCAGGCGGTGGAGTGGGGGCTGCTGCAGGCCGTGCTCAGGGAAGGCCTTGTCCTGGAGGGACCCTCCGGCAGCGCCTGGTCCCCGCGGGCCCCTACTCGGGCTCATGAGGCAGGGTGTCTTGCTGTGAGGAACTGGGAGCGTGAGGCCCCTGGGGCGGCACCGCCTGTGGCTGGACATGGAGCTGGGTGGACGGGGGTGCAGCGGGCAGGGAGCAGGGGGGCGCCCACCTGTCTCACAGTGGTAGCCGAAGAAGCCCTCTGGGCAGACACACAGGTAGGCCCCGCCGCCGTTCTCACACCGGCCTCCGTGCTGGCAGGGGCTGGAGTCGCAGGCGTCCACCTCTGGAGAACACCCAGAGAGTCGGCCAGGGCAGCAAGGGGGTGTCTGGGGGAGGGAGGAGAGGACAGCGGGAGGAAGGGAAGGGAAGGCAGGGCGAGGTCGCTGGGGGCAGGGGGGAGGGCGGGGGCGCGACCCCCGCCCTTGGCAGGTGCCTGGCCCTCCCCTTGTCCTCCCTGCTGGGGTCCTTCCCCCTAGAAGCCTGTCCCCAGGCACCGTCCCCACCCCCTGCTCTGAGCAGCCCAGCATCTGTGCTTGTTGGAAACAGGTTTTCCTGGGTGTCCGGGGCATCGTGAGTGTGGGTGAGGGCGCGGCACGTGGGGACCCTGAGAGCAGCCCCTACCTGTCTCACAGTGGGCTCCAGTGAAACCGGGGGGGCACTGGCAGACAAAGGCCCCCGGGAGGTCCCTGCAGGAGCCTCCGTTTCTGCAGGGCTGCGCCTGGCACTCGTCTGTCTCTGAGGAGAGGGTCACAAACACGAGGCTGCATGGGCCCGCCCTGGGGTCTCCTGTGCCCCAGACTTCAGCCTCCCCTGCCCTCACTGTGCCCATAGAGCCTGTCTGGGTCCCTCCTGCCTTCACTGCCCAGGCTCGAGGGAGCAGGCTTCATGGGGCCTCCCCTCCCCCAACTCTGGCTCGGACGCAGGGCTGGGATCTGCCCCCGGCACCCTACCTTCTCTGCTCCCACTGTTCCCCCGCCCCCCAGCAACCAGAGCCCGCGGGAGACAGGGAGAGGGTCAGGGTTAGCTGTTGTCAGCTGCTCTCAGTCCTCCTGGGGGACTAGAGGCAAGAGTATCTACAAACCGCTGTCCCTGTGGACATCAGAGCTGGCAGGGGCCCGAGAGAGCAGCAGCGCCCAGCCAGACCCCAGCACAGGGCGAGGAGCGGCTGGGTGAGGTGCCTGTGCTAGGGCGCGGGAGCTCAACGGGAGTGGCCGGCCCGCCGGAGGCCGGGACCGTCTTACCCAGCTCACAGTGGGCTCCTTCGCGCCCTGGGCTGCAGACGCACAGGTACCCGGCAACGCGGTCCTGGCAGGAGCCTCCGTGCAGGCATGGCTGGGATCGGCACTCGTCGACTTCTGAGCGAGGAAAGCCCGGGTGCCCGGCGCCGGGAGGGACCCCGAGAATAAAGCAGTGTTGCTGCTGTTAGCAAGGATGACTCGAAGCCGGACTAAGAGGGACGCACATTAGCTTTGATGAGAGGGTCTGCACAGAAGTCTACGACATCCCTGGTGCTGGGAGAGGCCAGACCCCACAGAGGGCCCTCGAGGGGAAGAGGTGCACCTCTGGGAAGGGCTGGGGATGCTCCCGAGGACCCCACTGTGCCCATTATGTAACAATCGTGTATGAAACCGAGACACTTGGGGGCCAGGCCTTCATTTTGAAATACTCACCACGGAGTTTTTAGAAACTGGGAATTTTGCTCCTGGATTAACGATGTTCAGCTTAAAACAGTTTACTGTTAATGCTTAACATGTAAATAAGTGAATAAATGGCCCCGAGAGAACGACACCTGGGGGCCGGCGCCTGACCTGGGGGCCCAGGAGGCTGGCTCGTCTGCTCACATGCATGTCCCACTTCTTGTGACTCGCATTTCTGTGCTTATCCCCTCTGTGCCTCCTTAGTTTTTAAATTTTTACCAATATGCTGGACAATGTACAGTTTTGTTTTTGCTGTTATGACCTTTATTAATAGGACATTGTGCTAAGGTACTCTTTTGTCACTCAGCATTGTATTCATGTTTCTATGTTGTGGGCTGTCCTTTTCACTGCTGTGTAATACTCCTCACTGTGATGATGCCATACCTTTTCTCTCTTGTTTGGTAGGCTTTGGGGTTGGGTTTAGATTTCTTGCTGTTGAAACAAAGCTTCTGTGTCTTTAGCATCTCCTGGTGTAGACTTTTCCCTAGATTTAAAATTATCAAGCAGTACAGTTTCTAGGACACAGTTTATATGAATGGTCAACTTGACAAATTACTAAATTGTCTTCAAAGTGCTTATACCAGTTTACACTTCCTCCAGCAATTTAGAACAAATCCTGTTTCCATATTCTCACCAATATATGGGCTTTTTAGACTTCAGAAGTTTTGCCAACTGAATGTATCTCACTGTACTGTTGATTTGCATTTTGCACATCACTGACAAAGGGAATGTTGTTTACTTCTACGAAATTCCTACTCATGTGTTATACCTATTGGGTTGATTATATATATGTGTGTGTGTGTGTATACATATGTATTATATATATGTACATATAACATGTATGTACATATAACATATAATATACACATAAGTGAAAGTCACTTAGTTATGTCTGACTCTTTGTGACACGTGGACTATATAGTCCATGGAATTCTCTAGGCCAGAATACTGGAGTGGGTAGCCTTTCCCTTCTCTGGCAGATCTTCTCAACCCAGGGATTGAACCCTGGTCTCCCATATTAAAGGTGGATTCTTTACCTGCTGAGCCACAAGGGAGGCCCGACTTTCTTAAGGCCAAGCAATTTAAGTTTCTAATTTTTAACTAGTCAATTTGTCCATTTTTTCCTTTTATACTTAGTGGTTTTTGTGGAACCTTTCCCTGCCTTAAGGCCAAAAAGAGAGTTAACCTACATTTCCTACACAAAACTACATAGTTAAAAAAAAAAAAAAAAACCCATGTAAGTCCTTAATACATCTGGAATTGTTGGGTATGGTGAGAAGTGGAGAAACAATGTAATATTTTCTGAGTACCTAACTATTTTATCAGAGAAGGCAGTGGCAACCCACTCCAGTACTCTTGCCTGGACTATTCCGTGGATGGAGGAGCCTGGTGAGCTGCAGTCCATGGGGTCGCTAAGAGTCGGACACGACTGAAGTGACTTAGCCTAGCCTAACCATTTTATTCCAGCTGTCATGAAGATTTTCTCATATGCTTTCTTACAGAAGTTTATGTTTTAGCTTTTACATTTATGTCTGTAATTCATTTCACATATATAAAAATTATCATTTTGATGCTATTGTACATAATATCTTTTCATTTCATTTTCCAAGTTTCCACTGCTAGAATATGAAAATATAATTGTTTCTGTGTATTGACACTGTATCCTGTGACCTACTTGAATTCACTTATTAGTTCTGTTGCTTCTGTTGTAGAATTTCTTAGAATTTTCTGTGTGCACAATCATGTCATCTTTACTTCTTGCCCGATAGACATGCTGTCTTCCTTTTCTTGCCTATGGCATGGTCTAGGACCTCCGGGACAATGGTGGAGGGCACTGGTGAACCTTTGCCTTACTACTGGTAACAGCAGGAAGTCTTTCACCCGTAAGCACTTTGTTAGCTGTTGATTTCTCTCATGGATGCCCTTTGATCAGGGGAAAGAAACTTTCTTTTACTCTTAGTTTGTTAAGAATCTTTAAAATAACAGTTGCATTTTGTCAGGTGGCTTTTCCTGCATCTGCTAAGATGATCATAGGTTTTCCCCTTTTATTCTCTAATTGGTGAATTCCATTCACTGATTTTCAGCTGTTAGACTGTTCCTGAGATACAGCCTTCTAGGTCAGGCTGTGCTAGCCTTCTGATGTAAGAGTGGGTTGGATTCTAGTAATGTCTTGTTAGGATTTTTGTGCTTTGCACATGAGGAGTGTTGGCCTGTGACTTCCCTTTTGTAGCATCTGGTTTTGGTATAAAGGCGATACTGGCCTCGTAAAAGGAGCTGAGGGGGGCTCTTCCCTCCTGCACCCTCTGAGAGAGCTGTGTGGGCAGCGCTACTGTCCCTTCTGAAAGGTGTGACAGGACTCAGTGAAGAAGTCTGGTCCTGCCACTTTCTTTGCGGGGAAGTTTTCAGCCACAGGTTAAATTTCCTTAGTGGGTCTGAGGCTCTTCACATTGTCTGTTTATTCTTGTGTCGGTTGTGCTCATTAGCATCTTTCTTCATGTTGTCTAGACTGTAGGATATGTCGGCCTGAACTGTTCGCAGTATCTCCTTGCCCTTTAAATGCTCACAGTAGTCTTTAGTGGTGTGCCTTTTCCGTTTTGATATTGCTAATTTTTATTTTTTCCTTGATTGGTCTAGCCAGAGGACTGCTACTTTTATTGATCCTTTCAAGACATCAGTTTTTGGTTTCATCTGCACGTCTTTTATAATTAATTATGAATTATAAAAAACGTCGTTGAATCCTTATTTATTGCTGACGTATAAAAACGCGGTGAATCTTGTTATGACGACCTGCGTTCACCGGACCTGTCACATCCCCATCATTTCTATAGCTTTGTTTTGGTTGAAAGGCGACCATATCGGCCACAAACGCTGACATTTTTACTTCCTCCTTTAGCATTTTCACGGCTTTACTTTGTCTTACTTTCTTGCATAGGCTATTGCTGACAATGTAATATTGACTAGACTTAGTGATAATGGGCGTCCTTATTTTGTTCTGAATTTTAAGGGGACTGTTTCTCCACTTAGGATAATGTCTACTCTAGGTTAGATGAGACCCGTCGTAAAACTGCCTCAGGAGCTACTTTCCTTCCTCCTGTTGGTGGCTCAGCATGTCTGAGTCAGTTCGCCAGAGAGCGGCTTTTGAATTCCAGATCTCCCTGTATAACAAGGATCAGGGAGCACTGGTCCACAGCCTCCTCTCCTTCTCTGTTTGTCCGCACCGTGCGGCACGCAGAGCTTCCCTGACCAGGGACTGAACCTTTGCCCTCTGCAGTGGAAGCACGGAGCCATAACCACGACCGCCAGGGAGGGCCCGTAGCTCTCCTGGTGTAACCTGTCCTCATTCCTCTGTAAACACGTGGAGTATAATTGGTGTGTTTCAGTGTAATCGTGTGCTCAGCCTAGCTCATGCCTGGTCTAAGCACATCTCCCTGTGGGCTGCTGAACACCTGGGGGGCTCTGTGGGCTCTGCTGTTTCTCCTTTTTCAGTGTTCCCTCCGGTAAATTCTGTATTACACCACGTGGTACTAGAAAGCTGTGTGTGAATCATATTGTTTTTTTTATCTGGATAAGGGGTACTTTTAAAATTCTCACTTGGTAGGAATTTGTTACATGAATAGGTATGAATTTTATCAAATGTTTATTATGATTCATTGAGAGTCTTATATGACTTTCCTCCTTTAGTTGGTTAGTGTAGCAAATTTTTCTAATATCAAACTATTTTTACAACAACCCAACTTAAGAATGGTGCGTGTGTGCTCAGTCGTGTCTGACTCTTTGCGGCCCCATGGACTGTCCCTCACCAGGCTCCTCTGTCCATGGAATTTTCCAGGCAAGAATGCAGGAGTGGGTTGCCATTTCAAGCAAGAATACTGGAGTGGGTTGCCACTTCCTACTCTAGGGGATCTTCCTGACGCAGGAATCAAACCCACATCTCTTGGGTCTCCTACATTGGCAGGCTGCTTCTTTTACTACT
The DNA here is from genome assembly GCA_024291935.2 of Okapia johnstoni. NCBI lineage: Eukaryota > Metazoa > Chordata > Mammalia > Artiodactyla > Giraffidae > Okapia > Okapia johnstoni. Next base: position 96,817,347 of record CM044315.1, on the reverse strand, counting down.
GGCATCACCTGGGAAGCACCATTATGGTGTATATAGTCTTTATAGACCATCAGATTTCTGCATCTATTTCACGTTTAATGGACCCATAACCTGACTTTCTCCACCTGTCCATGTCTGGTGTTGGTTTAAGGTTATCCTGGCCTTGTGGACTGGTTGGCACACACTCTTTTCTGCTCCCCAGGAGGGCCTGTGTAACACTGCAGCAGTCTGCTTCTTGGCAGTTTGGTGGGATTGACCCATGGCATTGTTGGGGCCTGGTGCTTCCTTGTGACTAAGCTTCGCATCCTCAGCTCTCTGATAAGTTAAAAGGTACGATTTTATGGGCTCTCTGGAGCTTCCTTGATGGTACAGTGAGAGTGACAGTGTTTTCTAACTGTCTACACCCTGACTGAATGGATCACTTCACTATTTTTAAAATACCATTTTATCATCTCACTCCTGATGTCTCTGTAAGAAGTCTGATGCCCATCTGATTCTTGTTCCTTTGTGGGTTCTGGTCCCTTTTTCTGAGGATCTTTTCTTCCTGGTTTTCTCAAGTTTTATTAGAATGTGTCTAAAGTCTCTCTTCCCTCCTGTCTGGCATTCTGCAGGCCCTTTCGATCTCTGATCGTCCGTCAGTGACTCTGGGAATCAGCCCCATTGTCGCTGCAGCATCCCACCCTCTGTTAATTTTTGTCACCCCTGGGGTCCTGTTCCCTCCGTGTCAGCCCTCCCACCCTCCTCAGAGCTGCCTGCTCTTTCTGATTTATGAGTGCTTCCCTTCTCTCTGGTGCAACTCCTTACACTGACCTTTCAGCTCATTAGCTTCGTCTTTGTTCCCAGTTATAAGTTGTGTCTGTTACTTCTACTATTACGGTTTTTCAATCATCTTATTTCTGCTTTCTTTTAACATCATGTATTGACCCTATGTTTACGGCCAGCGCCGTGTTTCTTTTGTGTGTCTGTCGGGCTGACTGTATGTTCTGACCCATCTTCCATGTTTCTGCTCCCAGCAGTGTGTGTTGTCTGGGCTTTCTCACTGCCTCTGAGGTGGCCGTATTTCTCGGGTGTCCTGGTATCCTGGCTCGTGAGCTCACATTCCCTGGCCCCCCCCTCCTCCTCTGATGGTGTGTTGAGGGGCAGCAACACTGGGCCCGGGGTGGCCTCCTAGACAGTGAGCAGCAGCCCTGGGGGGCTCGGGAGGACAGGTGTAATGGAGCATGCTTGAGGCCAGGCGACCCGCACCTGTATTCTGGAACTCCGCCTGAGAGGGCCGCCCAGGCCCGCGCCTTGCAGGGCATCTGGGAGGGAGCAGGGTGCTCTGTGCTTCCCTTCTCTGAATGCTGTCCTGTCCCTAAGCTACTTTGCAGAAAACTCTGTCTTCTGAGACTGTGTGACCATTACACAGATTGTCTGAACGGTTTGGGGTGTTCTGTTTGGCCTAATGCACCGCTGGCAGTGGTATCTGCAACGCCCTGTCTCCAGGTGCCTGGATTAAGGGGGGCCTTGCCTGCGTGGCAACACCTCTTAAATGCCTGTGGGGGCTCATGGGGGCCTTGTTCCAATGCAGGGTCTGATCCCACAGGTTTGGGCGGGCCTGGGAGCAGGAGTGGGTCCTAAACCCTGACAGGCCTCTTCAGGGCTCTGCCTTTGGGCTGCCTCCTGGCCTCAGCGGCTTGGACCTCATGTTCTGAGGACCGGAAGCCCTTAGAGAAGGGTCCCGAGTGGAGGGAACCAGTCATCACCACTATCACCAGCAGGTCTTGGCCTCCCTTGGCACAGAGGAGACGCAGGCCAGGGTCAGAACTGTGGCTCGCGCTACCCAGCTCAGCCCAGGGGAGCGGGGCGTGGCCCGGGGGGTGGGGCGTGGCCCAGGGGAGGGGGCGTGGCCCAGGGGAGCAGGGGTGTGGCTCCCCTCCCAAAGAGGGCCCCGGTCACCGTGGCACTGGGGGGGCTCGCTCCAGACGCCCTGTGGCTGGCACACCCGGACATGGCTGGAGGCGCTTGGGCTGTAGCCTCGGTCACACGAGTACAGAGCCACCGAGCCCAGTCGAGTTCCGTTGAATCGCAGGGTGGCGTGCTTCACCTCGCCGGGGGGGCCGCAGTCCACCTCTGCAAGGACATGGCAGCCCCGTCCTGCACTACGGGCCCCTGCCTGGCCTCCCGCTGCTCTGACCCCGGCCCCTTGCTCCCCATGCAGCCTGTCCCAGCGTGACAGGACCGGCCCCCAGAGCGGGCTGCTCAGAGATTTCCTTTCCTTCTTGCCCTCCCTCCCCAGTCCCCTGCTGGGCCCCCCGCCCTGCCCCGACTCCGACCCGGCCTGCTCACCTGCCTGGCACCGGCGTCCTGTGTACCCTGCTTGGCAGCGGCAGGAGAAGTCTGTGCCCAGGTCCTCGCAGGTGCCCCCATTCATGCATGGGCTCCGGAAGCAGGGGGAGGGGGCTGCAAGGGCGCAGGGACCCCGTTGCCCATCACTGTGCCCCCCGAGGCCCCTGGGCGGCAGCGGTGTCCTGCCTCTTGGACCAGCTCTGCCTCCCGGCCGCGGGGCTGTGGGGGGCTCCCCATTACCTATCTCACAGTGCCGCCCCGAGAAGCCTGGCGGGCAGTCACACTTGTATTTGCCGATGTAGTGGAAGCAGGTGCCGCCGTTATGACAGGGGCCCGAGGCGCATGAGTCCGGCTTCCCTGGAAGCAGAGGCACCCATCGGGCAGGGCCGGGGGTCGCATGCACCCCGCCCCCGGTCCCTTCCCTCGTCCCTCCACACCCTCAGCAGGGGCGGTAGGGGGCTTGTGGGGTGCTCCTGATGGGCAGACGCAGGGGGCAGGGCAGGGGTCCCAGGCCGGCCTCTCCCCTCCCTCCCCAGGCCAGCCCACGCCGCTGGGCCCGCACCGATCTCACAGTGCCTGCCAGTGAAGCGGTAGGGGCAGTCGCAGTGGTACTCGCCGCCCGCCTCCTTACACGTGCCTCCGTTCCTGCAGGGCCCTGAGCTGCACAGGCGTGGCCGGGCTGCCAGGGACAGTCAGACAGGCAGACAAATAGGCCGGTCAGCCGGGGCCAGCCTCTCGTCCCAGAGCACCCGCAGGCCATGGCTGCCGGTCAGCAGAGCCTGAGGCCACTGCCCAGGGCCGAGCCAGCCAGGTGCTCCCCACTCAGCCTGGCGGCCCTGTGCCTGATGCCTGCTCCCTGCCCGGGCTCTGCTCAGAAGCACTGGAGAGCTGCCCTCCGCTGGCCTCCTGCTGGGTGGGGAGCCACGGCACTCCCACTCAGATTTGTGTGTCTCTGTGCCTGCACGGGGGCCTTCCCTGGCCCTTGGGGGGCCCGCCACCCTGCTGTACTGGGGGCCTTCCCTGGCCCTTGGGGGGCCCTCCACCCTGTGGTACTGGGGGCCTTCCCTGGCCCTTGGGGGGCCCTCCACCCTGTTGTACAGGGGGCCTTCCCTGGCCCGTGGCGGGGGATGTCACACCTTCACAGCTCAGTCAGCAGTGTAGACCCTCGGCCTCCTCGACATTCTTGGGGGGAATGTGAGGCAGGAGGGGCCTTCCCCCCATGCCCTGTGGGGCCTCACAGGATGCTTGTCCAGGTTCTGGCCAACCCCCATGTCCCTCTGCCCGCTCTGGGGATGCCTTGGCCAACCGTGCAGGACCTCGGTGGACCGCGACCAGAATCAGCCTGCTCTCTGGAAAGCCCTCCCCCGCAGGGTGGGGAGGCCGTGGGCCCTGGGGTCGGAGCACCAGAGGCCCAGTCTCAGGGCCTCTGCCATGGGAGCGGGAGAGGCAGAGGTTCAGGTTTCAGCTCTCTGGACACATGAGGCAGCAGGAGGGCTGGACGGGGCCCAGGCGCCAAGCCCAGGAGGACAGACGTGGGCATACGGGGCCAGGCAGCCAGCACCTTGGGCCCCGACCAGGGGATGCCTGGGTCACTGAAAAGAGTCCTGAGCGCTGCTTGCAGCTGCTGGAGGGACAGTACTGGGCAGGCGAGGGGAGCACGCTGATGCCCGCAGTGTATTTGCTGAAGAGCGCTTGCATTCTTAAGCAGCTAAGTGTTGTAAACTGTCGACATTCTCCAATTGCATTACATTTATAAAGTCGACTCCATGGACATGAATCTGACAAACTCCAGGAGATGGTGAAGGACAGGGAAGCCTGGCATGCTGCAGTCCATGGGGTCATAGAGAGTCGGACACAACTTAGCAACTGGACAACAATGAATTTTTTTATAAATCAGTGATTCTAAAATCCACTGGAAAAACTGAGCAGGAAGGAAGTGTGCTGTGAGGAGAGCGCTGTCACGAGCGGGAGGTGCTCCCCCCAGAAGATGCTGTGCCCCACCTTTCTCGCAGTGACGGCCGTGGAAGCCTCGCGGGCACGCGCATGTGTAGGAATCTTCGTGCGCGTCACAGGAACCTCCGTTGAAGCAGGGGTCGGAGTCGCACGGCGACGGCAGCGCTGTGGGGCAGAGGGCGGTCATCCTGGCGTCCTGGCCAGAACTGATGCCAGTCTTGACTCCTCATGCTGGGCTCGGAGGCCCCCTAGAATTTCTTCCATCACATTCTTGATTTTTCCAGATTTTGCCTTCGCTCTTCCGTGAGGTGGGACTGAGTTGGGACTGAGCTGTGGTCCCCAGGAGTCCTGGTATCAGGACCACCTGATATCACATCACCACCATCACACGTGATGACTCACTACTCGTGTCACTCGGTATCTGTACTGACACATACGCGGGCGAACACGCTTCTCCGTGGGCGCTTGTCAGGCGTTAACATCCTAGCAGCTGAGCTGGAAGGCACCGAGTGACACGCACGCTTGGCCAGGCTGTGCACCCCCAGGCCCGCTCGCAGGCCTCCTCCTGCTGCACCCAGGACCTCCCATCACTTTCTCCCCCAGACCACCCTCCCCCGCCAGCTTCCAGGCAGGCCCCGCTCACAGTGGCTGACATTGTGGTCGGTGTGGCAGACGCACAGGTAGCTCCCACCATACTCCATGCAGTAGCCGCCGTCGGGGCACTGTGTGTTCATGTTGCAGGGCGTGGCCGTGACCTCTGCACAGGAGGCGGAGGCCCAGGGACCGCGTGACCCCCAGGGTGACCAGGCTGGGGTGCCCCCCACACCTGGGGCTCGCCGTGATTTCAGGGATTCTCAGGGCAGGGCAGGACGGGAGCCCTTGTCCCAACCTTGGGCACTTACCAAATTCACAGAGGAGCCCAAAGAAGCCCGGGGGGCACTGGCAGAGGGTGCTGTTGGCTCCCAGGCACCTGCCACCGTTGCGGCACTCACAGCCGCTGGGGGTTCCTGCCACAGGCAGGGGGGACAGGCCTCAGCGTGGGGGTGCCCTCCTGACCACTGTCCCACAGAATCTGCTGTGCAGCCCCTCTCCCCACTCCCAGATCCTCTCCACGGGTGTCCACATGCACACCCCCTGGGGCCCCCACCACGGCGGCCCAGCCCACACGCACTCTCCCTGCAGTCGAGGCCCATGAAGCCTTCAGGGCATTCGCACACGTAGCCCTGATCTGCATCCACACAGGTGCCTCCATTCTGGCAAGGGGCCGAGAGGCAGGTATCAGGCACTGGGTGGTGTCCTGCAAGAAAGACAGTGGTTATCCAAGGCGTGGCAGAGGGCCTGGGCTGAGAGTGGGTTAACAGGGCCTTGGACCAGAGAGGGGGCGTGTTAACCTTTGTTCTTTGTGCCAAGTGCCTGGAGACTGGCCTCCAGTGGCCCTCAGTCCCAACCTCCTTCTCTGGAGCAGAACAAGAAGCTGGAGTGCAGAGGGGCCCATGGTGAACCAAGGGCCTGGCTGAGGCCAGAGTCTCCAAGCATTGCTCACCAAGCATCTCTGTTAGTTAAATGTTTGGGGTTTTCCAGGTATCTTTCTGCTGTTGATTTCTAGTTTAATTTTGCTGGGGTCAGAGAACACAGTCCTTTTCAGTTTATTGAGCCTCATTTTATGGACGATGGGGTCGTCTGTCATAGTGAAGGCTCTGCAGGCCCTGGAAGGAACGTGGGTGCCTGTGAATATCAGTCAGGCTGGGTCACCCAGCAGCGCTTCCCTGTCCCTGTATCCTGGCTGGTCTCCATGCTTGTGTCCTCTGAGCTGCCGAGAGGCCATCTGAAAAGCATCTTTGTTTCACCTTCATTTCTGAAAGACAGTGTTTCTGGGTACACAGCACTCGTGTGATAGATTATTTCAGGGCTTTAAGGGTGCTGTCTCACTGTCGTCCGACCTGCACTGACTCTGATGATGAGTCTGCTGTCATTCTTGTGTCTCTGTCTTTTCTCTCTGGCTGCTTTTAATATTTTCTCTTTGTCGTCCTTGTTGTTCAGTCGCTCACTCGTGTCTGGCTCTTTGTGACTCCATAGACTGCAGCACACCAGGCTTCCCTGTCCTTCACCATCTCTGGGAGCTTTCTCAAACTCATGTCCATCGAGTTGGTGATGCCATCCAACCATCTCCTCCTCTGTCGCCCCCTTCTCCTCCTGCCTTCAGTCTTTCTCAGCATCAGGGTCTTTTCTGATGAGTGAGCTCTTCACATCAGGTGGCCAAAGTATTGGAGCTTCAGCTTCAGCATCAGTCCTTCCAGTGAATATTCAGGGTTGATTCCCCCTAGGATGGACTAGTTGGATCTCTTTTCAGTCCAAGGGACTCTCAAGAGTCTTCTTCAATATCACAGTTTGAAAGCATCAATTCTGCGGTGCTCAGCTTTCTTTATGGTCTAAATCTCACATCCATACGTGACTACTGGAAAAACCATAGCTTTGACTGTGTGGACCTTTGTTGATAAAGTAATGTCTCTGCTTTTTAATATGCTGTCTAGGTTTTTCATAGCTTTTCTTCCAAGGAGCAAGCATCTTTTAATTTCATGGCTGCAGTTACCATCTGCAGTGATTTTGGAGCCCAAGAAAATAGTCTGTCACGGTTTCCATTGTTTCCCTATCTATTTGCCATGAAGTGATGGGACCAGATGCCATGATCTTAGTTTTTGAATGTTGAGTTTTAAGCCAGCTTTTTCACTCTCCTCTTTCACCTTCGTCAAGAAGATCTTTAGTGCCTCTTTGCTTTCTGCCATGAGGGTGGTATCATCTGCATATCTGAGATTATTGATATTTCTCCCAGCAGTCTTGATTCCAGTCTGTGATTCATCCAGCCTGGCATTTTGCATGATGTACTCTGCATATAAGTTAAATAATCAGGGTGACAATATACAGCCTTGACGTACTCCTTTCCCAATTTTAAACCAGTCTGTTGTTGCATGTTTGGTTCTAACTTTTGCTTCTTGACCTGCGTACAGGTTTCTCAGGAGGCAGATAAGGTGGTCTGATATTCTCATCTTTTTAAGAATTTTCCAGTTTGTTGTGATCCACACAGTCAAAGGCTTTAGTGTAGTCAATGAAGCAGAAGTAGATGTTTTCATGGAGTTCTTTTGCTTTTTCTGTGATCTAACGGATGTTGGCAGTTTCATCTCTGGTTCCTCTGCCTTTTCTAAATCCAGCTTGTGCATCTGGAATTTCTTGGTTCATGTAGTGGTTCTCAGCAGTTTGATTTATGTTGGGCTTTGTATGGTTTTCTTCATGTTTTTCTTGAATTTGGGGTTTTCATTTTCATCAGACCTAGAAACTGTTTGGCTGTTGTCTCTTCACACCCTCTTCCTGTACCCCTTCAGGCCATCCCTCCTTCAGGGACTCCAGGGTCACACCTGCTGGACCGCGTGGTGTCCACGCACAGGCCCTGCCACACTGCTGTCCTTCCATCTTATCCTCTCTGGGCTGCATGTGGAATTGTTTCCTTTTCTCTCTTCAAGGTCATTGATCTTTCCTTCGGCAGTGTGCAACGTGCTGTTAACACCATCCAGTGTGGTTTTTTGAATTCAGATATTATGTTTTCATTTCTAGAAACTTCTTTTTTTATATGTTGTACTTCTCATTGTGTCTTTTCCCTCAACAATCTTGAATGTATGGCACATGCGTGTTCATGATGGATGATCAGGCATCTGTATTTGCTGATTCTCTGGCCATCCCTGCCCGCTGTTTCTTTCGATCTGTTTTACTTCTGGCTGTAAGTCGTATACTCTCAACCTTTTGCATGCCTGGTAACTTTTGGGTGGGTATTTTGGGGTCCTGGATTCTGTTATATTCATCTTAAGAGTTTAGGATTTTATTCTGACATATGGTTAAATTCAGTTCAGTTCAGTCTCTCAGTCGTGTCCAATTCTTTGTGACCCCATGGACTGCAGCACGCCAGGCTTCCCTGTCCATCACCAACTCCCGGAGTTTACTCAAACTCATGTCGTCGCATCGGTGATGCCATCCAGCCATCTCATCCTCTGTCATCCCCTTGTCTTCCCAACTTCAATCTTTCCCATCATCAGGGTCTTTCCTAATGAGTCAGTTCTTTGCACCAGGTGGTCAAAGTATTGGAGTTTCAGCTTCAACATCAGTCCTTCCAATAAATATTCAGGACGGATCTCCTTTAGGATGGACTGGTTGGATGTCTTTGCAGTTCAAGGAGCTCTCAAGAGTTTTCAAGGTTTGTCATAGTTTTTCTTCCAAGGAGCAACCAGCATTTAAAACGATATGCAATGGAATAGAAGCAGGCAGACTCCATCGTGTGTGGTAGAGAGCAGCCCAAGGTTTGTTTCCTTGCATGGTGAGGGCTCTGGGGCGGGGAGAAGGGGCAATAAACAGCCAAGAATCTGCTGAGGGGGTGGAGCCTTGGGAGTGTGGCCCTCCACCCCAGAGAGGGGAGCAGACTCCCTGGGCCTCATCCAGCACGTGGACAGCAGAGCCCAGACCAGAGCCCACCCCCGAGAGGAAAAGGGGGCAGCTGACCGCCGTCACCCCTGGGGAGCTGGGGCACGGCTATTACCTGTCTCACAGCGAGGTCCCTCGAAGGGTTCCGCGCACAGGCAGGTGAAGTTCCCCACCAGGTCGACACACGAGCCTCCGTTCAGGCAGGGGTCAGAGCTGCACTCGTCCACGTCTGCAGGTGGTAGAGGTGTGGGCTCGGCTCCGTGCCAGCGTCTGAACACTCAGCACCCTGCCCACCTGCACCCTGCCCACCTGGCACCCCCCCAGCACCCCGCCTCCACTCCTGGCACCCCCCCGGGACCCCCCCCCCGCACCCTGCCCCCCCCCGGCACCACCCTCGACCCCCCCACACATACCCTGCCCCCCCACCGGCACCCCCCGCCCCCCACGCCCCCCTGCCCCTCCTGGCACCTCCCCACCCCCGCCGGCACCCCGACCCCCCCACTCCTGGCACCCCCCCAGCACCCCACCCCCCCCAGCATACCCCCCCCCGCCCCCTGCCCCCCTCCGGCACACCCCCCCCCGCCCTCCCCCCCCCCCGGCGCCCTGCACCCCCCTCCCCTCACCCTGCCCTCCCAGCACCCCACCCCACGGCGCCCTGACACCCCCCCTCCCCCCCCCCGCACCCAGCCCCACCGCCGGCCAAGAGCACACTCGCCTGTCTCACAGGCCGCACCCGTGTAGCCAGCTGGGCACACGCATGCCGCGGTGCCGCCCTCCGCCCGGCACCAGCCGCCGTTCTGGCACTGTCTGTCATCGCACGGAGACTGTTCTGCGAGCACAGGGAGCAAGGCCGTGGGGCTCCCACTGAGCCCCGCCCCACACCTTGGGCTGTGTGTGGGTGGACCTGGCCATCTCCAGAGGGCAGCGGGCCCTGGAGTCCAGGGCAGTCCCTGGCCACTGGCACCGAATGCTCGTCTGAACTGGGTTTATCCCAGCAGGTGGCAGGGGTGCAGGGGCCCAACTCCCAGCCTCCTGGGGCATCCCTGTCTCTGGGACCCTGACCCCACCAGAACAGGGCTGGGCACGGGTGGGAGCGGGGAGACTTGAGGCAGCCAGCACCCATGTCCCTGCTGGACGCTGCCCGGTGCCCCTGCTGGCGTGGAGTCTGGGCGCCGAGGTGGGTCCGGAGACCAGGGAGCCTCGGTGGGGGCCAGGGCCGGTGCTGTGGGTGTTGCTCAGGGCTGCCAGCACTGCCCCAAGGCCCCTCAGGGCTGCCAGCGCTGCCCCAAGGCCCCCCAGGGCCCTGCTGGTCTGGATACGTGTCTACAGACCAGAGTCAGAGACTTGGAAACATTCCCTGTGGCCCTAAGTCTCCATTAGAAATGTTTTTCTAGCTGAGACACTGGTGCGGGTGTTACCTGTTTGATTTAACAGTGTTGCGTTTCTAAATAACGGTTCACATGCGTGAGTGCCTCGGGGCAGTGCTCTGGCTGAGCGGATGGGGTCAGGGGCCGCCATGCTCTGATCTTAAGGGCTCCATCTGTTGGGCTCTCCTAGCAGCTTCCCGTGGTGAAACTGGGGGTGTCCACCAGCGCTCACCAAACCGCAGTGCGGGCGCAGTTTGGGAGCAACAAGAGGGTCTTGAGAAAGACCTCAACCCATGGCCGGGCCGTGAGACCCCCAGGGTGGGAAGAATCAGCCTCCACTCCTGCCAGGAGCCGCTGGGGTTGAGGGTTTGGGAGCACAGATCCTAGAGAGGGTCTGAGTCCTGTGCCCAGTGCTCCTGCCGCGCCCCAGGACGGGGCCTCTCCTCTGGGCGCTGGGCTCCTGCACCCGCCCCGCCCCCCACTGGCCACCCGCATCTGGGGCAAGGCCCCCTGTAGCATGCTGACCTGATGCCCCCCCCTGGTTGGGCAGGACCGTCCTGGGCACCCTGTGGCCCCTGGTGCGTGGGGCCGGGTGGGTTCCTCTTACCTGTCTCACAGGTGGGTCCCCTAAACCCGGCCGGGCACTGGCAGCTGAAGCTGTTGACGCCGTGTGTGCAGGTCCCTCCGTTCTGACACGGGTGGGAAGCGCACTCATTCACATCTGGAAAACGGGGCGGCTGGAGCCTCAGTGGAGGGATGCCAGGGAGGACCGGGCCCGCCAGGGCTGGGTGGCTGCAGTGCGTGCCCAGTGCTCACGGCCGTGGAGCCACTGTGTCTGGCTCCCCCCGTGGTGTCCATGCACGCCACCCAGGCCGCGGGGACGGAGACCCTGGGCTGCGGGGTGAGGGAGTGCGGTTCCTCCCGGGGCTGGTCTCTCCGAGGGGTGGGGTGCGGGGGGTCCTGCAGAAGCTCACCCAGGTGGCACGTCCTGCCCGTGAAGCCCGAGAGGCAGGAGCAGGTGTAGGAGGGGCTGCCCGTGACGCAGTCGTCAATGCACTGGCCGCCGTGGAGGCAGGGACGCAGGGCCTGGCACACAGAGGCTGCGGACACACGGAGGGCAGAGCGTCAGCCCAGCCCCGGGGCCCCTCCTCGGGGAGGGGCTGCGCTGTCCGCAGCTGCCTAGCAAGCATCCACGGTTTCTCTGGCCTGGGGGACAGGCAGCCGGCAGAGCTCAGCTTGCGGGGCCTACCCTCTGCAGGAGCGAGGCACGGAAACGCACCACTACTAAGCACACTTGGGGACTTCCCTGGCGGTCCAGTCGTTAGGACTCTGGGCTTTCACTGCTGGGGGCGCAGGTTCAGTCCCTGGTCAGAAAACTAAGATCCTACAAGCTGCATAGCTTGGCCAAAAAAACAAACCCCGACGCACGCATGGGCAGGTACAGGAGTGTTCCAGGGTTTCCCATCTCCCATCACCAGGAGGGCCCCAGGGAGAGCTGGCTGGCGTCCAGAGAGGGGGGACGTTCCTGGAAAGGCCCCCTGGTCCCGAGAGCCACCGAGGCTGTGGGTGTCTCCGAAGCCCGCCCCCGTCCCCCGACCATCCTCCCAGCCGCCCGGGCACTCAGGCCAGGGGGCTCGGCTGCCCTGTGGCAGTTGCTGGCTGGCTGCCTGAGCCGTTTCTGGGCTGGCCCTTCTGCCAGGTGTGGATGCCCCGCCCCTCGGGGGTGGGTGCCCCTCCTCTCAGGGGTGGACCACCCTCCCTTCCCGGCGACCCCAACTGACACGTACAGGCTTCATCTTCTGGGCCTGAGGTGTGCTGGGGACCCCAGGGGACTGGTCCCCTGCACCCCACCCTCACAGCACTGCGCTCCTGGGGGCCTCTGCATCTGCGAGTTTCGGGGGCCCAGCAATGCCCCCCATCTGCTGCCCACAGAGGCCTGGGACGGGGGGAAGCATCTCACGTGGGAATAGGGTCCCCGGGGGACTGAACGGACCCTCTTCTGAGGACCCCACTCCTCAGGGTCAGAGCCTGCAGCCTCTGCAGCGCAGCACGCACCTGCCCAGCCCTGCTCATCCACCTGCATCCACACTTTACTCCTCAGCCACAACCCAAGCCCCGGCCTCTGGCAGGTACCAGACCTCTGCTGCTCGCCCACAGGATGGTGACTGAGTGCCCTCCCCATGCCCTGAAGCCATGCTGTCCTCCTGGGGCTGCAGGAGGGCTTTTCACTCCCAGGGCAGGGGGCGAATCCTGCGGCCCCCACGCTGACTCTTACTCGGTGCCCTGCTGCGCCGGTGGGCTCTGTCACCAGGGCTGTATCCAGTCCTCGGGCAGTGCGCCCCTGCCCCGCTCCGAGCCCCACCCCGGGTGCGCGCGCCTCCCCTCCCCCAGCCCCACCCCGGGTGCGCGCGCCTGCACCCCCAGCCCCACCCCGGGCGTACGCGCCCCCCCAGCCCCACACCGAGTGTGCGCGCCTCCCCGCCCCCAGCCCCACCCCGGGTGCGCGCGCCCGCCCCCCCAGCAGCCCCCGGGTGTGCGCGCTCGCCCCCGTGGCAGGTCTGGGGGCTGCTCTGTGCTGGGTTCGTCCTTGGGACAGCGTTCAGAAGAAGCAGGCCCTCTCTGTGGCCGTGGTCCCCATGGGAGTGGGAGGTGGTCTTTGCGGGGGCGTGGCGGCGGGGGTCCCAGGACCTGCCTCACCGGCCCCAGGCTTGGAGGGGGCAGTGATCAGCAGCCCTCCGCGGAGGCTGGAGGGGCTGAACCAGTCATCTGAGCCCCGCCCCGCCCCTGCCGTTTATAAGCAGGGCTTGCAGGAGGGTCTGCAACTCAGGGTCACACGGTTAGGGGGGTGGCTGGAACACACCCTTCTGTGGTCAGTCCCGCTGTTTCCACTGGCCACGTGCTCGACCCTGGGGTGAACCATACTCCAGTCTGCTCTGAGTTGCGTCAGGGGTCCCGTCCACCCTGCCCCCACCCTTAGGTTAGACGCCCAGCACCAAGTCCCACCGAGAAGCAAGGCTGGGAAATTGGTGGGAAGAGGAGTGCTCCCCGGGTTCCCGAGGACACAGGAGTCCACGCAGGGGCGCTCAGGACGCCCTGGGGGGAACTTGACCGACACGCCTCCCCTTTACACCGCCAACCGAGGTCTCCAGCAAACCTCCCCCACCCCACGGCAGAGGCTGGAAGTCTCCCGGGGGTGACTGAGGCTCAGGGATGAGCCCGGGCGCGGGGAACCGAGGTGGCCGGAGTCCTGCGCCCCCAGGGTGGCGCCCAGGGCGCCCCATCTCTCCCTACCAGCCCTCCCAGGCCCCGCCGCGCCCGCCACCCCAACGCTCGCTCCATCCTCTTACTTGTATGGCCGCAGCCCCCCACGCGCACCTGGGCATCATCGATTCTGAACGCCCAGCGCCCGGGCACGCCCACGTTGGTGGTGGTCTCCACCTCCGCCATGTCCGCCGTGCGCGAGCCGGGGATGCTGAAGTAGCGCCGCCCGTCTCCCGCGTTGAAGCCGGCCTGGGGGCGGGTTTGGGGAGAGGGGGGCAGGGGTGGGCTGCGTCTTCAGGTCTCCCCAAAGCTCCCAAGGCCCGCCTCCCGCGCGGTGGCCTCGAGCTAGGAGCACTAAAGGTTCCGCACCACCCTGCCTCCCAGCCGGCGCCACCCTAACCCGCGGTTCCTCCTGCGCTGACCTTGCGGGGTCCTGGCAGCCATCTCCCGCCCCCGCCTCCGCCCCTTCCTGCTCACTCCAGGGCTTCTGGACCTCCGCTAGGGCCAGGGGCCAGTGTGATCTTACAAAGTAGAGAGCCGGGAGGCGGGGCGGAGCGCTCCCAGACCCTGGGCAGCGCGCACTTCACTGCCCTCCACACCTGGGATTTTCTGCTGGCCACTGACCCTCAGGCCAGGGCCGTTGGCCAGGCCACCCTGGAGCAGCCGGGCACGCAGAGCTCTGTCCCGGCTGCAGCTAGCGCCGTCAGGTGGCTGTGTGGGCACGGAACGTTTGCACGGTTCTGGCCATGAGAAGCTCTGCTCTGGCGGGGAGGGGCATCTGCCTGCCTCTCCAATTCATGATAGCCCTGGCTGTGGGGAGCAGGGCCCCTACCTGGGCCGCTATGCCCCCCAGGCCGCTGGCATCACCCCCGCTGCTGGCGTGTGTGCCCGTGGTCCACGTGATGGACTCGTAGTTGAAGATGGTGAAGGAGAGGTTGCCATCGGTGATGAGCACCGTCTGAAACGTGTTGACCTGCCAGAGAGGGGCCTGAGCCGGCTGGGGCCCCAGCCCCACCCAGGACCTCGCCCACAGGGTGCTGCCCCCGGGTCCCTCCTCTGTGTCCCCGCCAGACGGTCAGCCGCTGGGAGGACCCGATGGCCTCGGCCCCTGTCCTGCTCCCTATCGGTCCGATGCCTGGGGAGGGCGTGAAGCCCACTGGGGGCCGTGGGGAACCGCAGACGCGGGGAGCAGACCCTGTCCCCGCGGGCCTGGGGGCACTGAGGGTCGTGCCTGCTTGACCAAACCCACAACCCAGCGCATGTGGGATGAACAAAAGTGTAAAAAGAAAAAGGGGAAACAAGGAAAAACAGTTTTAATCCTCAAGTTTCTTGATTTTCATGGAATCCTCCTCCGTGAAAACATACGTAAGAGGTTCTATTTCAGATTGGGCAAAGGGTGAGAATGTTTAAGAAAAGATTGCGGGACAAATAGGAAACACTGAGAAACAATTAAATCAGAGCTTTACATCACTTAGGTTAGGAAAATAAATCCCAAATCAAATAAGGTTTTAAGTGAAACCATCGGCACCCTGGGAGAAAATACAGGCAAATACGTGGAGCATATTGGGAAAGGACTTCTAAGGCTGACGTTTGTTAACTGCAAAAACCAAGAAGGTTTATACACTGACTCCAAAAAAGTGTCATAGGCCAAACCAAATGACAAACAGTGAAGTGAAAAGTGTTTTTATAATATATGTGACAGAAGCACTGGTGGCGTCTTTAATTCAACTAGAACTTCCTTGAATCAATAAGAAAAGGAACAAAAACATTACAGAAAAACTGGCTAAGGGTATGAACAGAAACACCACAATAGACTGCAAGCAGCCAACGACTGACCATCGCTAGAAATCAACGAAGTGCCAGGCTGAAAACCCTGTGTGGTCGGCAGGCAAGGAGTAGTGGTGTGCGTGGCTGGGTGCGGGGCTGCGGCACGTCACTAGGCTTTGGCTTTCGCAAGAGTGACTGGGCACATTTTTAGGGGAGATTAGATTTCTGCAGGCAGCCCTTTTCCTTCTAGCAACGGGTGCAGGATCTGACTTCACGACCCACTGGGGGCTGTGCAGCACCCTTGGGGCCCACCCGAGGGCAGGTGCCGCCACGCTGGGGGGCACGCACGCGGGGAGCCCCACGGTGAAAGGTGCCATGGAGACCGAGTGCTCGCCTCCAGGAAGGCAGACTTAGTGCTAGGTCTCGGAAGTCAGGGAGGAGACGGGACGGCTGCTGGCTGGCGTGGGAGAAGGTCTGGGGGGCAGGACCCCAGCTGGTGAGGCTGGGGGAGGGGCTCTGCAGGCTGGGAGGCCCAGGCCTCTGAGGGGGTCTGTTACTCTCTGTGGCTCCACCTGCTCCTGCAGCTGCCCCTGGGGAGGAGGGCTTCCCATCTCCCAGCTCCCAGACCAGCTTCCACCCCACGCCCAGAGTCTCGGGTCCCTGTCTCACAAGACAACCGTTTTGGAACTGGCTGGGTTTGCAAAGAGGAGAACGTCCGCTCAGGAGGGACCCTGGGCGCCTCCTTGCTCCTGGGCGGACAGGTAATAGGTAAAATGACTCTGCGGAGGTGAAACTCTAACCAAACATGTAAAAGAACAGAGAATGCAGAGAGTGCCCGCAGGAAGCGCTCCCAAAGTGGCGCCCTCGCGGGGGCTCTGTTTATCCTCTGTCTCGGTCTGTACACAACAGCGCACACTGGATGGGTCTGCCCTGCTGGTGGGGTTGTGGATGCTTTTCCTTTACTTTTAGTTAAAAAGACATTTTTCTTACAAACTAGTGATAAGAAAAAACAAGGGAAGTATAGAAATGTTAATGGGCCATTTGTAAACCGAAGTTCACTCTTGTGAAATTTCTTTTGTGGTAATGTTTACAGAAAGAGCCTACATTTCCTGACGAGCCATCATACTCCTGTTAAAACCCCCAACAGACCATCTGCAACTGCTCTGTCGGGGCACTTGGCCTTTTCCTGGACGTGGGTGGTTTCCAGGAGGCCGGGAAGGTCCTGGCTCCGCCGTCCTCCAGCCTGGCCCTGTGACCTGGGCAAGTGGCTTCTGTCCCTGAGCCCCACTGTCCCCTCTGGGCACGGCCTGGGGGTGACATCCGGCCCACCCCAGCAAGGCAGGGGCCTGGAGGGAGACCCTGGGCCCCAGAGGGGTGTCCCCCCCTCCCCAGGACGGAACACTCACGGGGGAAGACGAGCTGCCTCCGAAGAAGGTCACGCGGTACCAAGTGGCTACGAACACCCAGGTGGCTGAGAAGCCCGGGAGCTCAGGAAAGTAGCGCCTGATGTCCTCTGTAGCCCTGTGCAGCGTGGCCACATCTGTGGCCTCCCGGTAGTACACGTCCCCTGCACGCCGGTTGTCCACGTCCGCCCAGAAGGCCGCTACCACGCAGCGGTCCTTGGCAATGGGGAAGGCCACCGGGGTGAACTGCGAAACCTCCTTCAGGAAGGAGATGATACCGTTGTTGTTCACCTGTCGGGGCAGAAAGAGAGAGGGGCGCCAGCTGGGGCCTCCACGCCTCAGCCTCTGAGTGCCCCCTGAGGCCGAGCCAGCCTTGGGCGGGCATTTCTAGGACGGCTCAACAGTTCCTGGTTCCTGACCCGGGGTCCCCGGGCTGCTCCTTGCCCTCCTGGGGCACAGGCTCCAACCCATTTGCTGTCGATGGTGCCTTGCAGAGCGCCGGCCCGGGGCTGTCGGGGGGGGGGGCGGGGGGAGCCTCCAGTGTGTGCCCTGGCTTTGGGAGGGTAGGGGGCTCAGACCCGCCCGGTGGCCCTAGCTCCTTAGTCCCACTCCCGGCAGGGCCTTCAGAAGGGCAGGGCGGACTCTGAGCAGGTCTGCCGGAGGCTGGTGGGGAGGGAGGGCCTCAATGGCCGGATGGGGACGCCTGTGCTCAGGACTCCCCCCAGTGGACACAGGAGGGGGAGCGGCACCCGCTGTCTCCAGCTGTGTAGCCAGCAGGCAGGTGAGCCTGGCCTCTCTGTGCTCTGGCTTCTCGCCTGTAGGATGGTATGAATACTGAACTGGCCGCACAGGCTGGGCCGGGCAAGAGGAGTGAGTTAATGACCACAGAGTCTGCTGTCAACCCTCATGACCTGTCCCGGGAAACTGAGGTCAGAACTGTGCTTTCAGAGACAGCGCTTGGGGTGAGGGCAGGCTCTGTAATCCACGTCAACCAAAAATGCGGATAAATACACCTTGGAAAGGCAACAAAGAGTGAACAAGGGAACATTTTTCGATTCCGAGTTTCAGACAAGGAGAGACTGGAGGTGAGCCCAGTATTTGAAGTGAGTGCATCTGCAGGTGTAGAAGCAACAGATGCAAGCCACACCTGAAGTTCTGTAGCCTCACTGAGGGAAAGAGAAAAATGCCAAACCTCAGAGCTAGCTCGAGGTGAGGAATTTGTAACCCCCACATGAGGCTGGGACCTCTAAGGCCCCCGTCATGATCAGGGTAAACCCCAAGTAGATGGTCCCTATGCAGGCACTCACTCCACCTTCCCTTCACCTGGGCCATCCAGGCATTGCAAGCCTGGGGCTTAGATTAAGGTGGCTTCTGACAAGGAACCAGGTTCTTGGCAGGAGTAAAGAAAAACTCTGCCTGGAGGAAGATGGCATCATCTGAGGCCTTGAGTTACTCTTGTAAATATTTGCTCAAATCCAAAATCCGGGACACAGTCGAAGATAATCACGCATGCAAGGAAGTGGGACACCGCTAACAGGGATGAGCAGAAGCACGTGAAACAGCAGACGCTAGAATCATCAGACACAGGCTCTAAAATAACAGACTTTACTATAGTCACAGAAATAAAATGCAAGTTTTAAAATTTCATCAAGAGACTAGGCAAAATAATCTTGAAGAAAAAGACCAACATTGCAGGATTTACACTTTCTGGTTTCAAGACTGACTGCAAAGCCACAGCAATCAAAGCAGTGGGGCACTGGCGTAAAGACTGGCACACAGGTCAGGGGGCAGCACAGCCCGGAGAGAGACCCTCCCGTGTACGGTCAAGTGACTCTCAACAAGAGTGCTGAGACCATTTGATGGAGAAAAGACAGTCTTTTCAACAAACGGTTCTGGGAAAACTGGATATTCTTATGCAAAAGAATGAAATTAGATCCCTACCTAACACCATTACAAAATTAACTGAAATGGATCAGCGGTCTAAATATAAGAGCTAAAAATATAAAACACGTTAAGCAAAAGTAGGGCAAAAGCTTCATGACATTGGCTTTGGCAATGACCCCGAAGGCACAGGCAACAAAAGGAAAAATAGACAAACTGGAATTCATCAAAATCAAAACCATTTTGTGCATCAAAACATACTATCAGCAGAGTAAAAAGGCCACCCACAAAACAGAAAAATATTTTCAAATAATATATTTAGTAAAGAAGGAATAAAGTAATGAAGGTAAGATTAAAATTCACTCTTAACTGATCTAACAGACAACAGTTTGTCTAGAATAATAATACCAATGATATATTCAATCGTAGAACGTGTGAAAGGTGGGACAGCAATGACACAAGGGGGGTGATCGGTGTTGTTTTGTTGTTACAAAGGCATTCACACTCCCTGAGAAGTGCTACAGTGGTATTTGAACATTACTGGGATTAGTTGCCTTAAAGTAATTAAACAAGTCACTAGACTGAGGTGGCTCTAATGTGTTGGAAGCCTATGTAAGCAAACCAAAACCTAAGGATGGCTCCAAATCTGCAAATAACACAATGTGATGCGTCACATTAATAAATTGGGGAATAAAAATCATATGATCATCTCAGTAGATGCAGAAAATGCTTTTGACAAAATTCAAGATAAGAAATGCCACTCCCCCCATATTATTCAATACAGTATTTGGAAGTTTTAGCCACAGCAATCAGACAAGGAAAAGAAAGAAAAGGAGTTCAAATTGGAAAGGAAGAAGTAAAACTGTCACTGTTTCCAGATGACATGATACTATATATTAGAACATCCTAAAGATGCCACCAAAAAGCAATTAGAAATAATAAATTAATTCAATAAAGATGAAAGTTACAAAATAAATATACAGAAATTTGTTGTGTTTCTATGCACTGACGATGAGCAATCAGAAAGAGAAATTAAGAAAAAATCCCCTTTATAGTTGCATCAAAAAGAATAAAATAGGCAGGAATGAATCTGACCAAGGAGGCTAAAGACTTCTGAAAACTAGAAGACATTGATGCAAGAAACCAAAGACAACATGAACTAATGGAAAGACATCCTGTGCTTATGGATTGGAAGGATTAATATTGTTAAAATAACTATATGACCCAAGGGAATCTACAGATTCAGTGCAATTCCTATCAAAACAGCAATGGTGAATTTTACAGAACCAGATCACATAATTCTAAAATTTGTATGGAAACACAAGGGACTGTGAATCACCAAAACAGTCTTGGAAAGAACAAAGCTCCAGGTGTCAAACACTCTGATCTCAAGCTACACTACAAAGCTACGGTAATCAAAACAGGGTGGCACTGGCACAGAAGCAGACATTTAGATCAGTGGAATAGAATGGAGAGCCCATAAATAACCCCCCACACAAGGTCAATTAGGCTACAACAGAGGAGGCAAAACGTAGAGAAAAGACAGCTTCTTCAGTAAATGATGCTGGGAAAACTAGACAGCTCTATGCAAGTGACTCAAGCTGGACCACTTTCTCACACCGCGTACAAAAAAGAACTCAAAGTGAATTGAAAATGTAAGTGTGGAACCTGAAGCCATCAAAGTCCTGGAAGAAAACACAGGCAGTATACTCTCCGACATCAGTCCCAGCGCTTCTTTTTTGACTCTGTCTTCCCAGGCAAGGGAAACAAAAGCGAAAATCAACAAATGGGACTTAAACTAAAAAGCTTTTGCACAGCAAAGGAGAACATCAGCAAGATGAAATGGAGCCTACTGAATGCGAGAGGATACTTGCAAGTTGTACATCCAGCAAGGGGGTTAATATCCTAAACGTACAAAGACCTCATAACTCAGTGTTGAAAACAATCAAAAAAGAAAACCAGATAAAAAAAAATGGGCAGAGGGCCCGGAGAGATATTTTTGAAAGAAGACACACAGATGAGCAGCAGACACATGAAAAGATGCTCAACTCCACTGATAATCAAAGAAATTAAAACCCAAATAAGATATCACATCACACCTGTCAGAACGGCTATTGTGAAAAAGACAAATAAAATACACTGGTGAGGATGTGGGGAAAAGGGACCCAGTGCACGGGAACTTACACTGATGCAGCCGCTACAGGGAACAGCATGGAGGCTGCTCTACAATTAACAACTGAATTACCGTATAACCCAGCAGCTACACTTCGGGTATTTTCCCAAAGAAAACAAGATACTAATTTGAAGGTAAATCGCCCTATGTTCATAGCAGCAGAATTTACAATAGACAAGATATGGAGACAAACTAACCGCTAATAGATGAATGGATAAAGAAAAAGCAGCTGTATATGTAACTGAATATTACTGAGCCATAAGAAAGCATGAAGCTTTGCCATTTGTTTCAACATGGGTGGACTTACGGGGTATTATGCTAAGGGAAATAAGTCAGATGGAGAAGACAATATAGGATGATTTCACTTGTATGTGGAACTTAGAAAAAGAAACAAACTAACATGAACGATCAGACTCGTGGAGAACAAATAGGTGGTTGCCAGAGGGGACGCGTGGTGGGACAATGAGCGACTCAGGTGAGGGGGACTGGGAGGAGGCACAGATTTCACTACGAAATCCTGCGTCACAGGGATGAGCTGTAGAGCATGGGGGGTACAGTCAGCAATAGTGTGATGCAGATTTCCACTGCAAAATCCTGCATCACAGAGATGAGCTGAGCGTGGGGGATACCGTGTCACAGAGATGAGGCGTAGAGCGTGGGGGATACCGTGTCACAGAGATGAGGCGTAGAGCGTGGGGGGTACAGTGTCACAGGGATGAGCTGTAGAGCATGGGGGGTACAGTCAGCAATAGTGTGATGCAGATTTCCACTGCAAAATCCTGCATCACAGAGATGAGCTGAGCGTGGGGGATACCGTGTCACAGGGATGAGGCGTAGAGCGTGGGGGGTACAGTGTCACAGGGATGAGGTGTAGAGCGTGGGGGGTACAGTCAGAAATAGTGTGATGCAGATTTTCCACTGCATCACAAAATACCTGCATCACAGAGATGAGCTGAGCGTGGGGGGATACCTGTGTCACAGGGATGCATGGGGGCGTCACAGAGAGCATGGGGGGTACAGTGTCACAAAGATGAGGCGTAGAGCGTAGGGGATACCATGTCACAGGGATGAGGCGTGGAGCGTGGGGGGTACAGTGTCACAGGGATGAGGCGTAGAGCGTGGGGGGTACAGTGTCACTGAGATGAGGTGTAGAGCGTGGGGGGTACAGTGTCACAGAGATGAGGCGTAGAGCGTGGGGGGTACAGTGTCACTGAGATGAGGTGTAGAGCGTGGGGGGTACAGTGTCACAGAGATGAGGCGTAGAGCGTGGGGGGTACAGTGTCACAGAGATGAGGCGTAGAGCGTGGGGGGTACCATGTCACAGAGATGAGGCGTAGAGCGTGGGGGGTACCGTGTCACAGGGATGAGGCGTAGAGCGTGGGGGGTACCGTGTCACAGAGATGAGGCATAGAGCGTGGGGGGTACCGTGTCACAGGGATGAGGCGTAGAGCGTGGGGGGTACAGTGTCACAGAGATGAGGCGTAGAGTGTGGGGGGTACCGTGTCACAGGGATGAGGCGTAGAGCATGGGGGGTACCGTGTCACAGAGATGAGGCATAGAGCGTGGGGGGTACCGTGTCACAGGGATGAGGCGTAGAGCGTGGGGGGTACAGTCAGCAATAGTGGGATAGCTTGGTGCGGTGACAGATGGTGACTAGACCTACAGTGGCGATCACTTTGTCATGTACAGAAACAGTGAATCACCATGTTGCATATGGAAGTAACACTGCTGTAGGTCAGCCATTCAATCAGAAACACACAGGCGCACAAGCCAGAAAGAGTGGAAGACAGAGTAGGAACAAAGAACCCAGGTAACAAATAGAAAATAGTAACAGACACTGTAGGAACTATGCTAACCATATCCGTGGTCACTTTGAACAACAGTCTGAAAGCACCGGTGAAAAGACAAATTGTCAGAGTGGAGCAAAAACAAGACCCGACTATAAGTTGCCTGCAAGAAACTCACTTTAAATATGCAGACCCATGTAGGTGAAAGGTAAGTGCATAGGCGAGGTTATGTCACGCTAACACTGGTCAACAGAAAGCAAGAGCTGCTGTATTTATCCCCAACAGAACGGACTTCAAAGCAAGCATAGCTATGAAGGATAAAGGATGGCATTCCATGAAGATAAAAGGGTCAATTCTCCAAGAAGACATAACAATCCTTAATGTGTGCACACCCAACAGCATTGAACTGCGCAAGGCAACAGCCGTCCGTGTGGCAGGAGAGATGGACAAGCGCGCATTACAGCTGGAGATTCCAACACTCCTCCACCAGAAGTGGATGGGTCTGGTGGGCGGAGAGTCAGAAACAACATAACCAAACTCAACAACACTATCCAACTTGGGTGTAATCAACACACCACCTCCCCAGACAACAGCAGAGTACACATCCTCCTCAGGCTCACAAGGAGCATTCACCAGGGTTCACAGACCACATCCATGGCCATAGAATGCGCCTTAAAAAACGGAAAAGCATAGAAATTGTACATATCTGCTTTCAGACTGCACTGGAATTAAACTGGAAGTCAATGGCAAAAATAACTGGAAAAGCCCCAATTACATAGCGGTTACACAACACCCTTCTAAACAACACATGGGCCATTAAGAATGTCAGGAGAAGTTAAGAAATATTTGAACTACATGAAAATGAAAATGTAATTTATCAAAAATTGTGAGCCGCAGTGAAAGCAGTACCAAGAGGGAAATTCAGAGCACTAGAGGTGCATTCGAAAATAAGAAAAGTCTAAAATCAGTCATCTAAGTTTCCACCTTAGGAAGCTAGAAAAAGAGGAGCAGATTTAGTCCAAAAGAGCAGAATAAAAGAAGTAATAAGATTACAGGGAAAATCAATGAAATTGAAAATGGGTGATCAATTTAAAAATTCAACAACAATAGCTGGCTCTTTGAAGAGATGAATAAAATTGATAAGCCTCTAGCCAGGCTGTGAAAAAAAAAGACATAAACTACAGATATCAGAAATGAGAGGACGTTAGTACAGATACCAGGGTGACTGAAAGGGTAGTAAGGAGATAGGGGCTTCCCAGGTGGCACAGTGGTAGGAAAAAAAACCCAAACCATCCACCTTCCAATGCAGGAGATGCAAGAGATGTGCGTTTGATTCCTGGGTGGAGGAGTTTCCATGGAGGAGGTAACGGCAACACATGCCAGTATTCTCACTGGGAAATCCCATGAACAGAGGAGCCTGGCAGGCTACAGTCCATGGGGTCGCAAAGAGTTGGACGTGACTGAGCTCACACACACACACAACATGAAAAAAACCTGCGACCATAAATTTGATTTAGAAAAAGGCAGAGAAACCAGAGATCAAAGTGCCAACATCTGTTGGATCATAGAGAAAGCAAGGGAAGTCCAGAAAAACATCTGCTTCTGCTTCACTGACTACGTTAAAGCCATTAACTGTGTGGATCACGACAAACTGGAAAATTCTTAAGAAAATGGGAACACCAGTCCCTCTCATCTGTCTCCTGAGAACCCTGTATGCAGGTCAAAGGGCAGCAGTTAGAATCAGAAGGAACAATGGACTGGGCTCAAAATTGGGAAAGGAGTATGACAAGGCTGTATACTGTCACCCTGCTTATTTAACCTATATGCAGAGTACATCATGAGAAATGCCAGGATGAATCACAAGCTGGAATCAAGATTGCCGGGAGAAATATCAACAACTTCAGATATACAGATGATACCACTCTAATGGCAGAACATGAAGAGGAACTAAAGAGCCTCTTGATGACGGTGAAAAAGGAGAGTGAAAAAGCTGACTTGAAATTCAACATTCAAAAAAGATCGTGGCATATGGCCCCGTCACTTGATGGCAAACAGAAGAGAAGTGGAAGCAGTGACAGACTTTGTCTTCTTGGGCTCCAGAATCACTGCAGACGCTGACTGCAGCCATGAAATTAAGAGATGCTTGCTCCTTGGAAGAAAAGCTCTGAGAAACCTAGACAGCATTTTAAAAAAGCAAAGACATCATTTGGTCAACAAAGGTCCATCTAGTCAAAGTTATGGTTTTTCCAGTAGTTGTGTACAGATGTGAATGTTGGACCATAAAGAAAGCTGAGTGCTGAAGAATTGATGCTTCTGAATTGTGGTGCTGGAGAAGACTCTTGAGAATCCCTTGGACAGCAAGAAGATCACACTAGTCAATCCTAAAGGAAATCAACCCCGAATATTCATTGGAAGGACAACTGCTGAAGCTGAAGCTTGAATAGTTTGGCCACTTGATGTGAAGAGCCAACTCACTGGAAAAGGCTCTGATGCTGGGAAGGATTGAGGGCAAGAGGAGAAGGGGACGACAGCGGATGAGATGGTTGGATGGCATCACCGACACAGTGAGTAAGCTCCAGGAGATGGTGAAGGACAGGGAAGCCTGGACGCTGCAGTCCATGGGGTCGCAAAGAGTCGGGCATGACTTAACAACTAAACAACAACAAATTTGATTACAACAAATTTTGTAAAATAAAATGGACTGATTCCTTGAGAGACACAATCTGCCAAAGCTCGCACAAGAAGAAATAGACAATCTGCATAGGCTCATGTTTATTAGAGATACTTAATCAATGATGACAGCCTTCTCAAATGGAAAGCGCCAAGCCCAGAGGAGCGCACTGATGAATTCTCCAAACATTTAAGAAAAAGCGATACAAACTTTCTACCATCTCTTTTAGAGGATAGAAGCTGAGGCAATACTTCCTAGTTAGGGCCAGCATCACCCTAAGATCAAAACTAGACAGAGACATTTCAAGAAAACACTAGAGACCAATATCTCTTATGGATACAGATATAAAAATCCTCAACAATATATTAGCAAGTCAAATGCAACACTGTATGGAAAGAATTCCATACCATAACGATACCTGGGGTTTAGCTCAGCTATGCGAGGTTGGTGTGACATTCAAAAATCAATTGATTTGGTTGATCACATTAAGAGGCTCAGCTGGTAAAGAATCCACCTGCAGTGCGGAAGACTTGGGTTCGATCCCTAGGTTGGGAAGATCCCCTGGAGAAGGAAAAGGCTACCCACTCCAGTATTCTGGCTGTATACAGTCCACAGTGTCGCGAAGAGGCAGACACGACTGAGTGACTTTCACTAACACTTACTAACTAAGAGGCTCAAAAAGGAAAATCACATGATCATATTAATAGATGCATAAAAAGCATTTGTCAAATCCAGCACTCATTCATGATAAAGACTCTCAGTAATCTAGGGAGATGGGGAAACCCCTCAACTTGATAAAGATAAAAAATATGTATAAAAACCCTGCAGTTAACATCATACTTACTGGTGAGAAACTAGACATTTTGCCACTAACATAAGGTATAAGGCAAGGATTTCCCCCTCATCAGTTCTTTGCAGCATTGTACTGGAAGTTCTACCAATGCAGTAAATACAGGAAATAAAAAGTTCAGCTCTGTGAAGGCTAATATCAAGCGAATGGGAAGAGAAGCCTGACTTGGAGAGAATATTTGCAAACATGATAAAGATTTATCCAAAATATACAAAGAACTCTCAAAACGCAACAATGAGAAAACAAACAACCTGATCAAAACCTGGGCCAGAAGTCTTGCAGGCACCTCAACTGAAGGAGATGTGCAGGCGGATCAGCGCGTGGACAAGATGCTCCGCCTCGTAGGTTACCAGGGAAATGCAGATCAAAACAGTGAGACAGCAGTACACGCCTACCAGCTCGGCCACATTCCAGAGCGGTCGGCACCAGTGCTGGGGGCACGTGGGGCGACAGAGTTTCTCATTCAGTGCTCATGGGGCAAAAGTAAAACAACGCAGCCACTTTGGAAGACAGTTTGGCAGTTTCTTGGAAAACTAAACTTTCTCTTACCATGTGATCTAGTAATTGTGACTCTTAGAATTTAGCCAAAAGAGTTGAAAGCTTTTGTCCTCACAAATACCTGCACACTGATGTTTACAGCAACTTCATGCATAACTGCCAAAATTTGGAAGCAACCAAGATAACCTTCAGTAGATGAATGAATAATTAAATTGTGCTCCATCTAGGCAACAGAATATTACTTAGCACTAAAAAGAAATGAGCTATGAAATCATGAAAAAATACAGATGAAACCTACATGCATATTGAGTAAAAAAGTCAGTCTGAAAAGGCTACATACTATGTGATTTGAAGTGTATGACATTCTGGAAAAGGTAAAACTATGGAGACAGTAGAAAGATCGGTGGTTGCCAGGGGTTGGTGGGAGGGTGGAAGGTGGAGCCCAGAGTGCAGTCACTGCGTGTGACACCATATCGAGGGACACGCATCACGAGACATTTGTCCAGACCCACAGGATGCACACCACCAAGAGTGAACCTGAATGCAAACTGCGGACTTTGGGTGATAACGATATGTCCGTGTAGGTTCATCAATTGCAGTAAACATACCCTCTGGTGGAGGATGCTGATAAAAGGGAGGTGGTCAGTGACGGGGCAAGGGGCACGTGGTAAATCTCTGTACCTTCCTCTCAATTTTTCTGTGAACTTAAAACTGCTGTAAAAAATAGTCTTTAGAAAAAGACAACACAATGAAAGAGGGAAAAGGGCTTGAATAGGCATTTCTCCAAAGAAGGTAGACAAATGGCCAAGAACCACATGAAAAGATGCTCAGCATCACTAACTGTCAGGAGGTGAAACACACCCACAGTGAGAGGGCTCCCCTGGGGGTCCAGTGGCCAGGACTCTGTGCTCCCAATGCAGCGGGCCCAGCTTCCATCCCTGGTCAGGGAACTACATCCCACCTGCCACAACTCAAGATCCTGCCGGCTGCAACTAAGATCCTGGTACAGCCAAATAAATAAAAATAGAGAACTATAAAATATTAAAAAAAACACAGTTGAGACACTACTTCATATCCACTACGATGGCGATCATGGGAAAAAATAGATCATAACAAATGTTTGTGAAGATGTGAAGAAACTAGAGCCCTCATATACCCTTGGTGGAATGTAAGATCGTGCGGCCACTGTGGAACATAATATGGTTAAACATAGAATAAATGGTTAAACATAGAATAACTACATGCCCTAGCAATTCCACACCTGAGACTATATCTGTATACACGCAAGAGAACTGAAAACATGTCCACACACAAGTGTGTACACAGATGTCCATAATAACACAGTCACAGTAACCAAAGGAGCAAGCAGTCCAGGCTTCCGTCAGTGAAGGAGGATAAATTAAAAATAAATGGAACATTTTTGGCAAATGAAAGATATGAAGTACTGACTCTGGCCACAACATGAGTGAACCTTGAAAACATTAAGTGAAAGAAGCCAGTCACAAAGGACGGTTTGATTTGACCTTTACAGAGCGCGCAGGATAGGCAAATCCGGAGAAACAGACCAGGTTAGCGATTGCCCAGGTCAGGGGTGCGCTAAGAAACTGGAGGGTGGGAACTCAGGGGGCAAGGTTTCTTTTGGGGTGAAGACGATATTCTAAGGGCGATTGTGGTGACAGATATACAGTTCTGTAAATACATGAAAAGCCACTGAATTGTAAGAGGGTGAGTTGTAGGGTTGTTGCTGTTCAGGTGCTGAGTCATCTCCGGCTCTTTGCGGCCCCGTGGACTGCAGCACGCCAGGCTCTGCTGTCCTTCACCACCTCCCAGAACTTGGTAAAATTCATGTCTGTTGAGTCGGTGATGCCATCCAACCATCTCATCCTCTGCCACCCGCTTCTCCTTTTGCCTTCAATCTTTCCCAGCATCAGGGTCTTTTCCGATGAGTTGACTCTTCACATCATGTGGCCAAAGTATTCACGCTTCAGCTTCAGCATCAGTCCTTCCAGTGAATATTCAGGATCAATTTCCTTTAGGATTGACTGGTTTGATCTCCTTGCAGTCCAAGGGACTCTCAAGAGTCCATGGTCTCCAACACCATGGTTCGAAAGCATTAATTCTTCGGGGCTCAGCCTTCTTTATGGTCCAGCTGTCACATCCATACATGACTACTGGAAAAACCATAGCTTTAACTATATGGGCCTTTAATGACAAAGTGATGTCTCTGCTTTCTAATACTCTGTCTAGGTTTATCATAGCCTTCCTTCCAAGGAGCAAGTGTCGATTTTAATTTCACGGCTGCATTCACCATCTGTAGTGATTTTGGAGCCCAAGAAAACTAGGTCTGTCACTGTTTCCACTTTTCCCCCTTCTATTTGCCATGCAGTGATGGGACTGGATGCCAAGATCTTAGTTTTTTGAATACAGAATTTCAAGCCAGCTTTTCGCTCCCCTCTTTCATCTTCATCAAGAGGCTCTTTAGTTCCTCTTTTGTTTCTGCCATTTGGGTGATATCATCTGCATATCTGAGGTTATTGATATTTCTCCCAGAAATCTTGATTCCAGCTTGAGCTTCATCCAGTCCAGCATTTCTCATGATATAGTCTGCATATAAGTTAAATAAGCAGGGTGACAATATACAGCCTTGACGTACTCCTTTCCCAATTTTGAAGCAGTCTGTGGTTCCATGTCCAGTTCTAACTGTTGCTTCCTGACCTGCATACAGGTTTCTCAAGAGGCAGGTCAGGTGGCCTGGGATTCCCGTCTCTTTAAGAATCTTCCAGTTTGTTGTGATCCACAGTCAGAGGCTTTACTGTCATTAATGGAAGCAAAAGTAGGCGTTTTCTGGAGCTTGATTTCTTTCTCCACCGTCCAGTGAATGTTGGCAGTTTGTTCTCTCGCTCCTCTGCCTCTTTGAAACCAAGCTTGGAATCTGGACGTTCTCAGTTCGCATACTGCTTAAGCCTAGCGTGAAGGATTTTGAGCATAAGCTTGCTAACGTGTAATGAGTGCGGTTATATGGTAGTTTGAACATTCTTTGGCATTGCCCTTCTTTGGGATTGGAATGAAAAAGAATACTAGAGTGGGTTACCATTTCATTCTCCACTGGACCATGATTTTTCGGAACTCTTCACCATGACCTGCCCGTCTTGGGTGGCTCTGCACGGCATGGCTCATAGCTTCACTGAGTTACACGAGTCTCTTCACGGGGCTTCCCAGGTGGCTCAGTGGTAAAGAATCCACCTGCTAATGCAGGAGACACAAAAGACATGAGTTGGATCCCTGGGTGGGGAAGATCCCCTGGAGGAGGGAATGGCAACCCACTCCAGTATTCTTGCCTGGAGAATCCCATAGACAGAGGAGCCTGGCGGGCTTCAGCCCATGGAGTCACAAAGAGTCAGACACGACTGAGCAACTGAGCACACCGCTCGAGTCCCTTTGCCACAAGACTGTGATCCCTGAAGGGGGAATCGTAGGGGGTGTGAATTATATGTCAGTGATGAAGATGAGAGAGAAAGAAAGAGAGACATGAGAAGGAGAAAGGGCAGGCGGGGCACTGCGGTGGCTGGTGCTCCCGAGCAGGGGCCTCTGGGGGCAGCCTTGCAGCAGGGGGAGGAGGGGCCACCACTCTGCACCCCCCTCGTGCCCCTGTGCTGGGGTGGAGGGCAGGCCTGCTGTGGGCCCCTGACTGCCACGCTCTGGAGGGAACAAAAGATGCCTGGGTCCAGTTGCTGAGGCTTAGACGGGTTTGCAGCGGGGCCAGGACCCCGCGGGTGGATCTGGGTCACGTGGCCTCTGTGTGTGAATGTGGGCTCTGTCAGGGAAGTGTCTGAGGTCTCCTCTGAGGGGCACCGCACGTTCAGAGGGGAGGGCGGGCAGCCCAGACCCCTTCCATCCTGACCCCAGTGCCTGCAGCAGCAGGACTGGGAGCCGGGAGCCCAGCGCAGACCCATGTCCTTGCCCGGCGCTCCCCCTGCCCAAGTCAGCACCCAGCTGCATCCTGTGTAAAACTTGGGGCGCTACCACTCCCCATGAGAGCTCGCAGGAGCTGAGCATGACCCGTGGGGTCTGTGACTCTGTCTCTCCCAACCCCGCATTAGGACGGGCCGACTTGGACTTGACCACTAACAAGGGAAGGGCCAGCAGGGTGGGTGGCCAAATCAAGAAGGTAGACAGGCCAAGGGCCGGCTTGGTTCTACTGAGAACAGCAGCAGCTGCCCTGGGGGCAGCCCCCAGATCCCTGAGCACAGCCCTGGCTTGGCGGGACCTCGAGTTCCAGGGGGTTCCCCGAAAGCCTGCCTGATCCACACATGATCCAGCTAAGCTGGACCTGATGGCGTCCACTGGGGGGCAGCAGCCGTCCAGCCCCAGCCCCCTCCGGGGAAGGGCGGTGGGCAGATGTGCGGCTCCCCTGCTCCAGCCCCGACCAAGGAGGGTGCTCTGAGGGTCCAGACGCGCCAGGTTTGTCCTGATCCTTGGCGGGGGTGGTGGTGGGGGCGGGGTCTTCTAAGGGTCTGCAGGAGGGTCTGCTGACTGCTGTGTGCAGGGCCAGACGGTGAACACTCTCGTCCGGGACCACAGTCTCCATCGCACAGGCTTCACTGCTCCTTTGTTTTCACAGCCCTTTAAAAAGCCAAGCACACTGAGCACCGGGGTCACAGACGGCCGGGGCCGGGTTCTGTGGCTGCGCTTTAGAGGACCTAGCTGCATCCCCACTCGTTCACATGCCGGCTGGCTGCTTGAAGCCCTGGCGGCCACCATGCGCCCAGGGTCACCGCCTGACCTCGCAGAAAGGCCTGCAGCCCCGTGTCCTGGGGCAG
Source organism: Okapia johnstoni (assembly GCA_024291935.2). NCBI lineage: Eukaryota > Metazoa > Chordata > Mammalia > Artiodactyla > Giraffidae > Okapia > Okapia johnstoni. The sequence goes on along the minus strand of CM044315.1, from coordinate 96,786,145 downwards.
CTGCCGCTGGACCAAGGGGGCCCCATCCCTGGGCCTGTTGCCATGGCAACGGACTGTGGCTGCTGTGGCCAGGGCCCTCAGGCGGGTACCCAGGGGTGTCTGTTCTCTGACGGGACTGGTGGGGATCCCCCGAGGCCCTCCTGGGGCCAGAGACACGGCCACCAACACGGACCCAGCGAAAGGAAGGGCTCTGCGTCAGGGGCAGCATAGCCACCACTGCTCGCCAGGCCTGTGGGTGCAGAAGCTGGCCCGTCACAGCTGGGGTGGGCGCTCACTGCTGTCACACACTTCGATGATGGTGCTGCCCTTCCAGCCTCACCTGCCCGCTCTGGCTATGGCACTGCCACCATCCACCCCCTGGAACTCTGTGTCTGGCAGTGACGGGGGGCATCTCAGAGGCACTCCCACCTCTGCAGAGGTTGGACTCAGGGGTCCGATGGGCACCCCGCCTCCCCACCCTCTGAGGGCACCTGGGGTCATGAGCCCTGGGCCAGCCGCCTCAAGATCACCCCAAGGTCCTCAGCCCCGTCCACCCCGCTGGCCCTGTTTGCTCACAGAACGTGGCCCCAAGAAGAGTCTGGCTCCCTTTGTCTGCCCTCTGGGCAGGCGCCAGGGTGAAGGGGGGCATCCCTCTCTCTGACCGCAGCGCCGCCTGGCCTGGCTGGTGCCCTCCCGTGCAGCCGGCCTGCTCAGCTCACACGCTGCTCACACGCAGCTGCCGCCCCGGTGCGGGCCCCACCCCCCATGGGGAACACACGCCGGTGCGGCCTTGTCTCCATCTCCCAGACGGGAGCTCACACCTGGCCTCGGGGCCCGCTGTGTGTGGTGACTGAGGCCACAAGTGCTTGGCGACGTGGCCTGGGCCCTTACCCACACCGGTGGGCCGGGAGGTCTGAGTCAGCTTTAACAGACCCTGCAGGAGAGCCCGAGTCCCCACATCTGCCTGCAGGACGGTGATGGGGGTGGGCCGGGGTCTGGCTGTGCCTGGGGGCTCCTCAGTGTAGGCCAGGAGCTGCCTCTGGGCCCTCCCGAGGCCTCTGTGATCCTGGGGAGGGTGGCTGAGGTTAGCGGGAGGTCTGCACGCGGTCGTGGGTCCTGGTGGATGGAGGCCTGGCCGTGGAGCATTCCGGCCTCTGTGGGAGCCACGCACAGCCGCCTGCACCTGCCACCCGCAGCAGAAGCTCGTCCTTCTGTTTGGAGTCCTGAGGCAGCAAATCACCTGGATTCAGTCCTGGCCTTGGCTGGCCCGAAGAATCAGAGAGGTGGGCAGAATGGCAGACTCAGGTGGAAACCCGAGTGTGGCCCAGAACCAGAGGGGAGGTGGGCCATGAGGGAGGCAGTCTGCAGGCTTTGCTTGTCTGCTCCTTGCCTGGGCTGGGTCTTGAGCTTGTCTTTGTAGAGACTGGCCTTGGACAAAGTGTGCTCTCCCCTGGGGACAAAGGCAGGCTGGCCACAAGAGAGGTGGGGTCCCCGGGCCCAGGGTTTCCTGGCTGTGATGCAAACCCACAGTCTGGGTTCCATCTGCCTGGGCCCCTCCGTGTGGCCTCGTGGGACTCAGAGAGCCAGGGACACCAATGCAAGCCACATGGTGTGTGCTTGCTTCACCATGGGTCCGAACAGCCGACTGGTAGCCCTGGGCCTTGGGCAGCCTCCAAGAAGCAGGGACAGGCTGATGCTGGCATGTCAGGAAGGTACCATCAAACCCCAGAGCTCAACAATTTTATGTTAATAACCTTGAAATTGTATATAAAATGGATATTCCCCCAAGAAAAACAGCTTACCACATGTGAGTGGAAACAGACAACCTATTTTTTAATATATAATCATAAAGAAATCTAATTAGTGTTCAAAATTTTCCCACCAAGAAAGCTCTAGGTCCAGATGGCAGCTCCAATGAGTTCTACCAAACATCCAGGAGATAAGCCCAGAGGTGCACGGACTCTTCCAGACAGAAGAGCTCATTCTGCAAGGCTTGCATGACCTTGATGGTAAAATTTAACAAGGCCAGTCAATGATGGGCCAATCGCACATATAAAATCTGCTGAAATATTAATGCATTATTAGCAAAGTGAATCCAGCAATATTCTAAATTGGATAAATAATTAATCATTACCAACTTGGGTTTTTGTTAGGAATACAAGTGTGGCTTTACATTAGAAAATATTAATTTAAATGACCAATTTAACAGGTTAAATGTGAAAATCATGTAATCATCAATCATCTCTGTAGGCATATAGATGGTATCTAGTGATAGCCAACATCCTAAAGGAAACCCGTCCATCCTAAAGGAAATCAGTCCTGAATATTAATTGGAAGGACTGATGCTGAAGCTGATACTCCAATACTTTGGCCACCTGATGCAAAGAACTGACTCATGTGAAAAGACCTTGATGCTGGGAAAGATTGAGGGCAGGAGAAGAAGGGGAAGACAGAGGATGAGATGGTTGGATGGCATCACCGACTCAATGGACATGGGTTTGGGTGGACTCTGGGAGTTGGTGATGGACAGGGAGGCCTGGCATGCTGCGGTTCATGGGGTCGCAAAGAGTCGGACACGACTGAGCGACTGAACTGATCTGAACTGAACTGAACCGAATAGCCAACATCCACGTGATAAAAATTCCCCAAATATGAGAATAGGAATATGACTATCCCTGAGATTCTCCAGGCAAGAATACTGGAGTTGGTAGTCATGCCTTCCTCCAGAGGATCTTCCCGACCCAGGGATCAAACCCACATCTCTTATGTCTCCTGCATTGGCAGGCAGGTTCTTTACCACTAGCGCCGCCAGGGAAGCCCATGAAGGGACATCCTAACCTGATAAAAGGGCATCTTGAGAGCAAACAGGAAGAAGCAACACGTTTAGTCATGAAACTTGGACCCCTTCCTTTTTCTGGCTCCTGCTAACACTACATCTGCTGGATACAGGTATCCAGCCAGCACAGCAAGGCAAAAAATGAATCCAAGTGTAAAAGGTTAGAAATGAAGAAACACCACAGTCACCAGTTGCAAACGCATGAACGCGAATGTGGAAAACCCCAAAGAAGCTGGATAAGGTAGTGAAATTAATAAGAGGTTTGGCCTGGTTTTAGCTATAATATTAGAAAAGGTAAGAGCTCATCTGAGATTCTGCACTAACAGCAGTAAGCAGACAAGAAATGAAGTAAGACACCATCTATATAGTACAGGAAATATCAAGTCCTCAAGGCTGAGTCTAACAAAAAACATGCAGGTCTTCCCTGCCATCAATTCAAAAAGCTGTCCTGAAAATATCAGAGATGATCTAAATAGACACAGAAACCTGCCACGTTTCCGGGTTGCGTGAGTCAGAATTGTAAAGGTATGAGTTCCCACATGGGGCTATACATCTCAGGCAATCTCAGTAAAAATCTCAGCAGATGTGTGTCTGTGTGTGTGTAACCTGCTAAGCCAGTTCTAAATTTCATATGAAAATGCAGAGACAAGAGTGACCACGACTCTCTCAAGAAGCAGCGATGGAAGGACTCGCTGCTCCAGGATGGCTGCTCTAGTGGACACGGGCCCTCCCAGGGAACGGTGACCGCACAGCCGGGCAGGAGAGGGCCGGGGCGCAGCCTTGGGGTGCCTGGGCATGTGCACCCTCGGGCAAGGGGAGGTGGCCGAAGGGGCTACTTTCCTTCAAGTGGAGTCATGTGCCCACTTCACGTGTGCATATGCAGGGGCACAGGTGTGAGCGACCAAGCCACACAGCAGTGAGGCTGCCAGGGTGGCAGGATGACTGGAAACGTATTCATGCCTTGGGGGGAATTTTTAAAGTAAGGCACAGAAACCTCTGACCATAAAAATAAAGATGGGTCCATTTATCACGTTAAACTCGAGTGTGTCTATTCACCAAAGACGCCACTATAGAGAGTGAACTAGGTGCAGGAAAAAAGGGAAAATCTATTCGCAATACTTGTGACCCAGCGAAGATACAGAACTCTCATAAAGTAACACGAAAAAAGCAAACTCAGTAGAAAAGAGACTTAGTGCATTAAATGAGGAAATCCGGCGCTCAGACTCAGGAATAAAAAAGAACACCAGGGCTGCATTCTCACCCGCCCACACCACCGGGTCAGGGCTGGGGCGGCAGGTGAGTTCCTCTCCCCACAGGGCGCACCCTTACACCAGTGCCCACAGGCAGCCAGACACGTGTTCAGGGATTTTCGCAAACAGCGCCAGTAAGAATGGTCTAAAAGTACGAACAACGCCAAAAGTCCACCACGGTGAAACTGATGAACAACTTGAAGATGATCTAGGTATTAATAATTAAAATATATTATTTTAAATATTAAATAATATATTTTAATTATCAGTTCAGTCACTCAGTCGTGTCTGACTCTTTGCGACCCCATGGACTGCAGCACGCCAGGCCTCCCTGTCCATCACCAACTCCCAGAGCTTGCTCAAACTCATGTCCCTCGAGTCAGTGATGCCATCCAACCATCTTGTCCTCTGTCATCCCCTTCTCCTCCTGCCTTCAATCTTTCCCAGCGTCAGGATCTTTTCTAATGAGTCAGTTCTTCCCATCAAGTGGCCACAGTATTTGAACTTCAGCTTCAGCATCAGTCCTTCCAATGAATATTTGGGACTGATTTCCTTTAGGATTGACTGGTTTGATCTCCTTGCTGTTCAAGGGACTCTCAAGAGTCTTCTCCAACACCATAGTTCAAAAGCATCAATCCTTTGGTACTCAGCCTTCTTTATATTCCAACTCTCACATCCATACATGACCACTGGAAAAACCATAGCTTTGACTAGACGGACCTTTGTCAGCAAAGTAATGCCTTTGCTTTTTAATATGCTATCTAGGTTGGTCATAGCTTTTCTTCCAAGGAGCAAGAATCTTTTATTTTCATGGCTGCAATCACCATCTTCAGTGGTTTTGGAGCTCAAGAAAATAAAGTCTGTCACTGTTTCCATTGTTTCCCCATCTATTTGCCATGAAGTGATGGGACCAGATGCCATGATCTTAGTTTTCTGAATGTTGAGTTTTAAGCCAGCTTTTTCGCTCTCCTCTTTCACTTTCATCAAGAGTCTCTTCAGTTCCTCTTCACTTTCTGCTATAAGGGTGGCATCATCTGCATATCTGAGGTTATTGATATTTCTCCCAGAAATCTTGTTTCCAGCTTGTGTTTCATCCAGTCTGGCATTTCGCATGATGTACTCTGCATAGAAGTTAAATAAGCAGGGTGACTATATACAGTCCTGACGTACTCCTTTCCCGATTTGGAACCAGTCCATTGTTCCAAGTCCGGTTCTAACTGTTGCTTCTTGACCTGCATACATATTTCTTAGGAGGCAGGTCAGGTGGTCTTGTATTCCCATCTCTTGAAGAATTTCCCACAGTTTGTTGTGATCCACACAGTCAAAGGCTGTAGGGTAATCAATGAACCAGAAGTAGATGTTTTTCTGGAACTCTCTTGCTTTTTCTATGATCCAACGGATTTTGGCAATTTGAGTTCTGGTTCCTCTTCCTTTTCTAAATCCAGCTTGAACATCTGGAAGTTCTCGGTTCACGTACTGTTGAAGCTTGGCTTGGAGAATTTTGAGCATTACTTTGCTAGCATGTAAGGTGAGTGCAATTGTGCAGTAGCTTGAACGTATTTTAATTATAAATAGGTAGACAGAATATGGACGGACGAACCTAAACAATTTGGAGGAAGGCAGGTGCAGGACTACGGCCTCAGCAGGGATGCGGGGCGTGGTCAGGGCGATAGACGTGGTCGTGGGCGGGGCTAGCGGGCGGGGCGGGGCCTGCGCTCGGAGCCGCGCGCCCTGGCGCCAGTCCCGCTCTGCGCGTGCGTTTAGGTAAACGGAGTGGAGGGTGCGGAGCCGCGCTGCAGCGGGGACGCAGTTAGGAGGGCAGGGGGCCAAGGCCGAGGCCGCAGGGTCCCGGGGCTGGGCCACCTGCCGGAGGACCTGCCCGCCGGCCCGCTCCGCATCCGGCACCCCCCCAGCTGGCCCGGCCGCGTGGCTCCGCCGACGCTCCGCCAAGTCTCCTTCCTGCCTTTGAAGCCCCGGCTCAGGTGCGTGCGGCGTGTGCAGAGGCCTCCGGCCTGCCCGCCAGCACTTGGCCGCCTCCGGCTCCCCTCTCGGGCCGCCTCAGATGGCTGCCGCCCTCCCCACGGGGTGTGGGCCAGGAAGGAGGCAGAACAAGCCGGCCCTGTTCCGCTGCCAGGGCCCAGCAGGGCCGGGACCGCGGTGGGGAGGCGCGGGCCCCGTGCTGAGCGGCCAGGCCGCTGGCCAGCGCTCCCACCTGGACAGGAGCGTCCTCGGACTTCCTTTGTCCAGAGAAGAGCACCCCCCGGGCGGGGCAGGGTCCGGGGGTGCGGGGACCCCTGCGTGAGCCCCTGTCCACCCCACCCTGTGCTTCCTCCCCGTAGGGGCCTGCGAGTGCCCCCTCCACACGATGTCAGTCTTATTATTTTTCTGCTTGCGCTAGCACTTGGTAAAACACACAACAGGGACAGGAAAACGGGAGAAAGGATTCGACCAGGACCCCCTGCGAGGGCCCGCACCTCCTCAGCCGCTGATGGTCAGAAACCCGACATGGAGCTGGCTGTTTGCTGGGGTCCTGCACCCGCTGCCCCCCAGGGCCTGAAGCCAGCAGGGGTGGCGGCCTGCCCGCTTCCCCCACCTTGGGTTGCTGGCAGAATGGCAGGGAGACCCCCTGGGGCAAGAAGGGAGCAGGACACTTGGGACCGGCCTGCAGCACTTTGGCTCCAAAGCCCCTTCTGCCCCCCACTTCCTTGCAGTTCCTGACGTCCAGGGCCTCCCCGTGGCCACTCTCCGGTCTTCCCAAGCCCAGGCCTCGGGGGCAGTGCTAGCTTTGCTGTGCTCGCCCACAGTAGGGTCCTCCTCTCTGGGGGTCTAAGCACTGGCCCCCCATGGTGGGGCTCACTCCCAGGCTGCCCCGTGAAGGCGTGAAGGTGGTATGGATGGAGCCAAGCACGTGGGGCGGGCAGCCGCAGGTGCTGACTCCTCGCCTAGGATCCCAGCAGGCGAGAATCTTGGTGGGGAAGTCGCTGGTCCCTTGGGACAGACCCAGGAAGGTGGCCCGTTGGGCATGGAGGAGGCCTGCCCTTGACTGGGGGTGCGTGTGGCCAGGAGTGGGGCTGGCAGCAGGGCTGGCCCTCCCCTGACTCAGGAGAAAGTGCAGAGACCGCCTGGTGGCATTTCCGACTTGGATAAAGCGGGGAAGGAGAGGAAATGTCCTGGAGACTCTCTCAGAGGCCACTTGCAGCTGAAAGTGTGTGACGTGTGTCTGGCTGGTCCCTGAGCTGGGCAGTTTGGGGCTGGCTGGAGCCACCCTTGCTGGGTAGGGGCTGCTCTGGGCTGGGTGGGCAGGCCTGGAGGGGAGCCGGGGTCCTGCGGCTGCAGCACCCAGCTCTGCAAACATCAGATCAGAGAGGGCGGGGCCTCGGTTCCTGCTTTGACGTCTCTGCCAGAAATAAAACAATAAAGCCCCGAGGCCTTTTATAAGCTTGTTTTGAAAAATGTAGGCATGTCTTTTATTTCCTGGCAGCTTTCTGGGGAACCAGGATTCCTTCCACAAGCACAGCTGGGGACTGGGGTCCTGTTCACAGGACAACTGTGGGCCTGGCCCGGGGCCCTGGGCAAGGTGGGGCCCTGGATACCAGAGCCCCGCAGAGGAGAGGCTGGCCCTCCCTAAGCACCCCGTGTGCCGGGCGAGCCTCTCCTGGCCGCAGGAGTGCCAGAGCGGACTGAGGGGGCTGGAGCTGCTGCCTTGGCACCAGGGTGAGGCCTGGGGATGGGCAGAGAGCTGGCGTCAGGCCCTGGGGGGGTGGGGGGTTGGAGAGATTCCCCCAGAGGGAGGGTTGGAGGACAGCCCTCCCCGCGAGGCCCTCCTGGGTTGCATTCCCTGCCCCTCCTCCGCTGTCCAGGGCCTCCCCGTGACTACCCTCTGGTCTCCTCCTGGGCCTCGTGGCCCTGCCTGTGGCCCTGAGCCCAGGCCCTTGAGCCCCTCTACCAGGGCGGCCTCTCCAGGAGGTCCAGGCCCTGTCCTGAGCCTCCGCAGTCCTCACTGCCCCTCCCCTCTCCCCATGCCCCCCATCAAAGCCACCTTCTTCCCTCCCCTCTGTCATCCCTTGGCCAGGTGCCCCCCAGGACAAGATCCCAAGTCCCCAGAGGGCCCTGGACACTGCGTGGAGAGCAGACCGCACCGAGCACAGCCTGACCTTGCTGCCCTGAGCTCTGTGGCCCCCACCTCTGGATGTCATCTCTGAGTGCAGACCCGGTGTCTCTTCTCCCACACCCTGCCAGGCTCACTCTGGGGACGGCGGTCACTCCTCTGGGATCCCAGCCCCCACCTCCAGCAGGCCTCTGGGGCTGCCTGTGCTGTGCCCCCTCTGCCAGGAGCAGGTGGTAGGGAATGTTTGAGGGCCCAAGGGGGCGCGTCTGGCTCCAGACCCAGACCCTGGAGCAGCTCAGAGGACACCGTGCCCCTCCTGTCACCCTGGACTCAGCTCCCGGCGCTCAGACTGAGTCCTGGGGCTGTGAGCAGAGTGCTGCTTCGCACACAGTGGGCGTTTCAGGAAAGACATGCCCAGTTTGTAGAAGGCTAGTTATAGACCCTGAGGTTCTGAGGCTGGGACCCCCACACAGGAGGTGCAGGGGGTGTCCAGCTGGGCAGCTGCCCAGTCTCAGAGCTACAGGAGCGGTGTCCTCCAGCTTCTTATGTCCCTGGGCCTGCCCACTGCCCCCATGCCATCATCAGCTGGACCACAGGTGCCCTGTGTGGCCTGGAAGCTGGGGGGCCAGAAGCAATGTCCTCCAGGCTGACCCAGTTCAGGTGAGGAGCCCCCTTCACCCCAGAGGAGTGTGTGGATGAGGAACTTGTAAGAAAAGGAAAGAACAAAAGACCTGGACAAAGGCGTGTGTGAGCTGGATGTGCACTAGAGGCCACCCACACAGTTCACAGCTCGGAACTGCTTAAAAGAATTACGGTCAGTGGTGCTAGTGCTAACAGTCCTGTCTGCCAGTGCAGGAGACATAAGAGACAGGGGTTTGTTCCCTGGGTTGGGAAGACCCCCTGGAGGAGGGCATGGCAACCCACTCCAGTATTCTTGCCTGGAGAATTCCATGGACAAAGGAGCCTGGGGGTCTACGGTCTATAGGGTCGCAAAGAGTCAGCCATGACTGAAGTAACTTAGTGCTCATAGCCGCGGTATGGAATATTACACTGTCAGCAGAAGCAGGTTTTCACAGCAAATTTGAGGCATTGGAAAATGCTCATGGTGTAACACTGGAAGAAGTGTGCAGAATGGGAACTTGTATGACAGGCAGCCCCCAATACATCTGAAAACACAGGAGGGGTTTTGCCAAAACACTCAGTGTGCTTGTTTTGGTATGACGGAATTGGGGTGTATTGTCCTGAAGATGAGAAGATGAACAACCGACATTTACAAGGCTGCTTCTAGGAGCTAACTCTCCTCCAGAGGCTGGGCGAGCACCGTGAACAAACAAGACAAAAGTTATTTTAAAACTGAAAATAAAACACTGCGGCTGGTTTGTGTCCCTCCTGGACTCAGTGCTGGAGCTCCATCGAGGTTTCGAGATGAAGACATAAAAGTAAATTAGTGACAAGTCGGTAGTGAGTGAGTGGTGGGTTGTCCGGGGCGCAGTGTGGCCAGCTGGCCGCTTCTAGCGTCACAGTCCCCGAGAGCTGGGATGGGTTCACTTGAGCTCTCCCCAGCCGGGCAGGCTTGCCTCCTGATGAGGGTGGCGAGGTATGTGCCCGGGGCTCCGGGGTTCCCACGGGAAGGCATTCCCCAGGGGAACGAGGTGTGTGGTAGAAAGTCAGACTCACAGGAAGCCTACAAGACACGCCTCACACTTTGGATCTGCACTCACCAAACGCTAGGATTCTGCCCTGCCTGCTTGACCGTGTTCCCTCTCCTGCTGCACAGACAGGCGTTTCCTGAACCATGAAAGGACCTTGCAGCAGTGACGGGCTTCAGCCCCTGAAGCTGATGGTGTGTCCATCCCCCCGGCAAGGACGATCTCTGCTGAGGACAGGCATGGTGACCCCGCGCCGGGGCACCAGGAGGACAGCCACGTCCTCCGTTTACGCGCCGCCTCGCGTGTTGACTCACGTCGGTGTGAACCCACCGGCTTCTCCTTCCTTAACGGACTCAAGTCTGTCACTCCCACTGTTTTAACGCCTCACTCGTCCCCTGCGGCAGCCGAGAGCTCCCAGCCGATGGCCTCTGTGCCCTGTCGCTGCGTCCTGACCATCACGCGCCTCCTTTCTGGCATGAGATTTCCCAGATTCATTCTCTTCTCTTCCTGCGCGTTTCTGGAAGCCAGGATCCGAGCGCTGGGCCTGTGAGTGGCCAGGGGGTCACGGCTGCCTGCACTCCCCTCAGTGCACTGATGTCCCCACACACCTCCGTCCACGCCCCCATCACAGTGTGCAAAGACAAACGCGCGTGTGCGGCGGTCCTCTGGTGGTCCTGGTGCAAGCGGAGTCACCAGGCCGCCCCAGGACGCTTGCTCCCTTGACCCCTGCCGGCTCCCCGTCCTCCCCGGGCACCAGCAAGAAGGGAGCACAGGCGGGGGCCCAGCCAGGACCTTCCCTGCCCACCGGGGGCTTATGTGTTTCTAAGCGGAGCTTGGCTGCCAGCCCTGCCTCTGTCTCACTGGTTTCGTCCAGGGGTCAGGGTGGCTCTTGCAGACGTTTGGTGGGCAGACGCTGTGCAGGGCCGGCTGGGCGTGAGTCACCGGCCGGACAGGGCTGCAGAGCTGGGGGACCAGGCTCTGGGCTGAAGCCCCTCCCCCGGGTGGGTGGTCTGGGAGAGGCCGGGTGGGGACTGTGCCCCAGGTGGGCTGCCAGCGGGCCAGCAGATGCCAGGCGTGGAGCCAGCCCTTTCTGGGGCACCAGCCAGGGCACAGGCCGAGTCGACGGCCAGCAGGACTCGCCTGGGGCTCGCAGATCTCACTGCCCACCTCGCCCACACGCTCCGTCTCCCACCCAGGGCTGTCCCCTGGGGACTGGCACCAGGGTGCCCCAGAGAGCAGGACGGGGAAGACCCCTCGTTCAGTAGTCAAAGGGGTCACAGCTCCGCAGGTGAGTGGCCAGCAGTGGCTGGAAGAGCCTCTGAGGGGTGGGCGGGGGGCACACCAAGGGAGTGGTGTACCACCCCAGGCACCGCCCCCAACAGCTCAGTCTTAGAGACACGGCCACAGACCCCACGTCCACATCTCAGCCACTGCACCCTGGTAGCAGACTGTGGGCCCTCCCAGGGTGCCCAACGCCTTCACGGATGCTGCCCGCCTGCACTCCCTCCCTGGGGGAAGGAAAAGAATCTCTGCCCGAGGCGCCAGTGGACGTCTGATGCCAGATGAGCCAAGATCTCCCTCTGCGGCCTTCAGGGGGCTGCACCTGGGGCTTCTGCAGGGGCGCGAGGCCTCTGGCTGCCACTGGGCACTCTGCCGGCATCTCAGCCCTCACACCGCCCCACGTGGACCCTGCCCCTCAGCCAGGCTGGCAGGCCACGGCGCGGCCGCTTGTCCGGCTCCTGGCGAGGAGGGTTCCCCTCCACCGCCACGCCCACCAGCAGTGCTGGCCTGGTCTGTGTTGCGAAGGGACTCCCGACAGTTCTCAGAGCCTGACAACTGCCGCCTACAGCTGCTGTGGCAAGATGAGGGGGCTTCCCAGAAGGGGGCCACCCTGCAGGCAGCAGCACCGGGCCCGTTTCTCATCGAAAGCTGGGTCACGGTGTGGGCCGCGTCAGAGGCTGGGGCCTGCCTTCACCCACCCGTGCGGCCTTCCACTCTGCAAACTAGCTCTTTGCGGAGCACTGGCTGGGGATGAGGAGGCAGAGGCCGGGGGCGGGGCCCAGCCCTGGAGGGCTCCCTGTCAGCCCGGCGCAGCACCTGGGCTGGGGGCTGGCCGCTGCCCAGCCGGACGAGGATCGCAGCTTGGGGCTGGCGGGGAGGGGTCCTCCCGGGGGCAGCGGTCTGACCTACTGGCTTCGGAATAAACGCCTTCACTTCTGGTCCCTTCCCTTCCCTGCCTTCAGTTCTAACCCTCTGGCCCGCTCCCTGCTCAGTCACCGGGCACGGGCAGTTATTTCGGGCAAGGTGTCCTCAAGAATCCGACTGGCTTCCCCGCTGAGCAGAGCCAGTGTGAAGCGGGCTCTCTGTCCCTGTGGCAGGTGTTGGATTGTGTCAGTTTCGGGAGAGAGCTCCTCTGGAGACACGTATTTTGTTATGAACCACAGTGCTGGTTTCTCCTGAACCCACGGGTCTTGCTCCAGAGCTCGCCTCTTCAGAGCGCTTTCTCCCAGTTGTTTGGCAGGGGTAGGTGTTTTTGGTGAGGCGGTTAAGAGGGTCAACTGTTTTAATCATGTTTTCACCTATGACTTGGAGTGAGGCGGCAGAGCCTGGCCCGCGTGCTCAGGGAGCCCTTGGACAGAATGCTCTGGTAAGAGCGTGCCAGCAGGGGTTTTCCCACTTCCAGGATGAACGGGCCTGCCTGGCTCCCAGAGACCCAGAGCGCAGCTCTGCCCGCCCACCCTGTACTTCCGGAAGTCAGTCCGGCCCCTCTGTCCAAGGCCGGGCCCAGAGGGACTTTCAGTGGGTGACACAGAGAGAGAATGGCTGTCCCCTCCCACCTGAGGCGTCAGAGCGGCAGAAGCGGGAGAGAAAGAGGGGATGTGGTCTGTACTGGGGTGGAGAGGGGCGGTGCTGAAGGGGGTGAGTGACAACGGGGTGGGGGTGCTGGCGGTGGAGGGGGTGCTCAAAGGGGTAGTGGGCGGCGACAGGGTGGGAGGTTACAGGACTGCAGCCTGCCCAGCACTTTTCCAGCCAGGACTTGGGGTCCTGGTGCGTGGCCCTCCGAGTGAATGCTTGATGCAGCCGTGATGCAGCCACAACATTTCATTCCCTTGGCGGCCTGGGCCCCCGCCCCCGGAGCGGAGGTGCAGTCCTTCGGTCTAGCCACCCCCATTCTCCTGCGCTCCCTCGGGGCGTCCTGTGTGAAGGTCTGGGCCTGAGTGGTTCCCCAGGCCCAGGAGACGAACGGGGCGGCTCAGGGAAGACCAGCCTGCCGAGTTCCCCGGAGCGCCCCTGAAGGTCCCAGCAGGCACCAGCTGCCGGGCAGTGGGCCTCAGGTGCCAAGCGCGCGCGGGCCCCTGTGGTCCTCAGAGGGGCTGGGACCTTTGGCAGCCAAGAGAGGAGCTGAAGGGGGGCGCGCCCCACTGGTAACGCAGGAGGCGCCTGCCCGCTGCCGCAGCACTGCCTGTGAAAGACGGCCGACGGCCCACGCTGCGCCAGGATGGCCGGCGACCCCAGCCCCCGGCGGTCGGGCAGGGAAAGGGGCAGTGGCGGGGCCCACATCCCCGCCCCGCCCGCCGCTCCCTCGGGCCGCTGTCCGGCCTTGGCCGCCGGAGGAGGAAGCGCTGTCCTCACTCCACCTCTGGCCGCCGCGGTGCCAAGTTGCTGGCGGCGGCGGGAGTCGGGGCGGCGGGTGGCGGGCAGCGGCCGGGGCGCAGCGCCCTCCCTGGCGCCCCCCCGCGGGCTCGGGTTACTCACGTAGAGGCCGGAGTGCTCGGCGCCGAAGAATGGGAAGAGCACGGAGAGCGGCCGCAATCCAGAGCCGCCGTCGTCCTGCTTGGGGGTGACCGCGTCGCCGCGCTCCGCGCCAAACGGGTAGAAGTCGGCGAGGGCCACCGCGCGCCGCGCGCCCCCGCGCGCCCCGAGCCCCAGGGCCACGGCCAAGAGCAGCGCCCAGGTGGCGCCGCGCGGCATCGCCGGCGGTCAGCGGGCGGGGAAAGAGCGGGGACACACACAGCGGGGACGCGAGCCGGACACAGCGGGGACGGAGCGGGGTCGGGGAGGGACGGAGCGGGGACCCAGTGAAGACACAGCAGGGACAGAGAGGCGACGAGGCGGGGACGCAGGGGGACGGAACGGGGCTTTGCGGTCAGCGCGGGCCGGAGCGAGGCCGCGGTGGGGAGTAACCCGCAGGGCCGGGCGTGCGGGCAGCGCGGCCGCGCCGTAGGTAGGTGGACTCCCGGGTCGCGCCCGCCCTGCCGGGCCGCGCTCGAGTCGCCTCTTTCCGAGGAAAGCGCCGGGCGGGACCGCGCTGGAAGCCGGACCCGCCCCTGTGGCCGCGGATTTAAATATCCAGCCGGGCGGTCACTCGGGCCTGGGCGGGGCCGGGGCCGGGCCATGCAAATTAGGCGGCTCTTAAAGCGTCAGGCCGGGCGGCGGGCCCAGCCCTCGCCCAGCGCCCGGGGAGCGGCCCACCCCTTCCTCCTCCGTGGGTCCCCTGCCGCCCGCGTGGGGCCAGCCCAGAGGAAGCGCCTTGTCCACAAAGCGGTCCCGGAACAGACCCTCCGGCCTGCATGAGTCACTGGGCCTGGGGGGCAGGTTTCCCCCCTGGGGGGCCTGTTCAGAACCCTGCCCCCCAGGGGACCTGGACCACCCTCCTGCCAGAGTGTCAGGGATCAGGGGCCACCCTGACTGGCAGTGCCTGGATGGGCTCCTCCCGGCCAAGCGGCTCACGCTCCACCCTGCGCCCCAGCCCTGAGGCTTGCCATCCGGTTTTATGAGAGGAGGACCTGGCCTGGGCAAATGCAGGGCATGAAGAAAAGTTTCCACCCTGCGTGGCCTCGTCAGGAGAATCCTGGTGGAAGTGGTTTGGGGACCTAAGGAAACCTCCCAGCAGGAGAGTCCGGGGCGAAACCTGGGGGGAGCAGCCCTCTTCCAGGGTGGCTGGTCCACGCCAGCCCGCGGGCGAGACGCCGCATGGGCAGGGGCAGGACCTGGAGGGCCCACACCTGAGCTTCTCTGTCTCCAGTCTGCGGCCGCCCCAGCCCTCCTCCCGCCGCCGGCCCGCTGCCCTGAGAATCAGACCCTGAATGTTTGTCCCCACGGGGGCTGGCATCTGGGGCGGCCGTGCAGGGGAGACTCAGCGCCTCTTCCCCTCCCTGCTCGTGGGTGCTGGTGTTGGCAGAGGCAGGACCACAGGCCAGGCCTGGGGCCCCTGGAGGCCAGGGTGTGCGGCTCAGGGATGACGGAGAGCAGCAGGGACAGCAGCTCTCACCGTCTGGGTGGTTTGGCACTTGG